>JACCHY010000005.1:17685512-18891890 GCA_018907195.1 Dolichoris vasculosae | reverse complement strand
CTCATAACAGAAGTGTTTTAATAATCTAAGTACCTTACACAGAAGAAACGACAATTGCTTATTAAGCTAGGACTGAATATGCCAATAGCTGAACACCTCGTAAAAGTTTTTATTTAAAATAAATATTTTTATTGTTTATTATAATTTTTTTACAACTTTTATTATTGTTAAATTTTTTTTAGAAAATTTTTTATTATTTTGTACTTTTTGTATTAAGCTAGGAACTGAATATGCCAATAGCTGAACAACCTCGTAAGGTTTTTACTCTGCAATTAAATAACCCATTATTTCAATGACCAAAGGATGCAACGATCGAAAGTCCCACTACGTAATCATAACCCTAAAATTCAGTTTACCAACAACTTAAGAATACAATAATCCAATAACTTAACCGTGTACTCAATATGGTAAGGGTTGTGCCGATAGCTGGATAATGTGATAAACTGATATTTCAGTGAACCGCTGAAGGGATAAAGTGATTTATCGGTAATTGGATGGATATAGAATGCATTAAACTTGTTTGCGAATGGACGGGATTATCGTTCTCTCGCGTTGACCATTCTTTTGCTCGTGAGCGTAAAATTTTATCGCTTTAGATATTTATTGTTAGCCAATGCTATCTTTAATACTTGATAGGGAATATATTTTAATTAAATTTTAGGATTTTTTTAAAGCTTAAAAGAAGATTAAATTTTAATAAAATATAAATGAATCTTTTTCAAGTACATAATAAATACTTTATAAGATACAAATTACATTATCTTTATGATAAACTGTATTTGGAATAAAAGATGGTATGTTAAAAATTTGGTTCATTACGAAAAATGAATTAGAATATTTGTGATTATTCAATATTTGCTTATGTATTTAATTGATAAAGAAGGTAAAAGGTAGTTCTAAAATTTTCCTTCAACTTTCAAATCTCTAGATAATTTAATAAATATTGAATGCTTATTTAAGGAGACGATGTTTTTCGAATAAAATAGCTATTTTAAGTTCGTAATTTTAGTATCAGTTCTTTTGAAAATAACAATTATGTTAACACAACTTTTTCGTTAGAAATGAAAGATATTTATGTTTTATAAAAAAAATCACTTTATAATTAAAGGAATATTATTAATGTTTAAACGATTCAATAATCAGAACTATCGATACATTTAAATTACACTGCTTTTTGATTAAATTTTTGTAAAGTGTAGTACACATCGATACACACAAGAGAAAAAGATTCGAAATAATTTGTTTATGATTAATAATAAATATGAATATCTATTTATTAAAATATATTTTCACTTGTAAATCGTTTAGATTTAATATTTTAATGTGCGATATTCATATATGGCGAAGATGTTCAACCAATTGCATTGATACTATTCTTGATTCAATATGTGAGAGAAAATCCGCAAAATGATAAAGAGATGTGTATCTCATTTAAATCTATTGTTTAAGCGTTACGATGTGTAACGTAATTGTATTGCCAATCGTAATTGTAGGGTAATGCATAGCACTTCTTCCCCGTGTATTTTCCTCCTTGTCATAAGGAATATGTCATGAGTATCATTTCCTTAGGCTGTTAGCCCATAAATATTGTATGTATAATATAAAGTGAAAAAAATATAATTTTAGTTAAGTTTTTTTTACACGCAACTATAAAAATGAAAATTAATCTTTTACAGGTGAATACTCTATGATTGTTATTAATCATGTTTTTATATTGTAATATTAGCTATGTATTGATTCATAATTTTATTTCAACTATAGAATATTGTACTAGTCATTGTTGTAATATAAAAAAAAAAATTTTTCGATAGCATAATTTATAATGTAATTCCAAGAAAATTATTTTTTGAACTTTTTAATTCTTTAAGCAAAGAATAAAAGTTTCAATGACATATAATTTATAATTTTTTTAATTTTTAGATAATTCATTCATCTGTAATTATTTAGAGACTGCATTAGGACATAACTAAAGTCATAAATTCAGTATTTATTATAAGTAAATTTAATTATACGTAAATATTATGTATTTGATATTTAAAAATTTATTTCTTTCACATACTTTTAATAAAAATTAATTCAATTGAGATAATTATATAAATTCCGAGTCTAACAATCATTTATATTTATTATATAATTTATTTGATATTTCTAAAAAAAATCACGTTTATTTTTTTTCATTACATAATAAAATTATTCCTGTAATTACGTGACACACTGTTTTCATAATTCATAGACTGCATAATAATTCTCTTTCAAAATAACAAAATAAACATTTAATAGACATATAATGTATTTATTTACTCAAATATTTATACATGCCTTAAAAAAATATTTAAATAACGTTCATGTATGTAAAAGATGTAAATATATAAATATTTTTTTACATAAAAATATAACATATATTGTAGAACAAATATTGTTGAATATACATATATTAAATATAATATACATATATTAAATACAATATTAAATACAACAATATTACTAAAATGAATATACATATATTAAATACAACAACAAATTTTTTACATATCCGTGTTATAATGATCATACCACTATAGGTTTTATTCACACATGGTTTTTCATGTGATATTCTAAGTAATTAAAGTGATTTCTAAATATCGGATTGCAGTAGATACTTTAACAAATTTTATTACAAGGTACTTTAAAGAAGCCTACTATCTTTAACTATTTAGTAACAATATCAATTGAAACTAGTTCTAATAATTTATAAGTATTTTTTAAATAAATATATCAAATACAAATTGATAAATAAATTAAAGTAAATTATTAAATAATTATGTTATCTAAAATAATAAAATAAAAAAAAGATATAATATACATGCAAACTCAAAATAAAATTTAATGATTGAATACAAATAAATATTGTTCAAACACAAAAGAAAACAATTTATAAATAAATCTTCATAATAAATAATGTATATCTATTAAATCGAAAAAGAATTATTTATAAATTAATATATAATCTATTAATACATTAAAAAGATTATAAAACAAATATACAGATTTCATTTAAAATTTTTACTTAATACTTGTTACTTAAATTTAGTATATAATTTTTTATTATAAATTATAATTTCTCTTATACATACAAGAATATATAATAAATATAAGTTTGTAATATAAGATCTAGAAATTATGTATTACTTTGTTTAGAGATATTATAATAAAAATCATACGTTTATAAGTTAATCATTTTAAAAATATATTTTCAAAGAAAATTAATGTTCAAATATTTCAAATTTAAATCGGGAAAAATAAGAAAAATAGAAATTGAAGATTTTGTAAATCACTATGTATCTTTAAAAAATAATGTATAAAAGTTTAATTAAAGAATCATTTTACAAAAAACTTTTACAGATCTTTGCTTTCTTTACTATATAACTCTCTGATATGACAAATTAATTTGAATTAGTTCATAAATCGTATTAAATATACGATTGCGAATAGATATTATATGATACAAAAAAATATTTATAGAAAATTGAAATTAAACATAAATATAGATATACATATTAAAAAATAAGATAATATAATAAATTATCATATTATCAAATTATAATAAAACCTATACGGTATTACATCACTATATTAATCTGTCTAAAACATTATGAAATTATTATTATCATGCCAAAATCACAAATCCGTTAATAAGTAAATTAATATTTTAATTTGTTTTTCTATGATACTATTATTTTATAATTTTTTTTAACGATATTTAATTGTAAAATAATTTAAAATTAATATTTTTGTCGTTATAAAATTTTAACTTATTTATCATCTTTTTAAAACAGTTATATACAAAATTATATAAGTTTTCTAATAAAAATACTTTCAAAGAATATTTATAAAAATATTATAAAAATGCTTATAATTATCAAGGTAAATATAAATTAATAAATAATACTTTGTTCAGTTTTTACATAATACTCAATTATATAAATTTACTGATAGGTATTAGAAAAAATGTACAAAATTATATTAAAATATATAGAATAAAGTTTTCAAAGAAAACAATGCAGATTCATATATTTATAGCATAAAACATTGTTTCAAATTAACGATAAAAAGATATTCAAATGAATAATAAGTTTATATAATCGTTAAAAAATTTTTAATGTAAAAAAGTAACTTATATTACAAGTTTCGTACTTTAGTGATTTAAAATTACTATTACGCAACTTTTATTTACTGTAAATATTATATATAATTATTTAGTGTCAAATTACATTCTTAAGTTATAAAATGTAATAAAAATATTCATCAGCCTTTTCCAAATTAATTATTTTTAATATTTTAATTCTATTTGACTGAAATTAATATTAGATTGAATTAAATTGTATAAGACAATAAAATTTTTGTTGATTTTTTCTTTAATGTATTTGAAACATTTACTTCATTAATGTTTACAATTACTTAGTAGCGATTAGTCGTTGATTTTAACATAATATTTACTTCTATGTCCCTATAAATTATCTAACGCATCAAATTAAATTTTGTTTCTTATAAGCATTGCTGTAATAATATTAACATAATATATAATTATTCATAATTATTAATGCCACTATTATCATCATTATTATTATATATATTTAGAAATAAAATTTGAAATTTCAGAAACAAATTAATTTTTACTATTAATATTAATTATGAATTATTGGATGTAAATAATATTATTAATAGATGGTGTTATGATCGATTTTTTGTTTTAATTAAAATTGAATAAAATTGATTAAAATATACAAATAAATTATTATTTGCTGTATTTAATTTACAATTTTCTTTTTATAATTAAATTTATGATCAAAAATTTGTACACATTCTCAAAAACTTATATAAATATTTACAGTATTTTAAATATTTTTAGATATTTGTTTTAATATGTTTTTACAAATTTAAACAAAAATTTGTTTAAATAGATGTAATATAAATTATTCTATGAAACTATTGACTATTTAAAAGTTAAAAATTAAAAATGTTAATTAGCGAATTTATAAATTATGTTAATATTTACAGGCTATTAAGAGAGGAAGAGATCAAGAGAACGAGATAAGGAATACTTGTTTATTATATATATTATCGATAAAATAGTTACATATTTAGTTTATAATTACTTATATACGCTTATAAAATATTTTAGATTTAAAAAATGAAGCTCGTTCGTATTACACTTTATTTTCAATGAAATATTTAAAAATAAATACGTAATATTCAGTTTTGTATAGATGTTGTTTTCTTGATTTTTTAATACACGTGCATGTATACATGCACTTATATATGTGTGCACATATTTAAACAACATATTTTAAAACTATTGTTTAAAAATAAGAGACACAAATGTTTTTATATGTAATAATCCATACATTTTTTATTTTTTATTTATTAAATTTTTTATTGAATAATTTGTAATGAATTTAAATTTAAAAAATTAGATCTTTGCCATTTATAACGATATAAGAATGTTACATACGCCAATTATTTTATATAAAGTTATCGTTGAAAACAGACATAAGAATAAGCAAAAATTTGATCATATAATGTTTATGAAAAACTCAATTACAGATAACAGAGTCTCCGATCTATATACTTGGTAATCGCGCATACTTTGTGGTTATGATGAGCACGCTATCGCTATGTGTGGCAATTTTGCGAACGAATGGCTGCCTCTCTTAAGATTTGACCCAACAGCGGTGTAGTGCGCGTAGCGCGTTTTGTTTTTTCAACCGTTAATTTAAGGTGTTGAATAATTAGCTTAAATATTTACTTGTCAATATCTAGGTGTTCTTATATATTCGGTAGGTATTGTTACACATCATGTCACTATCAATAGTCAATTACTTCAAAGTATAACTATAGTTTAGTTGTATAAATCGACACATGCTTATGGCTCCGTATCTTTATTAATGTATTCGGTTTGGATTTTTAATGATTTTCACTTAAATTTTTTCTTTAACCTTGTATGGGCAATATATTTTTATTTGTGGTTTTGTACTCGTATCTATTTTCCTGTGTCGATTCTTTTTTTTCATATATATATATATATATATATATATGCATATATATATGTATAGATATATATATGCATATATATGTACATGCGCGCGTGCGTACATGAACACGTACACGTACACTCGTGTATAATGCATATATATATATATATATGTGTACATATATATATATATATATATATAACCGTATTCTCTTGCTACTAGCTCGCTCGCTCGCTTTCTCACCATTTCCGATTCACTCTCTTTCACCCTCTACATCGTTTTCTCACGCTTTTTCTCTTTCTCTCCTCTTTGCCCCAGCTCTCTTCATCTTCAGGCCAACCACCCCCGCATGTAAGTTTGTTCTTCTAAATTGCTTTTTTCAATCAAATTCAATCACGTATTAAAAATATAGTGTAATATCAAATTATTGTACAAACGGTTAATATTTAATAACAATTTAAACACAAGATTGTGTACGCTATCACATTTTCCGCATTTTTTTTATATATGTAACATTTTTTGTAAAGATTGTAACAAATATTTGGACGTGTAAGGGGCGCGCTACGTGTTCTATATTTATAAAAAAAAACTTATGACCATCTAATAAAGTGTAAAGTGAGTGATAATAAGTAATCTATACGCGGTAATATATAATTTCATCGGTTATACAAGAAGATTGGTATTTTCTATCAAGGTTTTATAAACTAATGTGGTTTCATTTTATCATTACTCAAGTTAATATCTAGTTAATTTACATAACCTATAACTTATTATATTACTTGTTCTGAAATAAATTTACTCATTGAAATGAAAATTATCAATATTAAAACATGAAATATACTGGTCGAGTTGTTCAAGTATAATATCGGTAATAAACCCTTGCTATATTAATTTATGATTTCTTTATAAGTGTATTAAGTCAATATATGTTATTTTAGTCGTATATAAGATTTCTTTGATAATAATGAATAATTATTTAAATGTTGAATTAAAAGCGTTAATTTAATTGAACTATTTTTAACAATGTTTATATGCGATGAATAAATTACAAATACCAAAGTAAAAATAAGAAATATTAAATTTGATATTATATATAGTATATATTAAAGCGGTACGATAGTTTATATATGTATTTCAACTTTTAATAATCTTTTCTTTTAAGAGAACGAGAATTTTCGTATTTAAGGCTATTTTATATTTATTTTTATTTCTCGATCTCAAATTTTAGTCGTATTTTAGCGCAACAAATTAAAACTGTGAACTATATACTACTACCAGTGCTGGTCACTCGCCGTGTAAAATGGAACAAGCTGCCGATGGTTCTTACCACTATACAGATCGGAATAATGGTGCGGATGATGCTATTATGAGTTTGGTCGGATCTGATGAAAGGGTAGCAATCTTGGATGCTGGTGCTCAATATGGAAAAGTTATAGATCGTAAAGTACGTGAACTTAAAGTTCATAGCGAAATTTTACCACTTGATACACCAGCATTCACTCTCAAGGAGAAAGGATATAAGTAAATTTATACTTCTTATATGTAAAATAATATTCGCTTTAGTTTTATATTAATGTACGATACACGGTATAATCATTAAGATTTTGCAGACAAATAAAAATTGAAAATAATAATAATTATATAAAAAATAAAAATGTTTTAAATTATAGGGCCATTATTATTTCTGGTGGGCCAAGTTCTGTATACGCAGAAGATGCACCAAGGTATGATGCTGATATTTTTCGAATAGGAATTCCTGTTTTGGGTATATGTTATGGTATGCAGATGATGAATAAAGAATTTGGTGGAACAGTAATTAGAAAGGAAGGTCGAGAAGATGGACAATTTTCCATAGAAGTAGATAGCAAGTGCCTTTTGTTCAAGTAAGTGGTTGTAACAAATAATTGTTATCATATTGCAACAATGAATTATAAATTATGATTTTTATGATATTGTCAGGGGCTTGCAGAAAGATCAAATGGTGCTATTAACCCATGGTGATAGTGTAGATAGAGTAGCTGAATGTTTTCGTACAACAGCAAGATCATCAAACTTTATTGCTGCCATTGCAAGTGATAAATTGAATTTGTATGGTGTACAATTTCATCCAGAAGTTGATTTAACAAGCAATGGTAAAACTATGCTGCATAATTTTCTTTTTGATGTAGCTGGTCTTACTGGCAATTATACTCTACGGGATCGTGAAGCACAGTGCATTCAATACATAAGTGAAACTGTTGGTAACAACAAAGTCTTATTGCTAGTCAGTGGTGGTGTAGACTCAACAGTTTGTGCAGCATTACTTCATAAAGCTTTAAACAAAGATCAAGTTATAGCTGTACATATTAATAATGGATTTATGCGTAAAGGTAATAAATCATTTCTAGTATTAACATTAAATAAAAAATATTTAGAAGTAATTTACTATCCAATTTTTTAAATTATTTGAATAAATTTCTTTCATAAATTAGTAGGTTAATATTTGATTAATATTTCTGCAGATGTAACTGTTTTTTTTATAAAAATATATAATTAAATTCTAATTCAATATTATTTTATAAATTTATTTCTATTATAATTAAAATTTGAAGGTACATGGAAGTTATTTACATTACATTTTTTACATATTGTTATATATGTAACTGTTGAATTTTAAATATTTTATTAAAAAGAATAGAGAAATTTTAGTAAATGATCGTATAAAATAATGTGATTTTTTGGACATTTTATAATTGTCTTCACCATGTAAATAATAAAAGTATATATTTAAATTATTAGAGTGTATTTAAATTTTAATTTGTCTGAAAATCAATTTTAAATTATATATACCAATTTTACTTAAGTTTCACAGTATCTCATTTTGTTCTTAAGTTTTTAGAACATATTGATTTTTAAATATTAAAAAATATATAAAATTATGTTTAATAGTTTAATACTTATATAAATTTGACGAATAAATTTTCAATTTATACTAATTTATAATTTTTATTATAATTTTTTTAAAACTAACTTTAAAAAAGTTTTAATAATTCTTAATTTTATATATATTTTTAAAATTAATTTAAAATTATAAAATTTAATAGTATTAAATATCACAGTTTTACAAAATTACTATAAATTTATTTTTTTAAATAATTGTACTTTGAAGAAAATTCTGTGTTACATCTCTAAATATATTAGTTTAATAATGAGATTTGTATTATTTATACAGTAAATTGTAATATTTATAAACAAGTATAGCTTTAAATCAATTTATATATTTAAAAAATGAATATATATTTTTCTATTATATATATAATAAATATAGTGCTATCAATATTTTTTCTAATTAAAATGTAATAAATATAGAACATATATTTTAAATGTAATATATAGACTTTAAACTTGATAGGTTACAATTATAAAATTAAAATTTATACTTTTAAAATTAATGATTTTATATATAATACAATTAGAAAGTAATTGTTTTATTAGGTTTTATTTAATAAAATATGTAAATACGAAATTGAATTTAAAGAATCTTAGTAGAAAATTATTAATTTTAGAAATCAAAATAGTAAAAAACTTTTTCAAGATAATCGATATAAAGATAACATATGTTTTGATCTTTAAGAATATCATGTAAATATATAAATTTATAAATTTTAGAAAAACTGAGAAAAACATGACATCGATAGTGTATATATATTAGTTTATATTTGTAACTTGAAAAAAACAATTCAAATTTCAGTAATCATAATTTTAGTTTTATATATAATATAGAAATACTTATAATTTTTAATTTTATTCAATGATTTATTATATGATTACAAATATTGTATGCTCAATGCATTCACATTGTGAAACTATTACATTATTCATTTAAATATTTTTTCTAAAAGAGAAAATTTACTTTGCAAAAGATATTTATAATTTGTTCTTGTGCAATAATGCAAAATTAGAAGGTTCTTTAATTAGGAAAAACTTTTCATTATATTTTATTTCAAAATTTCACTTTGTATATTGGATAATTATATAAATTTAGAGTTTTAATCTATACTTTTAGTTTTTAATAAAATTACATAATATTTTATTTATAATATTTATAATTATATTCTTTTTACATTTTTAAAAAAAATTTCACTTAATTATATATGTTATGGATTTTAATGCATTCTTAACAGTATATATAATATTGTATGATTATAATCAAAATTTTATTTTTTATATTTTTTGAAAACTTTTTAGGTTTAAATTTTTTTATTTTTTTTAAAAAGTGATATTATATAAGAAAAATTGCTTAATACATAAAGTTTGCTGGAATATTCTTTTTTGATTCAAAAAATATGTGAATCAAATATTGCGATTCAGGTATTAATTTTTAATTTAAATATGAAATTAAAATCACATGATTAGTTTTAACTACAAAACTACAATAAAAAATAAAAATTTATAAGTAATTAAATGTTTACATTGTAATCGATAATTAAAATTTCAAATATAAATCTAGTAAGTGTCAGTCTATAATATTAATAATTAGTTGCATATGATAAATTTTAATTTTAATCTAAACTATAAATTTTAAACAACTAGATGATGTCTCAAGGCAAATTATGATTAGTTTTTCAATATCTTTTTTAAATAGCAAAATTAATAAAAGATATTTTTCTATCCTTCATTTTCATATTCTCTAGAATTTCTGGTTGAAATTGAATTCTTATCAATTTTTGTTCTTGCATTGTTCAGGCTTTTTGTGCATTAATTTTTCATATGTACTATAATATATTTTATTTAATTAGTTTCATTTATGTAATAATAATTATAATTTATACATATTACATTTCAATATGAAGAATTATTAATTGTGTAATTTAAGGTTAACAGAAGACTTAATTAGTGTTTATGAATTTAACGATATTTCGATTTTTATCAAAATACTAATTTCTATAATTTTGTGTCATTTTACCAGCAGTTATTACCATATATCATAGCTCTTATATATGAAAATTGTTATACGCAAACTAGATTGATGTATATCGAGTCATTTTTAAAGAATTTTTAAGGCTTTAATATTCAAGTTAGAATTGTTGATCAATAATGTCGATATATTTTTTATTTTGCAACTTAATATATTTCTCCACATTTGCAAATTTTAAATTTACAAATTTTGTAGATTTATTATTATTATAGATATTGGTAACTATGGTATACTTTTTTAAAAAAAATTTTGTTTTACTTTTTTTGCTATAAATTCGGGATTTATAAGACTTATTTATTTTATTAATAACATGGTATTATTATTTTATTGAAATATTTTGAACTTTATGAAATTATAATTAATTGTTATAATTATATTATAGTGTTGTAATAATTTATATTTTTAATAGAATAAATTTGTTTAATTACTATAATATAAAATAGAATTGATAATGTAATTTCAATCATTTATTTTTTTTTACTTAGGTGAAACTCCATTAGTTGAACAAAGTCTTGCTCAAATTGGAATAAAATTGAGAGTAATTAATGCTGCTCACACTTTTCTTCATGGTACAACTGTAGCATCTAGTACAAGTAATATTAATGATAATTCAATTGGTGGCTCTAATGAGGCTCAACAAAATTCATCTACAATATATTGCGTTGTAGTAAATAAAACTACTCGAGAGGTCAACATTTTTCCTAAACCAAAACTTACGAATATGCTTTGTACAACAACAAATCCAGAAGAAAAGCGTAAAATTATTGGTGACGTTTTTGTGCATGTAGCTAATGAAGCAATGGCTGAAATGGGTTTAAGGCCTGAGGAAGTTTTTCTTGGACAAGGAACCCTTAGGCCTGATCTTATTGAGAGTGCAAGTGCTATGGCTAGTAATAAAGCTGATGCAATTAAAACACATCATAATGATAGCGAATTAGTAAGAGAGCTTCGTGCTAAAGGTCGAGTAGTAGAACCCTTGAAGGATTTTCATAAGGATGAGGTTAGACAGTTGGGTTGTGATCTAGGGCTTCCAGCATCTCTTGTAGCTAGACATCCTTTTCCAGGACCGGGTTTAGCTATTCGAATAATATGTGGAGAAGAGGCATATATGGATAAAGATTTCTCAGAAACACGGGTGAGTATGCAATTATAAAAATTATTATTCTAAAATATTGAAAAAATTAAAATATTCAAGATAATAAAATATGTATCTCAATTATTATATTGCACAGAATTTATTCTTTTTAATACATTTTTTAAAGGATTTATGTAAACAAAGTTTTTAATTTATGAATGTATAAGTATAAAAAGATTGTATTAATAGAGATAAAAATAATTATAACTATTCTAAATATTTATTTTAATGATACATTTGAGAAATATGTGTAATTATAAATTTTATATTGTGGAAATATAATTGATCTGGGATATACTAAAATATATTATACAGGCAATCAAAAAATTTGATTGAGTACAGTAATACAAAATTTATTTAAATTTTATGAATATTTCCCATACTTAAAAGAGTAATAAATATGTATTTTAATATGTATTATATAATTTATAAGATTAGCTGTGTTGTTTAAGTGTATTATTTTTAATTTTACAATAATAGTGTAGTTTTTCGTTAAGTTTATTATATTAAATGTACTAACATAAAAAAGTAATATTGATACTTCTAATAAAATTCTTCTATCGTAATTAGATAATCAACTAATAAAAAATTATATTTTCTCGTATCGCTTATAAGAAATCGTATTCCTTTTTTGCACTTTTTAGACATTTTTTTTTGTTCTAGTGAAAATCGTTTCTAAAAGCTAAAATTTATAATATATAAGATAGAAATAATCGCCTTTCCTATATATATGAAGATATTTAGAAAAAGGGTCTTAAGAGAAAATAAAAATAACATGGGAGTATACATTTTTTAATTGATTTGCTTGAATTAAATTCAAGAAATTCTTGTAATATACGAAATAGATACTCTACTAAATACATATAGCTGCAATAAACAATGAAAATTTATAATTATATATTTTTTAAAGAATCTTGCAAAGAATCTTTGTGATTCGAAGCTCTATTCTTTTCGGTGTTCATAATTTTAAAGTTAATGTCAAAACTTTTTATTAATAAAATTGATGAATGACGTTGTTCTTATAAGTTAAGTTAGATAAAAACTCGTTTTCTTCGATAAAGTTCGGAATTTCTGTTTATTTTTAATACTATTTTTTTTGGTAATTTTTTATTTATTTCTAATTTGCATTCTAATTCGTCTTGTCATTATTTTATGTAAACGTATCTATTAATAGCTGTAATCATCCAATGCTATGTTTAGAACGTTTCTTAAAATTTTTCAGTTTATTTCCAAATGAATTATATAAAGATTCAAATTTATATAAAAATACCCATGTGATAACGGCATATTTATAAATTTCAATAAGTAATTGAAGATATTATTTGTTATTCTAAATAAGCAATAAATAATATATATAACATATATGACAATTTGTCGTATTTTGTTACATTATATTTCAGAAAATTCAATAAAATTAAAAAAGCATGTGTCCTGTTTCTCTCTAGCTGAATACACTTGCAAATACTTATACCAATGTGTTTATCACTTAATACATTATTGAATACATACACCTAAATACATATAACCTTAATTTGAAAATAAGCTGACATATTGTTTATAATTAATATTGCTTTAATGATTACACTTTAATGATTTAATCAATACAACAGTTATTATTGACAAAAAGATTACAAACGCGATCTTTAATTTATTTGAAAAGCTAATTACTTAAAGATAAAATTATCTAGGAGTTTCTATTAATTGTTTGTAAACTCAGTGTGGTTATACAACAGGAATTAATTTTCTACTTTTATAAAGAAAAGTTTTTTTTCCTAAAATTAATTTTATGAATTGTTTATTTATTGATACTCTCTTTATGTTGTTCATACACCATTTAAATAAAAAATTTTCATTTTTTATTACTATTGAAGTTATTTATTCAATATTAATAATTTTTACAGATGCAAAAACTCATTTTTTCAAAAATTGATTTTCTTAATCTAAACATTAAACATTTACAAGTTTATGAGTAATGGTTCAAATACTTCGTGTTTTTAATTATTTTACTATTATTTTATCGTGTTTTTTATCATAGATATTAAATTTTTTTCATTTATAAAAAAATATAAATATTTTTAATAGGCTTATTTAAATAAATAATAATTTAAACAAATTATCTAATTTAAAAATGCACTATGATTATTTGATGCATCTTTTATATCAATACATGTATACAGTAATTTCTTATGGATACTATTGTATGAAAGATTTAACATTATTATTGCGCAAGATTTTTGATTGTTTTTAAAACTAAATATATATTTTTGTTCTATTTAAATTTGATCAAACAACGAAAAACTTTACGAAATATATTTAGAGAATTTCTATAATAAAT
Organism: Dolichoris vasculosae; assembly: GCA_018907195.1. Classification (NCBI taxonomy): domain Eukaryota; kingdom Metazoa; phylum Arthropoda; class Insecta; order Hymenoptera; family Agaonidae; genus Dolichoris; species Dolichoris vasculosae. The sequence continues at coordinate 18,877,452 of JACCHY010000005.1, read as the reverse complement.
TGATGTCTTATAATCTTTAAAAATAATTTTTTTATAAGTTTGTTTTATCACATTAATTTTGGGAATTTAAGTATTTTTAAAGCAAATAAATGAATTTTTAAAAATTTTTCCTGTAAATTGAGATTTTTTTAATTGAAATTTTGAATTTATAAAAAATACTATAATTTATGATAACTATCTACATTCGTACATAAATAATTAAAAAATTTTAAATAAAAATGATTTCATTAGTATTTATATTTTTTTTGTTTTTAATTATTTCGATTTATAAAGTATGAATTTAAAATACAATATATGGTACGTAAAGTTAAAAGCTTTATTTTTATAATAAAACATGGTCAAGTTTTAAACAAAAATTGAAAATTGACTTTAAAAATCATTTGAAATTTATAGAATTTAATTTTAATATGATATATTTAAAAACAATATTATGTTTAAAATGTTTAGTTTTTCAAATATCTATATAAATATATATATATATTTGTTTTAATTAAATTATTTCCAAATTATTAATAATTATTTAAAATTTTTGTAAATAATATATAATTGTAAAATAATATATAATTGCAATAGAAAAATAAAATCAATGTATGTTTAACATAGAATTTAATTGAGAATTTATTTAGTCTTAGCATATAATATGAATTTATTGACTGTCAAAACAATTTTAAAAATTTTTTGCACTTAAATTATATTTTTTAACACTTGTCTATATTTAAAAATAATTCTAATTCGTAGAAATTTAATATATTAAATTTTCAATAAATAATTTAAATATTATATTTAATTAGCATATAAGACTTGAATTTAAAATATGTTAGGTTTCATTGAATTTTTTATTTTACATATGCGTGTTTTAAGATTACTTAATCAAAAAATTTAATCGCAATTTTTTTCTTAAAAAATATAATTGATTATAAGCCGAATATTATACGTAAATTTTCGTTATGATTTTAATCGTTAAAAACTCATTATATAAATTAAGTTTTACATTCATAACTTACGGTCCTTGTCGGAAGTATTCAAAAGAAATAAGTTTGATCTTAAAGGGAGTATTTTTTAATACTTAACTCATTTAAATAATTACCAATTGTACAAAGAAATTGTATCAAAAATAATTAAATATTTAATTCAATACATAATCGAATAAAAAACCTTTATTACAAATTTCTATTAAGCTATATTCTTTGTAAACATCCTTCAATTCTAGAACAAATAAATTTTAAATATCAAATTAAGACTTATACAGGTTTTATTACCCATTGGTTACAATAATACAATGTAATGAATAATTTTTTTCTTAGGTTCTTGTCAAAATAATAGCTGAGTACGAACAAATGCTTCAAAAAAAACACGCTCTTCTGAATCGAATAGAAGGAGCAGCTAGCGAAGCTGAACGTCTGCATTTAAGAAAAATATCAAGTCAACTGTACCTTACTGCTACTCTGTTACCTATTCGCAGTGTTGGTGTTCAGGTACGATAACTGTAATAAATATTTAATGTTATTAAAAGAAAATAATTTTTTTGTATCAATTTTGATTTTTAAAAAAAATTTGTTTACGGAGTCAAAACTGAGATATTATTGAATTATATTATTTTTTATTTCTTATTTTACTATTTATAAAATATATATATTTATTTGTTTCGTTTGAAAGCATTGTCAATGAAATATAAAAATACACAAGTACGTTTTAAAGCAAAACGAAAAAAAACAAGAAAGAAAAAAACCGAAATATAGAGTAGAATTAATAATTGTAATTAGAATTAGAACTTAATTATAATACTTTTATAATTAGAATTATATCTAATTATACTGATATAACTATAAAGTATAATTATGTAGCAATATCGAGTATAAAGTATGCAGTGCTAATATGTAATCACACTTAGTGATACAACCTAGAAAATTTACATATCTAAACGTTTATGAATTCGATCTTATTCATAAGATAAAAATTATTTTCAGAGTATCTTGTAGAGTTTAGATTTTCTATAAATTTTACTATAACTTATTACTGACAAATACTAAATCAAAGTATTTTTTTATTTTTTTTTTCAATTAATTCTTATAAATTTTTCATAACTCATTAACATTTTCTTTTATGTTCCTTAACTTCATCTCAAACTAATGTATATATATATATATACATATTCCATCATTGTCACAATTAAATTGGTTTTGATATTCTTTATTTTGTGTTAAATTACGTTGACCATTGGTGTAGTTCATATTTTTGTCCTTTTTTTTTAGATATAACTGTCAATACTACCAATAGTCATAATATAAATTATAAAATAAATTTTATACCATATTAAAACTTTAAATGTTTATTTATTTTTCAGAATAATTTATAGTTTATTCAAAGAAAAAAAGGTTATTTTGTTATTATTAAAATATTCTATTTTAATGTCAGAGCTAGATAAATCTGTTGATTAATATTATTATATATATTCATAAAATGCTTTTGTATTTTTATTAGTTTAATATTTATTAAAGAATTTTTTAATATAATGTAAATAATATAAATTAATTTTTTAAGAAGAATAACCAAGAGAATTTATTCTTAAATAAAGAATTCATTCGAATAATTTATAATCATATCAAAATATTAAACGTAGAAAATATAGTATAATAACATTTATTCGATCATTATTCAATCCAGAATCATAATTGTTAGCTAACAAAGATACTAAAAAAACAAAACTGAGAAATTAATAAAAAAAACAAAGATTAAAAGTAAAGACTAAATTTTTTTTTCTTTACAGTAAATCTTTATATAATAATACGACGATAAAATGCAGATAACTTAAGGACATAAAATCCTTGTAATGCAAGCAAGAAAATCTGTGAGATGTTCGTATAATTATTTAGACTGTAATATACAAATATAGCATATGCTCCAAAATTGTATCGTACCGTATTGTTAGATATTAGTTACCGTAATGTTAGATTTAAAACACAAATTTTAAGTCAAACGTTACAGAAGAGAAACAGAGAAAATGAGCTTACTGTGCATAGACATGCTACGTGTTATGAAAGTTCCACATTTAAATACCGCTATATCATATAAAAACTGATATGCATGCAATCTAGTATAATTTAAACCCCAGTGCAAGCGCAAAGAAGTGTAATAATGCCATGGTATATGCAAAATAATGGATTACAATATGAAACTGATGCATCAAGGTGTAAGTAGTAGTCAATTTACAAACAAAGCATGATCCAATCACAAATATTCATGAAGTCGATAACGCATGTATCATGTTATGCAACTTTTAGGTTCTTTTAAATGTTAAAAAAAAGATAAATAGATAAGAACTAGATGATTAAAGTATCGTTAGTAGTAATGTTATACAAATAAAATAGTAAAAAACTACAAAAAATATATAAGGTTACTCGATAACGATGTGTTCGATAATTTTCCTTTTCAAGATGTATAAAATTTTTCAAATAGCAGTTAAACCTAGTTATGGAACGAAACAATTTAAGCTCATTAATTAAATTTTAATTTAATTTGATTTGACTACATTTGAATATTTTCTATTTTAGTGATAGAAAATTTCTATAAGGTTAAATAATATTTATTCTTCGTATTTGTTATTTTTAACTGTTAGAAGATATTTGTTTTACAAAAGGGAACTCATGACAGATTATTTCTGAACTCTGCACTACAATTCGTATATAAAATACCTAAGACGATAGTAATATACAAAAATATATTTATTTTTGTATATAAAAAGGAAATTGCTTTAGAGATATTTTATCAACTGAAATGTATAAATAAAAATCTAATAAATATAAATATTATAGTAGTTGAAACAAAATTAATAAAATTTACTATGATCAAGTTTTTACACGAGAAAATTTTTTTATATTTTTATATAAGGAACTTTCTGATATTATTAGATACTAGGAAATATTGTATAAAATAAAATTTAAAAGTATGTAAATTAAAATAATACGTAAATTATACATGCATTAATGAACATAAAGAGGTTAATAGTTCTGCATGGCGTCGAAAACATACATTTAGAGGAAGAATACCGTATATAAATTATTAAGCAATCGAGATAAAATAATACTACATATCATTTAAATTAGAGATATTCAATCATGAAATATTTTTAATTTCCATTATTTAATAATATCAGATATTTATCAATGACAACACTATTATTTAAACCTATATTCGAATTTCATACGTGAAGAACGCACTAAAAGTTAAATGTAAAATGGTAGCAAAGGATCACGCAGAAAACTTGATTTTACTTTAAAAACTTTAAAAAATTATATATATACTTCAGAATATTTAAGTAAAGAGTAATGAAATGTTATTTATATAGTAAAATATAAGGACATACCTTAGATAATAGTTTCTTGAAACAATCGAGATAGATTGTATCTGAAGAAATGTTACCAAAGTACTCAGATCACTGTCGATCATTTTATCATAAACCTTTAATATTTACGAAAAAAATATTTTAAATATAAAATAAGGTTATATTATCTTAAAATTTAACTACATATTGTTATTTAATTTTTTATCAAAATTCATTGAAATACATTTCATACTATTTAGTAACATATGTTAATCATATATTTAGTTAAATAAATATATAAATAATGAATACTTTGATAATATCAATAATAATTTATCTATTATACTAAAATTTCATGGTAATAATTAAGAATAACTAGACATTCTAATGTAACTTTAATTATCTCTAAAATATTCGCTTTTATAAAATTAATATCTAATATTGTTTTATAAGGTGAAATTTATTAAGTTGATACTATTAAATATGTGAATGATAATTGATTCATTAGGTTTTAATATTATAATATTCAATAATATAAATATTAAATGACTAGATTGAGAATTAATATTTGTTTATAATTTTAATTTTTATATGGATTGGGGGTTTGTATAATATTATAAAACTGATAGAAACATATTTTATAATTGTTTGTAATGGTAACTTTTTCAGGGTGATCAACGTAGTTACAGTTATGTAGTAGGCCTTTCAAGTGATAATAATCTTTCAGAGCCAGGGGAATGGCAGGATTTAGTATTTCTTGCAAGGTTAATTCCTCGCATTTGTCACAATGTTAATAGAGTATGCTACGTTTTTGGAAATAAAGTTCAACACCCAGTGATGGATATTACCCCAACACATCTTACTGCAAATGTTATAGCAACGCTTAGACAAGCTGATCATCTAGCCAATCAGGTATTTTGCAAATTACAATTCTGTTTTGTTTAGAAGAATATTTAAAAAAATAAAATTGTTTTTTAAAAGGTTTTATCCGCTAATGGTTGTATGGAATCCATTAGTCAGATGCCAGTGGTACTCATTCCTATTCATTTTGATAGAGATTATGCATCTAGAGCACCTCCTTGTCAACGATCTGTTGTTTTAAGGCCATTTTGTTCACAAGACTTTATGACTGGTACACCGGCGATTCCCGGACATGAATTACCAATGCGCGTAAGTTTTTATTATTTTTTTGTTTGAAAAATAGACTATGATATAATTTATTAATGTTGCAGGTAATCAAGAAAATGGTTGGTGACATTTCATTAGTACCAGGTATTTCACGTGTTTTGTACGACTTAACGTCTAAGCCACCTGGTACAACTGAATGGGAGTAGTGAATAGGCATGAGCTGCTACTCAATATTAATTTTTTCTGTTTTTTTTTAACTACACGCGTGCGCGTGGAATGCAAAAAGAGCAGATTTGTAAAATACCGCGAAACAAAAAATATTTAACAATTTGAATAATGGCGAAAAGTGGAGTTTCAGTGGTTAAACTACACATTGTAACGACTAATTAATACGCAACATACATTTGTAATTAGACTAATCAAGTGTAACGGGTTGTGCAAGTAATTAACCATGCTCGACTGTGGCATGATCATTTGAAAATAAAAAAAAAAGTGCTGATGATTCTAAGACAATGAAATTGTATATGTTTATATATTATGTACCTATTAGCGTAACTGTTTATAAAAATACAGGATATGCTTAAAATGTATGTATAAAATATGTATACACACGCATATATATATATGTATGTATGTATGTATGTATGTATGTATGTATGTATGTATGTATGTATGTATGGTAATTGATTACAAGAATCGAATAAGGATTGATTTTCGTCTTCTTTATGTATAGCCAGTGATTTATACTTAATATGATCTACCAATATTCGAGCATGGTGAAAGCTAGCTTTGCATTTTTGTTGTATAAGATCAAACGAAGTAATTTTATTTACAATTTATCGCGGTACTGCATCCTTTGGGAAGCTTAAATGCATTCATGAATAAAATATTGAATAAATAATTGAAAAGAAGGCGGGATAAGAGAAATAGAAATGCAAGAAAGAAATTAAAATGGAGAGAGAGAGAGAGAGAGAGAGAGAGAGAGAGAGAGAGTGAAAGAATGAAAGAATGTAAGAAAACAGTCAAACATGTCAACATTGCTTATTGTAAATATGTTATACATCCACTTTTGTCATCGTTTATTTAAGCAAATTGTATAAAATTTATTTATCAAGTAATATAATGTATAGAAAATCAGAAACGGTACTTGGTCGCAACACTTGTTACATAATTAATTTGTCATGATAATTATTATGGCATCATCATAAGAGTAGTCAATGATATATTCCAAATCAAGTGTAAACAACAGACTTGATTGTGCCGTAGTGTCTTTCTGTGCAAGTCTTATGTTGGACGCATCTTGTATATTTGACGATACACTTCCGCTAAGTGGCAGGAAAAATGTTCGGTTCACTTTGTATAATGAAAAATGATCGAAGAAAATCTAATTTTCTCAAACTTTCAAAAAAGAAACAGAAATGTTTTCTTATGATATATATTAATCGATATATAATAAAAAAGTAAATCAATTTTTACATAAAGGCAGATTAAATTGGATTGAACCTTAGCATATATGAGCACATTTCTTAGAATAATAATAGATTATCATATATATATATTACGGCAGATATGAATCAAAGCTAAGTTAGATTATTAAAAAAGTGGTATTCGTTAGTTTATATAGTTTGATTCACGTATTTAAATTTTTATTGCTTTTGAAAAAATATATATATTTAAATGACTAAATGTATACTTTTGTTGATATTCTAGATTAAATGATTTTTTATATTATAAATTAATAGCAAGCTTAAATGAATTCAAAACGTAAAACGAATTCTTTATTATAACATTAAGTTAGTCAATTCTTTTATAATATATAAAATTATCTAAACTAATATTATCAGTTTGAGCAAAATGTTTTAATTAAGCAACAATTAATTGTCATATTAAAAAATTAATTTGTGAAACTTATTTTTATATACATTTTCAATTTTATGTAGTATTGAAAAAATTAGATAACTTAATTGTGCTCAATTAAATTAATAATATATTTAACTTCGTTATTCAAAGTTATATATATTATCTACTGTGTTCTAAGGGTATGTTTTATTTATTTGTTATTATTGATTTATAATTATTAGAGTAATACTTGGACTTTTTTGTTCTTAATGATTAATTATTTTATTTGTATAAGGAAGAACATTTTAAATAACAAACAATTTAATTTATTTGTTAATTTTAATTTAGAAAATGTTATTCATCATAAATTAAAAAAAAATTTTTTAATATAATGAAATTATTATTAATGAAAATCTTAGATACTATTTAAATTATTATTTTAAATTTTTTATCTAAGGAGAAAAGTGACTATTATTTAAATAATATATTTTAGAGCAATAATTTTTTTATTGATATGATTAAATACAAAATTAAGTCTCCACCTTTCGTCAGCTAAATATCCTGGATGAGTTTTACAAAATATTTAATATGTGTTTTAATAATTTTGAAATTTAATTAATATATTATAAATATTTTAATGAATAGCTTTAAATTCAGATAAAATTAATTTGCAAAAAAATATTAAATTAAAAGTATCTACATTGAAAATTTAAAAATTTAATTTATGTTATGATTATTATAAATATATGGAATATTTTACTTGCTATAAACAAATTCATAATTAACAGTAATATAAAATAAAGTAATTATTCATAACATTTGTTAAATAGAAAGAAATTAACAGTGTAATAAGCATATAAGAATTAATTAATTCTTTATATTTGTAAAATTTTATTTTAAATATATTTTAATGCATATAAATATAGAAGTAAATAACCTTTAGAAAATTTAAATAAAATAATTTTGTCTCGATTAGTTAATCATTTTTTATTGTCGTAAAGTCAATAAACATAAATTAATAAGTATCTTATAAAACAGTAAAAATGTTAAGATAGGTCCTTTGATTTTTATTCTTTTAAGGTAATAATTATCACAAAAATTATTTTGATAACCTTTGACTTTTGAACATGATTACATTAGTGCCTAAATAAAAGTATAATATTTGTAAAATGCAATTCTGATCTATCAATTTAAAGTTTTTTTAGTAATTGAAAAACTGTATTTGTTCTTTCAATTTTTTTTTATAATCTTTATTTTATTTGCTATCTAAGTTTGTGTTGCTATTGTTTAACTTTTGTCAAATCTGTAAGATAGTTATATAATTCTTTCTCACTCAGTCAAAAATTTTTATGCGTTTATCATATTCATCTTCTCCTTATTCATCTATTATCAATTGAATGACTTGAAATATCAAAATACATGATTTATTTCTATATATTATTTAAGTACTACTTTCTGAAATTTTTCTTATAACTACATATTACCTATTAGGCCTTTAAAAAATTATAAAATAATTTTTTATATTAAATATGGTTCATTTAAATATAATCTTATTGTGCCATTGTTGTACATAACTACTAATTTTTTACTTTGGTCCCTTATAAATTTATTTTTTCTCTTAAAATGCGAGAAACGTATGCGTTATGTTACTTTGAAATCAATGTTTCTGAGATTGCAAAATAGTTATATAAAAACTGTTATGTTTCATAATAAGTATATAGATTTTATACTGTAAATGAGAATTTGGCCCTAGGTTTGTGTACTAAATTCAGCAATAAGGCTATTGTAGACTGAATTAGATTCAGATGCAGCAGATAAAAATGGAAAAACAGCTATATATACTCATATCGTAATAATAGAATCTAATTATTACTGCTTGTGAATGAGTAGATAAATCAATGATCTATTGATAGTAAACCGTCTAAGTATGCCCAGTGAAACTTAAGGAACAATAAAACTTAAGCTTGAACGATTAATGCTTTTGATAAAAATAAAAAATGAATGAATGATTTCATGATTATAAAAACTTGAAAAGAAGTATTTATTTCGTTCATTTAATTTAATTGAATAGCCTCTACTTAATTTCAGATAGAGATAATATATTTGATCACAAAATTCAATAGAATACAGCTTGAGTTATCTGCGTGTGAGATAAATGTGTATTATTCATAGAAGTCGCTAATGCCAAGTAATTTCTTTTAAATATCTACGTATAGTCGTAATTAAATTTACAGAAATTTTAACAAATGTGAATCATTTATCCCTTTATTTTCAAACTTCTGCAGTTTTCTTCAATAATTGATAGAAAATGGTTAATGTCCAAGAAATATTCCAATTTTATTATTAGGTCGACAGTTCTGAATGAATGTAAAGTTATTTTACATTCGATAAATAATTAATAATGTATGCTATGTTTGAGTAGAATTTTAAAAGTCTATTAGTATAAGATACATAATTAGTAATTAATACCTTTTATATCAATATATTTTAAGCTTCTAATATTTGTACATTTGTGAGTTTTTTTTTTATGAATATAACAGGATTTTTCTTCAAGTTTATATTTAATATTTTCAAAAAGTTAAAACTAAGGCATCATTTTCATTCATTTTCATCATATATAAAATTAGTTATTATAATTGATAAAATTCAATAAAAAGTATTTTTTAATTTTTTATTAATAATAATGTTGCAAGTATTAATGTTTTTTATCTTGCGTGATAGAAAATGTAATTAATTTTATACAAATTTTTTAATTATTTAATCCAGCCTGTATTTATTTAGTCGTACGAGAATTTGATAATAAAATATTATTTAATTAATGTTGTCATTCGATCATGATAGTACATGTTGTAAAATTTGTATATTATTTTGCAATTTATTTGGTGCATTATTTAATGGATAATTTTTTGTATATAATCATTTATTAAGTAAATAGTAAAAATACATAACGATATTTATTATACATTAACCGAGACTTTTTTGTTTGCACACTTTTAATGTTTTATGCAAAATTCATAACACATTATATAGTCATTTAATAATCAATATGTAATAATCTATTTTCTATAAAATTTGTTCAATTAAGCGTATTTCTTCTCTTGCATAAGCAAAAACACCAATATACTGGTGGGACATAATTATGTGTATTTTTGTGTAACTTTTGCCATCTACGTTTCAGAAGAATGATATATCTGTCCTATTTAACAATTTTGTTAAGGAATTCTTGATGAAAGCTGTTTAATGCACGTGATTCTTTGTGTCAGACATTCTAGAGCAACAGTTCTTACGAAAAGAAGAAAAACAAGTTATTTAATGTAAACTAATTTTATTAAATTTTCACATGTTAAAAAGATATTTTCTTTAAACAACCAATCGAAGAGAAAACAAGGAAACCAAAAGAATAAATAACAATATAAAAAATTGTAATGCACTCATAAATTTTCCTGTTACACGTGATCAGTGTAAATATAATCAGAGAACCAAAATGTAGTAAGGAAAGAGAGTAACTATTTTCTGACATTCATCAATATGCTTATTGATTATCACTTTTGGGCCTTGTGAGAAGAGACTGGAGCAAGTTGTAACTAATTATAAGTTACCAACAAAAATAACAATTTAGTTTCTCTGTTTCACGTGTGACAGTATTGGAAGTATCTTGAACCTTTCTGAAAATGATCCAAAAGCTATTCTAGAACTCTCAAATATTTTTTTAAATTTCTTAAACTCAGTTAATGAAATGGTTGATTACTTTTTCATCTAACATTAGCATATGAGGAATTACGTAACTTGAGTAAGTAAACTGCAATTTATATAAAAATATTATCAAGGACCATTATTTGAAATTTTGTTTAATTTTTCATACCTAAGTATAATTTTTAAGTATATTCAATTTAATTAAATTATCTTTTAGAACTTTTAATTGCTCTTCTAAAATAAAATTATTTACAATAATTTAACCAAAAATTTTTTAAAAAATATTTGTATCTACTTAATTTTCTTTGTGTAAAGATAAAATTTAATCAAACATTTAAAACAATATCAATTTTTTTTTTTAAATGGAAATTCTTTTTTTAATAAATTACTGGATTTTGAAGGTGGGAACGTATTTTAGTATATAAATGGCGTGAAAAATTAGAATTGTATAAATGGGTCTCACTGGTATACCCACTTTTTCAAAATTATTTTAAAATTTAATTTATTTACATGACTAATAAAACTAAATCATCTTTAACTAAGATATCTACTCTTTGTAATTAGTAAAATATTCAGATTCAATAGGTGACTTGTAGAGTAGATACTTTGACTTAAAATATCATTGTGACATTTTAAATATCATAGCTTTATTATACTTTTATTTTGTTATAATAATAATAATTTTAAAGTTACATATTTTTGTAATTTTATATTTATCTAGATATATATGCTAAACACATTTATGAATCGATAATCATTTTGCAGGTTTAACAAATAAAATTAAAGAAGATTTTAGATTATTAGTTTATATATTTTTACTATATAAAATGAATTACAATTCAATGTTTGATAGCTAATAATTAAATGGTTTCTTTTTAAAGAAAATTTAACATATTTTGAATAATTAATGTTATAGAGTGTACATCGCTTTTTAAGAAAAAAAAGGGAATGAAAATTTAACACTTTTTATCGTTTGATAATAAATAAATGTTTTTATTAGAATTAATGTAATATTAATGCTATTAAAAAATAATTATAAAACCATTATAAAATTCTATAAACAAATTAATAAAAAACTTAAATCCAAGAAACTATGATTTGAGGAAGAAAAATTATATTATAGTATTAAGTCATTCAATAATTGTCTATTCCGTATTATTTTATGCATATGAAAAGCAAAGAATAAATTGCAAAAAAAAAATAATTAATCAAATATAAAAAACTAAGTGTACTTATATACATGTAAAAATAGTAAATGAATTTTGTACATATATAAGTGTATAACTTTTTTAAGATACTATGAAAGTTTAAAATGTATTTATGAAACTAATAGCTTAAATATTCATAAGTAATGGAATCAATGTATTATAAATTTATCTTACAGAAGTTAATTGAGTAAAACTAGAATTAAAATGATGAGTAGATGCAACGAAAATATGATATATCGTTGTTTTTTTCTATCTTATTAATTTTATAATGAAAACCCAAAGAAATATGAAGTTTGAATATTATTGAGTAGTATTAAACGATTTTGTACTAGAAACTACAATGTTTCAATTACATAAAAATTAGTCAAATCATATAATTTATATTTTAATCTATTAACACTATTTCATTTTTAAAATTTAGTTAATCACGATATAACATCTAATAAATAAAAACTATACATGTTAAAATCGAATATTTATTTAAAGTATAAATTATATACCTAATTTAATTAAACTATTGTTATTTGTCATGATATTTAAAATATTTTTTTATTTTACAATTTGTACATCATACATAATATATACTAATTTTTAAAGAAAGTTAATTACTAATTAGTTTCTTAGTTTTATATTGAATAATTAAAAAAATCGTAACATCCGTTATTAAAATATAAATAATTTACTGTGAAAAAATTTATAAATAAAAAACATTGTAAATATTTTAGTACTTAGTTTTATATCAGTACTAAAAAAATGTTTTTCATAAGATATTTAAATAATACTTATAATTCTATTCTTATTTTCAGATTTTATAATCACAATGTAACTTAATACTGGGTGGATTATCATTATGTTCTAAAACGCCTATTTTACTCATATACTATTAATTTAAAGAAAAAAATCAGTTTGACGTTAGTTGGAAAAAGGTACTTGTCATATAAAAATCTTACAGTATATTTCATTTTCTTATTAAAACAAAATAATTATATATATATTTTTTCATAACAATTTACTCACTTTAAATATAATTTAAATTTGAATAATAAATATGATAGTTAAAACATGGTGGTGGTCACTTTTAATATTGTGTCATATTTGTGCTGGATGGTTAGATGAAAGGTGAAATTTTTCTATATGATGTATAAATATTGCATTTACATAGATATTATTGGATTTGCATTTATTTAGATATAAGTATATTTAAAATAATATGCACAGATATTTTTTACTGTATAAATTTAATTTGTTATATGATAGTATTATGTTAACGAACTCGCATTCTGTCAAGATGTAATTTTTAATTTAATATTAAAAAATTAAACAATGTAAAAATTTATTGAAATAGCATAATATTAAATATAAACGTTCTTCATATATCGATGTAAATTAATTACACTGAATAATTTATTAATTTAACTAAAAAATATAATCTAGTAACTAAATGATACGAAAATAGGAATACAACATAAAAATATATTTAATTTATTCTTAAAAAATGAATATTTTAAAAATATACGTTAGAATTAAAAATATTTGTATTGTTTAAACAAATTTTTTCATAATGTATATTTAAGCTTCTCCCTCTTATGAAAATTGCTCAAAATCGAAAGTCAGAATAGATAAGCGAAGCGCAGATAAATAAAAAAATGGACTTTATCTTGAAAAATAATATGCATGTATTCTATTAATAACTTATAACTAATTAATAGTTAAACAATTATATCTACAATATACGACCGTGGGTTGGTCATACAAGGCCTCCCAGTTATATATACATAAATTTATGAGCTAATCAGCGCTAGAGGCGGTGTCACATAGGGTCCCTAGACCGGCTTCAATACGGTCTAATCGGTAGGAACGGGGAGGAGCAGATATACATCGATTATCGTCCAATGACTGTAAGAAAACAAGGGTTTAAGAGGACTGTGTCGGAAAAAAAAGGAAGTTGGTCGGTTAAAAGGAAGTCTTGATTGAAGAAGAGGTTAGGAAAAGTGATCCTAAAATTCGATGTATGGATTCTGTTTAGGAGATGTCGCCGAAAAATTCGTGACGTAGAGGGGATGATTGAGAGCCGTGTGGCGAAAGTGATGACCAAACATAAGAAAATTTTGAACCAGGAAGGGATAACGCCATTGCCTAATGGCGGAAACACCCGTAGAGGGGGAGAAATAAAGATTAATAGTATATTTAGTATATTATGTACTACTTTGAAGTACATTATATATTGTATTTACGCATATATGTTTACATCATTTTTACATATTTTCGCCATACCAACCCGCGTATACTTATATGTTAAATAGGTAATTATGTGTTTATCACTATGACATGCTATGTTTGTGCACATTCAGGAATACCATGGATTTCTTTGTCCCAATGATTATAATACTGCTCATATAAAATTTACATTAAAGGATATTAAAGTAAAATATCAGTTCGAGTATTTATAATTCAAATCATTATTTACGCATACACGTATAAAAAGCGTAAAATAAAATATATAAATAATATATAATAATTGTGTTAAATATATAATAAATTTAAAATTTCACAAATGTAATTGAAATGCTATTTGTTAAACTACATTATATCAGTTGTATATTGTTAGAGATGATACATGGAATTTAAAAGATAAATTTTTTTTATAACTTTTCTTATGCAACATATGGAAAATAAAGTCTAATGCAAAATTAAATAAATCTTTGTTGTTAAAATTTAAAGAAAGAGTTATATTAAACGAGACTTCTATAAATATTATATTACAATATTTAATTTAATAAGTTTAACTTTAATCAAAGCACTTACAAATAACAAATTTTTTGGAAAAACTTAATATAAAAATAAAATAATCGATGAACTTTAGTTTTACATTAGAATAATCATAAATATGAAGTTAATACACCGGAGTAAAGTTAAAAAATCTCAACTTTTATGAAATTTTTATTTTGCTATTTTCATGTAGTTAGGAATGTGTTAAATCTTCTATCAATCTTTCACTAATATACTTGTAAATTTTATAAATAAAATGAAACAGAAAATTTGTAGAAAAACTTTTGAAATATCTAATTATTTATATAAAATACAATAAATACTATTCCAAGAAATGTAAAATTGAAATATTGAATAAAATAATATTGAAATAATATTAAATAAATATTGAATAAAATTAAATTTTAAGAAAAGAAAATTTTGAAATATTCTTCGAATTATCATTTAACATTTTTGTTTATTTTATATATTTAATATTTATATAAAGTTACAAAATCACCTAATTTTTTATTATTAAGTTTTAAAATACATTAAGACTTGAATTATTATTCACAACAGCCATTTGAATGAGAGCTTTGCTTTCCTTCTATATAAATATTTTGAAGAATAAAATTACTTACGATTCAACATACACCGTCTTCATTTGAATTTGAAAGCTCGTATTTGAATACGTTTGTGTAAGCAACGGTATAAATAAAAATAAAGACTGCTTAATTGTTGAACAAAATAATGTCTAATTATTAAAAATTTTTTCAATAATATAGTTATATTATTAAAGAGATTTGAATTGATAAATTCAAATGATATATCATAAATATAGTTTGTATATGAATATCTTTAGTTATTTATACATACAAAAATAACAGCATTATTTTTCATGTAAAATTAAATAAATTTAAAAAATAAAGAGAGCGCATGCGTCAATTCCCAGCTTCCGCAATGTTGAAAAAATGTACGATCGTAAATGTAATCCGGTTGGACGGTTACTTTCATAGAATTTGTCGTAATAGAACCTAAATGCAATATTTTATTGGTGAAAAGTATGTTTTCGTAGTTGATATATGTATGAATAGATGTAACAATGGGGTACCTGAGACCTTTGTTGGAATAAATTGTTGAGCGATATTATAAAAAAAGGAGCGGGAAATGATCTGATATTGCTACTTCCTGTGGTGTTGTTTCCTGTTTTCTACTAGAGGGCATGACGTACATTCGATTTATGATTGTTTAAACTTTTTAAAACCATTTTATATTTATGTATTTTCTTTAATGTTACAGGTAATATTTTATTTGCATTTCTCTAATTACTTTTAAGCTTAGTTTCTCAAATTAATTTTTGTTTTAATTTGCATTGTAATCATAATACTTTAGTATGATTATTACTTGTTTATTTATTTTAAAATCAGATTATGATTAGTATTCATCTTTTTCAATACATAAAAAATGGCCAATGCTTACTGTTTAATGATTTTCATTTTTATGTTTAAAATTTCTGTTTAAAAAAGAATATAATAAATTGACTTAAGATAAATAAATAACTTATCAAATGTCATAAATAAAAATTTTAAAACTTTTAATATTTTTCACGTTTTATTTAGGCCAATATTAGAATCAACCAATGGAAATTTATATATAACCAGCGCCAAGGATAGAAATATAACGTTCAAAATTTTAGGAAATGGAAATCTCAATATAAACGAAATAAATTTATTACACATTATATGGAGTGTAAGTTTAAACTTAAATTTTATTTACTATAATATTCAATAAATAAAATCAAATTAGAAAATATTCAAATAATTGCAGTATAAATTAATTAATTTTTTCAATTTTCCTACGTTTATACCTTTTATAAAATACGTGAAAAGATATATTTTTCATGTAAATCAAAGTATGTTAATGTTTTTCAAAAATATATAAGGACATTTAAATATTATGTACAGTTTTAAAAATACTGAGATAAAACACATCTAATTAAATATAAAAATCTTTTATTATAAAAGATATTTCAGTACTATTTGTTGTCAGATACTTATTTTTTCTTAAGAGCAGTGCGGTAATATATTAGTGTCCAAATTTTACTCACATAAAATTCTTTAAGCATACTTTTGTGACATTTGCTTCGTTACTTTTTTTTATTATAAATTAGGCAATCATTGGTTAAAATGAAAAATACCGTATTTTGTATTTTTTATTTTTTTTATGGTAAATGCTTACTTTTTATTCTTTTTCTTATGGCAAATCATCGAAACTTGGATTAGTAATCAGAATGGTAAGTTTATCAATTATTTTATAAAATCATATGCTACGTATTTCTCTATTATATTTATTTTTTTAAATTTTACCCATATCAATTGCATAGCTTCTGACGAGATTTTATTATATTTATTGGTAAATTAATTATAATATTTAAAAGATCTGTAAGAGGTCTACTTTTTTATTTTACTTTATATGTCTCGTAAGAATATATAGAACTTTTTCGAAATCTTATTACATGTTAAGTCAAAAATATGTTTTTATTTATTATATTGAAGTTTAATAATTAAAAAGGTGGGATGCCAGATGGCTAATTTATTTTTTATTATCTATAAATTCCAAAGTTACTTTTTTATTGCTTGTAAGAAAAAAATCATAATGGGATTCAAATTTCTGTGCTGTTAAGCAAAGTAAAAAATAACAATGAGATAAAATGATGTATTCAATACAAGTTCCTTACTCACAGGTAAAGTTATACGAATTTAATAAATGTACCCTTTTGTCTGTTCACTTTTTTTACAAGTTTTATTTCAATATTTCCTCTTTATCATTTCATTATAATTGTTAATAATTTTATGGTCGCTTTTTTAAAATGGAGAGTAGATAATACGTTACCCTATTAGATAGCAAGCATTTGAATTTTATTCCAAACAATGTACGTTACAATTTAGCTCTATCTTTAAAGAAAATATTTAATTTATACAATGAAAAATATCAGCGATTAATGATAATAAATACACATTACACATTACATATAGTCACTGTAAATCACAGAAAAAGTCTGTTCAAGATTTTAATCATTACTCTCAACCCGCATATCAACAACTAGTTGACA
Source organism: Dolichoris vasculosae (assembly GCA_018907195.1). Lineage (NCBI taxonomy): Eukaryota > Metazoa > Arthropoda > Insecta > Hymenoptera > Agaonidae > Dolichoris > Dolichoris vasculosae. The sequence continues at coordinate 18,859,403 of JACCHY010000005.1, read as the reverse complement.
CCTTTAAATTTTTTTCGAAATGTATGTCTTTTTAAAAATATTTTTTCATTAAAATTTTTATTCCATAAAAATAAATATTTAAATCAAATATCTTTTTGAAAAAATAATAATATTATTACATATTACAATATTTGTTATCATTACATTGAATTAATGTATAATTCGTTTCATATTTATTCATTTTTTATTATTAATTTATATGTAGCGTTGATTTTTGTACTTATGTATCTATAATATATATTTATATTAATCGTTAATAATTAAAAATGTTTAAATCATATATTCATATGTATAGTAGGTCTTTCTTAAATTATAAAAACAGGCCTTTTTTATGTAACATGATATTTCACTTAAATCTGTCTCCAATTGCATAAATATTTTATCACTAAATATTAATTTTAATTATAAAATATATTTAATATTTTCAAGAATTTTATTATAAATGAATTATATCATTATATGCTAAATATTATTTGTATAGCAAGTACGGCTATCGCTAAACTTTTTCGCTTGCTGTTCCTTTTATATATTCTTAAGAAAATGCTCAAATATTAAGGATGGTTGGGTTTGATCGAATTTATATCATAATGATATAGGATTATATGCCATCTAGATAACAATAAGGGTTGATGTGATTTAGTATTTTCAAATTGGGTACCGACTTATCCTTACAGTAATAAATGTATGATAGTCATAGTATATATACAATTAAGGCATTTTTCTATTATCGATATGCAAATAGTAAAATAGATTTATTAATCTTATGAATACATCAATTAAATATTTCCTGTTATTTTACGGAATTTATACCGAAAATTTTGATATGCTTAATTGTAGTATTTTTTAAAGATAGTGCAATAAAAACAAAAAAAGAATTCCTCTTAAAATAAAATTAATGAATTTATATAGAAATTTTATTAATTATTCATATTCAAAATAAAAATATAAAATAACGTGTGGAATATTTCGTTTGATAACAAATAATGAAACGATACGCATGAGTCTGGAATTTTTAATGAATTAAAACAATTTATGATAAAATATAAATGAATATATTTTTATTGTTAATGTAAATTTGAGTTTTTGATAAATTGTGTATATAAAAGTAGTTTTTAATTTTATAAAGGTTTATAAATTATTTTGTAGTTATGTAATAAATACTATATATAAATACGATATTAAAATTCTTAATAATAATAAAAATATAAATAAAATGAAAAATATGAAAATAAATGCCTTCAATTATTCAATTTGATATACATTGTAAAAGGCAAAGACATATAATTAACTAAAAATTGATAAACGCAATAATGTAAAAATTTTACGATTTTATAAAGTGCATTGGTAGATACAAAAAAAATATAAAAAAAAAGTTGGAATGAGGTAATTTGGAAAAAATTTTATAAAAAATATATTTAAAAAAAAATTCATAGAAATTTCAAATATTTTGTGTACATTATTGAATGAAAAGCATTTTTTTCACGTCAAAGTAAGCGTGCAAAAATTCATTAAAAAAGAGCTGAATCCGCAAGAGTCGATGAAAAATGAAGAGATAATATAGATAAAAAAAGATAAGCATTCTAATGTTCTACTGAAAATCATTCAGCGAAATGTATATTAATAATTTATTTATGCATTGTTAAATAAATCTTTACAATTTTTTATTCGTTACTTATTAAAAAGTTTTAAATAAAAGCTGTAATTAAATTGAAAAATTTATTGAATTTCATAAAATTTTGAGCTTTTTCAAAAAATATTATGAAACAAAAATTTCATAATAATAATAAAAATTTTATTTTTAACGAAAAATTAACATTTTTTATTATAAAACTAATATTAATTTCAACTTTTTTTATTATTATGGCCTCATAATATCAGCTTATGTTTATTTAATAATTAATAAAAATACTACGAAAAAGATTATACTTTTATTTATTCTAGTTTTATTATAGTGAAGTTTGCAAAAAAAATTTTTTTATCAAAAATGGTTACTTTATTCTTTTAAAAACAATTTCATGATTATAAAAGAGAAAAATCAACTACTCTCATAGATGAACAAAAATATGAGGAATGGTACAAAAAATCAATTATTTATTTTGGTACTAAATTTCGAATTTATATCGTTAGCGCAATTATTATGCTTTTTATAATATAAAATTAAATATAATAATTTTTCTAATTTTTTACAATATTTAAATAATATAATTTATTTATTTTATGTATATATAAATACATTATTGTAAATCAGATTTTATATTTGTTTCGTACATAATGTTTTATGGTTGCTGTAAGTATGTATAAAGATAACACCTGTTTCTATAATTTTTAAATTTGTATTATATTTAAATATAGAGAATACATTAAAATAAAAATTAGTTTTATGCTAATTAATTATTTATAGTATGTATATTATTTTTGAGCAGTGTGAATGTGTTTAGTCATTAAAATATAAAAACTTTTGCTAATTTATAATATTTAATTATTATAATCTTATTTAATTCAGTTATTCAATAATAGTGTGATCATTTATACATATATTTTTAAATAAATCTCATTAAAATCTATTTTTTACACTGGTATATTAAATAAGAATACTGGAATGCGTGTAAATATCATTTCCTATCTTGTAAAGTAGCTTGGAAAATAAATATAGCTCAGTTGGTTGTTTAATTAAATAATTTGAATTATATAACAATAATTTATGCAAAGTAAATAAACTTGAACATATTACAGGCTCAAAATGCTTCACGATTAGTTGAAAGATGGAAATCTGGTATTCTTGACGATGTTGAATCGAGTCTTCAACGTTTAACACGTATTATCGAAGGGCCAAATGGATTAATAAGAAAAATAAATTCATTTGAATATTCTGGTGAAATATCCTCAAATATCTCGAACATCATTAGACCCACGTCAGTAATTGAGGTATTAATATTTACGAAATATGTACAGTAACATAATACAAATAAATTAAAAGATTTAGTAAATGATTATGTAGTCATTAAAAAAATAACGGTTCAGCTCATATGTATTTATTAAAAATAAAAATTATTAAAACGTAAAATATGATTTTTAAGTCTGTTTTGTTTTTAACACTTAGTTAAATATATAAATGTTCGTTAATTTAAAATTTTTATAAACTTTAAATCTTGAATCATTAAAAAATATTTTAAAATAAAATAAATGTAACTGTTAAATTATAATATTAAATTAAACTAATATAAATCTGTGAAAGTGGTAAAGAAAATATATGAAGAAATATGAATTCTCTGTCTCTCTTTGTCCTTCTTACTTAATTCTCCTTAGAAGCGCGAATAGTATACTTGTAATGGTATGATAAATTTGTTATAAGAAGACATTTTTTTCTATTCTATAAAAATTGCAAATTTTATTAATTGTTAATTATATAATTTGACATTTATATTTAAGTATGGTGTTTAAATATTAATTCCCATGATTTGATATCTTTAAATATTTCGAAAAATGAATGTGGATTAAAAAACAAACTTTCTGTTTAATATTAATTTAAAATTTACTTTACTTTTATCAAATAAAAAACAATCATATAATCATATCCTATATAATTTTTTTTCGAGTGTGATTCATAATTTAATATCAGTGAAGGATAATGATATAATGAGAATTAATAAATAGTTTGAAAAACATACAGATTAAAAAAATCTGAGAAATGAACTCTATGAAAGAATGAAGAAATAGAATTGTAACTCTTGACTACTACTTTTAAAATGACGGTATCTTTGGTCTTCTTTATGGTTTATATATTATTTAACTCATTAGCTTAATCGTAATTAAAGATTACATTTTCCCATTTGAATTAAATCTCTACTTTATTTTATCTTCCTATTTATTATTTAGTTATTTCTAGTTATGTTTCTTTTTGAGATACAAGTTCAAATTCTGAAAATCACTTTTGTATTACCTATTTTATTTTATGATCTATGGTGATGGTATATTTTTTATATAACGTGTAAATATAGTATATTGTACACAATATATATAATAAAATTAAAGATCTTGGGTGAAGAATATATAATATATAATAATATATCATTATTATATATAAGATAATATAAAATAAGTATTTTAATTAAAATTATTTGAGAATTATTGTAATATTTACATAACTAAAATATATTACAAATAATATTGTAGAAATTAATTATATATTAATTAAATCATTATTTCATTTTCTAATTAAAGGCTAAAGCTAATTCATTTACACCACGACAAATAAGATCAATTCGTAATAGAGTAAGTAAAAACTTTGAGGTATATTATCATTTTTAAAACAAATTAAAATATTTGGATTATATAATTACTTTTTTAGTATTTTTATATTATTGATTTATTGTTAAACATTTGATGAAATTAGTAAATAAAAATTAAAGATGTTAAAATTTTTTTTATTAAATTTATAGTCTATTCGAAATGTTTTTAATGTTGATAATAACTTATTATATTTACATTTAGTTACGAAGATTAGAAAATAAAGTACGAACAATTACGACAAAATTGCGTATAAACGAATGCACTAGTGATCCTTGTCAAAACGGTGGAACTTGTATTGATCTTTATGATGCATTTCATTGCCAATGTACACCAGAATGGAAAGTAAATATAAATAATTTTTGAAATTCTAATATTAAAATTTAAGCGCTTTTTATGTTCAAAATAAATTATATATTATTTAGTTACAAAATTAAAGATTATAATTAGTGAAATATATTTTTTAAATAAATTTAATTGATATTCTTTTTAATATTAAATGATTGAATAATTTGTAAAAAAAGAGTCTTTATATCGTAGTCATAATATATATGTATTTTTATATTTTTTTTATTAATTATCTATAAAAAAATCGATAATTTTTCATACAATTTTCTTGATACAATTATATTTTAATTTCATATTTTAATAATTTTAGGAATATAATTTCAATTAGCTTATTTTTTTGAGTATTAAATTTTATTAATAATATTAAAATAATAGTTTCTATATTACAATAATATTTGTGTTACAAAATTCAAAAATAACATTAAGTTACATTAACTTTAAATATATTATCATTATTTTTACAAAAGATTAAATATACCTATTGATATTATCTAATAATTAAAAATCATTCTTAAAAATAAATTTTATTATTATTATTACTTAGATTCATACTTTAAAAATTATTTTTAATTAGATTTGATATTCTATTTTTTAATTTTTTTGAGATACTTTAAAATTTAAATTAAAATTGTCTCAATAAATTTGCAATAAATCTATTATAATTCAATTTCATTATATATTTGTTATTTTGTAATTTTTCCAACTTCAAACTATTTCTTAAAATAATTAAAATTTTATATTTAATTTTTAATATTATCCTTACTTTTTAATATTTTTATATATTATATATATATATTTTAATATTAATTTAATATTAATATTAAAAAATATTCTTTTTTAATTTTTAATTTTTTTTTATCGCATGTCTAACAATTGAAATATTTCTTTGTATTATTACATATTACGTAGTAAGTTGTTTTTAATAAAATTTACTATTCATATGAAGCTTCATATACTTTTTTAAATATTAAAGAACTCTTCAATAGAATTATAATTTGAAGAAGTCATAACTTTTTTCATATTATTAGGGTTTACTTTGCACAGCAGATGTAAATGAATGTGACCGGTTATCAGGGCAGCCATCTGGATGTCAGAATGGAGCAACTTGTATAAATCTCCCTGGTAGTTTTAGGTAATATTATTATATCTAATCATTACTTATCTATTAATTTTTTTAATTCGTACATATTTTTAGTTGTTCTTGTCAACCTGGTTGGTATGGATTTCATTGTTCCACACAAAAGTCAATATGCGATGAGTCAAATAATGCAGAACTTTGTGGAAATGGTATATGTGTCAAAACAAATTCACCTTTAGGATATACTTGTATATGCAAAATGGTAATGATATTTATATAATTTATAACACAAATTAATTTAAACGTAAATTAAAAAAAATATTTTTAGTTTAGAATAATTGTTTAATATTTTATTATTTTATTCAATTAATACATTCTGTTACAACGCGATATATGGTTCATTATACTTACTTTTGAAGTACATTATAAAATATGTAAATTTGCTTATCTGTATATACTCACTTAGAAGATAGTATTAAATTAGGGAAAAATTACATATAAACACACACATTAAGTGAAAAAGGAGGAGTCGGTACATTCCAATTAAAGTCTAAATCGTTAATTAAATATTTTAATATTAAATATAACATCATAAGTAAAGTAAAACAAAATAAGTTCTATCGTTAACAAGTTTTTTTCTCATTCGTTTAAATATTTAGTTTTCTTTTTCTCTCCTTACTAACTTCATATTTGCTTTTATTATAATTCCTAACTTTATTTTCTTCCTTATCTTTATTTTAGTTTTTTTCTTAATTTATTAATGTCTATTATCTTTTTTATTATCTTTTTTATTATCTTTTTTTCGCTTATCTAAACTACCATTACCGTGTATGACTTTTTTTCATAATATAATCAATTTTCTCTGTTTCTCTCTTTCTTTTTTATTATATACTCTCTATTTTTATTTATGAGTAAGAATATGTTCTTCCTCTTTTTTTCTTAGTATAATTCTAATACTCATTTATGTAGAAGAATTTGACATAATAAGCGTCAACTTGCTTAGAAAACTGCTCTTACAACTACTTGTTCAAAAATAAGAGAATAAAAATGGAACATTTTTTAATTTAAAGAAAAAAATAAAATAATTTTATTTATTTAATTATTATAGAAATTATTTTCTTATATTTTAACAAATAATTTCATGTGTATTATTATGAAAATATTCTTATAATTAGGAATTATAATTATAATTATATGTATAATTATAATTATAAAATAACATTATCATATAAAATTGTTTTTCTTATTACGTTTTTTTAGGGCTGGGAACATTTGAATGAGAATGATCCTTCTTGTCGTAAAGATATTGATGAGTGTACAACATCGCGATATCCATGCTCCAATAATCCTCTTGTTACATGTCATAATGTCCCAGGTACATTTTATTGTGGAATTTGCCCAGCAGGATTTACTGGAGATGGTTTCAAATGTCAAGATATCGATGAATGTTTAGTTAATAATGGTGGATGCAGTGCCATACCTTTCGTTGAGTGTTTAAATGTGTTGGTATGTATTTAGATTAAGTTCTATAAGATAATCATTTTCTTTATTTAAAATTGGAAAATATTTAAATTTTTATTAACATATATTTAATAAAGAATATTTTTATAGAAGAATTAGTAAAGGAATAAATTTAAAGAAAATAAAATAATCTAATAATTTTAAATAAAACTAAATTATTTTATAAATTTTCATCATTTGTTTTTTGATAAGGGATTAAAAATAATTTTTTATAATTTTAACAATTTAATTCAATTTAATTTTTGTTTTTTACATTTATATATTTAATTTTTTATGAATTGTTTATATCGAAAATTGTTGTTAAGTATTTTAATAGAAATGTGTCTTATAAGAATTTTATTTTGGGAAAAATTCGTTTTTAAAAAATATTCTGATTTACTAATTTTAAGTTTCAGCACATGCTATTATAACAAGAAGTGTACCCATACATACTTCTTTTATTTACTTGTGAATCACAATGTAAAAGTTCCATATGTCTACAACTTTAAAGTCACTGATTTTTTTAAAAAATAGATTACTAATTTTATTATTAAAAAAAGTAAAAATTGGGATGAATTAAAAAATAATAATCTTTTATGCATTTATAAACATACCTAAAAAGGGATACATTGGTTCCAGATCAATAATTTAAGCCAACGCGTGTGTATTCAATAAATGCTGATAAATTTATTGATATGTTTATAACTTTCATTTTTCTCATTATTTTTTTCTTCTTGAACTCAATCTTACACTACTCTTCCACCATGTTTCCATTTAAGGATTAATAGCGAGTGAACTATTCTTTCCCAGTTACTTTAATATACTTAACACGCACTGACTGTAAATAAAAAATGATTTATACAAATTGTATTTTTAAATTAAATTATTTATAATTTCGAAAACTATTAATTTCTGGTTCATTTAATTAAGGGATCGAGAAAATGTGGACCATGCCCAAATGGATATCAAGGAGATGGTATCACTTGCTTATATGTAGGTTCGTGTACTATTAATAATGGTGGATGTCATAACTTGGCAACTTGTAAAGAAGGTCCGAATTCGGAAACATTGTGTTTGTGTTCAGAAGGATATCAAGGTAATGGCAAAGGCCCGTATGGTTGCAAACCAGTCCAAAATATTTGTACAAGTAATCCTTGTATCCATGGGAAATGTACTCCACAAGGAATCGATAGTTTTTTTTGTACTTGCATTAATGGATATTCAGGTAAAGATAAGATTTTTAAAAAAAAAATACTCTTATAGTTTAAAAATTTGTTTGCATTTATGTTAAAATATTAAATTAGTAAATTTCTAAAATATATTATAAAATAAAATAATTCGAGGCAGTATAGGATGTCATCTTAATTCAATTAAAAAGCATACAAGTAAGAATTAAAACTACTCTTTATTATAATAATTTTTTCGTCAGATGAAAAATTCGCATTAATTTTGGTTTAACAAGTTAGTCTTGTATTCTCAAGTGCTAATTACAGACATATATCTTGATAATATATTATTTTTATAACCTCGCTTAGTGTAGTGCTTCATAATTTCCTAGCATATTTGTACTTATATTAACTTTGACTATAGATCGATCACTATATTAAAAGATAAATTTTGATTATAATAATAGAGCTTTTAAATACAGAATTAAATAGAAATCAAAGAAAAAAATTATTTTATTATTTATATAGGTCCAACATGCAATACAACTGTGAGCGTATGCAATCCAAATCCTTGTCAAAATAATGGAATATGTCGTGTAACAATTCGAGGAAGTAAGTTTTGCGAATGTACGGCAAGTTTTACTGGACCTACATGTGCAATACCCAAGCCATCTTGTGGTGGATTTTTTAGAAGTTCTTTTGGACATATTGAATTTCCTATTGGAAAAGGAAATAAATATGATCATGGTCTTAGTTGCGCTTGGGTTATACTAACAAATCATACAATGGTTTTAAATGTGACTTTTACAAGATTTGCTTTAGAAGAATCACATTATGGTGATGAATGTAAACACGATTATGTACAAGTAAATATTTTGTTTAAGAATTTGTTTCTAAATATTAAAAATACTTAAAATTTAATTTAAAATGAAGAGTATTTCATTAAGCTCAAATTTAGATCCATGATGGTAGATCGGCTGGAAAACATATATTGGGAAGGTACTGTGGAAATAAATTACCGAATAATGGCACAATTATTTCCACTCATAATTCTATTTATATTTGGTTTCACTCGGATAATACAATAAATAATGATGGATTCGCTTTTAATTGGACAACAATCAATCCGGTTTGTGGTGGTGATATAAATCAAGAGCATGGATCAATATCATCACCAGGGTTTCCAGGAAAATATCCTACTAATAGAAATTGTTATTGGAATATTAATGTAACACCAGGAAAAAGAATTGTTTTACATTTTGTAAGCTTAATGATCGAGGAGCATCCTTCTTGTCAGTTTGATTATGTCGAAGTAAGTATATAAAACTTATTTTTATTCCACGTAAGAACAAAAATAACGAAATAACGCTGCATACAGTTATCAGATTCGTGAATAATATAAATCATAAAACTATATTTTGAAAATATAAGTACGCATACTGTTGCAAGAACTGGGTAAAGTCGCTATTTCTCTCTCTTTTTACTTCTTGATATCAATATTTGTTCTTGTTTTATTTATTCTCTTTATTTACTATTTTTAGTTTTTTTCTTTTTCTTAGTATCTCTTTCATCTCTTTCTTTTACGTCTTATACGTTAGACTGATTGTAGAAGATTGATCGCTTTGTTTAACCACCAAAGATCTTCCTTTCTATTATTTCACGAGCATACTGTGATGTAACCATACAAGATAAGATAATCTTAGCGAGAGCCGCGCTCTTCTCACAGTTTCCAACTAGACACTGTTTAAAAATCGATAGTCAGTTCTATTTCTAGGTTTGCAACAGGATTTTCTAAAAATGGCGAAAGTTGCGATAAATGAATTGAGATTTTGATATCTATCTCCTTACATTACTTTCCTAATTCTAATTTTAGTAAGTAAACCGAAATTATCTATGTTTTATAGTCTACTGTGAACATTAATTCATTTTTCATACTTTTAAGTACCAAAATAAGTAAAAGTATTTATTACCAGGAATCTTGTATTTTTTTCTCTTATAACTCTCTTTTTTATTTGTAAATTTAATTTTTCTGACAGATGAGCGCTTTGAAATGTACCTTCTCTGTGCTTGATGTCAATTTTCTTCTTCTAATACTCTCATAAAGACTTCTTTCTCTTCTACTTAAGCTACTTTTCTTTGTTCCTGGATCAATTTCCAGCTGACGCGTTCATGAAAATAATTATATTCGACGAACTTTCGATTTATTAAAGAAACGTAAAGGAAACGAAAAAGGGCTAAAAATTAGAAATTAGCTTTACTTTATAATAACGAATAAAAACGAAGTTTATTATTTAAGTAAATAAAATTTATGATTTATGTGTAAATCACGAGTTTAATCGCACGTATGCAGGAACCGTGAAAACATACAAATAAAAAACTTATTTCTTTAATATTATAATTAAATACAATGTTTTTGTAGATGACTTGTGTGTTATTTTTTCTTAGCCTTTTTTTTACTTCAAAATCTTTTTTCACGCTTCCTTATCTATTTTTTAACTAGTTCTTACTGTTTCATTTCTGCATTTTTTCTCACGATTCTCTTTTTTCCCTCTCCCTTTTTTTTAAATATCTTTTCATTTTTTTTACTGTTCATATTTTTAACCTATATAACTAGATGCATTTTTTTTTAATTTATTTGCTCGTCAGATATTATTAAAAACACTTTTCCCTCTTTTTCTTTTTTCAGATTATTAATCATAATTTACTTTCTGCTCTTAACGTTTTGCCGTGTAACTTTTATAAAATAATGCTCTCATTACAATACATAGATTTTATATTATAATAAATGATTAATTTTTTTAAATGTATAATATTTTTAGATAAATGAAACTACGTATATCGGGCAACATCGACTTGGACTTTTTTGCAACCATAGTAAACCTGAACCAATTACTTCTTCAGGGTCTCATGTTATCGTTTATTTTCATTCTGATAATTTAGGAACCGATATTGGTTTTCATTTATCGTTTTTAAGCATCGCAGGTATGTCTTATTTAAAATTTAAAAAATTTTTCCAGAATCTTCTAACAATATATAACAATATAATAAAAGTATTTATATCCTATACTTTTTATTAAATTATTTTACTATAAAAACTGTGAAACATGGAGAACGATATGATAAGAAATAGATTATTTCATAAAATGGTATTTAATAAATGACTAATTATTATGTGTACGTTCAATTATAATTTTTATCAACATAATGATTAATGACAAACAAATAAATAAATAAATATATATTTATGATACTTGCGAATACTCGGAAAGAATTAATTGTAGAAATTTTTTTCCTCGTGTATTTGATGACCAGCACACTACTAAATTATCATTAGCTTTAACTTTTACCTATATTATATTTTTTTCATCTTCTTTGTTGAATTACAGTGAGTATCACTTCAAGATTTTTTAATCTCCTTGATGTATTAAATGAAATCTCTTTCTAAGACATTGAATTTTTTGTCATTTATTTTCCATTTTATAGCTTATTTCTTTTTACTGATTTTGAAATCGATAACATTTTATTAATTTTTTTGTAATATTAATTTCGAATTATCAAATAAATTAATTCTGTGCAAAAAAACTTTAAAACAGTCATAGTACATATATGCAATATGCGAAACTTGAGTAAAAAATTTTTTGTTTAGTCTATATATTATTTTGTAGGTGCTCCAGATTGTGGTGGAGTTTATACAAGCGAAAGTGGAGAAATTATATCACCAGGATATCATTCAGGAAGTTATCGATCTGATATGATTTGTGATTGGGAAATACGTTTACCTGAAATTAGTCATGTTCGCATAACGTGGATATATTTTGATATCGAAAGTTCACGCAGTTGCATGTTTGATTCAGTACAGGTACATATTAAATTTAGGTCTTAATTTTAAGGAATGTATAATATATAATTAATAATATTTTGAGTATTATTTAAAAAATGAATACGTTTTAAAAACATGAAATTTTATAGATATATCAAGGTCCAGATATTAATTCACCATTAATAGGTAAATACTGTGGCTCAATATTACCATCATCTATATTAGTGAAATCAAAAATAATTTTAATACGCTTTGAAAGTGATGCAAACCTTGAGGAGCGAGGTTTTTCTATGAAATATGAAGTTGAATGCGGTGGCACATTTACTGAATCTACTGGTGTACTCGAATCTCCCTTTTATCCTAATTATTATCCAGCTTTAAAAGATTGTATTTATTTGATTTCACAAGCTCCAGGAAAAGCAATTGTATTAACTATTGAATTTATTGATATTGAAACCGGTAGTATCATTAATAATCAAACAGATTGTGATTTTGATCGTCTTGAAATTCGTGATGGAGATACGAAAAATTCTACACTATTATTAACACTTTGTGGATCTATGCATAGTATACCAAAAGATCCTATTTATTCAACGCAAAACTATATGTACATTGAATTTTTTACAGATGCAAATATACAAAATAGAGGTTTTAAAATAAATTATACGACAATTGATCGAGGTATATGATATAAACAACTTGATGTAATAATCTGCATAAAAATATTTTTTATAATTTACTAATTTAGCATAATTTATAAATATGCAGAATGTGGAGGAATTTTTAAAAATGCACCTGGAACAATTAATATGCCAGGAAATATAGGAAAATGGCGTTACATTCTTGATTGTTTATGGACTATACGTGCACCGTTAAATAATGCTATTCAAATAACTTGGATATTTTTTCCAAACCAGCAATCAAGTATAAGTCAAGAATGTAAAAGAAATTATATTGAATTAATAGAAGATTATGGATCTACAGATTCGAAATCATTGGGAAAGTATGTCTTAAGATATAAAATTTTTGTTGAATAATATTTTAATTGAATGTTATTTTATATAGATATTGTCCTATTAAAGCACCACCACAGATTATGACTACCCAAGGAAATGATTTGACTTTACATTATCATTTTTCTGGACATATTTTGGATATTACTTATCAGGCTACGTTTGTTTTTATTAATAATACTAATAATTGTGGAGGACATTATTCTTCTGAATCAGGTTATATAAGATCTCCAAATTATCCAGAAAAATATTCTAAAAATAAAGAATGTATTTGGATTATTGAAGCACAGAATAAGTACTTAGTCACTCTTAGTTTTGACAGCTTTGAACTAGAAAATTCTTCTAAATGTACAAATGATTATTTGGAAATAAGGTAATACATATTTTAATTTTACTTAATTTGTTTAAAAAATTTATTCAAAAAAGAAGAAAATTTAAAAAAATTTTAAAAAGTTGAAAGTTTAATTTATTTTTTTGAACCTGTTTATATTTATTTGTTATACAATTATATTTATATATCATTATTTTAATTCTATTATAGAAAAAATGAAAATTCATATAACCTTTTAAATTTTCAAGAGTTTAATTTTTTAAACATGTTATTAACTAATATTTACAAAATTAATTAAAATTATTTTGAAAAATTGTAGAGATAAAATAAATAATAATAAAATAGATAATAATAAAAAAACCAATAATTAATAATTAAATTAATATAAGAACTGTATTTACTTAAATTAATACACTGAGAAAAGTCCAAAGCACATCAATATCAATAATCTGTGTCACTTGGTTTTTTTTAATACGGTGTAAGAAGCTAGCGCTAATCATTAAGAAGCTTATCTACTAAGTAATTGCAATTTTTTAGAGAAAGTACGATCATTTTAGTAGCACTAAACCTTGCTTCTTCCTTTGCCTCTCGGTTTTTTTTTACAATCAATTAACTTCTATATGGCCTTGTTTAGCCTTTGTTTGGAATATGAATTGATACTAAATATTAACACTACAAGTATGATGTGCATCTGCTTCCTTAAAAAGAAAACTATATGATTGACCATAATTTTCAATTTTATTGATTCATTATACAGTTCAATTTCTTTTTTACCTACTTTATTTCCAAAAAGTACACATGAATTCCAATTTGCTTGGATCCTAGATAATTAAGTTTTTCAGATTTTTCAGACTCCTAAAATATTTTTCAAATTTTCTTAATATATTATTTAAAATTTGTATATTAGATTATATATAAATCGTTTTATTTATTATCTTAAGTATATATATATTGTAGAAGTGGTTCTCAGGATAATTCACCTTTATTAGGCAAGTTTTGTGGTTCAAAAATAGAGGATGAAATAACTAGTATGACAAATCAGATGTACATAAAATTCGTCTCAGACTCCTCATTACAAAATCAAGGATTTGAGATTCATTGGCGTAACACTAAAATTGGTAATAATATTATCAAAATTACAAAAAAATAATTTTTATGAATTCAGTTTAAAATTATTAATTTCAAATATTGAAAAACTATTCGGAATTTATGTTGTGTTTATTTATTTATTCGTATCATTCAAAGTATCAAAAAATGTTATTAATCATAAAAACATATTTAGAAGATATTAGAATAGTATAAATAAATCAAAATTCATTTATTATAATTTTTTAACGCAAACAAAATTATAACTTTAACAATGTATATAAGATTTTGATAAGTATAAAGATATAGTTTTTTTTAATTTTACATTTAATATGCGCTTTAATCTTATTATTTAATATTATTTTTATAAAAAATAAACATTTTCATTTTATTAATGTAACTGAATTATAAATATTGAATAATTATTCATCATTTAACTTTTTATTTGTAAATTACACTGATCTTGTATACAGCACAATCATAATGCTTTATAATGACTTAAATTTTTTATCATGTTGAAAATATCAATTATTATTTGTATATTTTATACAAAATTTAATTTAATATATTATATACCGTAAAGATTTTTAGCAATATTTTATTATGAATATTGTTATAAACAATAATATATCATGTTATTTTATTTTAGTAAAAACCATTATATCATTCATTTTTTAAGATTCTAAGTAAAAATAAAATATTAAAAACTAATGTATAATCATACGGAATATTTTTTATAAATTTTATTTCTAACCTTTTTTTAATTTTAAAAATTAAAAGAAAAATTTTGGTGTTTTCTAGCTATTTTAAATTATTTTAAAAATATTTATAGGGTGTGGTGGAAATTTACATACTTCTTCTGGAGCTGTTATATCACCTAATTATCCTCAAAATTATTATCATCAAGCTATTTGTACTTGGAATATTCGAGTTTCTGCTGGAAGTGTTATTCGAATCGCATTCATTGATTTTGATATCGAAGATCATGTTAAATGTTCATTTGATTACCTTCAAATCTCAGATGTAATTAACGGATATATACAAAATACTCAAAAATATTGTGGTTCAGTTATTCCTCCATTTTTATTATCAAATAGTAATCACATAAAATTGGTATTTCGTAGTGATGTTTTAACCAGTACTCGTGGATTTCATTTAAGATACACTACTGGTAAGATATAAATTAAAATCAAATAATTTAATTATATTCTTATATTATTTATGGATAAAAATAATAATCAATATTTTATTTCAGAATGTAACAATAAAGTCACGGGTTTTCAAGGAGTAATAGAATCTCCAAATTTTCCTGGAAGTTATGAAAATTTGAGTAACTGTTCGTGGATAATATCAGTTCCTGTTGGAAATACAATTAATGTAACTTTTTCTCATTTTAATATTGAATCAGATAATGATGATACATGTAAGAAAGACTACATTAGAATCCAAGAAGGAGATAAAGATAAGCCCAATACAGAAATTTTTCAAAAATGCGGATCCGAAGAAGATATATTACCTCTAAAGATTTCTTCTAGTCAACGTCAAATTTTTATATCATTTATTTCAGATAGATTCAAAGTTGATAGTGGTTTCCGATTAGAATGGTATGTTAATGGTTGCAGTAAACATTTTATGAAACCTAATGGTCAATTTACATCTCCTGGTTTTCCCAATGGAGACAAATTACCATATTCCAATATTCATTGCGAATGGCTAATTGAAGTAGATTTTGATAAAAGTATAGAAATTATATTCCCTAAAATTGAAAATACGAAAATTCATTCTTGTCGGGCAGGTAAATATCTATATTGATATAGTTTAAAATTTAAATAAGAAAATATTATATCATACTATAAATTAATATATTTAATTTATATACTATAATTTAAAAATAAATAATTTCAATTCATTCTATGCTCATCTACGAAATAAATAAAAAAAAACTATTTTAAACTCTTAAGATAAGTATATAAAAGATAAGACTTTAAAGATAATTTTTTAAACTTAAAGTTCTTGATTATAGTAATTTTAAAAGAATTATGAATTAAATAATTACAAAAACTAGAATATTCTATATTGTCAACACTTGTTAAATAATAACTCTAGAGATATAATGAAAGAAATATCAACTAATTACCAAAAAGTTATAAAAATTTTTAAATAGAAATATAATAATTTTCATAAAAATACATTTTATTACATACATATTATATTAAATAATGAATTTAATATATAGATTTAAAAAAGCATTTTTTAAATATCATTGCTTTATATTTAAAATTACTGTTCTATTAAGGCAATTTTGCTTTCAAAAAATATTTTTTATTTACTTATTATTTATTATGCATTTAGGCAAAGTTCTAAATACAGAAAAGGAGTATTAAAATAAAAAAGATATATACTCTTTTAATTCTTCTTGCAAATTATTTTTAATGATATAATGCATAATATATTTATTAGTAATATTTCAACTTTATTGACTTATGTAAAATGAATTTCAATAAATAATTATTAAAATATATCTAAAATATCAATTAAATGTATAATTTATAGATTACAACTTTTATTTGTATCAAAAAAACAATTCAAATACATAAATGTAATACTGAAACGAACGCAACATTATTTAAATTAGCATTTGATATAATTTCTAATTCATAATTTATATTATATATTAATGATATTGATGTACATTCTTTAAAAAATTTTAAGATTTTATTCATTTTTTATTAGAATAATATTTAAAAAAATAGAGAAATCTTAAAAATATTTAAATATACAATTTGTAATTTCAATTCAAATCTATACTTATTTATATATATTTAATTTTATACATTTAATATTAATTATAAGAAATAGTTTTGGTAACTGTAACCTCTCAATTATAGAATTTAGTTTTAAAAATTAAAGAAAAATTATAAAAATATTAAAAATATTAATATACAGTATAAATGTAATAAAAAGAGTATTTATTTATCACAAGTATACCTTAAATATATTATATAAATTATATATTTGACAAAAATTTACTAACTTTTTTATTATATTTTTTTAGATTCTGATGGTTCCATTGAAATTTATAATGGACAAAATGAAAATGCACCACAAATAGTAAATAATTTATGCTATTCTGATATACCTGTAGCTTTTACTAGCACAGGTAATCAAATGTTAATTAAATATTCATCTGAAGTAGAATATGCCAGTTATGGATTTAAAGCAATTTATCATTCTGTTGATTTAAAATGTGGTGGTAAATTTACGGGCCAATCAGGAGTAATTCATTCAGCCAATTATCCAAAAAATTATCCTCATAATCAGAATTGTGAATGGCTAATAACTGTAGATTCAAACCATGCTATAAATTTAACTTTTGCAGATTTAGATCTTGAAAAAAGTAAAAATTGCTCAGACGATTATATTAAGGTAATTAATATATTCACTATAATTCCATTGAGGTTAATGTTTTTTATAATAAAGAAAAAAGTGGTTTGAAAGTTAAATTTAGAAATCTTTTTTTTCGCTATTTGAATATTAATATCTACGTTTTTTCTACAAATAATCCTCTTATAATAATTATAGTACATAACTATAATAAAAATATATCAAATATATACTTATATAATTATGTAAGTGTTCTTGGTAACGAGATTTTTTTAAAGAGAGCGTTATTATATCGAAAAGTACAGTTTTTGAGAAATTCAAATTCTGACAATTCTTGCTAAAATAATCCGAGTGCTCTTATCAACACTTTGATTTTATTATTCATGGTGCACATTCTTTATTTATGCCTGCATGCTCAAATATTTTGTCAAATATTAATTTTTAATTGATATGTTCGTGGAATTAGCGAAGTCATTTGAACTTATGTCGTACACGTTTAAATAGGAAGGGTTACGTAAATAACACGTATGCAACTAGGAATCAAATTTCAAGACGCCACATGCATGTAGGATCAAAGTAAAACTCGTTTGCTAAAAACTTCCTTACGCTGATATGAATAAAATTACACATCTAGTTCCACGAGAACTCGTGTTCTCGTATTCAATTTTCCTTTTAGTCTTCTTATTTTTTTTCTGTTCCTCGTACTTTTTTGATTTTTTTTAGATTCTTATAGATAACTTTTATGATGGCATACAATCAGAGTAGGCTAGACTATCCTCTTTTTGCCGAATTTATAATAATTAATTACTCTTTTCCTTTTCTGAATTCGAGTAGTACATTTTATGTAATAACAATATTAGCGAGACAACCTTAACGAAAGTGAAGTTCTTGCTACATATTTAACGTTCGACTGAATGATTCATACTGAGGCATGTTATCTTATCTAGAAAATAATAAGAAAATTATATCAAAGAAAAAAAGCAGAAGGAAGTAAGACTCTCATTTGTGCATTATAATATATAAAAAATGAAACTAAGGTATATGAGCAACAATAGAGAAAAAAGTCGTATATCGAGTAGTACTATCTTCTCTATTATTCCGAAGTAGTAACATTAAAATAATTCACTCTTTTTAGAATAATACATATGCGTATAGGTTTCAAATTGTATGCTTAAACTTTAAAATGCTCTTCAGGGTGACAGAATTATAACTCCATTGATTCATTAGCAGAGGGGTTACTATGAGAAGGTGAGGATAATATAGTCCTTGAACATATAATCTTAAGATTCAAAAAGTAATATTTCGTTTTAATTATATTATAATTTGAAGTAAAAGAATTTCTTTTTTTAATAAAGGTAAAGAATCAATACGAAATATAAATTTAAATCCATTTTAATTTTTAATAATCTAAATTATATTTGTACCTTTTCATAATAGATATTCAATATTAGAAAAATTTTTACAGGTTTACCTTTAAATAAGTTTCAAAAAGATATTTATATATATTATTCAATATTTTAATATTATAATAATTTAAAAGCTTTTAATTGTTGTTAATATAAACGAGATAATTACGGCGTCGCATAAAAATTTATTTAGTAAGTTTTTTTATTTTTCGTGTAAAGCAAAAACAAATTAGTTTATGTCTAGTTATTTATGTTTAATAATCAATCAATACTTCTAATATTTCTTTTTGTGATTGTGAAAGCTTTTTTTAATTATAATACGCGTATTTAATTTATAAAAGTATAAAGTCTGATTAGTAGAAATGTGAATATTTGTATATATTTGGAATTTTATATATTATTTTATATATTACAAGTCACACTCCTATTTATGATTTGTATTATGGTATAACGCACTTGCGATTTTGGTTTAGAAATAAAATTATAGTTAAAAAAATTTTCGTTGAAAGAATATATATATATCCATTAAATTTATAAATATTATTGTTTTAAGATTCTTGATGGAAATACTAAAGAAGCACCATTGTTAGGACTACATTGTCAAAGCATTGATAAATTACCATTTTACGTTTCAAGTGGAAATCAAATGCTAATAATAATGAGAACGGATTCTTTTGTATCAGCAAAGGGATTTAAAGCTTATTATAATCGTACGTGTGGAGCTCGAGTAATTGTAGATGGCGAAGGATTTCTTCGTTCATCACGCACATTGCATACAATACCATTCTTAAATTGCAGCTGGATTCTTATAGCTAAAGATCCTGGTAAATATTTTAATTTTAATTTAAAAATAAAGTTTAAATAAATTATTTATTATTTGTTTTTTACAGGTGATAGATTAGTATTGAATTTTAATAATATAGATTTATTAGTGCCTGATTGCTCTTCGAATCATATTGAAATTTTTGAAGGTGAAGGTATTGAAGGAATTCTTTTAGGAAAGTTATGTAACAATCAAATTCCAAACCCTTTTTTTAGTTCTGGAAATACACTCACAGTTCATTTAACGTCTACGTCTGAACAAATTTTTGGTGATAATTTTGATGCAACATATTCAACATTTATATCTGGTACTTATATTTTTATAATAATATTAAATATTTTTATGTAGAAATTTAATACGTTAAATATTGTTTCATTATTAAATATTAATTCATAAAATGAAAAAAATTTAATCTAAATATATCTAAACATTGAGAGAATTTTTAATGAGAATTTCATATCTTTTAATTAAAGAAATATATTTATATAATATTTATTACTTTTACAATACACAATATATTCTTTTCTCTAAATATTAACTAAATAAAAATCTAATAATTTATTTAAAAACTATTTACTAATTTTCGTGTAAGCTCACATTACATATATTTTCGAGATAAGGAAAAGAAAGATAAACTGAGAAAAAGTGAATTAGAAGGAAATTAAAAGTAAAATATTTAATTCCCCTTCCGTATGAATTATTATTTTTTTGTGTAATAACTAAAAAAATATTAAATAATTAAATATAATAAAAACACTTTATAAATTTAAAATAATTATTGGAATATAAAAGTTTATTAAATTATATAATAAAATATTTACAATATTATTTAAATATTATTACTACAAATATTTACAAGTATATCTTTAGTAGAAACAATAAAATAATGTGCATTGATTTTAATTATATTAAAAATGTTATTTTTATACAATTTTTATGAAATTTTCTCTAAAAAATAATATAATTATTTAGCTTGTGGAGGAAAATATACATCAGAAAGTGGTATTTTTACTTCTCCTAATTATCCACTAAGTTACCCTAATGCAGCAGACTGTATTTGGGTTATTAGTAATTCACCTGGTAATAGAATTTCTCTGTCGTTTGAAGACTTTGAGTTATTAAGTAGTGAAAACTGTGACGTTGATTATCTAGAAATTCGTGATAATAATGGAATTGGCCAACTGCGAAGTATTTTATGTGGAAAGAACACAGAGAGTATAACATCGTCACAACCTTTATGGATACGATTTAAAACTTCATTGAATATAGGAGGTAATCCAAAAGGATTTAAAGCTGAATATCATTTACTTTTTGGAGATGAAGTTACTGGTGATTCTGGTGAAATTGCATCACCTATGTATCCACGTCCTTATCGGAAAAGTAAAGCATTTTCATGGCGAATAACAGTTGACTTTAATTATGTCATAAGAATTGAATTTTCAGATTTTTATTTCTATAGTATAGAAAATTATTGTTCTTCATCGTTAAAGGTAATATATAAAATTGATATTCCTTGTTTTAGTAAAAAATAAAAAATTAATATTTAAATATTTATAGTTTTATGATGGTTTTAATGATGAAGCACCTCAAATAAAGGAGCTCTGTGGAATTTCAGTTTCCGATGAAGCGATAATCTCGTCAGGAAATATAATTTTTATTAAAATGGAAAATTCGTTGGAAAGTATAGGAAACTGGTTTAAATTTAAATGGATAAAAATTCCTCGCTCAATAAGCACTGTTAATTTCCCAGAAGTTATTAGTATGTTTTTTTCATTAATTATATTATTGTTAAAATATATATAAATATTCTATGAACTAAAATTTTTTTTATAAACTGAATATTTTATTTTTTTGAACATAAAACATACAATATTTTTTATTTTATGTGAAAATTCATAGCATATTAATTTTAGTGAGTGCTATCCTTTTTTCATAATTTAAAAATACATATTTCATATATATTCCTATTGCTCGTATATATCAAATTTAACTATTAACTACGAAATAAATGTGTTTTAATAGTATAAAAATTAATATAAATATAAATATAAATATAAATATAAATATAAATATAAATATAAATATAAATATAAATATAAATATAAATATAAATATAAATATAAATATAAATATAAATATAAATATAAATATAAATATAAATATAAATATAAATATAAATATAAATATAAATATAAATATAAATATAAATATAAATATAAATATAAATGTAAATGTGGAATTAAAAATTTTTTAAAATATATTTATGTATAAATAAATTATGAATTTCAGGTTCAAACAATAGTAAATTAGTTATTTTAACTGAGCATAATGGAACATATGCATTTAATTCTCCAGGATATCCAAATGGTTATGAAAATAATCTCAAATATACTTGGACTTTCGTGTCACCGATTGGAACTCATATACTTTTAAAATTTTTAGCGATGAATATTGAAGAATCTGAAGATTGTATTACAGATTACGTAGATATTTATAGAGGATACATAACATCTTTTGAATCAAATGAAAATCTTATAAAAAGAGTTTGTTTGTCAAATTCAACAATGATTAATTTTCCGGGCACAAATATTATGACTGTTCAATTTGTTACAGATTCGTATCGCAACGCTTCTGGATTTTCTGCTATAGTTATAACAGGTGATTATTGATTAAATATTTAAACTATAAAAATCAATAGTATTCAATTAAATTTTCAACAGAATGTGGTGGATTAATTGAAAAATCCAATGGTATGATTGAAGTTAATGAAATTACACATTTTTCAATACTTCGTCCTTATACATATACTTGTGAATGGATTGTAAAAGTCAGATCTGGAAGAAGAATCAACGTGAAAGTTGTTGAGAATTATATCGAAAGTAATCGACCAAAGACAATGGATAATTCGTGTAAATCTAATTATGTTATGGTATGAGATTTTTCATTTTTAAATATATTTCTACATATTGGACATTTAGTTTAAAAGCAATTTATTGTAATTACAGCTAAAAAATGGTGAATCGTCAAGCTCTCCACTGTTGGGAATAGGAAAATACTGTAATGGTATTAAACCACCAATACAAAATACAAGTAGTAATTATCTTTATGTTAAATTAGCAGTGTCATTTGCAAACATTAATTTTACATTATCATTTAGGTAAATAAAATATATTTTTAATATTGTTTAATACAATTATAAAAGACAAAAATTTATCTGTTGGGTTTCAATATATTTCTATATTATTGTTTTAGGGAACTGGGACAAGATTGTGGTGGTAGATTTCAATTATTAGGCAACACTGAATCTCAGCAGGAAATAACATCGCCAAATTATCCAAATATTCCTACCCCCCATACCGAGTGTTTTTGGACGTTTATGAGTACGAATGATCATCGTTTAGCAATACATTTTTTGGATAGATTCGATCTTGCATTCAGTGAAGAGTAAGTCTTTATTTAATATATACATTAAAAGTATTTTTTTAAATAGTTTCATATCTACTAATAAGCAATATTTAAATTTTTTAGAACAACGATAGTTTTATTTATTAAAACTTTATTTCATAATACTTTTTATAGATTATATTAATTTTACACGAATACTTTAATGTTATTAATAGTATAATATTTAATAGTAATAAGTTTATTCTTTTTTAGCGTAACTCTGTTAAAACTCTAAAATAATTGTTGCTTGTAAAAAAAATTAAAATTAATTTATTATATGAAAGTTCAACAGTCAAGGGTAATATATATATATAAACATGAAAAAAAAATCTCTGTATGAAAAGGAAAAAATCGTAATTTCATTGTAATCATAAAATGATTCCATGATAAATAAATTTATTTATTGCAGCTATTTAATGAAGTAGAAACAAAATTACAGGTCCAGAAATAAGCCTATTTTAGATTTTATTATATTTTAGTTTTTAAAAATGCAGAAATTATTTTCGATGTTCTTGCCGTTATTATTATTTTTTAATTCGATCATTAAGTTGATAATTATCTTAATTAAAAATAATAATTATAAATTTATTTTATGTAAATAACTGCTTTTTAATTAAGTAAAATAAATAATATTATTATTTATACCGTAGTTTTCAATGAAAATTTATTTTTGAACAGTTACCTCCTTATTGTACAAATTATAAAAAGAAAATGAGTTTTTGTAAAATTATAGTTTATTTTTATATAATTATTAAAAAAACCTTATTATTGTAGTTGTGAACAAGAATACATAGAAATAAGAGATGGAGGTACAGATACGTCACCACTGTTAGGAAGATATTGTAAAAATACGCCTCCTAGTAGCTTATCAACTAAAGGAAATATAATGTATGTACATTATTTTACTGATCTATCAGAACCAAGAAATGGTTTTAAAGCTTTAGTAACAACTGGTGGTAAGTCATTTATTTATTTTATATTTATTTAAATTATATTCCTTGAGACACCTGAATAATATAATTACAGATATTTGTGGAGGAATCGAGAGAGAAAGTCGTGGTGGTATTATAACTTCACCAAATTACCCCGATAGTTATACAACTAAGTCATATTTCTGTAGTTGGTGGATCATTGCACCATCCTCAAATCGTGGTATTAAACTTCAATTTCAAGATCTTAAACTTCCTTTTCATCTAAACTGCACAGACACTGATCATATTACAATTTATGAAAAACTACCTGGCAGCTTTAATAGTAATTAAAATTTTAGTGTTTTATCTTAGATAATACATTTAGTCTAATTAAATAATACCTTGATCTACAGGTACTGAAATCGGTACTTATTGTGGTAAAAAAATGCCAGGAATAATTGAAGTTTTAACCAATGAAGCGATGATAGTCTTTCAAAGTTCAATATCTAATATAAAAAATAAAATTGCTACAGGATTCCGTCTTAATTATACTTTTAATCGTGACGGTGATTTAATTATAATAAATTATTATAAATATTGTTCCATATTATAAAATAAATATTATTGTTTTATGAAATTTTTATAATAGGTTGTGGAAGTATTTTAACTGGACTCAATGGAAATTTTCAAACTGATGGTTATCCTCGTCCATCTACATACAAGTAAGTGAAATGTTCAAAAAGTTAAAGAGAAGATCACGGTAAATATTTTAAATTATTCGTTAAATTATAGGTCTACTTATGGTGTATTGTAATCACTTGTATTTAGTTTTTTCTAAGCTCATAATTGCAGTCAGTAAGTGTCGTATAATAAAGTGCTTGTTATTAAACAAACTGGCAATCTATGATATTACTGTCTAATAGCTTTGCAGTTTCTTTTTTCAAATTGCAATATTGATCAATTAAAGTCAAAATTATAAAGGCTATAATTTATTTTTATTTTTCACCTCTCTCTCCTTAATAATTTTAGTGATAATTACCTCTCTCATTATAGTTAATTTCATTTTTCATCTTTTTAAAAATATGTTATTATTTGTGTTTTACTACTATATTAACATCTTTGAGACTTTAATAATATACGATATATAACAATTGATTGTTTGATAAACTAAAGCAAAAAATAAAAATTTTCTTAATGTATTAAGTTTATAAAAATTAATGAAAAGGCAAAACAATTTTATTAATTGAAAGCAAGCAACAAAAAAACTAAGTTTTTAATATTTTAACGAAGCCAAATACAAATTTTTAAGTTACAGCAAAATGCTTTGATTACAAATTTATATATTTTTTTAATTAATTTAATTGCACACTTCGACATAGTAGTTTACGTTGGTATAAGAACAATAGATTAAAGGATAGTATTTGTAACTATTATAGAGAGAGAAAGAGACAGGGAGAAAGTGTAATTGATAGATATTGATTATATATACAAGATAAAAAACTCATTAAAGTGTATACTAATAAATAAGAAATATTAGACTTATTAAAATTTGTCTTTTTTAAAATATGTTCTTCGAAATAGTACAGATTCTTTACAAATGTACAATTATTAAAACATTATAAAAAAATTAAGCGTACAGTTACTATTAACTTTACATATAAAACATCAATTAAATATATGTAAGATGAAAATCTATTTTCTTAGTTCTTCAGAAACAAATAGATTCTACGCTAATTATATGAATTTTCTAGTTAAACACATTTTACACCAAAATTAATTTCTGTCTCTCTCTTTTCTCTTTTTTTTCTCAGAATTAACGTTACTTTTTTAATTATAATGTAATTTAGTTAAATATAATAATTATTTTTTGTATTAAAAATTTATAATCAAATGTAATACTAAATCCAAATATAAAATATTAAAATTATTTATAATTTAATAATTTTTAAATACATCATCTATAACTATAACGTTTTTTATTGTGTTAAAGATATTGCAATTGGAAAATATCAGTCCGAGAAGGTTTTCAAATTGTAGTTGATATTATAGATCTTGATCTTGGAGAAGACAAATACATTATGGATAGTCGTGTTTCAGTAATATCTACATATAGTTATCTTTATTTTATTTTAAATTAGTTATTGTGTATTCATTTTTTTATGTTCTTTTTGTTAAATTAAATTAGTTTCATCATGACCCCGATTCCCTTGCGCTTATTGCATTATTGCGAAATTCCACAAAATCTATGAGAATTTCGAGCTCCTCAAATTTTATGAGTATATATTATATGTCAACTGGAGGTACTCGAGGAATGAAAGCAAAATATTTTACATTAGAACCAGCCCGTGAGTATTTAAAAAAATTCATATAAGCTTTTATCATATTATTGCATTAAAGTCTTTTCAAAAGTAACGAAAAACACAAATAAATTAATGTAATTTAAATAATTTTGCGATATTTAAACTGTTTTATTTTTTAATATAATAGAATCAAATAATGAATAAAATCTTAATAATTTTTATTTAGTTAATTTATTAATTTAATATACGAAGGTAATAAATTAATAATTATTATAGAATTATTTTTTTCATCACATAATACGTTTAGTAGATGTGCAGTGTATATAGTTAAAATATCAAGGTTCATGTATTTTATCTATTACATTTATAACAGAAAGATAAAAATGGCTGACGGTGTAGATTAGATATATTTAGAACTTAAATTCATTATTTGACTGATTCAATTTCTTAAATTTGTATTATCAGTACAGATGGATCCATATAAAGAATACTACTTTTAAGTTTAGGTTTTAAATTCCTTTTTATTTTTTTTCTTATAAATAATTATGAATAGGTAAGATAGATAGAGAGAGAGAGAGACAGAGAGAAAGAATTTATATTTAATAAATTGGTGATTAATATTATTATTGTAAATTATGATGTTTAAATCTAATTTCCTAGTATCGCAAGTCCAGTAGCTTCAGTGCGTCAACTTTGATAAAATACCCATATTTTTTACTTTCTACATTATTCGCGTCTTTCTCACTAATAACCTTTCGATGTCGACTTGAACTTGAATTTTAAATCTCACTTTCCCTTTGCTACTCCGATTTATTCTCTCTCTCTCTATATATATTTTATTCATGAACGCAGGTCACGTATGTTCCGAAAATTAATTTTAATGTAACAATTTTAACTAATAATATTGAGTAAACTGTAATGTGCATAAATATTGACCCGTAAATAATTCTTTTTTTAAAAAAAAATTAATTTAAAAAAAAAATTTATTACAAAAATATTATCGCTATTTTATTATATACAATTAATTTGAACAAAATATTTATTGATTTTCAATTGTTAAATTATATTTTTATTGAATAAATTCACTACAAAATATTATTAAAATTCATCAGTATTATATAAAAATATTGATATTAATGAAATTTTTTTATGCAATAATTAAAATTATATTAATGCCTTAGCTTGTGGTGGAATACTCAATAGTTGGGAAGATACACTCACAAATCCTCGGCTTGCACCGTTTAATGAGACTTCATTTTATTGTAAATGGATCATACAGCAACCAGAAATATTTTCATCTTCTAAAAGAATTAATTTAACATTAGCTATCACAATTACTGGCTTTATAAATAAAGGAAAAGCATCAATCTCTTGTTGGAATTATCTTGGTTATGTTTCAATAAAAGGTAAATATTAAAGAAAAAATTAATACAGATTTACGTAAATTTATAAAATTTTAGGAGATGAACTAGTGGCAAAAGTTTGTGGAAATTTAACAAAAGATTCTATTACAATAGCAAGTCCTTTTCGTTCATATAATATTGAGGTGAGATCAATATTGTATAATATATAATATTAGGCCTATTATTTTCACTTTATTTATTTGAGAATAATTTAAACATTTTGTTTTAATATATATGTTAATTACTAATAATAATTAAATCAAGTTTTAATATTTATTTTAATCATCATATAATTTTTGATAATTTAAACAATTATTGTGACTAATTAATATTTAGATAAATTTCATTCATCGACAAAATTTTCCTATTAAATATTTTTTTTATTAGTAATCATGAAAATGACTTTTAAAATATTAATAAAAATATCATATATAATTATTATAATATTATTAAATTGATTTTTTTTTAAATTCGAAATTTTTTTTTTTAATCAATGAAAAATTAAAGTTTTTTAAACAAATCTGAAGAAGTACACAAATGTAAATATATTAACAATAGAACTAAATATATTGATATATGCTAAAAATAATATTATATATATAATATGTATTTACAATAAATATCTGTTTTTAAGGCTAAAAATGCTACTCGAGCGGCAAAAGTAAATTTTATTATGCGGTATAAGTGGTATCAGTGCGGTGGCATTTTAAATGGACCTTCACATGTGATTCAAGCACCTAAAAATGTTTCCTACCCTATACATTGTGCATGGAAAATTAAATACCCGAATATTGATGATACAATATTAATAAATTTTACAAAAATGAATCTCAGTTCATGTGATATAACTTACATACAGATTAAGTAATTAATATTATTGTTTAAATACGCTTATTTATATTGAAATAATCTATTTTTCAATTTTTACTTATTTATAGAGGTAGAAATTATCGATCACCAATTATAGGTAAATTTTGTGGTAATGAAAAACCTCAAAATATTGTTAGTTCTACAAATGAATTGATGCTAGAGTATTTTGCTAAGGAAAATTTCGGAGAATTTCAATTGAATTTAAATCCAGCTAAATATGCTTGTGGAGGAATAATAAAAGGGAAAGGAGCTGAAATAACATCACCCGGGTATACAATATTCAATACAATATACAATATTTTATCTTTTTATAACATTTTTTTTATTGTTTTAAAAGAATTAACAACAATTAATTATAATTAAAATTAATAAAATTAATAGAATAATGTAATATATAAATTATACTAAAAGAAAACAATTATCTTTTAAAACTTTTGACTGTAAAAAATATATAGTATATTCAATATTTTCAATTATTCTAAACGGTTTATTATATTCAATTCTTATCTACATAATAAAATTTCTATTTATTAAAAAATTGGTAAATATAAAATTGTTACTTCTTTATTTGAATATATATATATATTATTTCAATTTTTTTACGATTAAGAATAACGTAAATAAAATAAACATCGATGTACTTAAATCGCTTTTGAACTAATTGGTATTAGAAACTAATTTTATTATTGCTTAATTTTCCTGAAATAAAGATATTAATTTATTAAAAACTAAACATTTTTAGATAACATAAATACTTGTTATGTCTATATAAATTGAAGAAATTGAATGAATATAAGGTTCATTTATTTATATGTATTTATAAGTTATATCTATTCATTCATAAATTTTTCAATTACATTTAAATTTTAGAATGTTTTTGTAAATATTTTTTAGTATAAATGGAAAAAGTATTCTATTTATCTTAACATATCAATTGTAAATATTTTTTTAAATATTAAATAAATCCATTTCTTAGATTTCCTAAAAGTTATACAAATAATACTGAATGTACTTGGGAAATAGTAGCAAATACTGGATACCACATAGGTATTAAATTTATTGAAAGATTCAATCTTGAAACTAGCCAAGATTGTAAAAATGATTTTGTCGAAGTGAGTTAAAATTGTTTAAGTAACCAATCAAATTTAATATTCAAATAAATATAACATTATATTAATATTTGCAGATTTATGAATGGACAGAAGATGTTCAAAATAAAACTGATTATTATAAAAAATTAGGAAGATTTTGTGGGCGTATTCCACCGGAAAGACTATTTAATACCTTAACAAATAAAATGATGATTAAATTTGTTTCTAATGATAAAATTGAAGGTGAAGGATTCAAAGCTGTTTGGTATCAAAATTGTGGAGGTGTTTACGAAGTTAGACCTACTTTAAAATATATTGAATCACCAAATTTTCTTTCGCTTTATCCATCAAATATAGTATGTAATTATACTTTAATTGCACCAAATGATCAAGAAATAATCATTGATTTCACAGATTTTATTTTAGAAGGTAATTTTCTTTTTTTATTTTAATTTTTAATGGATTTTAATAAATGTATACTTATCTTTTTAATTTTTTAAGGACAATATTAAAAGAGTGAAAATATTAAAAGTATTTCCCTTTTTAGAATTTCCGATATTATGAAATAAAAGGTTTCCTTTTTGTTGTTAATCCTACAGATAATATATATCAAACTAAGCATAAAAGAGCAATGTGTTATATTATTACTCTAGCATTATTAAGCGTATATTTAACTTATTATGGTAAATCATAGCATAAAAGAATGGTATCATATGGAATCTGTGTATAATACCTATTTATTACCTTCAGCATACCCCCCCCCCCAACACCGGAATTATAAAACGAAGAAGTTTTTGTTCAAGTATGACCTTACAGTATACCTACACGTGAACACTTTTCCCTCCATATGTTTTCTTAACTTTTCACTTTACTTTAATTTCCTCTTCTAATTATACTTCGATTCTTTTTACTTTCTTTTCGTTCTCTTTCTCCACTGCCTATGCTTTTCTAAGATTATATCTTTATCGGTTTTTCAGATGAAACATGACTCAGCTTTTTTTATCTATTCACCGAAATCTCTCGCTCCCTAAAATCTTGTTTAATGATTTATTTCTATACAATGTATATAAAATATTAAGGAATTTATATAGTTATAAAATCGGATTAACCATTTTGCTACACGTTACACTTGTACAATACACCTTCAAAATAATGTTTTTGAATTTTAAAGCTACGCAAAATTTTGTACAATCAATTCAGATTGAAGTTAGCCCTTAATTAACTAAATGGAAAATAAAATAATCATCATTTATTATTCATTGGTTTTTATAGAATGCATACATTGATTAAATTTTTTGAAAACATTAAATTTTCAATTTATTCGTATAAAGCAACTATAAAAAAATGAGTTATAAAATATACCCTTAATTTCAGTTGTCTTTAAGAATATTAAAACTTATATTATGAATCTAAATTATCAAACAAATCGATTTATAAAATTTTATTTTAGGAAATAGTATCACATGTCCATATGACAACTTAACAATTATTTTCTTCTCTGGAGATTGGATACGTAGCAAAAATACTTGGTGTGGTAGTAATTCTCCAGGGAAAAAAATGTCAAAATCAAGAATGGAAATAATATTCAAAACAGATAATTCTGTTAATCGTGCAGGTTTTAAATTTAAATATTTTCTAAATGGTAAGCATTTATTATAATTATTTATTAATAAGAATTTTTAGTCAAATTAAAAGAATTATATAAAATTTAAAAAATTATATATTATTAAATATTCAATGATTTATAAAAATAATTGTTTTCAAATAAACTCCAGTTATATTGAAGTTGTTTAATTAATTAATACGATCTGACAATATTACATAAATTAATTTTAATTTTTTGATATATAAGAAGAATAAATAAAGAATTTTTTAGATAAATAAAATTTAGATAAATATATCAATTACATATTAAGTAAAAATAATTTCATTTCATGTATTTTTTCCTAATAATTAAAAAAGAACTTTTATTAGATTGTGGTGGTACTATAACAAATCCAAGAATAATAAGCCCTCATATGGATAATAATCCTGAATCATACGAATACGTTAGTTGTATTTGGGTCGTAACGGCTCCTTCTACAAAAAGTGTACTTTTACGTTTCGAAGAATTTAAAATTTTACAACCAATCGGAAGGTATCAAGTATAGTAAAATTATTTAAATAAAATATTTACCTAAAATAAATTAAAAATTATATATTTTTATGATTTTTAAAGGTGTACCTCTAATTTTGTACGAATATACGAAGGAAATTCTACTCAAGCTGATAATCTAAAAGCGACATTTTGTGGAGATTTAAATAAAAATTTACCGGTTTTACAGTCTAGTAGTAATATGATGACTATATTCTTTCATATTAGCTCATATGGAGGAACGGATCATTCTTTAAAGGCTGCAGTAAGTATTACGTTTATCATAATAAAATTTGAATTAATAAATTTTATGATTTTTTTATGAATTTAATCGATAAAAAATATATGTGTGTATTTCAATATTTATTAATTTTATTTTATTCCTATTCTAAACGATATATGATTATAATTGAATGATATTATTGATTATATATTAAATACATTATTAATTTAATTATAATTTTTGTGAGTGGTATTTGGAACATGGGCATAAAACTAGGAAATCGAGTGTATATAATCGAGAAATTAAATCTTTTAAACTAGTGTAATATTTCAAAAGTTATTAAACCATATTATTAAGATACACTTGGCACTTAAATAAAATAAAAAAAGTAGCATACATAGTGTGAATATGAAGTTCAGAAAATATAAGAAATCATGAAAGTATTATAAAATAAAGATAAATAATAATATTTTAAACCACTATTATTTATTTTTGTAAATAGATTCTTTAAAATTTTTCTTGGATCTTAAATTAATATTATTATCATTAATATTTTTTAGTCAACAAATTCAAAATTTTATTTCTTTGGATTAAATCTCTTTTTTGGTTTAATTTCAAATATATATTCATATATGAATTTTTTTGCGAACACGGAGGAAAATTTTATTAATTATATATATGCATGTGTATAATATATATATATATATATAAAGATTTCATGCACGATAAAACTAATATAAATATAAATTAAACTAAAGAAAACAGTAACCAGTAAAGAATATGTGTATAAATAATAAAATTAATATATAGCATTAAATTAAAAAAATTATAAAATCCTTGATAAAGTGTTAATTACAAGATAATTTTGATTTAACTAAAATATATGATGCAAAATGCTATTTCAAAAGTTTGTTATAAATATTTTAAAAAATATCGATAAAAAGAATATTTAATTGCAAGTATTCATCAACTATAATTGGCTGATATCGATGTGGTTTGTATTCGTCCCTCTTTCGACGTAAGATTTGCTCATGGTCGGATGCCCAAATTCTTAAAAGATAGCTGGTTAAATGAAAATAATATATATCTTCTAATAATAATTGAAAATTAATATTATTATTACGTTGTGCTTAAGCGAAAACGGTCGGTGAATCTCGGAAGTGTACAGATATATATGAGAGTTACTCAGTGTATAAAAAAATTACGCATGAGGCTCCTGTTAGAAAGCTATCAGTAAACAGGATCGTATAAGGGAATCATCGTTAGAATTAGTGCTTAGAGGCCCGTACTTTATTCGCCAATACGGCTAGAACATTGTGGAAACAGCTTGGAAAAAAATGAATATATAAAAAAAATGAGTGAGTAGGAAATATTAATGAAGCACCATCGTTACCCAGGAAAGCACAATAAAAAAGAAGGAAGTCGATCGACCTTATGAAGCTTTGATCCCGATAGATTCACTCTCATAAGCTTATCTAGAAAAGTGACAATAAAAGTCCGGTTTATATCTTATTCAGAGACTACTGCAAAGAAGTATTTATGGTTGTTAAAATGGAGGTTCAAATGGTACTGATTAAAACATTGTTAAAGCACAGGAGAAATATGATACACGAAGAAGATAGCGCCAGCGCTTAAGAAACACCGCGTGATAAAAAATATAGCGCACGAATTATGAACAGGATGGCTCAGGGTACACAAAGTAGGGATTTAAATTGTTTTAGCTTTAATTTTAATTTACCATTTAAAATATACATAGGATATTTCCATCAGTAAACTTTTTTATTTTTTATTTTTGCATTGGTAAAAGATAAATTTTATATTATTCTTAACTTACAGATACTTTTTGTAAACGGTCCTAAAGAAGGTTGTGGAGGAAATATAAACGTTAGTAGTACTAGCGTGTTTAAAACCCAGCTATCCGAATATTATGATTCTTTTCAAGACTGTCATTGGTTAGTATATTCGCCTCAGGGTTATAATATTGAATTTACAATCTATGAAGTAGATTTAAAAAATACTACTCTTAATGATACTCATGTCAACGAAATTACTTGTAATAGTGATTATATAGAGGTAGGTTTAATATTTTAATATAGACAGCTTCATATATTTAATAAAAGCAGTTTTTATAAATAGATTCGAGATGGTGGACCATATGCAGAGTTAATTGGTCAATATTGTGGAGTTAAAGTTCCACCACCAATAAGAAGCACTTCTAATTTACTTTGGATTAGATTTTTTTCTGATGGTATTAACCAGGGACATGGAG
This sequence comes from Dolichoris vasculosae, assembly GCA_018907195.1. Lineage (NCBI taxonomy): Eukaryota > Metazoa > Arthropoda > Insecta > Hymenoptera > Agaonidae > Dolichoris > Dolichoris vasculosae. The sequence goes on along the minus strand of JACCHY010000005.1, from coordinate 18,824,516 downwards.
TTAAAGGATCCTTTAAAATTATCGCATGTAATAAAATATTTAAACCGTTTCATATATTTCTAATAATTTTTACATAACACATACTTTCGATAAAAATTTATAAGTTATAGCATTTACAAATGTATAAAATGTAAAAATGATGAAAATACCGGTGTGAATTATTTTTACAGAAAAAATATCTTTTTTAAATATTTATCTCTATTTAAATGATTTAAATGTTTAATTAATCCTTCAAAAATAGAAGCATCAAGTGTTAATTTATAAATTATAAATTCCTTTTTTCTACTTCAAAATAATTTACAATGAAAAATGTTGCGATGAACATATTTTTAATTATTATACATTTAATCGAATTAAAACTTGAAATTAATTTTCTATAATTCCTCTTTGTTTTATTTATATTGAATAAAATATTTTTGTTTTTATTAAAGATGCTCTTGATAACTTAAACTATTTCTGTATAAATAATAATATACTGTTTAGCCATAATATTATTCAAAAAGAAAAGAGTTGAATATTTAAAATATTATCTATAATAATGATAATATATAAAATCAGATAACCTAATAGTAAAATTTAAATATATAGTTTAAAAGTTTAAACTAAATTATATATTCTAGCTTGAATGTTTTATTTGATACTAATTATTCTACATGTTTATGTATGATTACAAAGTTAATGTTGTGATATTTTATACAGCTATTTCTTAATTTATATAAAATTATTAATTTTTCTATGAAATCTTCCTTCTGGAAATTTAATTATTTATAAATGAACTACATTAGCAAATTACAAATTGTTTACTTCTTTATATATATTTTGATATCTTTTTATAATTCTACTGTTTACTTTGAAACTTTTTAATTATTTACTTATATAAACTTTTTCATAATTTTTTATCAGCACTGATAGTTTTTTAAATATGTATTTCTTGAAAACGTTTTTATTCTAAGACTAGAGATACAATAAAATTTATCGCATGTTTTAATTTATTTTGTAATAATGTAAATATTCTGAACATATTTTTTAATGTTTGTAACCGATTATATAAATTCATGTATAATATTTTTTAAATAAATTATTTTACTAATTAAATGAAATCTTAAATGTTTAACTTATAAAATTCAAAAGTATAAAAAATTTTGCAATTAATTTTTTTCTTATAACCGTATTAATAATTTTTTAAATTATATTTGATCACTAATTTAAAGCTAATGATTTAATCAAATTTTTGAAAGATAAAAAGAAGCTTATTTTATTGCATTAATAATTTGAATTACAAAAAAATAATTTTAATGATCGACTAAGAGTTGTAAATGAGAAACAGTATCTTGAAATAAAAAATGTTAATTTTAATAACATACCTTCACAATAAATTTGACATGACCCATAATATAATATTTTTATTTTTATTTTTATTTCTATTTCTATTTCTCTTTCTATTTCTTTTTCTATTTTTATTTCTATTTTGTAATTTAACATTTTTCAAAATAAGTTATAACTGAATTAAATAATAAATGACATATATTTATAATATTACTAATTTTAATATAATTTTCATACACACAGCGCCTTGTGGAATATCAGATTTATTTATTAATAACGACACCCAAATTCTTACATCGCCAAATTATCCAGATGAATATTCAGCAGATATCAGATGTCGATGGATAATACATGGAAGTAGTGGCAGACTGAAAAGAATAAGACTTACTTTTAAAGATTTTAATTTAAAGGATTCAGAGAATTGCGAAAAAGAATATTTGCAAATTGCGGATATGGATGTAAGTAATTAATTTTACTAAAAAATTGAAGAAAAGAAAATATTTTTATGATAGATATTTTTATGAATTTATGATAAATTTTATATTATTTTATATAATAGAATCGAGAAATCATTAGTGAAGGTTTTGGAGAACAATTAATTATTGGAGGGACAAAAGCTCATCGTCATAATATTGTTGTAGTAAGGATTAATTTTTTTATTATATTAAAATAAGTATTTGTTATCATTTGTTATTTGATTATATATTAATATAATTATAATTTACTGTATATAGGCTAGTCGAAATCCTCAATCCTACTATAAATATTGCGGTTCTGATTTGCCTCACGATTATTTCAGGTAATTTTTTCAACTAAAAAATATTTTAGTGAAATAACTATTTTCATTTAACTCTTATATAAAATATTTTCATCGTTTAAAAATGTAAATATTTAAGTTTATAATCTATATTTCAAGAATATTTTGAGTAGTATTAATATATATTATTAAATTTTATATAACAATAATAAAAAATATAAACTAAAAGATTTTGCTAACAAGATGACAAAATAAAATTTAGCTAAGATCTTTGAGTTTTATTAGATTTTCAATCATTTATTTTTTTGAATTATTTAAAATAAAAAATATCCTATGTCTGCAACAGTATAAAAAATTTATTTTTATAAAAATATTCAAAAATATAATATATTATTTATTAAGAGCAGAACGAAAATTTTTTAATTGCTATTTCTGGTGATTCATTATGACTACATGTGGTTGGATTTAAGTAAAGCATAGAAAATGATGTTTAAAAACTCTGATACTTACGTTATAATAATGCCTTTTACACTTTTCATACAAGTAGTCCTATAAGAACAAATCAATTTTACAAATGTCTAAGAAAGTTCTTTGAATAATTCTAGTATATATTGTTTCAATATTTGAAAAAACGTTTATTAAATTATAAAGTAATAATTTTTAATCAAATTAAAACAAGTGATACTGTCTGAAAAATATATGAAAAAAAATTGGCTTGACTAAAAAAATTACATCAAAATTGAGACAATTATTTCCTCTATTTGTACCAATGATTTAATCAGTTCATTTTTAAATATTCGATAAAAATTTGAGGGTAGAGTTATTTTTTTTAATTTTTCATTTTATTCATTTTTATTCCATAAATTTTAAATGCTGTTGATATCTTCCAACAAATAGTTTACAACAATAAAATAATAAAAAATGATAAAGTAAGTATTGCAATGGAAGAACAAGCCAAAAACATTAAAATAGTTTATGTACATTATGTAAATAAGAAGATGAAACTAATGCACCAATGTATCAGTTACTGTCCTGTGATATAAATATCATAAAAATATTTAAGCAATTATAAAGTTTAGAAAATATAATAAACCACACATTTAGTGTAATTTATAGTATATATAAAAAACGTGGTGGCAAAACCATGCTATAAAATAAGCAAAAAGTACATTTTGAAAATGACTGTCAACTATATAATGATTAGTTGACTTGTTTTTAATGAAGTATCACAACATACGCAATGCATTCATATTCATATATATTTTATATATTTTTTTATTACAGTAAAATATTTTTAAGTTTTTCTATATACGTTTTTATAAAAAATACTGAAATTTAAATATTGAACTAATAATCGTATTACGAAATAAAAATACAAATTATATGAAAATAAAAACTTATTTCATAATTAATATAATTTAATGGGTGGATTAACATACGTAGTATGTTGGAGTGGTAAAATTTTTAGATCAATTTTTTGTTTAATAACTAGTTTTATATTGAATCTTTAAACAACAAAGATATATTAAAATTCCATAAAACTACCTTCATATTCAAAAGCATTAATTTATATTTGGAAAGCATTACTAAACTTTTTTTATTTACTTTTTTTTAATTGTCAAACAAAAATGTAGGTACATACGATAGTCTTTGTTAATTTGAAAATTATGCATTTATTCTCAGTGTATTCTTTTATCTGTATTGTTTTTTATAGTCTCAGACCTACTTATTATCACATCTACAGCTGTATCTTATGATTGTACACATTTATTTTTAATTAGTGCTTGTAAATGTATTTTCATGCAGTTTTTGTGTAATTATTCTCATTATTATGCTCGTATCTACGTTTTACACAACTATAAATGAAATCGATAATCCGTGATAAATAAACGTAATTTAGTCACGAATATTTTACCATCCATCGTGAATTTTTACAAGAGTTGATAAATGTGTTTGAATTGGTTGAATATAGCTATGAAAATAAAATAATAAAAAGAAATATATGTAGGTAATAAAAAAAAATTATATACAAGATTTATTTTTATTTAAAACTTTATGGTTAATTTATATTATTTCTTCTTTGTTGTTATAAACATATTTGTTAACTATCGAATGATATCTGCTAAATATAAAGTAATTGTAAATGGTTATTTCTTTTTTAACATTTTATGATTTTATTTATTTATTTAATATTTTTTGCTTCATATTTATTCCCAGTATAAATATCTAGATGATTCCAGACTTTATCGATCGTTCAGGAATATTAAGTTGGTTGCAAGCCTTATGTTTAATTTCGACTAAAAACATCTACGACTAGAACTCGCAAATGAGTACTTAGTACTGTCTACATTTCTTCATTTTTATTTCATTTATTATATGTATAAATTTAATAATAAAGAAACTTAATTCGGATTTTTAAATTCATTTAACATAATATTTAAGACGTAAATAATACACGTACAAGTACAAATTAAGTTTATGTAGGTGGTTTACTTACAGATAAATAGATTCAAATTTTTTAGTACTATCGTAACTTTTTTAATATAGTATTTTTAAATTAAACATATTTTCAATAAGTTATCAGATTTTAAATTAATAAAAAGAAATTATTTTTAATAATTTTATTAATATTCACAGTATTATATGATTAAATACGATTTCTCTATGTTAATTATTTATATTTATGTCAATTAAAACTAAGACTTAGAACTATAATTAATGTAAATATATCATAATCAAATAATTTGATTATTTTATAATATTGTATTCAATATTATTACTTTTTTTAAAAAAATCATACGATTTAGTGTATTTTATGTATTATTATCTTTAAATATTTTATAAGATTTATAAAAGAATTTTAATTATTTTTATTTATGTATAATTATTAAACATATTTTTTATATATTAAGTATTAAAAATAAAACAATTAAAATTTTTAAATAATAATTTTCTTTATTTATAGTAATTATAAACACGTAGAAATAATATACAAAGTAATTTATGAAAAAGGAAGAAAAGAAAATTTCAAACTCGAATACGGCAGGGCCAGTTGTTCACGTAATTACACAGCTCTTCAAGGTAGAATTATTCATGAAGATATTAAAGATTGTTGGGTTACAATCCAAGTTCCAGAAAACTATACTATTAATATATATTTTAATCATTTTATCCTACCTGGAACAATGGATTGCTCCAAAGGCAACATGCAGGTGATTCATTTTATACATTATTTTTTAATATTTTAAATATAGAAGACTTTCCATTCGTTAAATTAATTTTAGGAATTACTTTATTATTTAAATTATATATAAATAATATGATTCTTATTGAATTTATATGATATAGATGAAAATACAAATTGTAGAACTTTTATAAAGTTTTATTATTTGCTCTTTAATAGAAAATAAAAACGAATAATTCAAGATAAATTTAAATTTTTTGTGTACTTATATTTATATTTTTATTTTATTAAACATTATCTTCGACTCATCCTAAATTATTAATAAGATTTTTTTAATCGTTTTTACATAAAAGTGTACAAATCGCATGTTTTCTAATCAGACTCGTTTAATTTAACGTGAAATAGTTAATCTGACTCCAATACGTTGATTACGTATTTTTGGTACATGAAAATTCACCGTATATGTACAATGTAGAAAATATAATATGTCAAAAAATAGTTGAAATTGTAATACATTACAATTAAGACCTATATCATACAATATGACAAGACAATCTATGCCATTATAAATAGATCACCAATAGAAAATATTAATTATTTCTAAAAGAAGACATATATGAAATCCAGACACGTAATAGTAAAATAAATTTCGAAAGAAGTGACATATGACTTAAAGGTACCGAATCAAATAAATAGATGAATATTAAAAGTTAGTGAAACGAATGAGATAGAAAGATTTGAAATATTGTGCAATAAGAAGAGTAAGAGAGAAAGCATTCAGATTATACCATAATAGATATATCAGAGGGTTAAATTCTTTTTTTGATGTTGTTTTTTTAATATCGCCAATTTATTTATGGAGAAAATTTTCGAATGTCCAGGATTCTTCTACCGATTAAAATATTTTCACGTACGGGAGATATTAATCTAAAATTTATATTTCTTTAAAAAGAAAGATTTGTGAAAAAAATTTAAGAAAGAGATCAAGTGAAATAAATAGAAAGACAAGCGTAGATTTTCAAAATTAAAGACTAATATACGTAATAAGATGCGAAGTTGAGTAATTCTTTTGTGCAATTAGCGCTGTTCATCCAATGTTCAAAACGAGCATCTTCAAAACATTTGGACATTTTGAATACACAAATATTTATCTAATACCCTATTCTTAAAGTACTATCGAACGCTTGCAGATGATAATGACGCACTGTAAAGGTCTAGAAGAAACTGTGAAGCAGTCTAGTCTAGTCAGCTGATTCAATTAAAAAGCAAAACTTAATAGTCTAGGTCAATTATCATTTTTACGTGATCTGTGCATGATCTTTGTGTGGAATCCTTTGGACTCTTTTTCCGACCTATAAATGATGAAGTCGTCATAGGCGTGTAACTTGTCCCTTTTTTAAATCTGGAAAATCAACTTCATTATATAAGAAGATATATGCCTAATTGAATATAAATATAAACTTTCGAACATTTGCGTTAAGGGAGGGCATCGAGATAGCCTAAATATCATCGTATCAGGTGCTAGATGATGTAAAAATTGAGTAAAGAATATGCATTAGGAATTAAAAAACATTCAGTAATTCAGTAATGAAGGGATCATCTGGAGATTAGTTAAATTATGTTTAAAGAATAACGCGTTTTTTAGTAAATGTACTACGAGGAGATGGCTTATGTTTATTAAATAAAAGATGGTTTTTAGTTGGGTGTCAATTAATGGTAAAGTAATGAAAATATAATTTTATTTTTCTTATAATTTAATATTTAATGTTTATGATGGTAACATATTTTTGGGCGTTAGTGTTTATAATATGATTTTAATGAGTTTTAGATTTAGAGGTTTGCAGCTCAAATACGAAAAGTCATGGTAATTTTTTTTTTTATAAAAAAAATAGTAAAAAGATAACATAATAAAGTAAGTCGACACGAAAATTTTTTAGTATAAAATAATAAATCTTAATTACAAAGAAAAAAATGATATAAGAGAAAATTATATAAGAATAATTTATGAGCTACGTAATAGATGTGCTAGAGTGAAAAATTTTAGTACATATCGCTGTAAAAGCCAATAACTATTGAAGAAAGACTATTAGTATTATTCATAGTCAGTATGACAGCGAACTTCTTTAAAAAATTCAATATCAAAATAAAAATTATCTAAATATTACAACTATGAACTAATATTATTATTAAGTGCAATTACGAATAATCCTAGAATTTCAAAAACACTAGAAGAAATCACTTCCGAGAAACGAGATAAGATTCTACTATATGTGAAAAAATGTGAAGACGAAAATAATATAAACAATACTTAACGAACATAAATAATACTGTTCTATAAAATTAGTGTTACTAGATGGACTATGAATACTTGTGATAGTATGAATAATGAATTGAAAATTAATTAGTTTCTAACTTACATATAAGAAATACTATTAGAAAAAATTAGAAGAGAAATTTTGTTTAATATATAAAAGAGAAATTATTTAAAGATAACCTTAATTTTATAAAATAAGGTGAATAGATACGCCATATTGGAGCATATATTGCCTAAAAAATATCATCTGGCATGAGGAATAACCGCTCAAAGATTATAATTTCCTCATTTGGAAATAAAAGTTAGAAATAACTGATAAACGATAAGAATTAAAAAAGTACTCCAAGATTAGAAGTTTTTATTTAAATAAATAAAAACTAATATGTAATTTACGATATTTATAAAGACTTTTGGAGTCACAGGTTTATTCTTGTGCTGTTAACTATGTTAATTAAACTATGCTTATTTGTGCTTTATCTTCTTTTTTCACATATTTTTGAGTATTTTCAACTTACTTTAAATTTAATATTAAACAAATTTGTTATAAAAGATGATATTATTTTTATACTTTATAAATTATATTTTAAATTTGAACTTTCTTAAATTAGAAAATTATAACAAAATTTCATAACTATTAAACATTTAAATCTAGAAACTTAGTAACGTATAAATGTAGGTAAGAGTAAAATGTATAGTGCGTAATTATTTATTATTGAACTTACAGCAGAATATTATTTTTAATTATTATACATTGGTAAAAATCTATTTTATTTTAAATATTTGTTAATACATTCTACTTTTAAATAAAAAATGTTTCATACAATTATATCTTATCAAGTAATTATATTAACAAAACGAAAACATTAACTTATAATAAAGTTTGTAGATCCATTTTCTTTCTGGTCAGGAAAGTAATCTATATTACAATTTAATGCTTAATATAAACTCTTGATCATATCATTTATTTGATATATTTTCATAATTTAATTTTTATAGATACGAGAAGGAGGATTTGATGGACATATAATTCAAACTATTTGTAATTATGAAATACCCAATCCAGTATTTAGTATCTCCAATCATATCAGTATTCATTCATTTAGTAATAATAAAATAAGTTATAATAATGCTTATGATTTAACGTACACGTCAACAAAAAATGGTATGTTTTTAATAAAATATTATACCTTCCTATTATTATATAGACTTATGAGCAATAATTTACATACATTCAATTTAGGTAGAGGATGTGGAGGGAAGATATATAATTATGGTGGTGTATTTACATCTCCTCTTTATCCAAGTCCTTATCGAAATAAATCTGTTTGTAAATGGGATATTAATGTGCCTCGTGGAATGAAAATTTTAATACATTTTGATATTTTTGATATTGGATCACAAGGAATGTGTGATACAGATTTTTTGACTATATCAGAAATTCGTTTTAACGGAGAAGAAGAAATAATCACGACCTATTGTGGTGGGGTAAGTTAACAAATACACCTAATTACAAATATATATTGTATTTAAAAACGTTAAAAATTTACGTATACCCATAAATACTTTTGGATTTTATTTTTTAACACCAAAAGTTTTTAATCCGAAGACTTTGATATATTATTTATTATATAATTTACAAATCTTATCCTATTTCGGTATCCTTTCTCCCTAAATATATTTTAGCGACCAATAGTACATTTTCTTCAAAAAATCAGTGTGGGGTAAAAAATAGAAACTAGTCAGTCGTAGAAATATTACTACCCTGTTTTTATAAGATGATATTTTCTATAATTTATGTTTTCTTTTAAAAACGTTGAAAATACACTTAATATTTTCCTTTCTTAAATTAAAAACTGATAGTATAATAGTATTTTATGTTCTGATGTCATTTGTGTATATCTTCCCTTATTTCTATTTCTAAAATATATAAAAAATTCAATAACTATCAAAATTATTATTAAAAAATTATATTTCGTTAAAAAATATTAAATAAATATTAAATAAATATTAAATATAGATTAATTACTTCTTAGAAGAAGTGTATAAAATATAGATTACTGCTAAAAATTGTTTAAGTAAAATTAAACAAGATAAAAATTTCTTTATATTTACCTATGGCATGGATTATCTAAGAAGTACAATTCTTATAATAAACAAATCTTTTGAGTTTTAAGTAAAAATCAATAAACTATATTACTTTTTATATATTAATTAATATTTTATGCATAATAATTAAAAAGTATATCAATACTTCATTTATTTGACATATCGATCAAAAGAAATATATACTCAAAGTTTAAAATTATTTTTTAAATGTTTTGAATATCTTAAAAAAATACAAATCCAAACTAAATAAATTAAAAATTAATTTTATAAAATTTATAGTTAAATACATTTTTTTTGACGATATATTATATGTCAAAATTAAAATTAGATTTTTTACGATAAATATATTTTATAATAGTATGAAAAAATTTTATATTTCATGTTTTAAAAGATTTTGAAGATTATAGACAAAATAAAACGTTAAAACTTTTTTTTAATTTTTTTATCAATAAGAAATTTTGCTTGCAAATATTCAAATTTTATAATACTATGTTTTTATTTTTTCGGAAAAATTTCTCGTGAAATATATTTAGTAGTGCCTGAAACAAGGAGACAAATTATTACGATAAAAATATACAATTATTTCTTATTTAAAGCATAGCTGTATCTATACATCGTGTCTAAATTTAACAGCAAGTAAGTTATTACAAAACTGATGTATTAATTATTACGCAAATTTTAAGTTTTATGTATATTTAAAATGCATTAATAAATCTTTTGGTAAATGATTGATAATCACTATTACAATATTTTCATTTAGTTATATAAGAATATAAAACATGCAAATCCAATACAGATTGAAAGGAGTACTTTTATTAGGAATGTAATAAGAGACATATATGATTTATTTTAACTATTCTAATTAATGAAATGTTAAATAATCTCAAATAGTTAAATCAAACAATAGTAAAACAACACAATGCAATCAAAAGTAAATTAAATATAATTGCAGTGTTATCAATTGATTGTAAAATAAAAAAAACTCGAGATTTATTTTTCTTGTCATTTTATTATAAAAAAATATTATTACAGTCATTAAATAATATATAGCATTTATATAAAATGAATTATATTTAATCATATTAAAACTTTGATAGCATAAATATATGACATATATATTATAGAAATATAATGCCAAACATAATTATAAATGAAAAAAATCACAGAATATTTGCTGGCGTAAGGATCTCCCTATTTTGATATAAATATAAGTAAAATTAATATCATATGGTTTATCTTCAGTATTACTTTTAATGAAAAAAGACTAAAAATAATTAAATAAGTAATATGAAAATAAATACTCTCCTATTGAAAAAATGTATTACATAATATTTTTGTAAATATCTTATTAATAGCATTAACATAGATTCACTAGATATAATAAAAATTTTTTTAATAGATTAGAAAATACTTTTAATATAAAAATTTTATATTGTGAAAATAAATATCCAAACTAATCTAAAGTAATAAATAAAAATAAAATTTAAAGTTAATATTTATTGCTTCAAAAGAATAAAATACTTAAAATTTTGGGCTTACATTGGAATTTAAGTAATAATAAAATTGCATATTGCTCTATGTCTACAGTAATAAAAGGAAAAGTGAAGTTTATAAAAGTTGTAAGAAATAAATATGAATAGAAATAATTTGTTTCCTGAGAATTCGTCGATAGCATACTCAGAAATATATGAAAAATAGATAGTATCAATTTATATGTAAATTTAACTACTACAAAAAGTGTCGAGTACATTAAAGAATACATAAATTCTGCAATCAATTTTGGGTCATATTGCATTTGGAATTTATATTTAGGCATGCTAAAAAAATACAAAAGAAATGATACTACTTTGTGTAAAAGCAAATTTACACCGTTAAAATTAACTGCTATTATATGATAGAACTTCCAGGCCCATTAATTTTTGCTTAATTTGCTAGTAAGTTCAATGACATATACGTGTATTGTGTTAAAATATAAGGTTATTCAACTATTAAAATAATCTCTCGTTAAGTCGCTAATTTAGGGACAATCAAGAAAGTAAGCAAGTTATCCAAATTTCAGTAAGTGATTTTATTTTAACTATGGATTTGTCTTGAATACATAATTATATAAATGTTTTTACAAATAAATGTGTCATTTCGGTTATATTAAAAAAGAGTATAAGTGCATAATAATTAGTTTTTTTAAAAGAAGGCGGACTCACATATCATCGTTAAGCTATACTTTGCATTTTTGTATTCTTTGTTATGAAAACTATTATATAGAATTGGTATATAAATTTTTAGCAAATGCATTTTCAAATCGCTGAAAGAAATTTATCTCTTACAGGTATAAATAAAACTATATTTACTCTGACAATGAAAAAAATTTAATTTTGTGATGAATTAGTAAACTTGTAAACATGTTTAGAAATTAACAATTTTTAGAATAATATAACTTAGTATTTATATTAAATTATCATTTTACATCTATCTTCTAACCTCATTTCAGAAGATTATAGAAAGATAAAATTAAGTCTATTCAATTTATTTGAACTATATAAATGGAACAGACTAAATATATAAAGAATTAAATACATCATTCATATAAATAGCATTTTATTTAAATTCATAGTTTTTATTATATTTATCAAATAATCATATTAATCTTAGTCCTCTCGCAACAAGATATTTTTTTATTGTCGAGTTATAATAAAGTATAGCAAAAACTGAAAGATAATCTTTTAATCAGTGTTTTATTATCCAAATCACACAAGTATCCGGTAAAAAATTAGTAGTCTTCTTGTTAAATGTGAATTATGTGAAAAATCGAGATACAATTAAAAAATGTAACAACTGTCATATAATTCTATCAAATTTATGTTCAAATGTATAATTGAATGATAAATGAATCACCATAATTGGAGAGAAGACAGTTAGTAAGAAATCACTTTACGGTTAAAGCAATAAATGTAGAATTATTTTTTAATATGTTCTTCAATATGATATTAAATATTTGATTTAAAATTTTAAATGCACTATATTATTGACCTAGAGTTGGTTGAATATCTCAGTGATTTCAATTATTAATTGTTGATTATTCTTCTCTCGTATACCAGTGATTCATATTTTATTGACGTTGTAATTATTATTTCTCTTTCAAGAAGCTCTTCTACCCTTTAAAGAAAAAGAAATTTCAATTAATAGGAACACATAAATTAAGAATAAAATATTTATTAATAAATAAATTTATAATATAAAAAATATATATAAGCAGTAATATATTTATATATGGTAATACAATTTTCACAAGCTATTGGCTAATTATTTGAATACGGAATTAAGGACAGTGAAATAACTCACATTCAATTATCCCGCGCAAACTTTTTTCCGACTCTCTCGAACACCATCTAGTGATATTTACTATAACTATTCGATCAAACAACATTCTCTAAGTTTGATTATGCGATCCTATATTTATATTGATCAGCAATGGATACATACTATTCAAATTATAACTTAAAATAAAAATTAATATACAGAATATGTATTTGATAAAATACAAATAAACAAATAAACATTATAGTTTAAATGAAGCAATAAGAAAGAAAACTGAAAAGATATAAAAATAAAATTCACTAAGAATTTAATAATAAGCCTAAAAAGTTTTTTTAAAAGAAAGAATATGTTTGAAACTTTTCAAATTTCATCTTCATGCGTTAAATAAAATAATTAATATAAATAATAATGTGATAATTAAATGATTTATCTGAATTCACAAAGATAAAGATGAATTAAGAAAGTATAAATTCATATCAAATGTAAAGAAAAATCGTTTACAATTATAAACTAAATTATATGCTTAACATATTACCATATATTCTCAGTTTTATTTTACTTTAAAAATTCATTACATAAATTAAGCTAAAAACACTAGCTTGGTTTAATTGTTAATTATTACTAAAAAGATGCACGAATAAGCGATCGATTCGTAATTGATAAGTACGATAAAAACAAATAATAAAATTAAAAAAACTTATCATTACATTAAGTGAGGCTTATACATTTCTCAACATAATAGCTATTGAATACATTTTATTAATATGTAATGAAATATTTTATATGATAGGACTTAGACACATTTTAAATAACTTAAAACGATATTTTTACATGGTTAACATATGCTTTTATAGAATGTATCAATAATTAAAAAAAAGCTAGTATCTTCTGAAAAATAAAATTATTTATTAATGTAATTAGTTAACTATTAAAGTTATTAGAAGTATAAAACAGATTAAGGTATTATTTCTTTTACTCCGTGTATATGGTTATTTGTTTTTTATATAAAATTGCTTGAACTTGATTTTTTTATATTAAAATACTTTCTCCATAAAATTAAACAATTAAATAATATGTCATTTTTTCAAAACATTCATTTTTTTCACTCATAAAAAGATTTATTATAATAATGAAATATGTTATAGTTTTTTTAAATACATTTATTATTTTTTTTATTTCAGGATATACCAGCTGATTTTACTTCACACAATGATCAAGTATTAATAACATATACTACTAGTGTAAACAACGGAGGCTCTGGATGGAATGCACATTTTGCAGCTATATAAACGATTAAATATTTATACATTAATAATATTGGTTTTAATTAGGTTATTAATTGCTTTTGTATTGTTACTTAATCGTAATCTTATTGTATATTATAAAAAAATTATTATAAATTATTATAAGATTTATAAGTTTATTATTACTTAATTAATTACAAATAATATTTCTAATATCTATTTTAAATATACACATTTAAGAATATATATCTTAAAATGAATATGATACAATGTAAATTAATAAAAAGTACATGTTTTTTAATTAAACGTAAATATTTCTTTCTGAATATTTTAGCTATTCTTTGATATTACTCTTTTCAATTCATTTGATTACAAAATATTTAATCCAGAATTACATTTGATTACTATAAATCAATAGGATTGCTTGGTAGCTTTTTTGCTGTAATGTTCACAATTCTTCCTGAAGTTACATGAAAATTTTTTTATAACTTTATATTTCATCTCTTCTATAAAGTAATCGTCTTGTAGGTAAATACGATTTATCTTAAATATAAGTTTAAATTATTTCATAGATATTGAACTCTAATAAATGGAAAATGTTTATACATGGTTTATAATAAAATATTATGTAATATAAAGTAATAATTTCAGTAAGTGTTTAATGGTTAGTTTTCATCGGGGTCCACTTTGATCCGTTCCTACAGTAGAAATCATCTTTTTAATAAGAAAAATTTTTATATTTTAAATCTAAAAACATTTATCTTCGCTTAAAAACCTTTGTACCTATTCCTCATTTAAAGAATATTAAATTTTGTTGTTGCTATAAACTATGATTATTGTAAACAGTTACTTATTGTAATAGTAATTATAAAATACACATATTTATTCACGCACGTACGTGTACACATATACATTTCATCAGATTAATTTTTCTATGAATAATATCATTACAATAGAGAGTTCTTAATTTGGATATTCGTGTGCCAAATTACTTTCATATTATACATCATACCATAACTTGGCTACATATTTTACTCTCTATATGTCTATGTGTCCCTCGCTCTTTCTCACGGTTACAAATATTATTATCTTTATCTTTATATGTAAAGATTTGCATTAAAACAAGAAAAAAAAAATGACACTTCTTATAAAAGTATAAAGTTCTGATCACAAGCAACATTAATAATTATATCATTCACGAGTAATTTTTATTACTTTGAATAAATTACTATATATTTTTGATTTAATTAAAAATTACGTTTAACATATTACAGTATAAATATTTAAAAGTAAAAAATTATATGTATGTGTGCAAAGTAAGTGTTATGCATGCACAGGCATCACAAATGTTTTAAAGTTTTTACTTTACTCACAACCAGGTATTTAATATTCGTAAAAAATATACAATCTACATATCTATTTTAGAATAAATTATTCGTTATTCTTAAATATATTATCGTTATTTTCAAGCTTAATAAAATTATTAGTCATAGTATTAGGAAAAATTTTACTTTTATACAGTAATAATATATAAAAACGACATAAAATTGCTGATAAATCAAATAATAATATATAATGATAAAAATCTGCTAGTTTTGATATTTTAAGATTAAAAAATTTTTTAAAACTTAGTTTTTTTTGTACTATTGTTAGTACATTACAGTTATAACTTGTATATTTTTATAGTATTGATTATTTTTATATAATTAATTCTATAGTTTTATAAAATTTGAAAAAAATATTTTAAGTATACCCGAATCATTCTATTTTAGTTTAATAATAATATTTTAATGAATTTACAGTTTGAATTTATGACATATATTAATTTTTTAAGCAAGTTAAATGCATGTAAAATGCAGAATGAAATAATAATATAATATAATATTGGATTTTGAATAAACAAAAAGGTCAATATAAATCTTAAATACTTAAAATTATTTTTAATTTAAATATAATTTGGTTTCTCAAAAAGTTAAAAAAGACTTGACCTATATCGAGCACAGAATTAAATCTTTTTTATCGTAATTGAGAAAGTTGTTTAAAAAATATTCTGCAAATTGTTTTAATTAATTTATATATAATTATATCCCTTATGTATTAACAGTTATAAGAATATAATGTTAATATTGTATTATGCTTATATTAACTTTCAAGTTCGATTTCACTTATCCCTATTAATGTTTGCATTTTTTATCTACATATGTTAAAAATTTTAGAATAAGTAAAAAATTATTCTCTAACATTATCAAAGAAATTGCAAGTTTTGATTATCAAAAAGTAAAAGCTGAAAAATTATTTAATTTTCATTTCGTGGAAAACAACAACTTTATCGAATTTTCGTATTTAAGCTATTTAAATGTTTAAAGATAGCAAGTAAAAAAAATTTACTTACATTTATAATTTTAAAAATAAAATTCTTTATTAAATACTTAAAATTAAGACGTTTATGTCCGACAAAGGCACTAATTCACTTGTATAATACTTATAATTGTTCTTATCAACTTAATTTGACATTTATAGTTCAATACTTATGTTCTTATAGTTAATAGCGCTCTAATGGTACTAAAAAAGAATATCTTGATTTTAAATTTTATAGTGTTTTGATAGATAATAAATAACATTTATACCGTTGACTTGATAAAAATATATTAAAATCGACGTTTTGTGTAATAATGTGTAAACGATGTAGGTACGCGAAACCAAATATAGATATATATTGAAATCGAGTATGGCTAACGTGAGATCTGGGGGTGTGTCATCTAGCCGCCATATTGAAATAGTTCTTTTCTCAGTGCTGGGTCAGCCAAGCCTATGTATATATGATCATACAATAAGCGGTACTAAAACGGTAATATATAGAGAAATTTGACCCCGTTGTCAAATGGTACTGCGCGGTATAGTGCGCGACAACTTCAGTATCAAATGTGGTTACGAATTGTAACGACATGGACAGGCAGGCATATTGTGCGACATTAGTTAGTTCAGTGATTCAGTGATCAGTATTTAATTAATAGTTTGCGTAAAAACAGAGTCTAAAATAGGAGAAAGAAAATAAATTAAGTATAATGAAAAATAAGTTTTAATAATTCAGTTCACAATATATTTCACTTCGTGATTATTTAGAAAGTATATATGTGATGTATTAAGTACACGGTTTCGAACCGGCTGAAATGGAAGTCACTTAGGATTGATAAAACAAATAGTGGAACGAGAAAAATAGTCGATACGAGTGAGAGCGAGAAGGGGAAAGAAAGTGAGAAGGAAACGATAGATAGAAATTGATATTCAAAGAAAAAGAAAGAAAGTGGGTGAGGCAGTGTAAGAATAAAAACGAGAAAAGCCTGAAAAATACTGAAAACAGACATTATGTCAGAAGAAACAAATGGCCAGCTATACGGAAGGCTCACCGCACTAACCTTTTACTTTTATCAAGTAAGTAAGAAACTGACACTCTTGCTTTCTGATGCATATGTTTTCATTACAATTTTTCAGAGCATTCGTTATACACTAACTTTTAACAGATTCATTTAAAATAATGTTTATTATTATTATGTACTTAGTTTATATCTATTTGATAGATAAGCTCGGGTGGCGCCTGCGCGATGCGTCATTCGCTACATGCATTCATACATTTAAACGAGCCGAACATAACTATCTCTAGGTATGTCATTACGCCACATATGTGCTTTTCGATCGTTATTCGTATACGCATTCATATGAATCAAACCAATCAAAATTTTTAAATCATTTTTTATCTAAAAAAATAAGAAAATATCATTTTTAAATTCAATTTTATTATCTTTGGAAACACTTCAATTATAGTCGTATGTATAAATAACCTATATTAAGGGAATGAGCTGGTTTACGAATTATAAATTATTAACTTGTGACCTTGTACATATCTATTATTTACAAAATGTTTTACAGTAATTAATTTAAATTAATTTAAATTTTCAAATCGTATAATAATTATTCCATAAATTATTTTTAATTGTCAAAATTAAAAACATTAAGTTTGCATATTTTTATATAAATAAATAATGAGGCTAAAGCGTAAGATGATTCATTAATAAAAATTATATTTTTTAAAAAAATATATATTGGAAAATATATACTTTATTCCTTTTAATTTATGGCGTATATAACATTATATTGTATAGAATATAGTATATAAAATATATTACTCGTTAAAATATTAGAGAAAAAATGTTCTTGATATTTTTTGATTACGTAAAATAAAATTGATTATTTGAATTATTTGTGCAATCATCAAGTTTGTATGTTCCAATATTTACTTACATTAAATATAATATTTCTAATTTTTTTTTATTTTATATTTATACAAGGAATTGCATATCATTAAATATAATTTATTCTAGTATTTTGTTTAATTCAATACATATTAACAAAATTAATAACACAAAAAATTTGATAATTTTTTTTTAATGAAAATTGAATTGATTTTTATTAAAATTATAATTATTGTTTTCAAGCAGATAAAAAAGTTTTTTATTCATTATATTGATAGTGATTTGTAGAAAAAGTATTTTTCATACATATATTTTGGATTATGTACATATTTATTTGTAATTAATTATTGCAACATACTAATTTATTTAAAAATATATTTTAGTTGATCGTTTTATACACAGAATATTATATAAAGAATTTAAGTTTTATAGGCTATTTATTGTTTTAAATTTCATAAATTTATTGCACTATAATTTAAACTAATTCATGTAAATAATTATTGAATTGAAAATTTAAAATGATGTAGGACTGATCTAAAAAGATCAATTTAATCTTTTATTTAACTTTTAATTATATTTAATTTAGCTTCATTATTTTGACTCTATAATATTTTATTTTTTACATTCATCATTTTTTATTATAATTACAAACAAATATTATAATATTTAAAATAATTATAACTTAATTAAATAGTAAAAAAAAATTATAAATTTCAAATATTGCAATTTTTATGGAACATAATTAAAAACATGTATACCCTTAAGTACATCTCTAAAAAAATGATTAAACATGAAAATTAAAGCATATTATATATTTGAACTTTGAATATAGTATATATTTTGAACATTTTAAAAGAATATTTGTGTTAAAAAATCTTAATATTAATTGTATAATCCAAGTTAACGTACATATTTAAAACTGTTTTTATTTTTATTTTGTAATTTAAACTAGCATGTACTTAAATTATTTAAACTATAAAAATTGAACTTTAGGAAAACTTTTTCTTATAAAATTTAATTTTTTGCTAAAACTAATTACAAAATATTCTTTATTATCATAAAATTACAGTTTGAAAAGAACTAAAAATCAAAATTGTTAAATATTTACGTTTAAAAGTACTTTTATAAAATTCACTTATCCATATGATTTAAAATATCTAAAAGAAAAGTTATAAATGTAATGCAATAAGAAAATACGGTATAAATTATTTTATGTAAGTATTATTAATTTGAGCGTAATATATTAAAAATTTTTACTTCTCTATTAAAATTTAAATAATAGTAGTTTTTATCATTATTTTAGAAAAATAACAACAATTTAATTATTTCCAAGATTTTTTTAATATGATACTAAAAGGAATATTTTGTGAAAAAGTGAAAAATATTTCCGATATTTGAAATTTTCTGTTTATTGTTAGAATATAGTAATATTAGAAACAACTGCTTACAAATATTGAAACCGAATATACTCTTTTAGGTTTTAACATACTCAGAAGATTTAATTAATTTGATTTAACCGTTATTTCAGTGTTCTGTTTTTATATGATTATTTTCATATATTATAGTAGCGTTTAAATAATGTTTAATCATAGATATAATTTCATTTTTAAATAATTTTTTTTCGATAATATTGTTTACAAAAATTTTCAAAAGTTACACCAATTATTTGACACTCTTAAAAAATAAATGTAAGACAATAAAAAGTCTGACCTATGAGTTATATAAATTTTAACTTTTTTATAGTAATCAGTAAAAAAATTTTCTTTGATTCAAATATAAAAAACTAACTTTTCATTAATTTTTGACTTGAATTGATTCTTGATTTTCTAAATATATTTATACTACATATAAGTAATTTTATTTTTGATATTTAGTATCAATATTAAGTTTAGTTAAATTTTCATTATATTTACCAAACTAAAATGTAAATTTCTTTATTTCAATTATTTCTCTTTTATAAACCATATAATTATATGCAATTTTGTATTATTTTTAAATTTTGTAACTAATGTGAAAAATGTTCGTCTATTAATTTTATAAAAAAAATTAGTATTCTCTCGGAATTTTTTAAATATAAAAATACAGAATATATCATACTGAAGTAATCTTCGTGAAAAATTTAATACATATATAACATTGCATGATATTTCAAATGTATAATTTACAAATTTTTTTAATATAATTGTTATTAAATATAGTAAGGTATAAAAAATAACAAATTATTCGTAATTTTATAACTGTATCTTATCAATTAAATTAATATTTTTTAATCGCTAGTACTTTCAGTGACGTATTATATAAATTTTAATCAGCACCAATATTTAGTTTTAGAGTTATCAAATGAATAAACAAATATCTACCTAGAAAATATTTAATGATTTTTTTACCTACAAAATGTAAGATCAAAAGTAAAAACAAATATTTGATCTGATCTTATGTTATAAAGAAAATAATTGCAGAAGAAAAAAACAAAAAGTTAAATAAAAATGCTGAATATCATTGCAAAAAATGTAAAGTCTAGATATCCTAATACATTAATGAATAATAGATAAGTAGAAAAGATTAAAGAGATTATTTTTGCTAATCGCAGAGTTTGCTAATAAGAAATTCCCGAAGGAATAAAAATTCAATGTCACTCATTTAAAACTTTTTTTATTATTGTTTTTAATTTGAAAAGAGTTTCAAATTAATTTATTCCAATACGTAAATTTTTATTAAAACTGCATAAGAAATATTATTAGTTAAATATAGTATATATTTAATATAGTAAACATGTTATTTTTCAAACAGCCCGATTTTTATGTTTCATAAAATGTAAGGAATACTTATTTTATGTAAAAATAAAGATATAAAGATAGTTGTACATCATCATTAAAATGATTATTAAATGAATGCTTCAATAGAACTTCTTAAAAACTGGAATCTACGTTTATATTTTTTAAAAAGATAGAATATACATAGAGTATTGAAACACATTTCTAAATGATCAAAAATTGTTATTTGTTGTTGAAAAAATTAAACATAAAATATAAAAAATATAAAGCTGTTTCAGATAAATTAATAATATTCCACAAATTAGTGTATCCCATTTACAAAAAAGGATAGAGTCGTTTAAAAAGAAATCGAAAATTGTAACTAAATTTCATACCCTCTGTATACACATTATTATAAAAGATAGTATTAAAAAAATCACAATGATGTTTCACGTTTAGAAAGAAGTAATATTTAATTTAGTTTGTTAATAACAGTTTAAAGAAAAATGAAGAATAATCCCTGCAGTATTGCCTAAATATTAAATATTTACGATGGATTTCATAGAATGCTGTATTTACTGTAAAATTATAATTAAACACTTAACTTTTGAATGATAATAATTTTATTTAGTATAAATATATATGCATGATCTATTGTAACGATCTGTATGATAACTATCGTCGATTGTTTTCTGAAAGATATTTAACACTATTTCTAATTTAATTAATATATTTATACATTAAGTTTGATATCTTCTATTCTTGTCAAATATTGTATTTTTATTATTATTTTTCATATAAGAAGATGGAGTCTTAAATTTTGCAGATATTAAGTGCAATCCTTTTTAATATTTGAAATATGATCACTGTTATATAATACAATAACACATTTATACGTAACAGTCTGTGATTGCAAATTTTCATTATGTTGGAGTTTTTTGGTACTTATTTAACATATGTAATATATAAATTTGTTTTTTTTATTCATCAATTTTATTTACCGAAATTAGCATTTTTATAGTACATTGATTTTACCCAAGTTCTATAATTCTTCAATGACATAGCTGCGATTTTTTATATTATTTCATTAAATTATTTTTTCTTATTATTTTGCTATTTATACAAATTTATTTTTTATTTATTTTTAGTTTTTTAATTATCCTGTTATATATGATAATTAAAATATAAATAAAAAAATAATAATTGCTTGATCCATTTAATAAATTTTATTTGCAAAAAATTAGGATAATAAAGTGCATATAATATTGAATAACAAATTGTAGTTGTTTAGTACTTAATTCAAAAGAAAAAAATTTTATTTATTTCATTGAAATATTTTCATATTTTTTAAAATTTTTATTATACGACTTTTATTGTTAAATTTATAAGAATAAAAATTATTATTGAAATAGAGTACAAAGTTTTTTTTTATTTTGAAGTCAGTTTTGAGAAAAAATATTTATTATTTTCAAATTATAAATCAAATGTAAAATTGATTATATATACCTTTTTGAAAATATTGATGAAAAAATAATAAATAATTTAATTGTAAAAATTAATTAGGGATGTGCTGAAGAATATTTTATAGCCTGAAAATATTTTATTAAGTTTGAAATGAAAAAGGTATTTACAGAAATTTCTATATAAAAGTAAAAAGTCTATAACAATAAAAAAGTAATAAAAAATAAAATGTATTAATAATTTAAATCATTTTAACTAAAATAAAAATTTATTATATATAAATTTCTCTAGTTATTAAACTAACTTTAAATAACTCTTTTTTGTATAAAATATTCAAATTTTATTTGAATTATATATAACGTGGTGTGCATGTACATAATATATGTATAATATTAAAATATAAATTTAGTAATAAAAAATTAAATATATTATGAATATTTTTAGAAAATATAAATTATTTGATTAATCTAGTTTTAACAAATAATTTCATTGTTTAATTGCTTAAACCAAAACGATTTATATTGCATAATATTATAAGAAAATTTCTTTTATAAATTTTTATATTAAATAAAATTTGTACAATAATTTATAAAATATATTTTTTAAACATTTTTTAAAATACAGACCATTATTTAAATTTGTTTATATAACTAGTCATAATTGTAACACAAAAATAAATTATTAGATCAATTCATTGATAAATTATATTCAAGATAGAATTAATAATAATCATAAGCATAAAATTAATAAGATTTCTAAAACTAATTTCCGTGTTCCTCTACACTTTAAAGACTAATTTAAGTTTTGTAAATGCATATTTTATTATAAAATTATTTATATCATTTACTTTGTATATAACATTATTATAAATATTTTTCTAAATATATTAAAAATTTAGTATTCATAATTTGTTTTAAATGAATATATTTTTATTGTAAGAGCGCTTTAAAAATATCTACATTTTGTAATTGTAGATTATAATATATAAAAATGAATTTCACGAATAGCAATTTTTTTATAAAAATTAGATTAATTAAAATTGAAACTATTACATTATATATATTTTATACAATTCAAAAATTTTCCAATTTATTAAAAAATAGAAGAATTATAATAAGTGAATTAATTTAGAAACATGAAAAATCTAAAAAATAACAAATATTATTGCTTTTATTACGTACAAAAATACATAAAAATATTGAATAACAAAACAATTTATGTTTAAATAATAAATTTAAGTAATTTTCTACATAATGAAAATACAACTTATATAGAAAAAGTGCGTGTATAATATTTTATATGCTTAAGACAAGTAGTAGAATGAAAAAGAAAAGTGCATTCGTGCATGTTCATAGGTAGAAGAGTGGAGGATTCTCGTAGTTGCGCTTCGTGACTGGTCATTATTATTGTAATATTGGAGGTTATTTTGTAATGTGGTGGGGTATACAAAACCGATACAAGCAAGTATTGCCCAGTGCAGTAAAGTAGTTACTGGTTACCGTATGCTTTTCTGACTTTAAAAAGTTTCATCACTTTAATAACTTGGAGTGTTTCAAATTGAATTTTAGGGGTTTATAACTTTACTTTAATATATTTTTTCTTAACTTATTAGTTATTTCTCTCTCTCTCTCTCTCTCTCTCTCTTCCTCCCTTCATCCCTCCCTTTCTCCTTTCTTTTATTTACTTCATTTTTTAAATTTGTTAAATGTATTATCTTAAATAATGTATATTTAGTAAAGATTAATATTATATTTTAGAAATTATTAGAATTAATAATTATAGTAAGTAATAGAATAATAATAATTATAAAAATACTAGTAACAATAACTACTAAATTATTAGAATAAAAGTAGGAACCATTTTCTGATCTATAATATTTTAGCTGCAGTATACGCCAAGTAAGTAATTTAATTATTATTCGGACTTGTAATTACAGTAATCGATTAATACGAACTTGACCGTAGTCTTATAATATGTACCTTTTTATTATTATTCGTCGTATATTTAGTAAGGTAAAAAGATCCAATTATATTTTATAGTATATTTTTAAATGATTCAATATAAAATTTAATTAGCCGATGGAATGTAATATTATTATATTTTTTAAAATATTTGTTATGTAACTATATTTACACTAAATAGATTATTCATGTAATTCAAATAAGGATTATATTTAATTTTTTTTATTGTATACTCATTTTGTGAAAACTATACTTATACCTTCAAAAGACATAAAGTGTCTTTTTATTATGAACATTTTGTAAGAAATTAATAAAATATTCATAGTTATTATACAAGATTTGTAAATCAATATCATAATTATAATTATGAAGAATAAATCACGAATTAAAATTTATATGTATTATTATTCTCTCTATTTATTCAATAAATTTTGAGATATTAAATTATTTAACATCTACTTGTTAAAATTTATATTAATTGTAAGTCTTATATATTTAGAATAATTTCATTTTTCATATTATTACCTAAAAGTCAATCTAATTAAATCATTATTTTATTCTAAGAATATTATTGGTTATTATATTAATTCATAGGTTGTATTATTTTTTAATGAAAAACTTTTGATTGATTCTGGAGTTTTTCATAAAAAAACTTTGTAGTTTTCTTGAATGGCATGTAATTAGTTTCAATGATTTCCAGAAAAAATTAAAATAACGATTTAGACGTACTTACTATCTTAACTGAAATATGGAACTCTAAAATTGAATTATTTTCAAGACATAAATATTAAAATTAGGCTACATTTCAATATATTTATTGTACAAGCGTAGATGAAAAATCGCATAATACATATTTTTTCATTTTTAATTAGTTTCAATCATAAGAGGAAAAAAATATTTCTTTGATAAGAAATATATATTGAATTTTTTATAAATTTAATTATCCAATAATCTTATTTTGTTCTTTTATAAAAATAAAGCTGCATTTAAATATAAATTACTATTTCTAAAATATACATTTATAAATGTTAAATATAAATTGTTACTATTTAAGAGATTTATATATTTCAATAGTCATTTCTATCAATTATTGCTGAAATTAAAGTTCCAATTAATTTTATTTACAAAAAAAATAATTATTTAAATAACATAATTAAATATTTTTTTACATATCTATTCACCAAATACAAATAAACCTCGTTAATAAATTATGCTCTATATACTTGAATATAGAACGCTTATAATAAATTAATATATAAAATATTAAAATATTATAAGTTTTTTAATGAAATTTAAATTAATGAGTTGAATATAAATCTTTATACAATATATTAAGAATATAGTGTTTTTTTTTCTTTCATTAAAAAAATTAAAAGAAAATATTTTTGTTTCAGAATTTGAGATGATTTTTGGCATATCAGGTGATACATAAAGGAACATATAATATTTGAATTATCTCATAATTAAAATGGATAGCTCAGAGAGGTTAGAATTGATTAATGTACATTAGTTTATAAAAAAAAATAATAATATGACTGTATGTAAATAATTTGAATAAAATTTATTAATATTGTTACAAATTTGTAAGTAATTACTCTTTATAATATTGTAACAAATTTTTTCATTTATTTTATTGATGTATAACGTATAAAACTAAAACTTATTGTTACTTACAATAAATTAGTATTAAAATGAAAGTTTTGTTATGACAACATTACATGAGAAACCTATTTTTATTAAATTGAATATATTATTTTATTATATCTATTATTATTATTATATTATTGTTATGTAATTATATCATAATTGAAGCAATTAGGTTCGAACACAACATTACGAACAATAACTTTAATAATTTTTCCTTATTTCCGTAAATAATAAGTAATAATTTAAAAATAATAATACAACAATTTGAAAGTTAATTTTTATTTTTATTAAATATCTTTATAACTTTAATATAAAAAAATAGAACCTTAAAAATAATTTTCCATATTTTGTATATTTTTTGTGTATTTTTTAATAAAAATACAAACATTTATATAATGTGTGTATGTGCGCGTGCGTACACATAAGTGCATTCGTATATGTTTGTTAAAATTATTAACCATTAATATTATAGAAACAATATGAATTTAGAATCGATGAACATAAAGCAAAAAAACTCAATATGTTTGAATATAACACTGACAAACGTGATAATAACTTCCATCCATATATGATTTTCAAATTTTTATAAATAAGCTACATTATTCTAAAGCAAGAATAATAATGATTTCCTTTTAAAATATTAAATTCTTATTAAATACTATTTTTTATTTAATTTTTCATTACTATATTTATTTAATTTATCATTTTAATACATAATATAATTGTACATATTTGTATAATATTAAAAAAATATACACTATCATTGCATAATATTTGATGAGAAAAGTTTAAAACCATTATCATAATGTGCGTTTAATGAAAAAAAATGTACATTTAATTTTTTTAGGTATCAAGAATCACTCGCGTATAAAACATCGTCCACTTATAATTTTCGAAGAATCAGAGGTAAGAATAAAGTAAAATAATTATTTTTAATTTTGATAAAAAATTAATTTTAATGTATTTTAATGTAATTTACCCATTAATCAAAGGAAATATTTACATTTAATTAAAAAAATTTAAAAATAAAATTTTATAGTAAAATTTTTTTTTCTTAAAAAAAATGAATTTAAAATTATATCTATTTTTTAGATTATATTTCAATATATTATTTTACATTACATAATTAACTGCTTACTATATTTACAATAACTTTACTTTATACATTTAAATATCTAAGTTTTTAAAGTATTTAAAAACGTTTTTTAATATTCTTGTTTAATTTTAGAGTATTTTTTGTAACTTATACATTTAATACTTATATTTAAATATTTTGAAATATTCCACTTCCAATAATATAATCTATCTGTAGATTTAAAAAATTAAATAAAAATAAATAATTCCTTTAAAAAATAAATTACATTAAAAATATGCTTAATAAAATTTTTAAAAAAATATTACAAATATAATGTAAAATTATTCATAATATAATATTATATTATAATATTATAATATTGTCATATATAATTATTTATAAGTTACACTTCACATATGTAAATTGTATATTGTTTGAAATAAAAAAATTTAATTTTTCATACAATTTTAAATACGAAAAATTTGAAATACAATAAATTAAAATATTTTATGTATGTTTATGTAGTTGATTATAAGGAATTATAAATTAAAAGTTTTGGTAATCACTGAAATTTGTTGTTTTATGTTGCAAAATTAGATACAGTTCCAGCTCGTGTAATTCTATACATACTTTCTTTTTCTGGTTTTGTCGTCTCTTTTATGATGAGAATGGATATAAATATCGCAATGGTATCTATGGTAAAATATCAGTCAGCTAATATTTCAAATAATAATGTATCCATGACTACGATCTGTTACTCGATACGTAACGCAAGTTTGCAAGCATTTGAAGATAAGGAATCTAAGGTATTCAAATTTTATTAAAAATACATAATATTATCGTATGAATAGTATATTAGTACCTTGTGTAAAAAATCTTTTCCTTAAAAAAATTAATTAATTTTGTTTTAAACAAATAAATTTTATATAAATAATGGAACTTTTTAAATAAAAAATTTTGTAACAAAATAATTAAGATAAAATATTTAAATCTCATTACAGAATTATGAATGTAATAATAATTTGTTAGAATAGCAGAAAAATTTCAGTGGAGAAATAAAAGACAGGCGTTATAAGTATATAAAAATGTACTAACAATATTTGCAATTAGCATTATTATTGCTAAAAGTCCTACAGTCAAATCCAATTTTTCTCTTCAATAAAGCATTTTATCTCTTATATGTATGTTGAAGGGTTTTTGATACCAGTAAAGTTTTTTTGTATTCGTTTGATCTCTTATTTTACTCTTGACCTGCATTTGTTATCTCAATCTTACTGACTTGTTTAATTTCAATCTTTTATTTGATTATTATAATTACTGTTTTGACTTCAAACATTATTTGTAATCCAATTACATTCAAACTTGGATTCATTTTTATACTTCTGGTAATCACTTACATCTAAATACCCATGTAATTTTCGACTTACCGCTAAAATTTTTCATTTATTGTTACATGGCATTTATTGATTCATTATATTTTATTTGTCTTATCTTGAATTATCCAATTTCTTGATATCTGACTTGATGTCATTCAGGTTGATCTATGACAAGTCTTAATCTTCTTTTCGATTGTCTTAAAATTTTATTCACTATTTTTGTAATTTGCAAAAATAATTATTATTGATGTACAATAACTTACCATGAGCTGCTACTTTAAACTGTTTAATGCTTGTTTATTTTCAACGTAGTCTCCTTCATATACTTTGCCCTGCATGTAGGTAGATGAAATCCTGAATTTTAAATGGAAAACCTTTTATCAGTCTGTTTCTTTGCATTTTTCTTACGTGATACCAATGCCAAAATCATATATTTGGTAGACGGTAACTGCTCCACCACCACACAATCATGATCCAAGATAAGTATAATGACATTGCCTAATAGGTCACTGGTAAATACTTTTTTGAGGAATAGAAGATATAAAAAATACTTTTTATAAGGATGTGTCAAGTTACGGTACTACCATACGCTTTTTGTCAACTCATAACTTATTCCAATTCATCTACGCATAGTACATTGAGCTTTGCTATGAAATTGATCATAATAGTTATTCTCTATTACATTGTTGATCAGTATTATCACAAAAACAGCTTGTGGTCAAATATCAGGTATTTAGTTCCTCTCTTAAAGGAATACGAGATACTATCAGTATTGCAAATGTCATTTTAAATGTTTCAGTTTATTTAGCATATTTAAAGATTATTTAGTTTTAATATTTAATAAACATTGTGTATTGATGTCACTTGGTACCGTGTAGAATTTGTAGCGATGCGATACAGAATATTTACTTTTAATATTCGTAAAAGAATTGGTTCGAATTACACCAAAAAAGATCTTGAGGTCGAAACGGATTATATTTCAATAACAAATTTTATTACGTTATAAATAATATCAATAAAGATTATATAGGAAAATTCGAAAAACTCATAATTTATTCGTCTTAAAATTGAATGTGGAATCCTCAGTGTTCGAAGGAATGATCTGTTGGATAAACTATTAAGGTATATGAATACAGTTTTTTAATCACTTATTTGTTATAAACGAATCTATACCGAAGTATAAAACTCGGCACTTTGTAATCCAAATTATAATATACAGGAGACATGAGAAAATATAAAGACATAATGAACGAAAGTGGAAGAATGTATGAAATAACGGAGCGTAAACTTATACAAATTTATAATAAACGTAGCAAAGTTTATTGAATATATCAAAATTAGATACGAAAATCTTAAAATATTTCGATAATGCAAAAATAAAATTGGTTTCCAATATTATACTGCAGTTACTAATTTATTCATCGTTAGATTCGAAAATATTTAGTTACCTGACAGCTGTATTTGATACCTTTATTTATAATTAATAATAATAATATAATATCTTCAATGATTTTGAAATCTGATATTTATTTAATTAATACATATATATATATGTATATATATATATATATATATATATATGTATCAGTAATTGTGTACATTTTTTGAGTTAAAATTTTACTTCTTTTCATATCAAATAATGATTATTATGTATCCAATTTAACAGGAACTACAAAATATATAATATAATATAAAAAAAATTTTAAAAAAACTTTTTAAAATAATTAATTTTCAATTTTTATTTTTTGCATTTTATTATGATGTATTTATTGAAAATATTTTCTAAATTTTATTGATATAAAATATTACCAAATAGTATCATATTTTTGGATCATATTATCATAGCAGCTATTTTTTGGAAGTCATTTTTTTTACTTTGTAGTAATCAAAAATTCTAATAACTGAATTCTTTAAAATAAAAAAAAAATATTTTTTGATTAGTACTAACCTCAGTATTCAATAAAGGGTTTAAAATAAAATCAGTATTTTAAATACAAACTCGTTGATTTTTCATCAGATTTCATATATTAAATGTAGAGAAAGGGTAAACAATTTTTTGCGAATCACCTGAGTAGTTTTCATATAATCGCAGTTATTCATTTAATATTTTTTAAAATAATGATTTGGATGATAGTAATCAATATTTGGAATAAAGTTGAAACTATATAAAGAAAGTATTTTTTAACTTAAACTAAATAAATAATATCATATTACAATGTTATCCTTCTATTTCCCGCATATATTTTAAATCATGTATTTAATACATTATATGTCGAATTGTCATTTCTTGTATTATCATATGTTCAGTACTAAGTAATTCTGATTCATTGTTCGTCTCATACCGCTGCATAAGCATAAGCATTTTGACCTCATTTGACTCTGATTGTACTCAATATGTATAACAATGCTATTGAATCTTCATGAAATATGGACGATGTTATATAAACTGATATTTCAACAATTTTGGCAAACACTAAGAATGTCTTTTAGAATTATTAAGATAATCAAATAAAATTTTCATTATTTTATATATACTGCAAATTATAACTAAAAGCAATATATTATATATATCTCTCGATTTAATAATGGTGCCTATAAAATTAGAACTTTTTTACAAAAATTCATAATTTATTTTTGCTTATATATTCTTAATAATTTTATCGAAAATAAAAATTAATATATAAAAATTAAAATAAAAAATGTACTCTTCTATACTGCAACTTGCATTAAAAGGTAACAGTTATAATAAATTTCTAATAAAGAATGGTGCAATAGAAAATATTTATATTATTTAAATACAGTATTTAATATGTAAAAGAAAATAATTTTGCTTTAAAGATAAAAGCAATATTAATTCTTAATAAAAGTATTAATTTCTAAATTTAAGTTAATTTAATAATTGAATTTTTAATTCAGTAGTCATTACTGTTATTGTTATATCAAAATATCCTTTTGCAGGCAGAAAAGGGAGAATTTGATTGGAGTCCCGCTATTCAGTCTACAATAATTGGATCATTTTATTGGTGTTACATCCTTTCACAAGTGGTCGGTGGCGTACTTACACAATATTTCGGTACAAAAACTGTTTTTGGTGGTTCACAGTTACTTACCGCTATTTGTAGTTTACTAATACCAGCTGCTGCAGAATGTCATTATGGTGTCATTATTGCCCTGCGCAGTATTCAAGGCGTCGCTAGCGTAAATATTTAATTTCATTACTCTTCTTACATTAAATATACGATATATTAATATGGATGTCTGTTGGGATATTTTAA
The DNA here is from genome assembly GCA_018907195.1 of Dolichoris vasculosae. Lineage (NCBI taxonomy): Eukaryota > Metazoa > Arthropoda > Insecta > Hymenoptera > Agaonidae > Dolichoris > Dolichoris vasculosae. The sequence goes on along the minus strand of JACCHY010000005.1, from coordinate 18,792,472 downwards.
AAACATTCATTTTGATTTATAAAAAATTTATAGTAACCAAATTCTATTTTAAATTAAAATTAGTATCTACATTTTTTATCTTTTATATTCAAAACCTCGTGAAAAAGTTATAAATGAATTGAAAAAAAGAACCAATGATCACATATTATAGTAATAAAATTATACGTTTTTTTTTAATATTCTCTATACATATTCTTTATACATTCTTTACACACATTCTAATTAATAAAATCTATAATGCAGGGATTAACGTGGCCTGCTATGTACGCTATGGTGGGACATTGGATACCTGTTGTAGAAAGATCACGCTTCATGTCTTCCTTCCAAGGTAAATAAATTTTTTTTTAAACGAATTTATTTTTCCAACGTTAATTTAGTAGTAATTATAATATTATACATAATTTCATGTGTTACAGTGAAACTTCAATACTTAAATTGTAATTAAACATTTTTTTGTCTTTTAGAACTTTTCATTATGTATTTAAAATGGCAAAACCTGTATATATTTTTTATCTCATAGAATGGTATTAAAATTATTTCAGCCTGATGCTTTCTAAGTATTTTGAGAAAACAGAATATTTGTTATTATTACGCTTAATTAAATTTAGAAAAAGTATGATAAAGTGAAAAATTACATTTTAAAAAATAAATAAATCTATTTGGTAGAATTAAATTATTTACTTGATATTATTTAATATTATAAAATAATAGTAGTCTCAAATTTATATACATATATTTCATCCGATCAAATTTTTCATTTTATGATATATAAAATGTTTAAATCTGATGTTTATATATATATATATATATATATATATATATACACAATTTATTACATAAAAACAATAAAGTAAAACATCTATTTAAAATAGTCTATATCCTATTTAATATTTAAATTTAAACATATAAGATGACGTATACAGTTATTGTACTTAAAAAATGTTCAACGATTACATAAATAATTAATATTTCAATATGTAGATTGATAAAAAGAATTTCACAAAAAATTAATTGCAATCATTTAAAATAAAAAAATTGAATAATGTAATTTTTAGTAATCAAATATTGTGAAAATAATAAAAAGATCGAGTTTAAATTCATTCTATAAAAAAGGATTTTATAATGTACAATGTTTTCTATATCTTTCATACAAGAAAATATTGACATTCTCAATTTTAGCATAATTAAAAATGGAAGTATTTTATGTCTTGTTATATTCTTAATATCGATTATGAATCTAATAAATAAATGCCTTGCTTTCTATATTCTGTCCAAAAGGTTGAATTTATTTTCTACGGTAGGTGCATATTATCTTTGCTATAAGTTTCAACTTCCATTATAATTACTCTTTTTCACTTTTTTAAACTTTTTAAAATAATAATATTTTAATATTAATTTACAATTTTTAAACTTATAATTTGAATGTATCTAATTGACTATACTACCGATTTTCATATTTTTTCATAAAGACCTGTTTATCTTGAATTTCTGCATAGTACAGATTGTACGAACAAATTAAAAAGTTAGAGAAAAATTAAAGTAAAGTTAAAGTAAAAGTTTTTTGATAATTGATGGGATTAAATTTTTATAACATAGAACTTTAAAATTATTACTGAAATGTATATCTCTTCAGTTTGTTTGATATCTGTATACGTTGTCATAGTTGTAAAGATTTATCATAAAGTTTTATATGGCACTAACCATCCAAATTTTATGGTAAAATTTTAAAGATAAATGATCCCAATAAAAATTAGAGTATATTAATTTTCATTATATTTTATTTATACACTTTTACACTAACTTTTAGTTCATTAGCCCAGTTCGAGTAGCAGCCGGACATCATAGGACTGACCAAATTTATATGGTATTGTAAGCAAAACTAAAATGTGATCAAGTTATACTCATAAATGACTACTCAGCAGCATGAGAGGACGAGTGTACTATCATTTATACTTTTAATGGCATGAGCAATTAAACCTAATTATATAGTATTTTATTTTTCATTATTAGGAATTTTAAATTAATTATTTCGTTATTTTTAACTTTTCAATTAAGTTTAAGATTCGTGTACGTATGATGTATGTATGCGAACAAAATTGTTCATATATTTATATTTCAATTATTTGCTTATGTATGATTCTCTGTGGTTTTCTCTTAAGCTAGTTTTTGAGGTTTTTTTTACATTAAAGCGTTAAATAAAATGTTGCATTATTCGATTATACAATAATGTACTAAAAATCGTTATTTACAGGTATAGAAGTTTCATTGTCCCACTCAGAATGTCATCAATATTCTATCTATTTTTAATTAGGTGGATTGATCGTCATTTTTATACATTAATTTTACAAATCGTTCTTCAATACATGAATGTCATAAACCCATATCATCACCTAGTAAACATTTCTTATTTGAAATATAATTAAACAGGAACAAAATAAATAAGAATTCACCGTTTTTTATATAATTAACCTTTGGATGATCAAGATAAGTTATTCCGATTCCTTTTTATTAAAGTTTGCAAATAAATCTGATAAAAATTCTTAAACATAATTTAAAAAATAAAATAAAGTAAATGTTAAAAATATATTTAAAAATTATTTAAAAATTATTTAAAAATTTATGTACGTAAGCTTTCTTTTATAAATTTTTATATTTTTTAATATTGTCTTACGTTTCTATTCAATCATAATATATTTATCTCCATACTTCTTTTTCTTTGGATTTAAGCAATATCATTTAAAATCTGCACTGTGTATAAGCATATTAATAATAAAATAGAACTCCAGTTTATGAATAAAACTGAATCTGCATTGAAATGTAATTTCTCGTAAAAATTTTTAGTAATTATTTATTATATTCTCTCATCAATATGATTAGTTTTAAGATTTGTATCAATTTATAAATCACATTTATGTTTCAAATAAAACGAATCAATAGATAATTTTTTTTTTAGAAGTTCAAATTTAAAAAAAGTCCTACTGAGTAATATAAAATTAATTTCAATCATTGTTTATAATAACATAACTACGTACTAAACTGCCTTATCTATTAATTTAAATAACTTTAAGCATTTTTTTCAATACTTTTTAGAATTGAATAAATTTTTTAGACGTTAATAAAAATATATATAATTACAATGATAATTATATTAACATATTATATATGCTTACATAAACCTAGATGTTATTAATTCATTTAGATAAGACGACAACGTGAATGTTAGTTACACTCAAAAAGTTAAAAAATGAGATCTTAAGACTGCAATTATTTATCTGAACATTAATCTAATATCAAATAAATTTATAAATATTGTAAAAGTTCCTAATATATTTTTTAAGCAAACAATAAAATTAAAAATATTTAGTTTATATTATTTTATTATTAACAAATCTGATTAAAGTTTTATTTGATTTATAAAAATATTAATTTGAATAATAAATGATATGAAAATATAATATATGATATTTCATTTGCTATTGGTTATGTTATTTAATAAAAATTATTAAATAAATCTACTAATATTAAATTTTTTTTAATTTTAGGTTACGTATTTCTTTTTTAAAAAGTATATTTTGTTTGACATATATATATATATTATACAATTTTTTCTAAATTAGTTGTTTATCCAAAGGTTAAAAATTATCTTTTTGAATAATCATTTCCTACAAATAGAGTTTATGATTATATAAGAAATCATCAAAAGCTTACACCTTAAATTATGACTGTTTATTTAGCTTTTTATTATTCAAATGGATACAATCATACACTTTATATATATCATTTAATGCAAATATAGAAACATCATGTGAAATCGATTAATCTTAAATAATATGGACTTGAAAAAAATTAGAAAACGGACAGATCAAAATTAATGAAAGAAGTGATGAAACAGACTAATGTAGCCGTGTATCATTTTAAATGGCATTGCAGAGTTCATACGAGTGTTTGAGGAGTCACTCTGTCTTTCTATCTGTCAATCACCCACAATCCACAATCCACAATCATCATCGCTTATCGAATGTGTAGGCGATTGAGTGAGCTGATGAACACCTGATTGGATCTTAAGCAGAGTCGAAAATCTGGAAAAACGTTGCACGTCACGCGTTGCGTGTTATGCGATGTATGTCACATAGGTTGATCTATCAATGTAGAGACGAAAGACTGACGTGATTCGAATTCGTGGGATGAGCAGCCATCTCATCTCTTAACACCTAGGTATTCTTCTGTCATTCTGCAGGGTTCAGCTTCGGCATTGGAATTACTTATCCGCTGGCTGGCTTTCTCATCGCTCACTTTGGATGGCGAGTAGTCTTCTATACTACCGGTAGCATTGGATTACTCTGGTGTGTGTTTTGGTACTTCTTTGCTTTTGATTTCCCGGCTTCACATCCAAGGATATCCACTCAAGAATTCCAGTACATACAGGGTAGTATTGGTAATGCTGCAACCGACGTTAGCGAGGTATGCTCTTTATATAAGTATATAATATATACGAATTCTTATAAAAAAAATATTTTAAATAAAACACTAAAATTTCCAAACTAAAAATATTGATTACACCTACTATTAAAATATTATTGCCTAATACTTACAGATGAAATTCAAAATAAATTAAAAAAAATTCAATTATTTAACAAAATGTTTTTTATATAAAAACGGTATAAAAACGACATAAGAACAGTATTTAAATGACAAAAAAAAATAAAGTGAGGCTATTTAGAATATAATTTTGGAGGAAGAGAATAATCTTAATTTAAACAGAATCGTCGATTATTTGTATTGATAATGTTATAGCTTTAAAAAGTTCAAATAATATTTATAAAATAATAGTAATAATAATAATAATAAATGATAATATGAAGCTCAATGTATTCTTTATTACGTAATAAATTCTGTTAAAAAGAAATTTCTTGTCATTTATATTTTTAAAACTTTTGGATATATATGTAAACTTGTTTTAGTGCTTTCTTTTCTTAATTATACTTAATTTACACAATAATTAATAAAAAATTTAAATGGTGGCTAATTTAAGAAATTATGAATATTTTAAATTATAAAATAACATAAAACATACTTTAGTTAATAGACAAACAACCCTGTCGTATATCCATAAAGATATTTCTATTAAAGATAGAAATGATAAATTATATTATATAATGTTATAATTAATAAATAATTTTAAAACGGTTATATTTTATAAAAATATTATAATTACTTTTGTGTTTACGATATAACCAAGTATAGTAATATATTTTGTTCATAATGAATAAATAATTATCTAATTCTAGAATTAGATTTTATTTAAATCCTAAGAAATTGATCTTGGTAAATGAAATTGATTGCTAAATTTTTTATAAGTTCCACTCGATTTTGCTTGCAGCACATTAATTGAAAGTAAATAACATTTTATTTTTAATAAACTGATAAAAAAAGCATAAACCCATTATTTTCAATTAGATTATTTACAAATATTTTTTATTACCTTATAATTAGTATTTTATATTTTTTTCGTCCTTTCGACTATCTGCTTCGTAAATTACGTGATTATCGATAAACTTTTTTTCTACTTCACTCGTTTAGTAGTGAAATCTGAGTTGAAATTGAAATATCCTGTTGATATGATTATTTAAATTATTTAAGCCATCTTATCTCAAACGATTATCATACAATATTAATAAAATATTAAGAAATGATTAAAATTTAAATAAAAATTACTTGTATGGAATTTATCATTTAATTTAGTAAGTAAAATCATAGAAATATTTTATGTTCCACTGATTTATGGTTACAATGAGAACGTACTATGCTTTATAAAGAAGAATTATTATTGATAAAATAATAATGTTTTATGCAGGGAGCACCTGTTCCGTGGAAATCAATTCTAACATCATGGCCTGCATGGTCAATAGGTATCACTACTTTCGGCAGAATTTGGGTTCATTATGTTTTTATTATTGCTGGTCCTATGTATATTAAAACCGTCCTTGGGCTTAGCATCCAGGCTGTAAGTAATACTTTAATTAGAATTCCAAATTAAAAAATTTAATTTTAATTTTTCATTATTTACAGTATTTTCTTATTCTTAAAATATATTCGAGTATAATATAAAGTTATTTTTTTTTATTATTGTAGAATGGAGTACTTTCTGGCGCACCATTTATATGCAGTTATTTTAGTTCAGTTGTCTTTTGTTACATCGCTGACTTATTTGTGAGAAAGCAGTTGTTATCTCTTACCAACGTTCGAAAAATATTTACTGCAATGTGTGAGTCGTATTAAAAATTTTTTTTATATTAGAATTATATATTTTTTTAAATACACATTAAAATAATTAATTAACAGAACATTTTATAATTCTATTAATTTTAAGTAGTTAAAAAATTATTTAGTTATTTTTTAAATATAATTTTATGCGTATTTAAACTTTTAGCTCAAGTTATTCCTGGAATTTTAGTTTTGCTAATTGGATATTTGGGGTGTAGTATTGTCTTAGCACTCACAGTTTGGTTTATTGCTGTGACTTTAATTACTGCTGCATATGCAGGAGCCATGGCTAATATTGTGGATATTGCTCCTAATTTTGCAGGTAATTCATAAATTATTAATTAAATGAAATAAATCTTGTGAAATTAGATTTTGCAATGAAGTATTGTTTTATCAGGTCCTGTATTAGCTTTCGCACAAACTATTCATATGACAGCTAGTTTTTTGTCTCCGATAGCAGCTGGTCTGCTTACCCAAGAGAGTGTAAGTTTTTACATATTTACTTTTTAAATTACGTTAACTGAATATCTAATTTATGTAAGATTAGTTGATTTTTAATAAATCGATTAAAATCCTTTTGGATAACAATGGTTGCATAATTTCTAAAATTTATTACTTATTAAAAGTTATAAATTAGATTATAGGTGTATAAAAATTCAACTACTGAATTATCTATTACTTAAGGTAAAAAAAAAAATTTTCTACCAAATAATTTTATTCGTACGATATTTTATAAGAATTATTTTAAATAATTTTTTCATTTATTTTTATTCTAAAATTCATAAATTATTGTAAGTGATATAGAATAGTTTAGAAAATTTAATAAAACGCTAAATAAACTTAATTATATAGAGATTTTCATTTTTAAATATTTTTGTATTTTAAACTATTAATATGTAGTACACATTGAATTTTTCATGATATCTATATTTGAAATATTTTTAATTTTCATTTCAATAAAATTTTTGTAAATTATACAGTTGAGATTTGAATAAAAAATACTATTTTTTAAAAATATCATTTAACTAAATTTTTTAATACTTGTTTAGAAAATATATTTCAGTATAAATACTCATACTTTCATTGCAATAAAACTGTATATTTAAATAACATTTAGAGTGAAAAAATTTATAAAAATAAAGTAAATATTTATAAGATAAATAAACAAAATAAGAGTAAATAATTGAAAATCAATTAATTACGATTTATTGCAAAAATTAATTGCATTATATATCAATTTTCGATTGTCAAGTTTTCTTTGTATGATCGATAATTTTAAATATAATTTTAAACTAAAATTATGAGACTTTTAAGATGTACATACTGACTTTAAGATTGATAAATAAAAATATAAATATATAATATATTTTATATATACATCATGAATGTACAGCAAACATTGGATGCTTGGAGGAAAGTATTTGGTGTGACAGCTTGTGTTGCTTGTACTACTTACGTTGTCTACCAAATTTTTGGCACAGCTGAAATCCAGCCTTGGAATTACCCTGATCAAAAGTATCCCCAGTCTGTTACCGAAGACTCGCAACCTCTCAATGATTCACCAGCCCATAAAACAAAAATCGTCATCAGGCGACCAAGTAATCACTCTGTTGACGTATAAAATTTCTATAATTTATTTATCTGAAATATTGAGAAATACTAATCTGAGTATAAATTTCACATGCTGCTGTTATGTTATGTTCTTCCATGCGTCCACCTGATTCTGTAATTATTCCAGCGCACTATTATTTTTATATGTATATAAAAAAGCAATGTAATATTATTCATAAACAATTTACAAGATAAATATTTTTTTATAAAAAATTAACAAAGTAAATTTTAAGTTTTAGCTTTTTAATTTTTGATAACATGTTTAAAGAAATTTGAAATAAAAAATAAATAAAATTTTTTTTCTTAGTTCCAACTGTATGTAAAAATGTTACGAAAGTTCTTTATTAATATGTATAATGTATAATCAAAATAAAAGGTGGAGCGTGAATTTAAGGCGATATTTTTAAAAAACAGCAGATTAATATCTATCATTTAATTAATTGGTAGATTTACAGATAACAAATGAACAAAATAATGTAAATATTTTATTTCGCTCTTTATAGAACTTTTTTCTTAGTAAATTATTCCGAAAGATATTTTTGTAAGTATACGTTATAATCATAATTCATATTTTTAAATTTTAATAATAGCACATGAATAATTTTTTAATATAAAAATAAAACTGACATTTATACCAACTTATTTTATTTTTTTCTATTTAATTATCATTCTTGTTATTGATATAATAATTCAAGAACTCATACTTAAAATTTAATTTTTTTTAAATTTTATAGTATTGGTACAAATTTAATACATATGTTTAAAAATGTACTCTGTTAACTTAATTATTGTGCTCTAGTAGCGTAGTATATATGTCTTTGGATCTCACATAAGATTTTACTAATTTTTCTATTAAGATAATTTATGTCTTTCATAGATTTAAAACATTTATTTGTAGAAAATATATTTTTTTTAACTGGGAAAATAAACGAACACTAATATGTATAAATATATATAAAATCTAAACTTTAATATTATTTTTAAACACTATGTTGTATATTATACAGCATTGACTTTTATTTTCACATACAAAAAATAAACGTATACAGTGTCAGTGCCTTGTGGACCATTATAGACTATGAAAATTAAATCTCAGTTAATAATCACAAAATTTATGTAAACAAACAAATATAAGCAGTCTAATAAATTATATATATAAATAATTCTCTATTTTTTAAAATAGAGAGAAAGAGAGAGATATGCACTAATTTCATGTACATATATGTTTATTTATGTTATAAGAAAACAATAGATTTAAATACAATAAATAAATTATTGAATCAAGAAATATAATTTTATTTGTCTCCATCTTATTAATTAAGACGATATTTATGTAATTCTCTGTTTAACTATTTCCTTAACATTTTATTACAAAATAAATGAATAAGCAATAATTTTTATTTTTCAAATTTTATTTTATGAAATTAATATTAAATTTTAATTATTTTTATATACTGAATATTATATTAAAATGTATTGTTTGAAAATAATAATATAATAGTACAAATAATATAAATATTTAATTCCACATTATAAAAAAAAAGGAATGTCAGATTGTTACTTTAATATTTTTTATAATATATGTATTATTTAATATGATTATTAATTATTATACATTATTGATATCTTATTAATAAAGGTAAGTAAAAAACTATTATATATCTAAATTAAAACGAAGGTAATTACAGAAGTTTGTGTTATAATAATTATAAACATAATAAAATTAAATTTTAATAAATAAATCATTTCATAAATATTAATATATCTAAACTATAAAATCACGAAAGGGTACTGAAATTATATAAATTAATTTAATAGAATAATGATAATTTGCATAAATATAAGATTTCAGAATTCTATTGATATATGAAAGAAAGGAAAGTGAGAAGAGGATGAAATAGAAAAAGTTCCACTATTGGTAAATATCACAATTTATTATTTTATAATTTTATTTATATTTGTTTCAAGTCCAAATCTGTCAATTTGGTTTTTAGATCTTAATAAAATTATTGAGCAGTATAAGTATATTTTTATCTTCTTTATAGATATAGAATTATAATATTTTAGGTAATGCGTATTAATAATATACTAACTTATAAATTGGAATTATTGTTTTAAAATAATTGATATTGTTTAATAATTTTACATTATATACTTCAAATAATTTATGCGTTTGAAACTTAGCATTTTATCAATTGACATGATGGGGGCAGTATTAAGAGCTATAGTACACAGTAACAGTTATAAATGAAAAAAATTGTATCCGAGTGGGCGTGTACAAGTTGAGCTTGTATGTAATGTAGATGATTAAGAGTTTCATATTTAGTCTTTTATTATCTAGCAACACAGTTGTACTTCTTAAGACTTACATAGAAGTTTCTTAAACTGATATAAACAAAAAGTGTAAAATATAATAATGAATCCAACGATTAAAGAAGATATCTGCTTTATAGAAAGAGAACTTATACCAGAAATGGTATACAATAGGTGCTTTTGCGAATCAAATTCTCGTGAATTCGTTGAACTTCAATCAATTAAAATTGAACCATTAAAACCTTATACTCATCATCTCAATTTCACATTTTATCGAGCTACAATATTAATTGAATTTTCTGGTGAATCTAAAGTTTTTAATATTCTTATTAAATTACTCCCAGAAAATGCGTTATTAACAAGTGACTTAAGTATTGCTCTGGCTTACGATGGTTTTGTGAATGAAGAAATTATGTGGAACAAAGCAACGTTGCAATATGGAAAAGATTTTTTTCCAAAGTTTTATGTTGCTGATATGGGTAGATATGGTAGACCAGTTATCGTTATCGAAGACATAGAAAAAAATGGCTTTGAAAGAATATTAGATAGAGAATTAAATCGAGAAGAAGCAAGTCTCGTTATGAAAACGATTGGTTACTTCCATGGAAAAGGAATGATGCTAAAAGAAGCCAAATTTCCAATATTTCGTGAATTTTATACCAAATTCAAAGAAACTATATTTACGCAATCAACTGAAACGGAGACTGAGAAGAAATTTTTAAGGTTATTATTATTTTATGTATATTTATTTATATTTGCATTTTAGTAAAAATATATATATATATATGTATATATATTCAATAGATATTTTTGCAATAGTATAAATTTTAATTTTTAATTTAAATTCATCTTTATAATTGAATTTTTTTAATTTATCTCTGAAATAGTTTTTGAATAATACATTTTTAACATATTAAAAAAAATTTTAATTCAAAATAAATTTTATATATGGAAAATAATGCTAAAATAAAAGATTTATTAAGGAAAAATTATTGCTTTTATTTAGTTGAATAATCTTGAATTTGTACTTAATCATTTCATAAAAATGTTTTATTTATAAATTAAAACTAAGTAATGCTAATTTTACATCGATAATTTAAAATCATTATTGCTAACTTTTAAATAAATCTTTGAAATATAATAAATTTTATAATGCTATTTAGTTAATATTTAATGTGATTTTATGATAATTTACTTTCTATTATTATAATTTAAAATCTATAATTTTTTCAATTTATTATTTTTATAGATAAAGGATTATATTTTATTTACATAAAAATCTAAAGAAATAATTTTTATCTTATTATAATATAAAATATAATAATTTTTATTTAAATGAACATTGTTTAAATCTTAGCTTGACATTAGGAAATAAATTCTAAGATATTGTATTAAACATAGTTTTATTTCAATCTTTAAATTATTTACAATAATTATTAAATTATAATAAAATATGGCATAAGTATCATAACAGAATTTATACATGCGAATTCGCTTACGATCACACAAAGAACTGATTGATTTATTAGATAATTTAGAACTATGTTGGTTCTAACGTTATATTAACAAAACGTTAAACAATCGTTTACTATAGTGGAAATATAAGACTGTATTTTATGAAATCGTAATGGAAGATTATAAAATTTTGACTTCAAGGATTACCTTATTCTAGAATTTCAAAACATAAAAAGTTTTTTACACTAAAATAATAAAATTATATAAATTGATCGTATTACTTTTTTAATCGATTTATATTGTTTATATTGCATTATATAATTTTTTTATATTTACTTTATAACGGAGATAATATAATTTTTTAATGGAATTTATTTATTATCTCATTGTTAATATTTGTTTAATTTGTAAATAAATTAAAAAATTTAATTTAAATTTAGTTCAAATAAATTCAATTAAAAATAAATTTTCTCGAATTAAATTTAATAAAATCTAAAATTTAATTTTAATGCTTCAAATGTGTTGATCTCAAAATTGAATTTTTTTAATAGCATTATTTAAAACCTTTTTTTTTTGTTAAACATTTTAAAAAATTTACAATATTTTTACAATATATTTTTTAGTATATGTTTTAATATATTTTTTAAAGCAATATATAATATTTAAAAAAATAATATATATTAAAAATATAATTTCGACCTCAAATGTTTACTATTTAAAATAATCTTGTTACGCCAACAAATTAATTTTCTTGAATAAACGATTTATATTATATCTTATCGATACAATGATTGAATAGTATAATTCATTAAAATATTGAATTATATTTTGTAATAGTGAAAATCAAAATGTTTTAATATATAAATATTAGAAATAATAATTTTATTCGCGCGTTTAATTCAGAAGATTTGTATGATGTTATGTTAAATATATGCATACAAAAAAATTTTAATTTTCTGTTTTCAAATTTTATGAAAATAAACCTTATTAACTAAGTAATTTTTTAGATTTTTTCTTTGACAAGCTTCCTCAAGAAATTTTTTTAGCTGGAACCGACACTATATTTACCGATTACTATATTAAGAAGATCAAAAGAAATATAATGATTATATAACATTAATTGAAAGCATATCTATTATTTGGAAATTAAAATACTGAATTAGAATATAAAAAATATTAAAAGCCAGTATCTTAGTTTTCTTTTTTTAAGTAAATTAAAAGAAGTAGGAGAAAGTGTTTTGGTTATCAACAATACAATTTTTTATGTAACCATCAATTAAGCATTAAAGAACCGTCATTCAAAAAGTATTATAAATAAATAGAAAACGAGCTACTTAAGAAACAAGTCGCATGAGTCCAAAGAGTCAAAAGAAACTAGAACCTATTACAATTTATAAAAACTTATTAATACTAAACGCGCTTATGATAAGAAAATTTGGAAATAGATAAGAAATGTCGAGTTATAAATAATGTCGAAATAGAGCATAATGAAAATTACTTGATCTAACTTTTGCGTTTTACGTTATCTGTCTCCCTCTCTTTTTCATCGAGCGCGCACATGTGCGTCTACATAAAATAAAGTCTAATTAGCAGATAAGCTAATATTCAATATTCTAGTATTTGGAGTATGAAATCTAGTAATTTCATACAAAAAATATTTGAAAAATTTACTAGTATTTCACAATAATATTTAATATCTATTACATTAAGAATATTTTTTCAAAATTCACATTTTTAAATTATAATACATATATGAAATTGACAAATTAATTGACAAATTAATTGACAAATTAATTGACAATTACAAAATCTGATATACATAAAGACTTTTATAAAGAATAATTTATTTGACTTTAACAAAGTCCAAAATAATATAAGAGTCCAGAATAAACTGTCGGTGTGTTTTCGAACTAAAAACTATCCATTTTTTAAATTAAAATTATAGTTTCTAATTACTAATATTTACACCAAAAATTATTTATATATTAAAATTTTTAAGTAATATAATCAAATATAAAAATATATATGTGTGTGAATCTATTATTTTAGATTTGTAAATGAATTTAAATCAACATTATGCGATAAAAAAAAATTGAAATTGGAAGAAATATTTGGAAAGAATTCTTATATAAATTGTAAAAATAGTTTATTGCAAACTATTTTTAATAATAAAAATACAATTTGTCAAGGATTACTGCTTCAAGAAAATCTTTGGTTTAGGAAACATAATATTGAAAAGATTGAATTGCGAATACTAGATTGGCAGCGAGTTAGATATGGATCGAATTCAATTGACTTGGCAACAATATTAACACAGTGCAAAACTGATCAGTGGAACGATCTTATTGAAATTTATGTTAATGCTGTGCAACAGGAACAGCCTATAGTAGTCAAAGAAGAGCTATGTAAAGAACTTACCAATTTTGGTTTTGTTTATGCATTTATTATTTTATCTTTTGAAAGTAATCGACTATCTCCATTTTTTAACATTTTATCCTATCTTGATTTTAAAGTATAGAATAATATTTAATTTAATACTTGTATAAGAGCATAAAAATTATAGTGATTTTTTTCTAATAATTGTGTGTATAAAATTATTTATAATATAAGCTGTAATTATATTAATTTGAATTATTCGTATATTATCTATTAAATGTAAATATAAAAAAATATAATTGACAGTTTCAAGAAATAATATAGCAAGATAAAAATATAATTCGAAGGTAAGTTCTGTATGGATTTTTTGAACTACTAAATTATACTTTTTTGAATTTACTTTTGACTACTACTTAAAAGTATATATTATTTGTAATTTTATTATATGTTGAGACTTACGATCAAATATATATATATATATTTTAAATATAAATAGTTGTTTACTGCTATGGATCGATATTATATCATACAAATATTAATTTGCTTTGGTATAATAAAAATTAATTCTGCAATATAATTTTTTTTTCTATTTCTTATGTGTAGGTACATGTACGTGCAAAAGTAGATTATACAAGCTTTTTCGTTAATTTAATATAAATTTAAGAAATATTTAATTATATAATATATTCTTTTGGCAATTGTTTTGTCAAGTATTGCCAGAAGATATATTAAACCTCTAAAGGATCATATCTTAAAAAAATAAATTTCACATATATAATAACTAAAGTATCAAGTACCTGAAATAAAGTTATGGATATTACTCTGATATTATCAAAATTTTACTTGAATTTTAAACTCAACTGAAACTTTATAGTAACTGTATCCATTTTAATAAATACATAGCAAGTATTTAATTTTTAACATTGATGATATATATTCAAAGATATATAATTAATAATAATTTTCTTATGAGAATTTCATTACTCGTAAGTATAAAAAAGGATTAAATTTTTCCCTTGCAATATTTTATTGTAAATATATTAATCTTACTCGTAGAATAAATTTATTATCAAATATCTTCTTTTTATTTTTAGAATAATTAGTTAAAAAAGATATTAATTTTATACAAAAAATCATTTTACATTACAGGCATCAACATATTTTTGTATTTCTTCTCTCCCCCCTTTGTGATTGCATGAAATTATAAACAGGAAAAGAAAATATTTTTTAAATCATACTAACAGTAGAACATAAAACTAATTTTTATGTATTTAAATCTTTTTTATCTAAAAAAATATCATTTTATTTCATAATAATTTTATGTATATAATTTTATTTGTAATATATAAAATAAATGTCTACTATTTTTTATCAATTCAAATAGATAATTGTGAATTATCGTGACAGCGGATTTATATGAACGGCACAAGAATGCATTCGACTTATTTTTCAATGGTCTGCTTAAATTTGTTAACATGATGCATTTCTTAATATGATGTTTTATTCAATTGGCATTAAGGGAATATGAATAAGTTACACAAAGAAGATAATAGGAATCAAAGATTTTAAAGCAACTATGATTCACGATATAATTCAAGAATATAACAATGGGCGAGGTCCATTTATAAACATGTTACTTTCGCAATAAGAATTTTACGCTTTTGAGCAACTACAATCAGATGCGTAAATCCATTGTGCATCTTGTATAGTTGTTGTAAAAGAAGAAGTCAATTCGGTGTGAAAGATTATTATCCATACTATTTATAATTGGTAAGTTTGAGAATGCAGAATGGATTACGAGACTAGGAATATTTTTTCTTAGTCGGGCAACTTGTAATCATAGCGTTACACTAGCTATAATGACCTACATGCGCTCATATTATGTATCTATATGTGTATACATATATGCGCGTGTGTATACGCATATGTGCAAATCTTCTTTTAAATAATCGTCCATTGTTCTTTTATTCATAATAAGATGTTGAAGTGATAAATTCAGTATAACAAAAAAATTAGAATATCAATAGAAAGGCACTTTTTATTACTTCGTTTTTTCGATTATGATTTATTAAGTTACAGTGTAGCCCTCAAAGTTAATATCTAGCTTTAACGTGGGAGGTATGATGATGATCCTCTTCGGGATGAGCGGCATTGTAGGCAAGAGCGCGTTGTATTGCTAGAGGTATTGGCGGAGGTGTAGGTAAGTGAGCACCTCGCGCCTGAAATCCATTTTCGTCAGCGATGTAGGACACGACAATGCGGCTACCATCCGGTGCAGTATAGCTATACTGGCCTTGTACAACCTCTACCTGTTGACCCTTATTTAAGGATCTACCTTCCTCTGCCACTGAAATGCCATTCTCTGTATCATAACTACAAATTATTAATTTTATTATTTGCTCTCTTTTACTAAACTCAGTGCATTATATATATTCTTATTGTTTCAAAAGTAAATTTTTAGAAATTAGAAATTTTTTAATAATTTAACAATAAATTTTTCCATTATTTACTCGTTTTATAAAAAA
The DNA here is from genome assembly GCA_018907195.1 of Dolichoris vasculosae. Lineage (NCBI taxonomy): Eukaryota > Metazoa > Arthropoda > Insecta > Hymenoptera > Agaonidae > Dolichoris > Dolichoris vasculosae. The sequence goes on along the minus strand of JACCHY010000005.1, from coordinate 18,775,928 downwards.
TTTTAACGGTATATTTAACTTAAATACTTTGTACTAAAAATGTTATTTTTAAAATATATCTTAGAAGCTTTATTATTATTTAACAAACGTTAAACAGATATTAAAATGATCGTAAACAAGAAATTCTTAATTATACTTGTATATGTAAATACTTACATACAATAGTAATAGGTGATACAAATTTTCTTTATTATTTTAAATAAAAATAGTAATCAATAAATCCTTGTATCATTGTTCACGATTTTATTACGAATTATAATTAATAAAAAGTTTTTTTTCACTGCATTCATATAATATAATTTATTAATCGTATTCATAACTAATAGTTAACAGATGTATTAAAGTAATAATAAATTATTACTATACCTACTATATTAATTAATTTCTGTAATAGCATAAAAATTGAATTAAATATGAATATTATGTATGGAATTTATGTCAAATAATTAATTTTACTAATTATATTACTATTTTTTATTATAGTTTTAGTACTCAATTTTAATACTTTAAATTATTGAAATTTTAAAGATTTATATTTATATATACCATTATTATTAAAAAGAATCCGTGGAACGTCATATTTTATACTAAATTTTAAATCATTATTTATTTTAGACGTAGTATATAATAATAAATAGCATTGATTCAACAGTTTGATAATTAATCAAAAAAACTTATTTTACTTTATATAGAATTAGATTCGTTTATTTATTTAAGTTTAATAAGTATTTCAAATACTACGAAACACAGAAAATATTATTTAAAATGGATTATAATATTGTAAAAGCAAAAAGAATTTTACATCTAATTTTAATTTATAAAATTATTAATTTTATTTATTCAGTTATTCAAAATTTTCATAAATTCAATAATTTTTATTCCTTTTTAATGAAATTTTGCTAACAATTATAAGCACATAAAAGAAATACAACTATATCTAATATGTGCGAATTATAACTAAGAAATATTTTTGCATATTTTCTAGTAATAAAATAAATTCTATATTCATAAATTATTTTTTGTTTTGAAGTTTATATAATTATAAATTTATAGCTTAATAGATCAAAGTTATTGATGTTAATTATTGATGCTATTGTTAAAATTATTTAAATAATTTTATTTATATATGAAAACTATGATTTTATATTTAGTACTAGTCAAATACAAAATATTCGAGCATTTAAGTGAATTATATTAAGACAGTTTCATTAATATCAAAATAATATTTTTTTTATTTAAAACTAAAAGATTTTTTACAGACTGTCAATTTAAATTATTCCTGCTTAAAAATTTTATAAAAAAAAAAGAAAATAATAATTATTGTATGATTATTTTTAAAAAACCTTAAATATATTTATTAACTAATTATATATAAATTTATTAAAATTTGAAATATATTACAAATGGGAAAAAATTTTATTATAAAATCTTCATAATTTAAAAAATTAATTTGTATTTAATTGTGGCTTTTTAAACATAACAAAAATTATTTTTCATAAAAGAAATGTTTTTTTTTATACTACGAAATTTTATTTCAAACAACTTCAGTACAGAAAATTATATTAAGAAATTTTAATTGATATAATTGACTTTATTTAAAAAATGTGATATTATTATTGTTTTTTAATATATGAGGTTGTAAAGGAAATTTAACCCAATAAAATTATGTTTAACTTCATATATACACATGTAGATAATTTTGTAAGTATTTGGTATATCATTTAAAATAAAATATATATTTAAATTTATAGAACTAAAATTAACAAATACATTTTAAAATATGAATAATAATAATAATATGAAAAAAAATGTTACTAAATACTATATTTATGCATTTTACTTAGATAAAAGGATAACTACAATATATAATTATATATTACTTGAAAAAATAAAAAAAAAACTTTAGTAATCCATAAATTAAAAAAAAATTTTTTTTTGAAAGGATAGATTTAAAAAAAATTAACTCAAATAATTAACTTATGAATAGGTATTTAATATTGTTTTAATACGATTTGTAATAATTATTTATTCAAATAAAATTTTAATTCAGTTTTACAAAAATATCTATAATGATATAATTTTAATGCTTTTAATATTTAATAATAATGAATATTATATAAATCAATTGAAAATATAAAAATTAATTTTTACATAAAATATTTTAATCTATTATCAAAACATAAAGATATTGATAAAATATTAATAGAAATATTAATTAATTAAATGACCTTTAAACTAATAAAATTTTTTTTAATGTTGATTTTTACCCGTAAATTGAATCAAATAAAAGTACGCATAGTTTAATATAAATTATCTATTAAAATTAATTACTCTATTTAAATTTTTATCTATAAACAATGTTTTAATAGAATATGAGAAGAGATAAAATGTAAAAACACTTTTTTTTCTTATTAGTTTAAAAAATATTTTATTTTAATAAATATAAATGTAAGTTTTATTCAGCTTAATTAAGAATTTATATATATATATATGACTATTATAAATAACTAATTGAGGTTTAATTAGGATAAACATAATAATTTAATAATAAATTTTTTAAATTACTAGCTCATATTTTTTTAAATATAAGAAATTAAATTAAATCACAATATATTTTAACTATGATTTGCAAATATATATTATATATACATATATATTATATTTGATTATTTTTTTATTTGTAGCAAAAATCTGCAAAAAAGTATTCTGTATATATGAAGAATGTTATATTGTAAAATAATTGTAAAAATTTTTACTTATATGCATAAGATCCGTCGATGTCTTGTTCGTGATTTTGCCGTATAATTGCATAGCGTCGCCCATAGTAATCTGTATTGTATCGAGACTGAGGATTGTACGGTAATTGAGCATGAGTTATACTCAAAATAGAAATAACTAACACCTAAGCATAATAAATATATAGAAAATCAATAAATTTCATTCTAATGTTTATTAAAGCAGCATTTAATAGTATTTTATTTATATTTTACTATAAATATGTAAGTATAATCAAATGATAAATGTAATAATTTATTTAAAGTACTTATTTAAGTAAAAATATTTCATAATTTTTATAAATTTATTGCTTAGATATTGTAATTAATTAAAAAATTGTATTTAATAAGAGATTTATATTTTTATAGAAGTTACTTATTAAAATTTTGGTAAGTATATTTACCATTAAATAAATAACTAAAACATAAAATACGTCTGCAAATTACTACTTCTGATTTAGTTATATCAAACAATAAAATCATCGGAGATAAAAATAAAAATGTAAATGTATAAAATGTAATTATAATATTTATAATTTTTTCCTTATCTTATATCAAATTAAACTTTATACTCGAACCAAACGTAAATACAATAAAAGTTCTATATAAAAAAAAACCACATTGGAAATATTGTACATTATGTTGGTTTTTAACAAAATATCAAAACTATTTATAAAAATAAGATGCTTAAAAATTTAATACAATTTATGTATTTGTTCATAAATAATGAAATTATAATCAAAACTATACATATTGCTATCAAATAACGTAACATCATTATAATCAAATGTGATTCAATTTGAAAAAATATTTTTATAATAAAATTTTTTAAATTAAAATATTAAAACAAAAACAAATTCTGTTATTTTATTTTTTTAGAATTTCATTTATATTTTTTAATTATATGAATTTTTTGACATAAGATAATATTTACATATAAACATATTTCTAAATAAAAACTAGTTTTGAGTTAATAAATTTATAAAAGATTTGCAATGAAATTAATTAAGATAGAATTATAATATATAAACTCACAAGAGCTCTGATAGTCTTCATGATACTTTGTATTTGTTAACAATATTTTTATCTGATTTATATTATTTCTAAAGAAACTAAGAACTGTTAATATAAAAAATATTATTTTAAAAAAAATTTTTTAAATTTACTATTGACTAACAAAACTAACTTAAGTAATGTAATGCTAGCGAGATATTATATCCGCGCACTATTCCATGCGAATTTATAGCGCTTCGAACAACACTAAAAGCACATCTACGCTAGAGAGGGGCAGATCAATTCATCAGAAACATAATAAAATCACTAGTTATAATCATAAACCCCTAGTTCATTAAAAATCTATTCCTATAGAAAGGTACCGAAGTCTTTTCTTCTTATATTTATCCCTTCCATTAGTAATTCTCTTGCCCCGCTCTTTTCCTTACCCAATCATACTAACCTTTAGTTATCTTTCTCTTCCTCTTTTTAGATGTATCAATAAGTAAGTACTGATGTAAATATTGATAGCAATATGCAACAAACCACAAGTTTAATAATTAAAAAAAAAATTATTCTAACAATATACATATATATATATATATATTAGATTTTTTGACTAAACGTATGGAATTTAAATATTGAATTTATTATACATACTTACATTGAAAATAAGTACATTCTATTCAATTATCAGTTAATAAGATTAATTTATAAAATGAAATTATAAATTTAAATTATAGAATACAATTTTTCTTATTTAATATTGAAGTACCGTAATATTAATTATGTATTTAGATTTCCATAATTTTGAACAGTATGATTGGCTACCAATTTCATTTCAATTTTTAATTAAATAACAATAATTAGAAATTGAAAATTATCATGTTTCTTAAAATTATAAAAGATATGTATATTTAAAAATAAATATTTATTTTATACGATATTTCTATTTCATGTTTACATATGACTTTTGAAAGATGTACTTAATGTAACTTAAATTATGTTAAAAAATTATTTTAATCTTTAACAAAGCTTAAGAGTAACTAAAAGCAATTCAAAATTTATTTTAATAAAAAAAATCTATACTGAAATATATATTAATTATGCATTAGTAATATGACTTAATAAAAAATTTTTAAATTATTACATAAAAGTTATGTCTACATAATATATATCTGCATAATTTATAAATAAATTCTTTAGTATTAAGCCAAATTATCTACGATTTTCTCGTGCAAATAAATAAATGTGCACATCTTTTTATTAAATATATGAATTTTCAAATTGATTTTTAGATTATGGTTAGATATTACCTGTAAAATTAATGAATATTTGATGTACATTATTTTACACGTTTAGAAGTTTTAAAGTCATTTAAAACAATCTTAAAATTAATTTGAATATTATATCTTATTAACTGCAAAAAGTATTGTATTTAATAATAAATAAAAAATATATTAATATTTTTCAGATGATTGCAAATTATAGTATAATAACTGCAGTTTCCTATAAAATATTACTTTTATCATTTTTTATTCTTACTATTAATTTTCTGTCTATGTAAAATAAATATTTAATAGTGAATAATTTAAATTGGTTTACTATTTAAATTAATAAACCAATTAAAAATAACTCTTAAATATTTGGATTATATTTGTGAAATTTTTTTAATGTATTTTTGAAATAATTATTTTTGTATATAAAATTAAAATTTTTTTATTCATTTTTACAAAAAATATTGTATTCTTATAATTCAAGTTTAGTTACATAATATCGAATATAATTAAAAAATTTTGAAGAGAAGAACTTTATAGAACTAAATATTAAATATACATTCAAAGTTTATGCAACTTATTTTAGTAAATAAGGTATTTATTAAATATAATTTATTTTTTAATTATGAATATTTATATTTTTCATAAATCTATAATTATAAATGTTAAAATTTTCTGTAAACATAAGTATCTTAATGGAATTAATATTATTTAAATTATTTTTATATTTATTTCTAAATAATTTTCAGATAATATTTAATATAGACATTTAATAATATTTACATTTTTTATATTTCTATTTAAAATTAGGCTTAAAATGTTATTAATTGTAGTTTAATATCTATAAGAACTATTAAAATAAAATTTTAATTGCAACTTAATGATTCTAAAAAATTTATTTTTATAAATTTTTAAAGGTTTAAAAATTAAAAATAATAAGAAATAATATTTTGACTATTATATTAATTTTTATTTTATATACAATATTTTATTTTAAAATTATTAATAAATAAGTAGTAAATAATAATGTTTAAATCATTAGTATAATAAAGTAAATCTTTATTATAATAAAGCAAGTTTTAATCATATATTCTCTCATATAAAATATTTTAGAAATATAAATTTAATTAAAATTTTTTTAATTGATTTTATTTTAAATAAAGTTAATTTAATTTACGTTGTTAATCAAATTTTTTTAATAAATATTTTTTACTTTAATATCGATCTCATATTCGAAAAATTATAAATTATATTCAAATAGTAATAATGTATTAAATTATTCTAATAGAACAAGATAATAAGTTAAAAACCTAATATTAATTGTTTATTGGAGATAAAAATTAATTTATTATTCAAGAATAATTACTATGTTCAATATAGTAAATATAAAATTGATTTTTATAAACATAATCAAATAGTTTCATTTATTTAATTTGCAGGTTGATGGATATAAGTACGAATACAAGAATGAAATATTGAAGTGTTTCATTAGTCTTAATATCCATATAAGTAATATAGTAAATTTTTATTATATATAAAAGATATGTATTTTAATTCTCATAATAAATAGTATTTTTAGATAAAAGCATTCAAAAGCTGTAAAGAATCATAGTGCTGATGATGATGAATAAAATGAAGATACTTAGAAGGCGTGTTCCTTTCACTACTTTCGTATTATGCAAGTTCTGTTATTCATAATCCAGATTTTTTACAATCTTATGCATTAGGGATTGAATGTAATATAGTCTATGTTTCTTATACTATTTTTCAAAATAAAAGATGAGAGTACATTAACAATACTAAATTCTTGCTACAATAGATTATTGAAATATGTTTTAAATGGGATTAACTTTTACTGAAAATTTAATAAAAAGGATTTTAGAACATAGTTTTGTTTATTTATAATAATCAAAAGCTATTTTTTATTTTAATTTTGATTAAATTAAATGATTTATATAAATATTTATTTTTAAACAATTAACGGTTATAATATACTATTTATTATTTTAAACATAGGGATAGAAATTATATTTTAAAAATTATTTTTTTTAAGTTTATTTAAATACATAATTTAAATATTTTTAGAAAATAATAAAAAGTTAATACTCTAAACAAATGCTTAATATAGATGAGTTACATTTTTGATCTTATCCAAACTTCTTTTGTTAATCAGATTTTATTTTGGAAGAGTTTTTATCATAAACTTTCTGTTTATGATAATATTGAGAGAGAGAAGGAGAGAGAAATAATGGACAAGATTAATGATAAATGATAAAAAAAAGTCTAAATTTATGTATTTTATAAATCCATAAAAATTTTCTACTATTTTAACATAAAAATGAAAAAACGAATTAAATATAATTAACTTGTAATAACATATAGCATTTAAATTTATTTAATACTATATAGTTAAATAATTTCTGATATAGCGATATTATAAGTCTTTTACGTATATATTAGAATGTATTTTATTCTTTAAATAGTTTAATAATTCTATTGTAATTTTTGTTTCTAGTTTTGATTTAATATTTAATATTTGATTTCTAAATACATTTTTATAAAATATTAACTTTAAGTACTATAATAAAAACTTACATTTTTAAAATATATGTTTTTCTGAAATACCATCATGCATCTATACATCGATATTCGCAAAACCGGAAATAATATTGATAACCAATAAGAAATGTTAATTGGAAACTGAAATACAGATTATCGAGTATCTCACGAAATTTATCATCTGCAAATAATTATTAAGAAATAGTAGATGGATATATTCAAAAGTGTGCGTAAAATTCCCGAATGTTGGGAACAAATTATAAAGCAGCTTACGTTTTTATTTTTTTTCTTATCATATTCCAAGAGAATATTTATATTGTAAGTATTTATCATTTATCTCTATATTGAATTATCCTAGTAAGTTTATGAGTTTATTTTTTAATAAATACTGATACTCTTTCCTAATTTTCTTTATAAACAATAAATACCGATTATACAAAAGCTAAAAGAACGATGCTTTTAGGAGTGGTTGCTAATGTGCCAATGGTGGTAGTATTCTTGACATAGGTATAATAGCCAATTAACTTCCATCAATACGTCAAAAGTTGATTTTATTATAAAACATGTTAAGAAATGTATAAATATATATAGTTTTGATATTAAGAAAATGATCCAATATTTTTATAAAAAAAAATTTTTATTTCAGATTTTCTTAAGTTTTTAATATTATGTAAGCATTTAATTTTTTAAATATTTACTGAACTTAATTACATAAAACTTATTGCAATCCAAGAATTATCATTTTTATTCTGTATTTCTTATACTTATAAGAAATTTGACAATAGGAATGTCAAATATTAATTGATTTGTAATTATATAGTTTCACGTTAAATTAAATTTTTAAATATTATTATCTATTAATTCATATATAAAAAAGTACGCGCACGCGCACACATCACAGAATTTTTTTCAATAAATTAAAGCTTCGATTTTATATTGAATCGTATTTAATATAATTTTATATAACCCGCGTACATAGTGCTTTTATGTTTATGTTTTGTTTTACAAACTTCAAGTTTGAAAAAATCAATATTTCAAAATTTTTAGTACAAAAATTAATTAAAATGAGTGACATATGAATGTTAAAAATTCAAAAATAGATGTATAAATAAAAAAATATAAATGTATACATAAATTAATATTCATCAGTTTTTTTGGTTTTTATTTTTAAAATTAAAGAAAAAAATAGTCATTATGGCTCAATTTCCATCGGTATTTGGAAATGCGTTAGCTGAAAGTAATCAAAACAATTTACAACAGCAATTACCGCAATCAAACTATACACAACCAGTTCAATCAAAACCAATAAGTACATTCAATCACCAGCAAAGTAATAAAAAATAATAATATTTTTTTGTTGTTAAAAAAACCAATTAATTTTTTTAATGCAATATTTATAATATGTAGTAAAATTGAAATACCTTATATGTATATTTTTATATTTTTTATGCGATAAAGTATTTTATAATTTTAATAATTTATTATTATTTCTTTTTAAATTTATTAGATTAATTTATTAAAAACTGAAATATATATCATAATATTCAGATAACCAAGAATTTAAAATAAATCATTAACTATCTTTAATATCCTCATCCAGTATATAAATTAATTGTAAATAATCTAAATTAAATCTATAAATTTCATCTATAACAAATATTTATACAATGTATCTATTATTTTATTAATAATATATTCATTTTCATTTTTGTATAAATGCATAAATTCATTTGTTTATCATCGATAGTAGTTAAAGTAATTTTCACAAACAATGTAATTTATCATTTTTTTAGTAAGTTAAACAATAATAATATATTTTTTTAATGAAAACTTTTAATGATATAAACTATTTTATTTTGACTATTAAATATAACAATGTATGTTATTTTTGATTAATAGAAATAATTTGCTTTTACATATTAAAAATTGAAAAATTTAATAAACTTATTTGGTATATTATTTTAAAAATATTAAATTTATTTTAACTTCTTGAATATAATATATAAATTAATAATAAAAAAATGAAGAAACATTTATTTATTAAAATACATTAAAACATTAATATAAAAAAATAAAAAAAAATACAGTAAAATTTCTTATTTTAGTTATATTTTTTGCTATAAATTGTATTATAATTTAAAAAAATAATTGAACTGTTTAATTATTGCAAAAATTAATTGATTATAAAAATCGAATTATATATATATATAGAGAGAGAGAGAGATTTAAGTTGAAGATAAATGTTACATATAAGTTTTAGATACAAATGTTTGCCAGCAAAATCGAAATGGACAAAATAATAATTATGGTGTTTCAACAAATGGCTTATATTCCAATCAACAGCAACAAATTCAACAGCCAATGATTGAGTCATATTCAACAGCTGATCCACAACAATACTCTCATTATAATTACTGTATTCCTGGACCTGGAAAACAAGTTCAACAATCAGCACCTACGCCGGCAACGCAAGGATATGGCTTGTTACCTCAAAATATATTAGATCAAATCCGGTCCTATACAACTAACTCATCGCCAATCTTCATTTTACCATATGGAACATCACATAATAATACGGCTCCTTCCTTTCCAGTGTCGGTTCTTCCGCCTACTTGCATTCCGTATCCTATGCCCTTACCTATCTTTCAACCTCTTGGTGAGATATATACGCACCCATAAGCAAACAAACAAGCATGAATGAATTTGAAATTTATTTACTATACTTATTACCAAATATGACGAAATAACTATTTTAAATTGAATTTCAAAACAAGGTTCATATAACTTTAATCAATCAATTTTTTAAAATTGATACCATCATTATAATTATTTTAATTTAAAAAGAAAATTTTTTTCTAAGAATATTGTTTAAAAAATAATTTATTATGTATTATAATTTATCCAGGAATGAAAATATAATTAAACAGTAATTTTAATTTTGATTATTTTGTTAAAGGCCAAAAATTATTCTGCCAAAAATAATATATATTTTATTCTAATATCCGTATATATTATTTTTTAACTTAAATAGTAATCATAAATCAAATGAATAAATAAAAAATTTTAATAATATGTACAAGTAACATAAATTAGATGTTTTTGTTGAATCATGCATGTTATGTAATTTAATATATTCAAGTTTTAATTATGAAATAAGTGTTTTTTTCTTTTATAAAAATAATTCATTGTAAATAAAAATCTTTATCATTTAAATTCAAAACAAAATAAAATTATAATAACACAAAAAAAATTTTAGACGAATAATTTAAGTAATAACTAATAACTTAGTGCTCATTATGCATTTTATCTATACATATTAATACATATCTATACTATACTTGTTAGACATTCATGTTCTATTACATGATTAAGGCATAGTATAAAATAATAATTAATAATACCAAAAATTCATTTATAAATGTAAATTTCAAGTCTTAATTTGATACAATAAATTATACGTAATTAAAAATATGTATTATTAAATAAATAAATGTCCAAAAATGAAAATATATGAATATAAATAGAATATAAGTGTCTTCAAAATTCGAAAATATTATCTACGTTCTTATAAATAATTATATTTTGTATAATAGAAGTGTGTATTTATAATGACGTGAAAAATATTAATATTTTGATTTTAATAATTAAATTAAATGTACATTTATTTGTATAAAAACTTTAAAGTGTTATAGTTTAAATAAAATCTTGAGTTACAATTTTAATATTGCTAGTCGCTATAAACGGTAACATAAATATATTGCATAACTATTGTAATATTATACTTTTTATATGTTACGGGTTTCGGGTGTTCAATTGAAAATTAGATTCAAATGTTTTGAAAGAGCGAGATTGGTACATTTTTTAGTTTTTAAATAACAAAGTATTTATTATAATGAAAACAACTTAATTGTAAATAACGCTAAGTCAAAAACTTTCGTTATCTTAAACTTTTGAAACACATTAAACATAAAATAATCAATGTAGAAAGTTTCTTATTTTACATTAGTAGTTTCTAATTTCAATGATTGTTCTTGAAAAAGCATAAATTTTTACCAAAAAACAATTTAATTATACAAACGCTTGATTATCTATAAATACTAAAAATAGTTTATGTTTATTGATATCAATATTATAAATTAACAATATTATTTTTATACACTGAAAAATTAAAAAAAATTCATTACCTTTAATTCTGTTACTATTTAACATACATCATTAAAAAAACTGTTTATAAATTATTATTAAAATATTATACATACAATAATATTTTATGTTACATGAAATAAATACTAGAATTATTATATTACATTAGAACATACTGTTCAAGCATTATTTATACACGGATACTGTATGTGCATATGCATAAATGTATTACAAAATCGTAGAATCTAATTAAAGTTTTTTGTTGTTTCTCACTTAAAGTCAATTCAAATGATCCGATAAAAAAACATATTTTTATCCTATCTTTTATATAAACTTCAACAAAATTATATAATTGATACTTAGATTTTTATGATCTAATATGAAGGAATATGAACATTTCTATGAACTAGTCTAAACATTCTACGTAATAAATTCGATAGAATCTAATAAAATAAAATGATACTAGAATGACGTTCATTTTTTAAGTTAAGAAATATCTATAAACATATACGTTCATTATTTATTTAAAATAATAAAAATTGAATAATTTGTGTTATGGATAAAAATAAGTAATATATATATATATATAATATTAATAATATTTTTAAAACATCAAAAGCAAAGGAAACTGAATGCAAGTGTTCAAGTAATAAATTAAGAAATGGCTTAACTGAAATATGTGAAAATCTAGAAAAAGATTTTAATACTGTCACTGAAGTTCAACAAAATTGTGAGTCTTGTCCCAAGTGCTGTTATAAACAAAATATCGGAGATGTAATTTGTTTAAAACAAAATTGCCCAGCATCGATTCAATTGCAAGCAATAGTGTCACAGCTACTAGGAATTATAGGAATAATTTCTTCCACAATAACACGTATATTATTAAAAAAAATCCCAAGCTCTTGTGTCACGGAATCAGTGGAGGAAATTATGCAATCGGCAACACGGTATAGATAATTTATTGATTTCATTTTGTTTATTACATATTAATATAGACTTTTTAAAAATATATATTAAAATAATACAGAAATATACGACAATTACCAAAAGATCAACTACTCAAAGAGTCAAAAAGTAGTCAGGAAGTAAATGGATTACTTAGACTTTACTTAACATCTTCATCGACACTTGCCAGAATAATTCCAATTTTAACAAGCGCTCAATTAAAAAGCAATGTTTTAAAGGCACTTGTAGAAAATCTGATAAATAATAAAATTATGGAAGATCAAGGTTATGGAGCGGAAAATTCGGAACCACTGGATGAACTGCTCTTAGAGCTTAAAAATGATGACGAACTCCGGCAATTGCTATGTGTGCTTAGAGAAAAAGAATGCCAGGAACGAGTAAATCTGAGTTTTGCATCGTATAATTCACAAAGGTTGATAGCTGAATCAAGATTAACTAATGTGCAAAGCAAGATTGGACAGATAGAAAAGGAAATGGACAGAAGACATTGTAACGGCACCGTAATTCATTAATATCTTTTAGTATATTTTAAAAAATTTACATTACAAATTTACTTTATAAGCACATTTTGTTATATAATCTATTAATTTAAAAACATTGTTTATTCGTTTTATAATAAATATAATAAATATAAAATTGTTACGAAAAGTTTAGAATATATAAAATATTTTAAATACAGATTTTGCAATTAGACTTATTCTATTTTATTATGATAAAATCAATAGAATTTATTTACGTCGCTATATATATTGAACTAGTATATATAGTCAATTTAAAATAATTTTCTTTTTCAAAAAATATTGTAAGAAAGAAAAATTTTACATTAAAAAAATTCTAAATATCAAGAGATATAAAATATAAAAAAAATGTTTGAGATCACTTAAAAATATATTTTTTAATGAGTAATAAAATATTAAACTTGAAAATTAACTTTTTTTGCGAATAAACTTAAAAAAATATGATTTAAAAACCAATTTAAAATAAAAATATATTTAAAACATTTTGAATACTAACTTGTTAAATTATAAATTTTCAGGATCAAAAATCTTTTAAAAAACCATTAGATTTTAATTTTTATAAAATAAACAATTATTGTTCCGCTTATAATGTGCCAGTCGATTTTTCACATAAAAATTTTAAATCTCCGGATCCTTTTTTGGATATCCAAATACTAAATCCAAGAAAATTACTTTTAAAGCCTCATGTAGGTAGTCCAGAAACTACTTACACGAAACCAAATTATATCTGCAATCAAGTCATCAATGAAAACGATGAAAATTGTTCTTCTTTTGACGTAAAAAAATTAAATGGAAATATAAAAAAGTAAGGTTATATTAATATATATATATATATTTTTTATAATAAACATATAAATACTTAAATTTTAAAAAAAATTCGAAAGTGTGATTATAAAATGTTTTTTTAAATAATGAAGGAATTTTTATATTAAATTTTTTCTGGATGATATTAAAATAAAATTTTTTTCACTTTTAGAGATCTAAATTCTTTGGAAATTAAAACTTCAGAGAAAAAAAGTATAGACAGCGAAATACATACTACAAAATTACTTGAGAATTCAAAAGAATATATTAATAATGAAAATGTAATAAATATCAATTGCAAGAAAAAATTAGAAAAAATAAAAATATTTGAATTTCAGAATTTCAAATTTAGAGACATGAATTGTAACAAAGAAAATGAAGACAAAGAAATAGATCCATCTGTAAATGTAGAAAAAGTATCCAGTAATGAATCCAATATTACAACAGACTGTGATCAAAATAACATTCAAAATGAAAATCAAAATACTAAATAAATATTTAATTTTTACTTATTGACCTTAAAAGTATTTAAATATTTATAATTATAAGAAATATATTAATATTTACGTTACAACCAAATATTTAAAGAAATTTTAAAAAAATGAAAAAACTTTATTAGGTTATTTAATAATTTAATAAAGGTATTGAATTATCTATAAAATTGAAATATCGAAATTTATAAAAAATAATTATATGCAATTTTTTTAATTTATATATATTCAGATAAATTTTAAAATGTCATTAGAATTTAGACTGAGTATATGATGAAATTAATTATCTGGTTATCTATAAAAAACAATATAAAAGAAATTCAAATATTGTTTAAACAAAAAAGTAATTTGTAAAAATAATATGATAGTGTATTCATAACTATGTTTATAATGTTTGACAAAACCTTAGTGATTTTGAATCAAATTAAAATAAATATTTTATATATTATTGAATTTAAATAAATTGAATAAATTCCATAAAATAAATAAATACTGCTTAAAAACTATATTAAAAATAAGTTGAATGTTTAATAAAAATTTTCTTTGTATCTTATGCAATTAATTTAAAAAAATCTATTAAAACATTATAAATAATATCAAATTTATAGAATTGCAATAAAATGAAAATTTATTATATTATGAAAATTAGTCTTCAAAAATTAACATCATTGACTATTTTGATAACGGTTTAAATTAATATTTATTATGACATTTTGACTGACATCAGCTAAATTTTGTTTCATAACACTTTTACGACAGGTGATATAAAAATTATTAAAATCTTTCTATAATTTCAACATGAGTCTGTTTCTTCATTAAATGTTAATTAATAAAAATTAATAATTAAATTTTACTTCAAATAATGAAATATTTTATCGAGACAAAAAATTTTAATTAATTTATATATTTTTTACTATATTAGCTGCCTTAACAATTAATGTATCAAATATGGTATAAGATATTTGAATTTCAATAGGTGAGATCGAGTTAGTTGAAATAATTTTAGACCCGTGAAAAATTAGAAAATTTGGATGATAAAAATTTTTAATATAAAAGGTTTAAAAAAAGGAAGATTCTACAGAATTTATTTTATTGAAATTTCAAGTATTTGTTTTGAGAATTTCTTTAATGCACCATTGATATCAAATATTAAAAAATTTAGAAAAACTATTAATTAAATTTTCTCGAGTTTTGGTTAAAATTAGATATTACATGTTATATATCCCAACGTTCTTTTTATTATTCTCGCTATATTTCATCTCGATCGATTTCACTTATTTAATTGCTACACTTCATAAAATTCTATAAAATTCTAAATCTTTGCTTTTTAACATTTTTTACATTAGTTCAAGGCATATTTTTCTTCACTGCAACATGATTACTCGAAAATTAAAACAAGATAATATTAATATTTGAACGATTGTATATATAAATATTTTTTATATGTTAACTTGTTTTTTGTTACTGCAACAGAAAACTCAGCCTTATTGAAATCATATTCATAGTGCGAGTATCTTTTTTTTTTTTTAAAACGTCGTTCAAATACTTAAAATTAGAATATGGACCATTCTTCTTTATCTCATACTTAAATCTCTAATTTCGACTTTTCCTTTTTATAAAACATTTTTTGATAAAACTTAGTATATACAAGTATATTTACAATCATACATGTACATTTTTAAAGGCGTATTCACTTTTCCCGTAAGAAACTTTAAATAATTAATCTTTGTATTACATAAAAAATAATTTAGTTTAATGCAACAATTACATGATGTAATAAAACTCTAATTAACAAAAATTCAAAGATATTCTTCAAAATTTATCAATCTTTTCCTCTTTTTAATTTTGTACCAGCAAGATAAATATCAAATTATCGAATATCAAGTTAAAAAATTTTATCATTATTCTTTGACTAAAGTTTCTATAATAAAATATAACTTCATGCAGTATTCTACATTAATAATAATAATATTAGAAATATGGAAGTCAAAATTCGATTATACAATGAAATCTTCATTTAAATGAAGGCATTTAAAATAAACAATATTTGCAAGAAAATAAACTTATGTGTCTTTTATAAAGATATTAAAACAAGGACTGATAATCGTGTTCTAAAGTTTTTATTTCTGTGAGTGATATTCGAAAACATAAATAATTTAGATATAAAAAGCATTTCAAGTTAATATTATTTAAATTAGAATCATTTTAGGAATTATTAGCTTAAATATCAGACAAAATTTATCTAATAAGCATTCTTATAAAATTAATATAAAGAACTTTTTTGAACATTGATATCAGTTCTTACTTTCAATTGTATAATAAATACGCATGTAACGAATAAAACGCCTATCTAATGTACAGTCGCAAGTAAAACAATCGTTCTTTTCTTTCGTGTTCCGAGTTTTTGAAACGACTACCGAATCTCGTGATTGTAAAACGATGTTCCAGACTAGGCCATACTATTCAGTACCTCTTACGTTTGAGGCAAATGAGGCTTAGGCTCAATTAACACCTTTGATATATTCAATTTTCAGCTGTCCAAGCTTAACTTTGATGTCATGAAAGTTCGGTCGCTTTTCTGGTTGCAGGTCCCAAGCCTGAATAAAAAGTTAACATTACAGAATGGAAAATTAAAATTGAAATTTGATGTACATGTAAGAAGTTATAAAACATACCTGTCTCATAATATCATAAACTTCTACTGGACATCCGTCGGGTGGCTCCATTTTATACCCTTTCTCGACACATTTGACTACATCGATGAGTGGCTGAAATTATTCAATCGTATAACAAGAGATATTTGAAAGAATTTAAATTTGCGGTTATAATGGATGTACTTACTATCCTTGGATAGGGCACACGACCAAATGAATATATTTCCCAGAGAAGTATACCGAAGCTCCACATATCGGATTTGTTTGAAAATTTCTGCAAAGTGAAAAATTATGAAAACTAAAAGTTTCATGTATAAAAGATTTAAAAAGTCAGATACAACTTACGTTTTGCTTGAGAGCTTCAGGCGCAGTCCATTTAATAGGCAGTTTACCACCATCAAGGGACAAATTCTCATCTCGAGCAAGACCAAAATCCGATACTTTGGCCGAATTATCTTCGGCTACAAGGACATTTCTTGCAGCTAAATCTCGATGCACAACATGTCTAGATTCGAGATAAGCCATGCCGGCGCAGGTATCATAGGCAAAATTTATCTGATCTCGCTTTGATACGTGTAATCGGCCCCTAGATCTGAGGTAATCAACAAGCGAACCCTTACTCATATACTCAGTCACAAGATACATATGCTGATTATTAAAAACAAGCCCTAGCAATTTAACGAGATTATCATGAATGAGTGATGTCATGAGGCTAGCTTCGGCAAGAAAGCGCTGAGCCGCTTCGCTATTGTCTTTGAGCATTTTGACGGCAACACGTTCGCCTCGGTAAACACCAAGCAATACATCTCCAAACTCTCCTTTACCAATGCATTCGCGTAGCTCAAGTTCGTGAGTCTGAATAACCCAACCAGCCTCGTCAAAAGCTTTTAAATCAACACAAAAATCTTGTTTGGGTAAAGATTTTGTCAATTGAGTACAAAGACCATCGGCATCCTGCTCGTAATGCTCGACAAGAAGAGCCAGATTTTTAAAAAATTCCTCATCGTCAATTGTCAGTTGATTGTTTTTATATTTAACACGATAATGCTGAACTTTGCCCAGGTAACAAACACATAACGTGTAGTCTCCAGGAAAGTTAGTAGATTCTCGCACTAAGAACAATCCATCCTCTCGAGGTCGAAGAAGTCGTTCGGCCGTCTCGCGCGATATCTTCCCATGAAACCACCTTTAACAGTAGTTTCAATCAATCATCTATTAGTTGAAGAAATTATAAATATTTTTATATCGCAATATACTAACTTTAATCTTTTTTCTTATTAAAAGGATATTTTAATTTATACAGAATTAAATTATTATTCACTTATAAATTTCCTAGATTTATTTACAATTTTAAATAAGTCTATATGAAACTATATCCGATAAACTAAACTTAACAGGCGGATAATAATCTTATTGGGGGGGGGGGTGTATGTGTGTATATGTATGTGTATGTGTGTGTGAAGGAGAGAGAAAGAGAATTAAAATGAAAAAAGTTAAGTACAAATTAAACTTAAGTTTATCTTTTGTAACGTACGGCATGGCGTTGAGCTTAACCTCGTGTCGGGTATTATTACCAACTAGAAGGTTGCTATTTGCATTCGAATTAGGATTAACATTAGTTGAACTCGTAAGACTCGTCATGCTTGCAGCCATAGATGTTATCGTAGGTGTCGTCGTCGCTGTGGTAGTAAGTGCCGTGGTGAAATTGCTCTGCTGCTGCTGGTCAAGCGGGCAGACAATGTGAGAAGTAGCAGCAACAGCTGCAGCGGCTAAATGTGTCGGGATAGTGGTATGATGATGATTCTGATTGCCGTCGAGCTTACTCTGATGGCGAGCAGCTGCTGCTGATATATTTGGGTAGCCGCAACCCGCATTATGGTAAGTTGGCATTACTGCGTGGGCCAATATCAGGCAATATTTAGTCTGTAACAAGACTTAATTAGAAATCATTTTCAGATTATGAAAAAGAAAAATATACATAATTCTTCATATTGATAAAGTAGAGTAGTAAAGTACACGAAATTATCAATATTCACTCATTCGATTTAATAACTAATGATTATAACTTTTTTACCTGTACATTTTCAAAAATGCACCTTAAACATTACATTCAATAAATAATTATATTTATATATGTATATATATATATATAAAAAGTTTTTATTTTTATTTAATTTTAATAGTTTTGAACGTTGTAATTAAATATGTATATCTAGTAAGTTTCATATTCTTTTTATTTAAGTAATAGTAGATTAATGTTAGAATTTAATTTTCTGTTCATCAAACAAAAGTATTTTTATTATTTTAAACGTATTTGTGTTATCAGCACTATTTTAAAAACAAAACCATGCAAGTTTACATATATAGATACATAAAGTGTTAAGAATTTGTATATTTTCTAATATTAATGTAACATAGTAGTATTTTTCAGTCTTTTCTTTTTCTTTTTGTATTGTTTTCTATTTAGATAAATTATTATGCATTAATTTAAAAAATTAATAACTGCATCTTAAAAATTTGAAATAATAAACTTTAATTAATAGACGATAATTATCAATAACTATTACAACAAATTTTAATTTATATTTAAAAACTTTCTCATGTATGAATTCGTAACTATAAAATATGGTTTCTTATTAATAATATTTTATTAAATAAAATTATTTTATAATTTATCTTCTATAAGCATTTATAAAAAAAATTAATTGTTGCTATTATATATTATATTTTACAAAAATAAAATCCATGTTTCTTAAAATATATTTTTTAATTTCTTAATTGTTTAATAATTTATTATATATAAGTGGTACTGCTTTCATTTAAAATTATAAGATTAATAATGCAACAAATTTTCGTATAAATGAATGTAACATTAAATATGAACTTATTTAAAATACATAGAGAAACTAAAATAGAAAGTAGGTAATTTCAAATCAAACAATCATCTTCATATAACATATTTAGAAGTTTTTACGCTAATTGTCTTTAAATTAAAACTTAGGCTCTAAAACTGTATAATAATAGTTATTCTTTAAGTATTTATTTATACTTATTATTTACATTATAAAAAAATGGAAGTTGGAGACAGTATTATTAATACGAAAAAAATATACCTTTCATCACAAGTAATATTTTATAATGTAATTCATAAAATAAAATATATGATCTGCTAAATAAAACCAATAAATGTTATTCTAATAATAATAATATATAATCTAAATTTTATAATTTACTTATCTCATAACAAAAGGTTTATAAAATGAAACTAAGTATACATAAAGTTTAATGCATTGATTTTAATAAATTTAATTTTAAATGCTTTTTTGAAAAATTTTAGATATAAGACATGATTTTTAATGAATATTTTAAAAAATTGTATTTTTTACATTAAAATAAGCGAGGTTAAAAATAAAAATAAAATATATATTATATAATTGTAAAAAAATTTAAATATTTTAATCATAAATTTGATTAAACATTAAATTCACTCAAGTTATAATCTTATTGAAATTTAATCATTTAATTATTTCATCATTTAATTTTTATTTTTTTTTTTTAATTTAATCTAACATATTTTTATAAAAACTTGATTTTTATTACAATAATCACAAAAATGCAATATGATTTTAATGTACCTTTGATGTCATTTTTTACTTATAAAAAGTTATTCATATATTTTAAACCTATTATACATAAATATATTATTATTATTATATCAATTATTATATAATAATACACAATTCAGTTTTATAATAATAAATATTTAATGCTATTAAATATTATTTAATTAAATTACTTAATGATATTAAATCTTGTGATCTTATTTTTAAAAAATGTGTGTTCATTAACATAAATTATAATTTTTCTCAAAATTTATATCGATCTATGATTTAAATACTTTGATATAATTATAATTATACATGAATATATTGTAATATATATATATATACATATATTTTAATATAAATGAGAATGTATATGCAGTTTATTCTATTAAGATAATTATTAAGATAATTTATATTTGAATACTATTAAAAAGATTGTTTGTTGTTTTTCACATTTTTAGCATTGATATAATTTAGAAAATTAATATTTTCTCAATTGTAATTATAGGTTTGATAGAGTTCTACTACTTAATAAAAATGTATTTCTCTTAAATAATCACAACAAATTTTTTAAAATTACAAGACTTACAATTTTAAATTAACGACTGTAACACTATGTAATTGTTGTCTATGACGTATATTCTAAGAATAAAACCATGTTTTCAGTTGAGTCCATACTCGTTAAAAAAAAAGAATCGTTTTTTAAAACCTTTTTTTAGTCAGGCGATTTGAAATTGTAAATAACTGAAACTATCTGGGAGTGTAAATGTGACTATATTAAAGTACCAGAACTTATTTAAAAAAATAATTATCACATTCCTATTTTAATTTGCTGAAAAGTGAAGCAGCGATATCACGTACTGTATTAATCGTTTCATGAAATATCCTTTTGAAAACAGTTTAAAAAGTAATAATTCGAATAATGTATTAATTAAAATATGTATATATATTATTAATACTTTAAATTTGGTGACTGTGTTGTCTTCAGACTAAGTAGATTATCATTGTCAACAATTTATCTCATTGTTTTCATATTCAGTAGATCATAATTATTAATAAGATAATAAGGTTTATATATAAAACTATATAATTAATTTTTTCCTCTTATAAATAATTGTTGAAAAAAAGTACGTATGTATATATATATATTATTTTTAAATAATTTTCAATTATATTAATACGTATATATAGTAAATTAATACATTTAACTGAAAATAAAGACACCTTTTACCGAATTTTTTAATGAAATTTAATAGAATATCGTTTCCAAAGTAAAAAAGTAACAGCTACAATCTGGAGACATTTAAAGCAATACGCCTTTACTATACATAAATTCATGATACATTTCTGTTTTTTTATAATATCATCACTGCTGAAACTTACAGTTTAGTTTTTAAAATTTATGAATATTTTTTGTATCAAATGTCATTTGAAGGGAAAACTATAAAATTTTCTTCATAATATTTATTAAGGTACTTCTTACATCTAAAAATCAACAGAATAAAATATTTACGTACATTATAAATGTACAATGACATATGTTTATACCATATTTTATTTCACACTACTATATATACGGATACATTCTGGTAGCAACGATTGATAGTACGGATAAAAAGAAAGAGAGAACGTTTAAAGAAGAGCCTGATTGATGCTCTTTAACTTTGTGAGATGGGACAAGAGCAAGGCACATGTAATCCATCAGAGTTGGAAAAAAATAAAATTAAATTAAATTATTCTGTCATTTCTTTAACGTGAATGTTGTGACGTTATACCATTTTCTGAACGAAAAATTGTAAGCATAGTCTAACACTACTTTAAGACAAAACTACCCTTTTCGTAGTTACCGTAAATATACCCTCACTAACTTAAGTTTAAGACCTGACATAAATTTTTCAATTAGTTCATTATTAGGAACTTTTATCCCTTTGTTATTATGAAAGATCTTACAATTGGATCTAGTACTGTATATTGTCTTTAGTTTCTTCACAAGTAACTATTACTAACAATTAATTCTAGTTTATGGAAATATACTAAATACTCAAGATATAAATTGACCTCGAAATTTGTTGGGCATTAAAATCTAAATTTTATTTAAATGAGAAATTTCTTTAAATATTCGATAATTGAAGCCTTGAATAAAATTCTGATATTTTATTGAAAATTATCAATGTTCTTATTATTACAGAATATTATTATATTTTTATTTTTTTCTCTTCCAGAAATATAGAATGCATAAATTGCGTGATGATCCTAATATTTATTTAAAAAATTTAACACTCAATGTAAAAATATTATCTAAAAAAATACTTTTTACGTAAGATTATCATAAATGTATCGCATAACTTTATATATTTAAAAGTTACTATGTGTCACAATATGTATGACTCATTCCTTTCTATAAAGATAATCTGAAAGAGCCTTTAAAAATTCATATTAATCCATTCCAAATTTGAATAAGTTTATCCCTAATTATATTAAATATTAACTGTCTCAAAAATAAATTTTTTGAAATATCTATTTTTAAAACAAAATTTTTAAATATTATTTAGATATTATACAGATAATATATCTTCATCTAATTTTTTTATACATTTCTATTATCGATAATATAAAATTGTAAATTTGCAATATCCACACATTTTTTTCATTTATTATATAAAAAAGATCAAAAAGATTCTTATAACGTAATAAAATTCTATAAAATTTATAAATATAATTGTAAAAAAAAAATTTTCTTTTAAATAATATCAATATAATTTCAAAATCAAAATAGATTTAAACGCGATAATTTCATGCTATGTTATTAAAATAATTAAAAATATTTATATTTAAACCAAAGGTTTAATAAAAAAAACTAGTTGCTTTGTAACTATCATTTCATCAAATTACATTCTTTAAATGTATTAACATACATGTATGATTAGTAGAAAGTATATTTATATAAAATATGCAGTAAAAATAATACATAAAAATATATTTAATGTTAGTGTAAAACTATTATGGATATTATATTTTATAGTTATAATCATATATAAATCTAGGCTATATATATATATATATATATATATATATATATTTACACTACTAACTAAAAATTTTTATTTGTATAAACATTATTATAAGAATTTTTAAATAAATTTTATGTGGATTGAAATACAAAAAACTAAATAAACAATTCAATTTCTGATAATAATAAAACTTTAACTAAAAGTAACTTATTATTTTAATATTATACTTTCAAGATTTTAGTTCGTTAGATATATTAATTGAAGTGTTTATACAAGTATTTAAAATAATTTAAAAAATAATAAAATTTTATCGTTGAATAAAAAATATTATTATTTATTATTCAAATAAGTTTTCATTCTTTTTAAATATAATCTATTATTTTAAAAAATGAGAAGAAATTTATTAATTGTACAGCGTATAATAAAAATGAAGTATATTACCTGTCTTTAAGATGTATTAAGCTCCATTTGCGATTGAATATAGTTTTCTAAATTAAGAAAAAATAAATAAAACATGATTTAGTATTTGATTTAAAAACTAGAAAATTAACTACGGTTTATTAGAAATTAAAATATATATTTATAAACACAATTCAAATATTTTTCACGTAAATTTGCTTTAATTAATTAGATTCAACTAATTTAAAGTGATTAAATAGCTTTTTGAATACAATTTTTTTTGGAAAATTAATAATATTCTATAAATTAGAATATTTATAATAGAACGTTTTTTGTTTTTGAAAAAAAAAATATTTTTATGAATTATAGTAATATCAAAATTTTAATATATTAATTTGTGTTTTTTTAGAATAGCGGATATTTTAAATAAATTAAAAGATTCTTATATTATATTTAAATGATAATATTACATATAAAATTATAATATTAATTTATTAAATGGGAAAAGAAATTATTTTAAATTTGAGAAAAAATATATAAAAGTAGGTTATTGATTTTACCTTAGGTTCAAATATTATTTGTATAAAAAATAAGTAAATAACTGAAACATTTTTATATAAATAAAAAAAAATTAATTTTATGTAATTTTAGAAAATAGAAAAATGAATAGTAAGTATATTATTTAAAATTTTTTCATTAGCAATAATAATATTAATAAAAATTAATAAACAATAATATATAAATTTCTAAAATATTTCGCATACTTCTGATATCCATTTAAGTAAATGTTCTTTATGTAAAAAATTTAATTAAATTACATAAATGATTAAGGTTATTCAACATATCAATAATTTTTCATATATTTCTGATTATTCTGAATCAAACTCATAATTTTTCATCAAACCTTAAAATTATTTAAATAAATGGAATTTTATACGTAAAAACAAACTCTGAATTTAATATAATTGTTTTATTAAATCATCGCTTTACATAATTTTTTTACAAAGTAACAAAACTGTTATTTTTTATTATAATATAAAATCATATATATGACAGCTTTATCTTTAATTTATAATCTTACGGTTAATGCGATACTAAAAGAGTCACGATGTTTGTTACAGAAATTTAATAAAAAGAAAGTAAAGTTTTATAAATATAAAAAATTTATTCTGTAAATAGAAGATATTTTCAGAGTATACATTATTAATAAGTATAAATTAAAAGAACAAAAAATAGAAATAAAAGAAGCTTAATTTGAATATAACTTGTTCACTATTTTGTTTATTAGTATGTATTATAAGAGAAAAATTATTTGGATTATCGCTATGATAATAACATACATATCTACTCATAAATTATTTTCCGATAAAAATTTAATTATTTATTTTACAACGGGATGAGACTAAGAATAATCCTTATTTATAACTTGAATAAGCTTAAATAAACTTGTACCTTCAAATTCTATTTCTTTCTCATTATTTTTCATAATTATTCTTTTACCTATTATCAGCTTTAAAAATAATAATCGAAGTTTCCTTATTATCAATGATATAAAATTTATTAAATTTATGTACATATTCATTTAAATTAGTTATTGATTAAAAATTATTTCACTAATTAACAGTAATTTATAAAAATTATGAATAATATATATTTATATTATTAGTATTTACAATTAAATGATTATATAATCATGAGTTAAAATCATATTTTCATCTTCTTACCTAATATAATTTTGTATCAAATGTATTTTCAATTTCTATATAAATAACTATATAAACTATGAGTTTCAGTAAGACTATATTCAATTTATTAAAAACAGCAAATTTTTTTATCACCTTTTAGTTCACTTTGATTTTGGAGGATTATCTAAATGTTTGAATATATATTTCTTTAACTTTTGTCACTTATTCCAATTTTAATCACCAAAAAATTGTGTATACCTAATAAAAATTCTTAATCTTATATAATATATTTAATTCACTATGTACTAATTCTCCGAAAAAAAATATGATTTTTTATTCATTAGCAAATTACTATTAAATTTCTTTATATTATTTATATAAAATGTATAAATAAACAAAAATATGATTTAAAGTAATTTTTTCTAAAGAAACTTTTTATTTTGTAAAAAAAAATAATATTGATAATGCTAATTTTCATACGGACTCTGTAATATCTGTTTGTTATAAAACTACATCAGAAGAATAATAATAACTAAGTATCATCTAAAAATAATTTTTAGATTGTATTAAACTCAAAATAATAAAACTTTTTTATATATACATACACATATTTATGTATTTATTTATTTAATCTAACTTAATTAAAAATATGAATTTATGGTTTAACACAATTTGATTTATAGACCAACAATCGCTTTGGAAATTTTATCTGCATACCCAATGCATAAACTATGATTGTATTTTATTAATCAAGAATTTATTTCAATAATATGAAACGTATATAAACTTTCAATTAAACATTGTAATTATTAAAAACTTGTTTAATAAATAGCAATTAACCGTTAATTAAAGTAATATAAATAGTTCTGTTAATACTAAACTAACAAATTTACCTATAAAAATGATAAAATAATAAATTTTACAAAATATGTTGTTATAAAAGGAGCTATTATTTTAAGTAAATTCAGAAAATTATAAAGATATATACCATTAAAAATGAAAATAAAATTATAATAAAATGTTTTTTTCACTTGTATTTTTATATTTGTATATATTTTATATTCAGATATCAATTTATTTAAATCTGTATAAATAAATTTGTTTCAAAATTTACTATTTAAATTTATAACTTAAAATTATTCAATAGATGTTACAAAAATAATTATATTAAACTTCAATAAAATTTATGAATAATATAAAATTAATTAAAAATTCAAAAATATTTTATCTTGTTAAGATAGTTACATATTATTAGGGTATAATATTAATCTTAATTTATTATTTAAATATAGTAATAACCTATATTTATTACTATAAAATATTGAACATTTATTTATATACCTACTTATATGAATAACTATAATTGCAATAACAACTTATACATATAACATTATATATAAAATAGAAAAAGAAAAAAGGAGTTAAAAGAAATTTTTAATTTAATCAAATTTCAATATGCTTTCTTATGCTTAAAATAGTAAGACACAATAACATTTTGGTTTAAAATAATAACTTTCAACATCAGCACTTATTTTTATTATAATTTTTATTTTATACATTTAAAATTTTTAATTCTTAACTCTAGAATAATTAATTCTAATTTTTTAATTCTATAATGAATTTAAACAGTGATTTTTAGAACTAAAGTAGATAATACATTAAGTATTATATTATGAGTTATAATTACGAATGTTTAATTGTTATTGTAAAAAATTCTAATACTTTACATATAAATTATAAAATATAATTTATAAAACTCATAAATAAATAAATCAAAATTTTTAAAAAAGTACAATTTTTTGGTAAATCAGATATTAAAATATAAAATTTAAATCACATTATGAATTAATTTTATAAGAACGCACACAACTGTTGTAAATACCTTGATATTTATTAATTTATTTATTGTGCAATTAATTTGAAAAAAAATTTATATGCAATAAACTTCTGAATTTTATTTAAGAAATGAGATATACCTATTTAGAAGCTAGTTTTAATTTATCATTTCTATTTTTATATGTTTTGTATTATTATATCAAAATATCACTACATTGAAAATTTATTGGTTTGCATTAGTTAAAGAAACTTTATTTCAAATAATAAAAATAACCAACTTGAAAGAAATTAGAATTTAGGATACATTATTTATAAATATCATTACAAAATAGTAAACGTATAAAAATTAATTCATATTTCACAAAAATAAAAAATTAAAATATATATTGAAATAACTATTTATATTATAGTTTACCATTGAACTGTAATAATGAAAAACAAACAACTAAATACAATGTTTCAACAATAACGATATTATGAGTTTTTCATAGTTTTTATAAAAATAGTTACGATTACTTATTTCTCAATTTTACTCTATTTGTGGTTTTTATTTTAGTACAATATACAAATATAATTCTGATAAACTATTTATCATAAAAAATTAATATACTACCTTACAACAATTAAATATGGTTTTAAGTTACTCAAAAAGTATCATACATTTTTTAAGATCTCTACAACTTATATAAATGATAATGCCAGTAATATAACTTTTTTGGTACTTATATCAGAGATATTTATACATTTAAAATATCCAATGAAAATGCTTTTGATACATTAATCATTCTGAAGAAAAACTCTATCTTTTATTTGTTGACACAATTATTGTGAAATGGATGGCTTAATTCTTTTTGTATTTGGAATTTAGATATAATATATACAATCGAATAAGCACTCTATTTTAAAAAATATTAAGTTATAAAAATAAGATTTAATAGTAAAAACAATTTCCGTGAAAATTATAAGTATGAAATGTAAAATTAATATTAAAAGAATGAAATTGGCGTATACATACTTCTATATGCAAAGATAAAACAAGATGGAAAATGGAACGAGAAATTCGGAGCACCGCCCGCATTCCATTTTTGTAAATATATATGCCACAGAACAGAGCTTAAAGCGATTCACAGACGGTGGTAAAAGTTCTTGTCACAAGTACAACGGAGATAGATAAACGTGTAAATAAAACTATTAAACGCGTTAGAATGTCTTCATAAAAAATAAAAACAGGAGCACGAGCTTAATCATCTAGCTATTTGGCTTTCTGTTGGAGACAAAGTATTGGTGAATAGTACGACTTACTATAGACTCGAAAAGTTAAAGAATGGATGCGTAACGTTTAAAAAACATTCACGACTATACATCGTAGCTTTATATTTGTAATGTACCAAAAATTCGTAAAATTATGAATCGAAGAAGAGTTCCTTGACCGGCATGCACTTGTGGTACTGGAGATGAATACGCGATTTTACTAAAATTCTTCCGTGTGCCTCAATATGAGATTAAGGCTAAAGAATACAACTCGAGCAACGCGACTAGTGCACACACACGCTTCGGCTGAAAGAAATTTTGACAAGGAGAACGCACAGCTGCACCTTGCACCCTGTCGCACTCGCGCGCACTCACTCTCATCTCAAACGGGCGGCCATTTTGCGCCCGTGCACACCCGTGCACACCCCTACACGCGCCAACAACACTCGTGCACATCTACGCTTTTATCCACCTCTATATCCACCTCTATATCCACCTCTATATCCACCTCTATATCCACCTCTCACTCTTACTCTTCTCCCTCCAGCGCACTCCCGATTTTTATTTCTTTTTCTCCCTCCTCCTCGTTCTTCACCACCACCACTTCCTCTTATTTTATCCTTTCTACAAATACGAGCGATTACCTTGAAACCCGATTTTTTACTCTTTATATGCGTACATTTTTTATATTATAATTCGACTGGTATAAATTTTTCGGTAAATTGTACAATATGTGTACTTACACCTATACGACTCTTATACAAGTTATCCATCTTACGTCCCCACATATGTGAATCTGGTCAGTTTTAAAAAAAAAGGCGCGCAACATATTCATCCGATACTATTGAGGTTTTCGTTATAAAATTCAAAACAGGTGGCGCTCGTTCGATAATTATTCTGCTATAGAACCTATTATTATACACGATATACATTATGTTTATTAAGTGTAACAAAAATTTTATATTAAACAATTTTATTTATTGAAAATAAATATTTAAGGCTACAGTAACGAATTGCATATATATGTATATATATATATATATTCGAAATTCAATTTTAATATATAAGTTAATACATATAAATATACTACGTATACATTTTGTTTAAAAATATTGAATTAAATAATCGTCCAATGAAAAGTTCCACCAAATTTGGGATAGATATGCATATTTTAACATTTATTTTCTAATTCCAATATATTATATATAACAAGCGCTGTGTATGTAATATTTCGATGAATGGATTCGCGGTTTATTTGAATGCAATTTTTCTTTTATACGTTACGAATGAACTTATTTTTTTAAATAAAATAAAATTTTATTATTTTTACATGATTTCTTAGCAACCCAAATTTATAACATAAATTTATTTAATAAATAATTTCAACATACTCTATTTTATTGTAATATCCAACTCGAAGGACGAAATGTAATTTCTTAAAGTAAAAATTCGTAGTTTATTTGAATGATACATATATTTGATATATAAACTTGTTAGACTTGTATTGTAATGAATACTTTAGGTAGTTAAAAAAATTAACGAGAACTAATACTTTAAACGTATAAATATCATACTACACACAATATATGCAAGATCTCAAATAACATTTATTATAATTAAATGAAATTCGAGAAAACTTAAGATACAATCTTTCTATTTTTTTCTTCGCTTACACTAAAAAATTTTTCTTTTTACAATTTACATACTTTGATTTATATGGTACGCAAAAACTTGTTCAGATTAAGATGGATTTTTTTAAAAACAATGTTTCCTCATCATAAAATATATTTAACGAATATTATACATTTTACATACATTGAACATATAAATATAGTATAACGACCAAATAATGTTGAAATTAGTATTATACATATACATTGAGTATACATATAAAATTTTATTTTCAGTTTCATTTCAAAGATAAATTTTATTTCTGGTAACGAAATTAACTCCATTCGCACGCGTATGTTTGGTAAACATATTCGGTAGACATTAAAAAGTGTTTGAATTTTATATTTAAAAAAATTATCTTTTATAGATGTAATTAAATTTTTGGTGTATGTACACGTATTTTTATAGTTTTTGTACATTATCTTAATTAAAGAATATTGTACAATCTATTAATTAAATAAACTAATAGTTAACTAAATATTAATATATCACTAATCTACAAATTTATTTTATTTTTATTATTTAAATATGAACTTATAAATTACAAATTAAACAAATTAGTAATATAAATCTTTACTGACACTTTTTGTATTAAACCATAACTATACTATTAATATTTTCTGTAGTAATCGATAAACTTTAATTATGAAAGAGTTTAGATGTAATATATGATTAGAAAATCATTACATTCATATATAAATTTAAAATAAATTTAATTTTCCTATCATAATAAATATAATAATTATTTTATAATAAAAGAATAAGTAATTTAAAATTGTTATATGATTATTATATAAATATTTCAATTTTATTTTATAAATTAAAATTATGATATTTGCATATGTTACAGAATATTTTTTTCAATATTACAAAAAAATTTGATTTATATTTATAAATTTTTAATATAGTAGTAATCGATTACTTATTGAAGTAATATATAATTTACTTGAACTGACTTTTTAATTCATTTAACAACATTGAACCAATCACCATTTTTTCACAATTCACATAAATATCTAAGTTATTCTCTTTTAACGTTTTTATTGTTACTAAAACCAAAGATTTAGATCCAAGAGTATGGGCAGCAAATCTAATAATAAAATTATTAAAAATAAAAAATGAAAAATTAACTCAAGTACTATTTTCTACTTAATTTCTACATACCTGACAGTATCATCATCACTTGATATAATAGCAAGATTAGCAGCCTCTAATATTTTTTGTGACAAAGCCTTTCTATTTCCCAAGTAATTAATTTTAGTAGAATATTCATTCATACCTTTTAATTTATTTTTTTCAGATAAAAACATTTTTTCCGGTAAAAGAACAGATCTAATGATTTCGCCAATAGGTCCTTTAATATTAATATTACGAGATAAATGATCATCTTTGACAGTAAAATTAATATCAAATGAAATTGATTGTGTAGAATCATTGAAATTAATTCCTATTGTGGAAGATATTGACGAATTTACTTGTAGAATTGAAATTGGTGAAAAATCATAAATAGACATCCCATTCAAAAGATTCTAAAATTTTAAATCATTAGAATGATTTATTGTGGAACAAAGGATATTTAAATTTATAATATTATGAAATAAAGAAATTAACATCTTAAAAAAAATTTTAATGAAAAAACTTTTAAGTTTTTAATAATTTTTAGTTATTTTAATATTTAGTTAACAACCATATCATTACTTCAATTGTTAGATATATTTTTAAAAAGAAAGTATATTCATAAATATTCTATGCTTTTCTTTAAAAGATTTCATACAGTATAATACAAATTTTTTTTGTTTAATTATCAACCAATAAATGTACCCATTTAAAATTTTAAAATTTAAAAATTTTTTTTAGAAGTTCTTTCATACTAATTTCGAATTATATGTTAAGAAAATCGTTCAAACTTTAGTCATTATTATGTGATATAAGAATCAATTAACATATGAAAAATTGTTTAATATTAAAAAAAATTATTAAATACATAGAATACTTTCAAACTATTATGTATATAATCCTTTGAATTAAAACTTTCAAATATTTCATTTTAACACAACTAATAAATATTATTAAAAAAAAAAGTTATAAGCAATTATTAGATAGTATAAAACATTATTTATAAAATTAATTATATTAAAAAATATATATATATATATATTACAAACCTTGTTTCCAACACAAATGTCTTTGATGTTCTCAATACCTTCATTTGTAAATGTTAATTCTATATTAACCATAGAAGGATTAACTAAATGTTCAGATCTGGTAAATCTATATTCAATTTTCAGACCTCGTCCACTAACTTTATTAAGTAATTCATATTTTTTTACTGGAATGAATGAAGGCGATACCTCTTTGATACCGATGGAAGAAGATATTGATAATGGAAAAGGTACAATAGGTGTAAGAAAGCCTCCTAAACTTGGTGTCATTATAGGAGTCATAGGTAGCACTAAAAAATTTAAATAACATTATTAATTTACATTGGAAATATGAAAAAGTAAAGTATTCAACTTACCATCATCCAAATCCAAAAGTAAATCTAGATTACTTTTTGATTCTATCTTATTTTCATTTTTAATTTCGGATTTTGTTTTATTTGTTGCTACTAGGCTTGTTTTTTCTAACATATTTTTATCTATCTCACTTTTTGAATCGGAATCAGAATCCTCAGAAGATACTTCGTCGCTATTCGAATCTTCCGAATCACTAATATCTTCTTCGTTATCATCATTTTCCAAAGACTTAATTTTTGTATTATTTGCAACTCTTTTCATTTCACTTTCAGATTTTTCGGCTGTTGATGATTGTTCACTTGATGTATCACTAGTTTCATCACTTGTAGAATCAATATTAGAATCATCACTATCTGAATCTTCATCTTCTGAACCTATTAATAAAAAATTAATAATATATGAAATATTCGAAATCAAGTAAAATATAGTATTTCAAATACAATGGTCATTAGTTATTCTACACAAAAAATAAAATCTTTTTATTGTAATTTATATTGTAATATGTAATACTAAAATAGTTAATATTTTATTAAATATAAGAATAAGATAATCAATGAACTTTATTTTATATATTTTATAAAATAAACGTATTGATTATAATAAAAACTTATATTTTTTTTAAAAAATTAATAAAAACTGAAAAAATAAGCTTAAGATTTTATAAATATATATTCTTGTTAAATAATCAAACCTTCTTCTGGTGTACTTTCACCTATGCAGTAAAAATTTTCCTCGTTATTCTTATTTTTTTTCTCTTTTTTATCTTTTTTACTGGCATGTTCAACATAATAAAGTTCGGAAGAAGATGTGAGATCAGGTACATCTCGTACAGATGGATCTGGTGGTACACTAGGAAAAGGAGGTAATGGCCGATAACCACTACAAGGCATATCTAAATAATGAGATAGTGTTCCCAATTGGAACCGTATATCTTTGAATCTTGACGTAAGAGTTGGAGCTGGTTTGTGTGCAAGAAAAATTTTATTCGCATATTGTGGTAATTTTTTATCAGGTTTCCCATCGTCTTCAAAAATAAAGTATTTAAGAAAGCGTGCACGATCCCGAATATCATAATTTTGATCATATTTGGCTAATTGGAATACATATTGACAAAATTTGTTTGTTTGTTCAGGATTATTCAGATATAATTTAACAGATAAATTTAGAATTTGTAATTTTACAATATCTTTCTCATTTATAAATGTTTTTGCCATTTTTCTTAAAACATCAGGAGCTATTTTTGGTACTCTATTAGCATATTCACCTAACAACCATAGAATTGATGCTCTGGCCTGTGGTACTGTTATAAAATCCATTAGTTTAGCCATATGAGCTATAATATCCTTATGTTCATTTGGTTGAGTTTGCAATAATTTTTTTATTACCACTACACTTTCTGCAACAATAGCTTCTATATAACATAAAAATTATTCCATATTACATATGTGTAAGTATAAAAATATAATAATATTATTAATTATAAAAATTTACTTTTGCAATAATTAGAATAAGAATTTTCATAACAATAAAAAGATTATTTTTCTACAAAAAATCTATTATTAACTTTAAACAGATATATTTTTAGAATTTCAATAAAATAATATTTTCAAAAAAATATCATTTATTTATAGTTTTTATTACAAAAAAATAGAATAAATTGAAGGATCAGAAAATAACTAACAAAAGAAAATTAAAACAGTAATTATAATATAAGGAAAAAGAAAAAGAATCTAAAAAATCTTCAATGATAAAATTACATTAAAAAGTATAATAATTAATGTAAATATTTAAATATTTAGAAAAAAATAAGTTAAAATTAAAAAAATAAAGTATGTAAAGTTATAGAAAAAGAATCGTAAATAACCAAAAATGATATATATTAACTCAGCTCAGTTTTTTTACAATTAAAAATTATTTCTTGTATAATTTTTCACATCAATATTAAATTTATCGAATAGAAAAATTATTCTCTTATTTTTAATCTTATGATTATATAGTACTATACTATTTTTTACAGTATAATTACAGTATTTTACATTTGATTTTTCTCTTGAGATACGAAAAATAAAATTAATAGATTTAAATTAAATTTGTCATATAAAATTTTTTAATTAGATTTCTAGTCAGTGAACTTAAATATTTTTGCTCCTTTTGTATATTTTTGCATTATATATATAATTCATTAAAGAAATTTTAATATTTGTTTTTATTTTTTAAAATTTTATAAATTTTTTATTTAATTTGAACATCAGGGTATGTTTAAGAAAACACTTTAAAAAAGTAAAGATAATACGTAAAGTAAGTAACACAAGAACAAAATTAAAAAATGTAGACATGTATCAAAAAAGGAAACAAAACCTGAAAAAGTATAATCATACATTAGCTTAAGAAGTATAGGAATAAATTAAAAGAAAAAAATTTAAGAAAAATAGATAAATAAAACTTCAAAAAAAGAGAATTAAAAAATATGTCAAGATATCGAGAATTTTGTCACTTTATTACACAATGAATAAAAGTAACAAAAATAAGTATGCATAATTTGCATAGAAAACGGCTAGAACAAGCTTTTAAATTTTTAAGTGCAGTTTTGATCAATTACTTTCTATATCATTGAAATATCTAGCTAACTGCTTCATAAATTTTTTTGAAATATTTAAAATTCTATACACTCCATAAATGAAATACTTTTTTTTTAAATCACTAAACATTAAATATTACTTACACATTTTCAATATGTATTTGTATTGCAAACTATTTATCTGTTAAAAATTACTAATTATTGGTACTTTTTTATTTTAGATGTTTAGAAAAAAAAATAACAAAAAAACTAAAGCAAAATTACAACACACACATAATTAAGATACATGAAAAGATCAATGTATGTACACGTATTTTTATAGTTTTTGTACATTATCTTAATTAAAGAATATTGTACAATCTATTAATTAAATAAACTAATAGTTAACTAAAGATTAATATATCACTAATCTACAAATTTATTTTATTTTTATTATTTAAATATGAACTTATAAATTACAAATTAAACAAATTAGTAATATAAATCTTTACTGACACTTTTTGTATTAAACCATAACTATAAAAATCTAAATAATATAAAAGTAGCAACTATAAATGAGGATAAAAACAGAAATAAAAATAGTATAAGAAAAATAAGATATTGAATAATAATATAATAAGTTATAATAATTAAAAAGTATGAAGAAATTTCAAAACTTAATTATAACATTTATTTAAACTTTAAAAGATAGATTTTATTAAAGTAAAAAGACCAGTAAAGAATGTTAATATTAATTAACAGCACTGTTATAACTTCGAATAATTTGCTAAAATTTATAAATATAATTGTTTATGAGAAAAAAATTAATTAGAATCATATTCACTAATAACATTTAAATTTAGTTTATATGACAATATATATTTAAAACACAATTTTGTAGCATATTTACCATCTCTATTACTCAATAATGAAACTAATCCACTGAGACACGTATCAGTCACTTCTTTAATATTACTAGCACATTGTCCAATAGCTTGAATACTAGCACCAACAAATTCTTTATCACTACTTGAAATATAAGTTTGAAATTCTCGTAAAATCACACTAATACTTGTTTCAGTTGCCAAGTTTGTTAAAATATCTAATTTCAATAATTTTATATGAGTTGGATCTGATGTTCTAACAAAAAATGATTTTAAAAAAGGTTCAAACATGCCCTGAAAATTAAATTATATAAATATTTATAATCTACAAATATTTTTTTAAATTTAAAATTTATTTAAATATAATACTTTTCTTGTGATAGAGATACTGGCAATACAATGAAGAACTATACTTTGAACTTCTCTATGACATCTCAATAGCCTTATCAAAGCTTTTGCAGCAACCATAGCTTCACTTCTAGGTGCTGCATGATGATACAATTGTGCTACTGCCATAACTACTGCTGCATTTCGACTTTGCAGTAATGGTTTTGTATTGCGCAAAAGCAATCTATGATCTGGGTCGAGAGTAAATTTTGGTTTTTTTGTATTAGATGATTCTGAATCAGAATCATAAAACGGATGTACACCATCATCTTCAAAATCCTAAATAATTGTGTTATTATTCACAAAAAATTTAAATTTCACATTTATTAATTTAAAAAAAACT
This sequence comes from Dolichoris vasculosae, assembly GCA_018907195.1. NCBI lineage: Eukaryota > Metazoa > Arthropoda > Insecta > Hymenoptera > Agaonidae > Dolichoris > Dolichoris vasculosae. Next base: position 18,738,604 of record JACCHY010000005.1, on the reverse strand, counting down.
TTTCTTTACTAACTTTTTAAATTTAAAATCCAAAAGTATATAATCAAGTATAAATAATAAAGAAATAATGTATAAATATTATGATAGCAACCAATAAGATATTTAAAATAAAACTAAATGTTTTAATATATCTTTTAAAGTAGTTATCATTGATATTTATTATATCTACTATTTTATATCCTGAAATTTTATATATTGAATATTTTTTAAAATAACTTACATCTCTATTAGGATCCAAAAATTGTGCTCTTGCATATCTTGTTAACATATTAACAATAACTACTTGACCCCATTCATCTACATCAACCAATAAATTGCACAGTTTTCTATAATTTTTATGTATCAGATCTATTCGATCAGGACAAACTTCTTCAAAGGCCATTACAGCAGATCCTACTACAAGAGTAGTCTTATCAGATAATAATTTTTCTAAAACAGTGATAAGTTCCTCTTTTTGTTCTGGGTCTAAAGAAAACAATTTCGGAATTGCATGAGCTGCTGTTTTTCTAACATATGGTGACATGTCACTGGCAGAATCTTTAATAGCCAACATTACGATTGGAACTATCATCGATACCCTAATACTGGAAAGAACCCTTAAAGCGCTTGCTCTTATTAATTGATTTGGATCCTTTAATGCTCGTTGAAAAGTAGAAATTGATAATAATGCAAGATCTTGTTGATCTTCTGCATATCTAACTAAATATACATAAACTAATTTTTTAACTTCAATATTTTTTGAAACTACATTTTTTACCACAGCTGGAAAAAGATCAGATGCATCTCTTCCTTTGGCTACCATCTGAAAAGAAAGAAAAATATTAAGAAAAAACTAATAAAATACATAAAAAATATAAAAATACTAATAAACATACACCAATTATCCTTTTCATAGCTTCCAATTTCATTCCATCTTTGTTACTATCAAGCATCTGCTTTAAATCATCATGTCTATTAAAAAGTTTAAAATAAAAAGTTTATTTAATTTTCAAAATTAAAAAGTTTCATAAAAGAAATAGAAAATATATAAGGATTAACTTTTTGTAATCAGCATGAAAAAATCCACCAGAGGCTAGATCTGTAGCCACCTCAGGTTCAGCTGCTCCAGTAGAGCTTCGATCATTGCTGTATGATCCTCCATTATTTGAAAGTGTATTGGTTGCAGCAGTTAACATGCTGATATTAATAATAAATAAATCAAATATATATATATATATATATATATAAGATTCAATCAATTTCAATTTATTTTTAAAACTGAATTAGACAAATCTACATCTGATTCAAATTACAACTTAATAAACTTCAATCTTACTTTTACAAAACTAACAAGTTTTGTCAATTAAATTATGTTAAATCATCCTTAATATATATAAAAAAGAGAATACTAAAATATAAACATAGTCTTCTTAGTTCTGTAAAACACAGTATGAAAACTTAATATTTATCATTAAAATTTACCTAATGCATGTTAAAGTAAACTATTGAAATGAAAAATTAAAGGCATTGTGAAGTAAATCTGTAAATTATTTATTTATCTACACTTGCATCTGTAATAAAATTCAGTCACACCATTACTCTTTATTTAAGTTAATACTAAAGTTAGAGATATAAAAAATAAATACTTAATTTTTTTCGTACAAAAACACTAAATCCTTAATAGATATTAATTATTTTTAAAAAATTTTATCAATAATTTTAAAATTAATTAAAACTCAATGTTATTATCTTGATTTCGTATTGTTAGTTCAAGAAATGATAACTATAATCAAAATAAACGTAATATATCAAATTCGTATATTGAAATATGTCGTCGTGTACAACAATTAAAAATACAGATAAGGTTTTATGATTTTAAAAGACATAAAAATGGAAATAACCACAAAACACGAGATAAATGATTGTGGCTAGACGAGAAACGGAAACTAAGCATGCGCAGTAGATGAATAAATTTAAGATTTTCAAAAATTATACTAACTGTATCAAAAGTAATATGTTCATATATTCATTTGGAAACAATTTATTTTGGTATTTTATTTAGTTCCATCTACATTGGCTATTTGGCTAGAAATCTAGAAATATACGCTGTTATATCTTGAGGATTTTAAAAAAACTAATTTATAAAGTTTTATTATTAACAAAATTTAGAATTGTCCAAAAAAATTTTAATTTAAATCCGAAAACATTCCTGAATCATTCTGAATCTTCTGTGTATTAAAAAAATTCCATGTTCTAACTTGTTCACTGTGTTACAACTATGTACAACGTGTACAACCAACCTGTTGATCTTGATGTAAAAATTCTTTCATGGCTTACACGTCTAGTTTATTATTGTTTTTGGAGCTACTCTAAACAAATATTTTTAAGGGTCACTAGGGTAATTTTTAAAAAAAGAAATCCATTTAAAGTCATTATTTAATCCATTTTATCTAATTTACACAAATTTTATAAGCATACGTATTAAATAATTAAATTTGAAAAATAATATGTATTTTACAAAAAAATTTTGAAAATAAATTCATTTTAAATTTCAGAATAAACAGAATCGAAAATTTCCTTTATTTTTTAACTTGTGTTTTTCAAATGTATAAAATTTTTTGAATGTCTTTTGAACGTTGTAGCTCCCTCACAGTTATATTTTAATTATTGGAATTAAAGTTTACCAAATGGATGCATTATTTACAATATAATAAATTATTTGTTACTTTATTTTAAACAATTTTAGCAAAAATAAATAATAATTTATATAATTAAAGTTACGATGAGTTAATTTACTTCCAAATAATACGTTTTTTGTAAATTATGATTGTATGTATATCAAGATTGTGTGTCAATGTTTTTATTGCAGCATAAATACCTTTCTTAGATAATGGATGTTATTTACGAATAATAACTTACAAGTTTAATAGCTATCATATTATGCAATTATTTAATCATTTTGAAACTAGAAACTTAGAATAATTTATGAAACTTTTTCACGTATTGAATAATTTGTTGATGAAATAGCTTTCTTTACAAAGTTGTCTTGACCTTTTTGAATTGGTGGAAATATAAGTTAATATTGAAAGTTACATTTTTCAGAATGGCAAGTATTTTTAGTGCATCATAAAATAAAAATATGGTAGATAGTCCAGCATAAATCTTTCGTACATATAATGAAATTTGTACTCTGCATATTTTGGTCTATGTCTAAATACACTAATCATAACCTAATTCTAAAAGAAATGTTAAAACATTGTTATATAATAGATATCTAATTTTTAATAATATTAAAATTCTGATATTTCTATTTTTGGTATCAATCTTCTATAAATAACTAGTAATGAAAATATTTATATTTATAATATAATAATATTAGCTCGTCATGATAGAAATTATGATTTAATAAATATAAATAATAAAAATTATTGTTTAATATTAAATTATACAATTAATTTGTATTCATAATTGTTTAAAAAATCATTTTTATTAAAATGTCTGCAAAAATATATCAATCTGATCAGGAATTGGAAACAAAGGTGAAAAAAGGTACGTAAAGATGCTAATTTTCAAAATAACTTTTTTTTAAAAATGTTTAAATCATAAAAATCGTTTTGTAACATATAATTATTTTCATTATTTTACTTAAATATTGAAGATTTTATTTACAATAATTTTTATATTAAATTTTTTCAGCAACAGAAAGAATTTCTGAAAATATGCATATTGTAGCTAATGAACCATCATTGGCATTTTATAGGCTTCAGGAACATGTACGAAAGGCTTTGCCTCCAATGATAGAAAAAAGAATTGAGGTATTAGCATTAAGACAACAACTCCAAGGTCATTGTTATGACGTTGAATATGCTATTAGTGCAATAAAAAGTATGGAAGGAGCTACAAAAAGTTTTAATAATACTTTAGAATTATTAAAAAATGCTATATTCTATAAACAGCAAATTAAATATGAAGAACAACGTCGTAAAAAGATAGAAGGCAATAAGGAGTCTATGTATAAAAGACTTTCTGCACATATACCAACTTTACCGGATGATATCTCCGATGTTGTTAGAGAAACTGCAAATCGAGTTGAATCAATAATGAATCATGCCAGGCATTCTAACATAGAAGGACATCGAATAAATTAATTTGGGATATGGTTAAATAATTATTTTTTTAGAATTCTATTAATGTTATTTTATTTAAAAGCATAATCAAAATTTGTAAATATTATTTACCATTCAATATTTACCTTTAATAATTTTATTGTGAATTTTGTATTTTTATAATTTATAACGCAATAAAATTTTAGATATATAAATTTTTTCAAAAAAATCAAAAATCTAATGTAAAAATTTATTATATCGAATACAGAAATGTTTTAAACATTATAAGAATGGATTTACATAAGCAATTTCAGTTTCTGAATTTTATTATTAAGATGTTTGATAAAATTAATGTTTGTATTAATTTTTTTATCTATTACAAATATTATAAATTATGAATTTATTATAACATTAATGATTACACCTATTGTAAAAATTATATACTTTTGTCTAATTCTTCACTGTAAAAAAAATGTTAATTTATTATTTTTTCTATAATAAAAATTATCATGATTGTTAAACATGTATTTAATTAATATGTGTATATGAATATTCTTATAAATTTTTATTATATGTAAATACATAAATTTAAATATCACAAAGTATTTCGAAAATTAAATTGTTAAATGTTTAAATAAATAATATGTATATTATTATATAATGTCGTACATATAAAATATGATTAACCTTTAAAAAGTCTACATATATATTTTTCAAATTGAAAATACTTCTTAATAATATAAATAAAGGTATGAAATATTTCCTCAATATTCTCTTTTATCATATTTATGGTTCCGATGATTGTCTAAAAATGTAAACAATAAAACTTGCACTACGCAAATTTCAAATATCACGATTAAAAAATTCAAGCTTCACTGACGTCATTAATCCAAGACTTAGTCGACCATATTCAGAGCGATTCAATCCCGTGACCTGACCTGTTATTGAATATGGAATAGTGAAATAAAATTAAGTTCGTATCGACAATTTTACAAGATTATCGTTTGAATTTAAAATAATATAAAACGTATAAAAGTGTTATTTTCTTTTAAGCGAAATATATAATCATGGCAGATCGCACAAATATTAAAGAAATAATCCCTGCACTGCCAGATGAAAACATTGGTAACCAAATTTTTAAAAAATATTTGAGCCCCTCCCACACAGCTTTTAATATTATGACAATTCTTATACATTTAATTGAAGATAATACAGAGCTTATCCTTTTACCCATAATCAAAATTTATACAAGTTTTGATATTTATATTGTTATTATATTTACTATTTATTAATATTATTAATATACTTTAGATATGCTTGCTGCAACTAGTATCCTTCAACAGCAAGCTGCTGATATTAGAAATCAGCGTATCAATTGGCAATCTTACTTTCAGTAAGAAAGAAACTGAACAAAAACTTTAATTTTATTCTGAATCCTTTAAACTTCTGATTAATTATTTATTTATTAAAAACTTTAGGTCTCAAATGATTTCAAAAGAGGTTTATGATTTTATTACTGCCTTTGATGTTAGTGATGCTACTGTAAGAGAAGCTAAATTAAAGGAAAATCCTGGGCAAGCAGCTAAAACTTTTCTTAATTTACTTGGTCATGTTTCAAAAGATCAAACTATTCAATACATTCTTACTATGATTGATGATATGTTACAGGTAATTGTATATTAATTGTAGTATTTTATAAATTAAATAAATGCTACAAGAAAATAGATATAATAATATTTTAAAGTAAACATTTATGATTCAATTAATTATTATTAATTGTGAATTTAAATGTATGTAATTAAATTATTTTTTTTATATAAAATTAAATATAACATAAAAAATATTTTATAAATAATTGCAAGTATATTATGAGAAAAAATAAAAATATAATTTATTTAATTATAATATTTATTTCAATAGGAAAATCGAAGCCGTGTTGAGATTTTCCGTGAGCATTCCACTCGTAAGAGAGAATCCGTGTGGGGTCCTTTTTTGAATTTATTGAATAGACAAAATGGTTTTATCATGAATATGACATCTAGAATAATAGCTAAATTAGCTTGTTGGAGCCATGATTTGATGGAAAATACGGATCTCCAATTTTATCTTACTTGGCTTAAAGATCAACTTAAATTAAGTGTATGTTCTTAATATTCTTATTTTTGCTTTTATTAAACCTTGTGTATATTTATATTTTAAAAAACAATTTATTTGTATAAATTAAAAAATAGTATATTTAAACGTTTTAATTAATTATTAGTTTTAAGATGTAGTATTTATTTCTTTTTATAATTATCAACAGAGGTTTCATCCACGAGTAAATGTTTTTTTTACATGCTTTCTTGGCTTTATCTAATTTATTATTGAAAAGTCATTTTCTAGCACACTAAACTACTTTAAATAAATACAATTCATTCTATGAAGTTCTTTAAAGAAAATGTAATTTTATCAAAATATTAATAATTTAATTATAGTTTGCAATAAATTAAAGTTTATTCATTCATCTAAATTTAAATGGATATTTTATTTTTTATTTTTATAACTATCAATAGTATTTAGAAAACTAATGTTTTTAAATTATTAACGAATAATATTATTTTTAAATCCAAATCAACCATTAATTCTAACAAATAAATTTAATATTCTAATAAATAAATTAATAAATATTTGTTTATAATAATTATATTGTAAAAAATGTAATGGAAATAGTATAATAAGATAATTTAATCAAATATTGGTATTATAAATTAAATTTTTTATGCTTGATATATCTACTATTAGAAATATTTATTTCTTAATAACAAAGCATTTTTAATTTAAAATGCTTCAAATAAATGACTAATGTATTATTTAATTTCTTAATTTTTCTATTTAGAATAACGAATATATTCAATCAGTTGCAAGATGTCTCCAAATGATGCTTCGCATCGATGAATATCGCTTTGCTTTTGTCTCAGTTGATGGTATATCAACCCTTTTAAGTGTTTTATCTGGCAGGGTTAATTTTCAAGTTCAATACCAATTAATATTTTGTCTATGGGTACTTACTTTCAACCCTTTACTTGCTGAAAAAATGAATAAATTCAATGTCATTCCTATTCTTGCTGATATATTGAGTGATTCTGTCAAAGAAAAAGTAACAAGAATCATTCTTGCAGTATTTCGAGTAAGTTTAATACTTATTTTTATAACTGTATAAATCTATTAAAGTATTTATAATATCTAATATGAAATATGTATATCGTTAAAAAAATTTTTTAAATTATATTTAGAGTATAATGGGTAATTGTTTCAGAACTTGATTGAAAAAGTTGAAGATTCACAAGTTGCAAAAGAACACTGCATTGCTATGGTTCAATGCAAAGTTTTAAAACAACTCTCGATTTTAAGTCAACGAAAATTTGATGATGAAGATCTTACTGACGACATTGAATTTTTAAATGATAAATTGCAAGCATCTGTTCAGGACTTAAGCTCCTTTGATGAATATGCAACAGAAGTAAAATCTGGTCGTCTTGAATGGTCACCCGTACATAAATCTGGAAAATTCTGGCGAGAAAATTCAAGTCGTCTTAATGAAAAGAATTATGAGCTTCTTCGTATTTTAGTTCATTTACTGGAAACTAGTAAGGATCCTTTGGTTTTGAGTGTTGCATGTTTTGACGTTGGAGAGTACGTACGACATTATCCAAGAGGAAAACAGTAAGTTTGATATCAAATTAAAAAATTATCATGGCATTAACAGTTATATTAATTTAATATATATATATATATTTTTAAAGAAATTCAAAATCAATTACTTTTAATGCAATTATATAACTTTAAAGTATTAAAGATTTTTAAATACTTTGCTTTATAATTTACATAAAAATTTTAAATCCAATCTACTTAAAAAATATTTTTAGTTTCAATTATAATTATAACTTACTTGAACTTACTTTCTTATTTTCTAATACACTTCATTTTTCTTAATCATAGCATTATTGAACAATTGGGTGGAAAACAGCGAGTTATGCAGTTATTGAGTCATGAAGATCCTAATGTAAGATACGAAGCTCTTTTAGCTGTCCAGAAATTAATGGTGCATAATTGGTATGTAAATAAGAATATTTAGTTATTTTAAGTTTTCTTTTTTTTATATTTCAATATAATTAAATCAAATTATTTTATATGTTAGGGAGTATCTAGGAAAACAGCTAGAAAAAGAACAAACAGGAACAAGTGGAGCATCAGGAACTAAACCTGGAACTCAGGTGCCTGCTAAAGCTTAAATTTTTAAAGCATAATCCAAACAACTAGATTTATTTCATATTCAAGTATAATGTTCGTCATGAATTCATATTTCTGGTAACTGCGTTTTACTGTCGTATATAGATTTAAAACTTACATCTTTTATTGTTATAGTATTAAGAAATTATATGAAATATACATTAATTACCATATTTTTCATACCATTGGAAAACAGTTTTACATTCCACAGAAATGAAGAAATGTACATAAAATTTCCAAACAAAAATACAATACTTTTTAGGAAATTTAAAATATAAATTTTATGGAATGTTGTTGAATTTTTAATTATTTGTTATTAGTTATATTAAATTTTTTAAATTATTGAATTTAATAATTAAAAAATATTAAAATGCGTTTACTTTATACATATTCTTGACAATACTGTAGATATATATGTATGTATATATACTTGAATTTTCATCTCGGTGCATACATTAAATATGTACTATCAAATTTAATTGTTATTTGAATTAAAAAAATTATTTCAAAGTATTAGTAGAATAAAAATAATATTATTACAAAATATTTACATAATTTACTATAAATCCAGTGATATTAACCACTTTGTAATATACAAACATTTTAACAGTTTATTACATTATTATCAAAGAAAAACTAAATATCATTAATAAAAAAAATAATTATTATTTACTTTAATACTAAAACATTATTTAAAAATTTTATTGAAACAATAATTATTTTTCATTAAATGCAATTTTAACATTGATGTTACATGAGGTAAGTTGAATTACCAAATATTTAAAAATGTATGGTATATCAACTTCACCAAGAATCCCATTATCTCTACATAAGCGACACCTCGTTTTCTTTTCTCCAGTAAATGTTTTGTTCGCTGACAATTCCATTACAGGTCCAATTAAAGTACCGCATTTTTTACACACTAAAGTCTAAAAAAGATTAAATATTATAAATTTTGGGTAGACGATTAAAATTAATTAATAGTATTTACAGTCGTTTTATCTGAACAATGAAAAAGTCGATCTTGAAGTAAAAAGGAGCATCCGTGAGATATTAATGAGTCACGTTCCATCTCACCAAATCGAACTCCACCACCTCTACGTCTTCCTTTAATAGGTTGTCTGGTTAAAATGTCTATTGGCCCAGTACTTCTTACCTAAAATGTTTTAAAAAAGAATTATGGAATACCATTATATAAAATAATATAAATATTATTACATAAATAAAATACAAACTAAGAAACTAATTAGATATAACAAACCTGCCACTTATCTGAAACCATGTGACGAAGTCTTTGATAATGAACTATACCAAAGAATATATTCGCTGTCATTTCGCCTCCACCTATACCAGAATACATTTTTTCAGTTCCATAATAATTATAACCTCCTTGTTCAAGGAGTTTTCCAAAGTACTCAACGGCAGTTTCTTTTTCGGAAAATCTAAAGGGAGTTGCATCATGTACTAAACCATGAATTGCAGCCGATTTTCCAGCCATTACCTCAATCATCATAGCTTAAAATTCAGTTACATATATTACATACTATTCTAAAATATTCAGATATTTTGGCTAGATTTAAAATTTAAAATACTAAATTTACCTATAGTCATTCGACTAGGGAAACCATGGGGATTAAATACGATGTCTGGTATAAGACCAGTTTCTGTGAATGGTAAATCTTCCATGGGCCATTTTTGTGAACAAATACCTTTTTGCCCTGCTCGAGAAGCAAATTTATCACCAACACTTGGATTACGCTGTAAAAAAATATATAAAAAAATACATTATAAATAATTATTATATAAATAAAAATTACTATTTAATAAATGTATCTCAAATTTTACTTACAGAAATTCGAAAAGTTATGCAGGCTTTACGATTTGTGCAAGTCTCTAATGACCCACATAGTTTAACATTATCTACACAAACATCTTCCTTTCCCTTATATTTTCCAACTTCAAATAATTTTTTATCGTCATTAAAGAAGCTAAAAAATGGTATAAATTTGTAATTTTTATACAGTTATTTATAAAAAATATAAAATTTTCTTTTAAAATTAAAAAGTACTTTTATATTTAAATTTTTTACTGTCTTTATTCTACTTATTATATGATTATTTTACAAAAATATTTTATTATCACAACAAATTCAAATATTTAGGTAATTTAAAATTAATTATATAAATCAATGTTTAAATTAAATAATAGTTATTTTTTATCCGACTAATTTTCAAAAAATCAAAAATAATCAATTAAACTTAAAGTAATATTATCTTTATTTTCTAATATAATTTGATTTTCTATAATTATTTTAAGAATATATTTTATAAATGTAATTATGAGAAAAAAAAATTTTAATTTTACTAAATTATATTTAATCTCTATTTTCATTTGTAACAAAATTGTAATGTTTTTCCAAGTTAAATATTTACTTATTTTAAATGTACTTTTCATTAAAATTATTTTATTATTAGAATTACCAATAATAAGGATCGCCTTCTCGTATAATTGTACCAGGATTTGGTAAGCCATCAGGATCTAATTTATCAAAAAGTTGTTTGTTATTAGGATCCCTAGCAAAGTAATCACTCTGATCTTTTAATTCTACAAACTCTGATTTATATATCATTCCATGAGCAAGACCTCGTTCATATGCAGCTTTATTAATAATCATAGCATCTTCCATATCATAACCCTACAATAGTACATTATATAAATAACTATTTAGTGATTTAATCAATAATTTCTTTACTTACAGTATAAGAAATTACAGCCAAAATTGCATTTGTACCCATAGCAAATTCATCTAAATTAATGTTGTCATAATGGACAGGTCGAAAGAGTGGGGTTGTTGGAGTTTGTAATCTATACAATTTTGTTTCCGATTGTTGTTGCCATGTTAAACATGGAGTACCCATTGTTTGTTTACCCATCTATAATTTAATATTATTAAACTTAGATAAAAATAAATGTTTGAAATAAAAAAATTTTACCTGACACTGATACATATTTCTAGGACTTTGGTTACAATCTGGCATTGGTATAAGACAAGCTAAATTACTTAGAAAACTTGTCTTTGAAAGCTCTTGATGAGTGGTTAACTAAAATTTAGATCTTTATTATAAATAAAATATTTTACCGATTTTTTTAAATTTTAAATATAAATATAATTACTCCTTCATAAGCTTCCTCTGCAGTAACACAAATATTTAAATAAACTTGCTCAAATGTGCCTATAAATTCTGTTTTATTCACAGATAAATTTTTCACAGGCCTCATCATACGAGCAGGTCCTGTAAAAAGATAAACTCCAGGATATTGTGATGGAACATCTTTTTTTTTTACCAAAATTATTTCCATTGTTGATGGTACCTGAGATTCAAAATAAAAGATTTATCATCTTATATCGACAATGATTTCTTGATTAAATTTACCTTTTCGTTGATTTTAAAAACGCGCAATTTATCGATAACTTTAACAACAATATTATCTTCAATTAAGCCTAATACTTGTCCATCTAAAAGAACCGTGTAAGAATTTTTCCAATCATCAGCAATTGATAATGGTAACATTCCCAAGTCTAATAAAATGGTTGGTATGGCATTTTTTAATTCTGGATCTGGATATTTGGTAATAATACAGTTCATTGTTAAATGATTAAGTAAACCACACGGTGTACCATCTGGAGTATGCACAGGACAAATAAAACCTATAAATGAATTAAAAAAAAAATGTTTAAGAAAACCAAATAAATAATAGAATTAATATATAAAATATCTTTATAAATAACCCCAAGCATCTGGTAATAATTGTCTAACATCAGTTGTTCTCATTTCTTGAAAAAAAGAGCCTCTATGTATTGCTCTAAAGTGGCTCATGTATCGCATTCTGTTAATGTTTTCAGCAACTATGGTTAAACCTGTATTTTGTAAAAGTCCTAAGCCACTCTGTGATCTTATATTACCAGTAGATAAAAAATTTTCTATTTGAGAATCAAAAGTACCACATATCTTTAAAATATTTAGCATTTCTTCTGAAATATTAAAACCAAAAATTTTTTAGTATTTTAAAAATTATATAAAATATATGAAATAAAATACTTACGAATATTCAATGTAAAATTATTACCAACATTTTTTGCTCTTTTTACAATATTAATTTTTAATCCCATAAGCCAGGAATATAATTTTTCTTTAATAACTTGTAAATATAAATGACCACCTAATAAACATTCCTGCATCATAACAGCATCTATACCTTCAACAGCACATTTATTATCAACTAATGCAAAGAGCTTTTTTGCCATAAAGCAAAGTAAATCAAATTTTTGTTCAGGATTGTCAAGATGAATAGCTATACAATGCCTATTCATATTAATTTAAAAAAGTATTACATAATTTATAAATTCATAAATAGATTGATTAAAAAAATTATTACTGACTGTATTATAAAATTACAAACATCTATATCTGTAGCATTTAAAGGAAGTTCATGAAATCTTATTCTAAACATTTTTCCAATATATGTTTTACATTGTTCGTGCGAATGTAAATTTTTTTCATGAACAGCTCTCATCATATTGAGTACACAGTTTTGGTAATATACATCATTATCACAACCAGAAGTTAATGCATTATAAATAAATTTATCAGACACATTCATCAAGCACTTTAGTATTAAAACTAAGGGTGCATAATATAACACTTTTTTATATGTAAACATTAATTTTGTCGATCCATCATTTACATAATGCAATGAATTATTCTATATGTAATAATTTTGTATTAAATACTTATATATTTATTTATAAATATTAACAACTCACCGAAGCTGTATTGTCATCTCTAACACTTCTTAATAGAATACCTAAATCACTAAATTGATCTCCTCTTTGTTTCCACCCGGATCTTTTAATGGCTATCGGATAATTTCTTCTAGTCATTAAAAGCATTCTTATAATACGTTCATGCCCTTTAACAATAAAATATCCACCCCATTCTTGTTCATGTTCTTTTAATCGAATCAATTCTGCAGGATTTAGATTTTGCAAGTGGCATCTATTGGACTTGAAATAACATGTAACGGTAATCAGTAGTTTTTTAAAATAATTTATAACTACATTATAAAAAGACTCAAAGCTAAACCTTAAAATATCAAAATTATCAAAAACTAAATTAATCTTACTTTAATCATGATTGGAATTTCTCCTAAATTTTTTTCCAATATTTCTTGTTTTCTTCCATTTATAAACCAACCAATTTTAGCATTTATTTTACCTTTATAAGTAGTAGCTCTTTGTCTACATTCGGATGGATATATTTTATAATTTTTAATACCAATGGTTCCCTTAGGAACAGTAGGAGAATCAATGGTAACGTCTTCGATTCTTAATTCTATCTTATCTCCACTGGCGAGCGTCATATATACCGGAATTAAATTTTTTACTGCTTCCGAAAGACCTTCTTCGATCATATAATTAAATGAATCGACATGAGGAGCTCCTAATATTTGCAAAAGCTAAAAAATTACCCAAAAACAAGGTTAAATGTTTAAAATCTATTTAAATATATATTTACAAATGAATTCTACTTACAGCATTTTGTTTAAGCGCTGGTTTTCCGAAGTCTGCGGAGCAGTTAGATAATTTAGGTTCGATTAACATTTTTTTATATTTTTTATTCTAAGAATTTATAATTTGTAAAATTTGTAAATAACAACTTTCCCTCGTTAAAATCCACGTGTTGAAACAAATTTATTTCTGTTGTACCAGAGATGTCTCTGATGCACTGACGTTAGTCTATAAAGTGTACATGCGCACATGGTTTTTAAAAACAAACCTCTGCTACTTTCTCTAATTCTCCCACGCAAGCTAGTATATCATACAAACGTATCTTAATGTATAAATGTAACATTTATTTAAATGCGTGTCACTCTTTACAATAATTCGTTAAATCTATATGATTTTATTTTATCATAAAATTTAGTATAATAATGTATATAATATAACAATACACGAACAGATTAATAAACAATAATTTAAAAAACGATCAATCGATAATTATTTTTATATCAATTTATCTGTGCAAATTCGTCTCAATTTTTATTACGAAAGATACGTGATTGACGTGTATGAGCAGTAAATAAGGCAATTATGAAGTAATTGTAAAAATAATTCGTTGAATTAATTTGAAAATGTATGTCATGTGGCGCGCACGCTCGCAAATGAATATGCGTATATGAATACGAGATTATTATTAAATGTGTTTTGCGTTATGTGTTTGCTTTAAATTTTTTCCCTGAGTGCAATATTAATAGTTTATTATAAAAGCGCGATTGTGATTTTAAATTTACTTGATATTTCACTACGACGTACTTCTTATGATATTTGTATACAGGTGTAGGTTTAGTAAACACGAAAAGCAAAATTCTGTTGTGCATTAATTGTGCTTTCTGCAGAATTATACATCTAATAGATCTAGTAGATAGTCGTCAAAACAGTCGAAAATGGCGGAACAAGGTGAAAGAAGTCAATTACCACCTGGTTGGGAATGCAGATATGATAGTAGAAGTGGTCGTGCGTACGTTAATTAATCTTTTATAATATATTCTAAAAATTTATTGATTATTATATGTATTTAGTTATATTATTTGGATATCTTAAATGCTTTATCAATAACTTATTTCATCTTTAAATACTAATATTTTTTGTACAATGCTTCAATTTTCATTTCATTCTTTAATTCTTTTATATTTTCGAATATTTTTTGTTTGTTATTTATTCTAATACTATCCCAATTTAATTAATTCTATTGTTTATTTTAAAAGTATACATGTACAAAATATTATAGGCTAAAGTTTTCTTAAAATTTATCAATCTCCCACATTTGTATTCATTTAATTAAATTTTTATTTTGTAGATATTTTATAAATCATTTTAATCGATCTACAACTTGGGAAGACCCACGAGTACGATACTGGCAGTATGCACAATATATCCAATCACAAAATTCAACAACTCCAAGTTCTGGAACGATCGATCACCTAAGTGAATCCATTCCTTTACAGGTCAGTCAAATATCTTTCTTAAGTTAATCATCTATTTTAATATTCATTTTACATTTTGTATAATTCTTTTATCAAAATTTTGTAAAACTTAATTATAACCTATTTAAAGTATTTAATTTTGATTTATTAGTTTTAAAAGTATGTGGAATTAACTAAAATTAGTGATTGCCTTGTATATCATAATTAAAAAATATACAAATATATTTATTTGAAAAATTTGTTTTTGTACACTTACAATATTTCCATGCTGCATCTCTCTGGATTATCACATTGAATAATGTGATAACAGATGAGTGGAAATTCTACAACAGGGCATATAGTTTATTCTGGAGCTCACAGAGCTCCACAAGTGTATCCAACTCCTTCACCTTATTGTAACCCACAGCCTGCATTTTTACCTCCAAACTTACAGGTAGGTAAAAGTGCTGTCTCTGTGAAAAATGAAAAATACAGTATTGTTTATTTGAGAGGTTACATAATTTAAAATTTATCTGTAAATGAAAAATATTTTTAATTTAATTATTATTTTTTAGGATGTGAAAACACCACTATCTACACGATCTGTAAGTGGTTTAACAAATAGGCTTGGTGAAATGACAATTGGTTCTCCAACTCCTATTAGAAATATGGAATCTAATTTAATTCAGAATGATGATGTAGAATTACAAGTGGCTAAAATCAGTGCCATGTTTCCAACAGTGTCTGATACACATATTCGACTATTATTGAAAAAGTAAGATTTTAATATTTAAAGAAAAAAACTAAAACCGCTTTTTTTATAATACAGCTTCCTACAATTTTTTAAAATCTTTCTCTTAATTACTTAAATTCTTACATAATACTAATGCTTCAATTATTTTGTCTTTGTTATGTACTTTTTGAATAACGAGAAAGAGATACTTTAATTTTGAGTTCTGTCAAATAGCACATTGTAACTCAGGAATGGGTGATTTTTAATACAATTTAAAGTAACATTATATATAATTTTAAAAATGATAAAAATTTGATTAAAAATTAAATAAAATAATAATTTGAAAAAATTAATAATGCATCAAATACATTTTTTAGAAATAACGTATGTGTTACAATAAAATAAACCCATACCTGTTGTATATTTAAGTGCTAAGTACCTAGCCAATGTCTTTCAGATACCATAATAGACCAGCATTGGTGGTGAGTGCTCTACAAGTTGAGAAGAATCCACTTTGTCAGCCAGGACCTTGTACACCTGTAGGAGTGTACTCTAGTTATGCTATACCAAGATGGCGACTTCCACCTCATGCTATTCATGCAGCTCTCACACTGAGTCCACCTAGGGGTATACGGCCAGCCCCACATTCCCCAAAAATGAAACTTAGGTTCATTCCATTCTTAACAATGTCAAAAATACTATTTGGATGCTAGATGTTAATATTGCATATCTATGTATAAGAGCAAAACAAAAGAGAAAAAGGGAATTTTTTCTGATTCTTATTGCTTACTTAATATTTTAAAAGAAAAATTCATGTTTATTAATATTAATATATTTATACGCACTGCGTTAAATATTTTTGATTATATTCTCTTTTATAAAATATTCATCGTATCAAATTTTTATGAAAGTTTTATAATCCCGTATTATTCTTTATCAATAATTATTGTATTTTTAATACATATAAATTGTTAGGATTTTTTTATATCTATTTAATAAAAAATTATTAGAAAATTAAGTATCAGAAAAAATTTTCAAAAAGTTTGGTTAATTAAAATTTTGTTGAAAATTAAGTCATTCTGTTTTAGTCCTTAGCTATTTAGTATGTTGAAAAGTAAAAATAATGCAATTTTAGTTTAGGATTAAAGTTGATTTCGTTATGTTGCATGTTTAATCTTAAGATTTTCAAATAAATATATTTTAAGTTTTTATTTATTTATTTTTAATGAATCCACAACACTTTCTCAACACTTAAATATAAATTACATACTTTTTATTTTGCATTTAAAATTCTTACACTTTCAAATTAATATTATTGAAAGAGGGAATTGAAATTTGGAACAAAGTAAAATATTAATCACAAATTAAATAATCACTTATTGAACTTAATAGTTTTTTAATACATGTTGTTTAATACATGTTGATTAATTTTAAATAAATTGAATTAAAATTTTGCTCTAGCATCTATTAATAAGAACATACATGTAGTCATTTTTATGTTTACTTATTTACGAATTTGATTTCTATCCCAATCTTTTTCAGTTTCATCCCAGTTTTCAGTACCTTAGATGTTGAATTGCATCAGTTACTCGAAACGTAGATAGGTTAGTTTATTCTTTTATGTTTATAAGAATGTAAATATTAATATTTATTCTTAAAGAATTTTCTAACAATTATTTATTTTTATGTGAAATTGTACTATTCATTTCTTATAGCACGCATTCTTCACTTTTACACAAGCTTGCTAAATTTGGTATAAGAAAAGTACAAAAAGTATTTAATATTAGAAAAATATTTTTATAATATCTTTTAATTTAAGTCTTTATATTATCTTTTATTTTTCTTCATATTATGTATTTAAAATACATTTATGATTATTAATTTTACAAATTTTAAACAGGTACCTGAAAAATGTATTTCCAAAAGTGGATGAATATGTACTTCTTGATACTTTAGAACAATGTGAAAACAATGTTCAAAAAGCAACAGATAAACTACTTGATCTTGGTTATGAAAAACGTAATCCAACAGGTCCGTCTAGATTATCTATTAAAAAAAAAGAAGATGAAAAGGTAAATATACTGATTATTGATTGTAATATATTCTATTATTGTATACTTTTGGCATGATCAATTTATGTACATGAAATACCTTTTTGTAGGTACATATTGCTTTACCTGCTCCTACACCACCTCCACGTATGAAAAGTGTAGAAGAAAAAAATAGAAGTAAGATTAATTGTATTGATTAATTAATTTTTAACTTTTTTACATTTATTCAATTTCATATATTCAATTTTAAACATAGTGAAATTACGATTAATGGATAAATTTAAAGCTGTACCAGAAAAAGTTATTTTATTAGCAATGGATAGTGTAGATTATGATGAAGAACGAGCAGCACATATTTTAGATATTATGATTGCAGAGGAAACTATAAAGCCATTAAATACATCCAGTAATCAAAGGTATTTACTTTAAAAAGTTTTAAAGTAATTACAAAATTTATTTTTTAACGATATTTTTATAGTATTAATAAAAATGATGATAAAAAAGACAGCCCTCCAGTAATAGAAGCACTTAAATTATATACTTCACCAATTAAAAGAATGGTAAAAGAAATTGATATTGAACAATCTAAAAGATCAAAACATAAAAGTGAAGTACCAAAGTGAGTTTAAATGTATTGTAATTGAATCTGTAATATTTATTTAATAAATCAATCTTATTTATTTAATAATAAATTTAATGTTTTAGAGTCTCGCGTGGAACTAGTACAGCAGAAGATGATGATTATAAATCACATTATTTAACAAGGCCATTGGGTCCCAATACAGATTTACCAAAAGGAGCAAATAATGATCTACTTTTGTAAGTAATTATTTACCTATTGAAATCAAATTTTTAAAACCAACTTTTTATTTTCCAACAATCTGTATCATTGTATATCGTCGGTATTCATTAATAGTTTCTTTATTTTAGGCCTGATTATGCACCATGGTCTGGTCCTAATCCAGCTTTATTAACCAAAAATACATATACTAAAACATTAGCTTTAGGACGAAACACAAATTTAATAGGTAGTGGTTATAATCTTGCAAAAGGTTCTAATACAGAACTTCGTAAAGGTCCACTTAGAGGATTAGCTCAAGGATCAATTTATTCTCAAAGGAATGCTACTAGTAATACAGAAAGTCGCGGTAAATGAAACATGTGTAGTTGTTTCTTCTAGTTGATTTAAGTTTATATGTTTATTTTTAGTAATTTAAAATATATTAAGTTTATTTAGTCATTTTATTACATTTTAAAATTAAATATTGAATTTCATATTAGTTTGTTTTTTAATATAATTTATTAGTTTGTTCAAATTAAAAAAATAAAATCAAGTCTCTATGAAATAGTTTAATACAATAGGATTTAAATTAATATATTATAAATATTGTTACGTATATGAAATTACTACAAGTGCAGTTACACTCAATGATAATAAGACAAAAATAATTTGAATACAAAAGTATACATATATATTTGTTAAATTTGGAAGAATATTATAACTAAAATAAAAGATTTTAATTTTAATTTTTTGCCAAATAAGAATTATTTTTTCAATAAATTTATTGATTACATATTCACATATTAATGAAAATTGTAAAGTAGTAGTATCATTGTAACTAAGTAAACATTAATTAATAGATGGTATAAATATACATATTTATTTGTGAATGTAGTTATTCATATAATTATTATAATAGTTTATTGTAGTTGATTCGATTTACAATCTTACCTGTATCTGAGATAATTTGTTTCGACTTATCTGAAACTGTGATAATATATTTTAATAAACCAAATAAACATTTTTTGTTTTATTATTATTAAGTTTGTATTACTGTAGTCTTCAAACATATAGTATCAAAAAGATGCAATAATTAAATTATTTAGTAATTTATTAATTATTGTGCATATAAATATTATATGTTCAAGGATCTCATAATAATTCTTTTAACTTGATAGAAATTGTAATCAATTATTTATCACCCATTTACAATGTTGGAATTCAATAATATTATTGTTATTATTCTTAACTTTGGACAAATACACATACAAATAAATATTTTCAAATCATATGTGAATTATTTATTAAAATTTATTATAAATTAAAACAATATATTTTTGCTTAAATATTAAAAAATCTATTGAATCTAAATTATTAATGTATTTATTCTGTAATTTAGAATAACCACAAATAAGGGATATTTATGCCAATTAAAAAAACAAATGTATTGCTAAAATTTCAATTGACAAATAATGATCATATTTTTATTTCATTCAAAATGATTTGTTTAAATAATATTGTAATAAAATTTTCATGAGTCTTTATCTATACCTTCTAATTAATTTTCTAAGGAATCATTCAGCAATTCTCGATTTTCTAAATCTTTCATCTGCAATTTTTCAATAAATTAATCATGAAAGCTTAACTTCTATTCATTTAATAATATTAAATTATCATTCAATTCTTTATAATAACGTCTCTTTAATGTTTTTTTGTTGAAATCACTTATGTAATTACAATATTAATATAATATAATTCATATACTATATAATTGAATTTTATAGGACACAATCTAATAATCATTTATTTTTCAAAAATGACCATTAACAAACAATATCTCACTTATTACTTAATTATATACTTGGTTTTAATTATTAAACGATAATAAGCAATGAATTAATAGAAACAATAGAGGAAGATTATAAAGAAGCAATATAATGTTTTTATTCATGTGTTTAAAACATGAAATTTAGCGATGATGTTCTTTCCAAGTATGTTCAAGTTATCCTCACATAAGCAATGTGAAATTACACTTGTATTTATTTACATGCGTAACAATATTATTTATTATAAAGTGAAATGAATCTTTTATTTAATTTATGTAATAAAAATAGATTAGTATTTATATTTATTTTAAATTTAAATTTATTTTTTAATTCCAAATTGTTAATATAAAAAATTTCATTTTATATTACAATTTAATTCCTTAATTATTTAAATATTAATAAATATTTTTAATATTTACGGTTAAATATGTTTTATTTATTTCACTTGATAATTAGTAAAAGTATAAATTAAAACAATATATTTAAAAATTGTATAATTCTTTGGCAATATATAAAACGTAAATAGTCATGTACAAATTTTGTTACAAGATACAATGATTAAATTATAGATACAAAAAAATAATATAAAAGTAAAATTTATAATTACTTTTAAGTTATTAATTATTTTGAATAATAATATATTGTCACTATTTAAATTATAAAATTATAAACATTTTTAAATATGATAGTAGTTTTGGTTTCTTTTGTATATTTTAATTACATTTTTTAAAAGTTTTTATTACTTTAATAATAATAAATATGATAATAACAAAATTTCTAAAATTGAAATTTCTACATTCAAGTTAATTAAAAGTTAGTTTTTTTAAAACATTAAAATGAATATGAATTTTATAACTATAAAAATTTTATTTAACGTTTCGTGTATTTTTATTAAATATTAAATCTTAATTTAAGAATTGAACTAATTAATAAAATATCAATTCATTCATTTTCATACAGTATAATAATGTATACATAAAAATTATTATTTTTTACTATTGTATTATATTTTTAAATTCATAAATATATTATAATTTTATGAAATTATAAAGTAATATATGACTATTTTATAATAATATAAAATAAATTAATATTTAAGCAACTATTTTTTAAATATAAAAATTATGTTAAATTTGAGAGAAAATACAAAATTTAAAATTAAATGAAGGTGACTTGTTTTGTACACGACAATCTACGATTATATTCACTTTAATTTTAATTTGTTATATATTATATTCTTAATCCTTAGAAGTAAGAAAAAAAATAATTGCAAGTGCAATCTATAGTCAGTTTTGATGAACACGTATTTTTAAATTTTAAAGAAATATACTTTTTATGTGAAGCAACTCGATGCTATCTCGCAATGATAATATTAATGTTATTTCTATTTTCATGAATAACAATAATATAAAAGTATCAACATAATATAGTTTGAGCTATAGCTATAAATTAATCTTAATTAGTATTAAACAAGTATATGTAAAAAAAATAGTATTAATAATGATAAATGTATGGTTTCATATGAATTTTCATTAAAATTAAAACTAATTACTTATTACTGATGCTATAAGTAGTAATAATAATGTACACACTATGTTATCGATGCAATGATATTGTAACATTTGCAGTACAAAATTGAAAACTTTGTCGGTAAACATTTATTCCTTCCGTCTTTGTAAAAGAATATACTCTTTAAAATGTTCAATATACATATATATATAAAATAATTTTTTTATTTATAATTATAAATAATCAAAATACAAATTACAAGGTTAACAAGCTCATCTAAAAATCAAATTGTGCATATAAATAGAAAAGTTTTACTAAATACAGATAAATTAAATATTTGAAATTAAAGATACGATATTTTTGTTCGATATAACATTTTTCAAATTACAGTTTACTGATATAAATTATTAAAATTATAAAAAGAAACAAAATCTATTAAAATAATCAGCATGATTTAAAATAAAACTTTTAATTATATATAATACTTAATATTGTTTTTGTAAATTATTATTGAAGGAGCAAAAGAAACTTGGAAATTGCTAAGTCTAAGTTTTATTACACAAGAAAAAAGAGAAAGAAATAAAAGGTACAGTCAAACTTGTACATGCCATTTACTCATAGAATATAGAGGTATTTTCTTATAGCTTCATCCATGATAATCCTGCCTTTAAAATAAACTTAAAATTTGTGAATACAGAATTAATAACAGATAGGCTGTGTCTGATAAAATAGTTAAAAGCTATAAAAATAGCTTATAATTTTTTAAATAACTAAGTTCAATGAAAATATATATTTTGATTACATTTTAAACTAAAAACTTCAAAATGTAAGTGGTTCGAATCACCCACTAAAAAATAAAATTGTCAGATACGTAAATCGTATTGTATAAAACCATAAATAAGGAATAATTAGATAATTTAAATCGTTTTTGACGAAAGCTTAATTCAATTTTTTAATTAATTTAGTTTAGTAAAGTAATATATTTTAATAAAATTAAAATTATAAAATGTGTTAAATTATCTTTTTTCCTTATCAATTTTAATCATGAAATTATGGGGTAAAAATTTACATACTTTTTTAAAATATTTCATGTACTTATAAAAATTTATAATTGAATTAAGATATTTTTTTATAATTAATTAAATAAATTTATCTTAATATTTTTTAGAGGAATATTAAGTTCACACAGTTATGGTTTATATCATCATTATTAAGTTTATTATATAATTATAATCAGCTGTTATTATATTACAGTTTGCACAGTTGAAAATAATAAATTAAGTACTACTACTATACTATTAAATTAACAAAGCTGATTAGTAATTTAATTCTGAAATTCATAATTCAGATTTAATTAAATTTATTCAATATGATGTACATGCCATAATAATAAAAATAAATTATTTTTCACTGTATTTATTCGACAACGTCAATACAAAGTGTAAAATATATTTAGATATATTCTGTTTTAGGTGAATTTTGTTATAATTAATGATTTTGTTTTGATTTAAAAACTACTTTTAACCTGTTAAAAGAAAACTATCGATCATTGTACATTTAGTAGCAATAAATATAATCAACTATGAATTATATATTAAAGAGCTCTGTATCTTACTGTATCTAAACATATCTGTGCAATAAATTTATTCTTCATAAAGTAAAATAATTGTTTGTTGGTTTTTAAAAATTTAAGTATAATAAGAATAAAAGATATCTTCAATTTTTTTACTTTTATTTACAATTATTTGAAACAAAAAATTTTAATTACATTTAAAATAATTGTAAAAAATAATTATAGATTAATTAATAGATTAAACTTATTTAGAAAAAATTTTATTTTTACTCTTACATGTTATATCATTAATATATTACAAGAGCATTTTATTATTAGTTTATAATATTGATTTTAATCTTTAGAATTTTTGAGTCAAACATCTAAAATTTGAGTGCTTATTTGTAGTTTATTCGTTATACAATTATGAATTTTTATTAAATACTAAGGTAAATCAACAAGTCATAGAGTTAAATTATTAAATAGATATATAAAATTTTAAATTCAAAAACCTTATTTTTTTCATGGAAATTTTAATCGTTATATATACACATAATGAATAATTTTTAGAAATATTTAAATTTATTAAATTTAAAAAATATATAGAAAAATTTTTGTAAAATTTTATAAAATAATTCTAAAGTTATTTATTATTTTTAATAACATTAAAATATATTATAAGAAGATGGGCTTAGAATTATACACAATTATACACAGTATTGGACTATCAAGGATTAATAAATTTTGATTTCAGATTATCAAATTATTTTTATAATTAAGTTACCTATAAATTAATATATGGATATGCAAAGATAAGTACTTAATGTCCATACTGTATATCATTAATGAATATAAAGTAATAAAAATATCTATGTTTCATGTTCCTTTAAAAGCATATTTGGAATACCATCGGTAATTGGAAATTTCCTTCCAGATTCTGGACACAGTAAGTCACCATTAATAATTTCAATTTCAAATAAAACATGATGAAGTTTTTTCAAAAATTCTTCGTTTGTTTCATAATTTTCTTCCAACTCCGGAGGTAATTTACCTGCGTGCCCTATCTATTATATCGATAAATTTTAATTACTTCATTTATAGTTAAAACTGATAATAATAAAAATAATGATGATAACTTACACTTTCTGCAGCCTTATATAAAACTGAATAATCAATTTTAGGAATAATTCTGAGAATAAATCCTGAATTAAAATTTACTGGAGATATTTGTATAACTCTTGCCTAAAAATTTTTTAATTCAACACAATTAGAAAACAATATTGAATATGAAATTAGTAATTATTCTAAATTTATTAACTTAAATTATAAAACAATTTAATTTTAATAAATAAATTTAATTGAAAAAAATATGATATTTATTCTTACAATGTATTACCTCAATTTTTAAAGGATAACCTACAGTCACATTTTTCAAACATTTTGAAGTTAATAGATTATGCGTTAAAAGTTTCATTTTTATTTTATAAAGTACAAAATATTTTTAATTAAACAACTAATTATTTACAAATACATTAATAAGTATATTTATATTATTTTTGCTTGTGCCGTTATAAATAAATAATATCGACACTGTCGGTACAACGCTCATACATGCTATTTCTCTCATTCGCGACGCTCATATATACATATATGCTCTTTTTAGTTTTACTTCTGACCCATTAGGTGGCACTATTCCTCTTGTCCCATTTTATAAATCTACTTGCTCCATTTTTCCCGATTACAGATTCAAATTTAAAATTTGCAACTTGCTTTTCACTATCGCAAACAACTTAAAAGATGGCACTTGTTTTCCAATATAGCACGGGCCTTTGAAAATAAGGAATAGAATTATCTTTTTTATTTACAATTTTCTCTACATACCGTGTACAAATCGTAATTCCGTCCGTGTCGTAAATAGAATATTTTGCATCGCAAAAAGTCAACGCTAAATGTCTTATTTCATTAGATAGCAAGATAAATAAGTTTGCCGTGTAAACTATGTCTTTTTATAAACGGTGTCACATGTCAATTTTAGAACTGTAAATAAATAATGTCCATGATTTTAAAGATTCATAATGAATTAACCATAGTAGCAAAATTAATCTGCGATAAATCCTATTACAAGATCCGTATCTACCCTTAAACGGTAGATTCGTAAATCGAAGCTCGAGACAATTTATTAAGATGAATAAATTAATTCTTCCTGGAATGAATGTTTTCCCTATTCTCAGTTCTTACGTTATTTTAACAATATTAAATTTTTGTCTTCCCTTTAAAAATTCAAATTACCTAGGTTTTCTAGTAGACATGCCGATTGGAAAACTTTTCAATATTCATTTATAGTTTATATAAATAGTTTATAACTATTTTAATTATTCTGAAAACATCTAGAACTGGAATATCTGTTATTCGATCACTGCCTACACTACAACAATTTATAGGAAATTCATGTACAACACATGAGAACTTTGAACGAGGTTAAACTTTTTACTTCTGCTGTAAGAAGCTCTGCTTTTATCGGTGCTTCAATTTTCTTAATTGAATAAAATTCTATTCCGCTAAATTTTGCAGTGTTCAAAGCTTTGATATACTGGCACAGAAGAATCATTTATATTTAAAAAATTTAGCACAATTATCGAATTTATAAAAACAATCGAAGAATATAGCAATTCTTTAAAAATTTACTGTGTTACTAGCGTGGACTAATCTTATATCTTATGTCTAAAAATTGTTTTTATATTTTCGTAGGGATTTATATTCTAAATTTATAGTCAGTATATAATTTTCAAAAATCATAAAATAAATAATTAAAAATAGTTATTTATGCGAATTAAGTGCATTATATACAGCGATTATACCACATTACTTTTTTCATGTACAAAATATCATAAATATAATTATAGTTGCATTTATAGTTAGATTACTACTTATTAAAATTTTAATGATATTAATAATTAAACAATTACTATTATAATACTAATATATTGCAATAAATACAATATTTAAAAATCTATAATAATCTTTAGAAAAATAAGTGAAATAAAGCAAATAAATAAAATTCTTTTTATCTATCAATTAATTTAAATATATGTTGGAAATTTATGTAATAATTAGTTATTAATTTATATCTATTAAAAATAAGGTAAGTTAAGTAAATATTTCAATTAGTATTTTTTTAGACCACGTATATAATTTCCATATATATAATTAAGAACGGTTGTTATTATACATTTTTATTCGTAATTTTAAAAAGTTCAATTTTATATATTAGAAATTACTATAAATACACATGAGTTCTAGTAATATATTATTATTTTTAGTGTTTAAATAGCCGTAATATTATGTATGCATCTCTATCAGATATCAATTTATATATTTTTTTAAATATTGTCATTTTAAGCTAAAAAAAAAAAATTAAAATAATATTCATTTTTAAAAACTATTTAATATAAATACGAAAGATTAAAGTTAAAATATTAAAAAGCTAATGATGTTTTAAATAAAATTTTAATAGTTAATTAATAGTTAATTATGTAACATACAATTAAATATATTTAAATCGTACCAATTATCATACACAAAGTTTCTGAGCGAGGGATGTTTAGTAAATCGTGCAAATGAAAGGCAATGCTTATAAATGGAAACAAACTTTCATTTCTACTCTAGTATATCGCTATATTTAAATTCATGTATTTCTTAATTTTTGTTATTTAAAAATGCATTGTAAATAAGAAACATATTCATTGATTGTTCTAAGTTTTCATTTTCTTAAATTAGTGAAATTAAAACTTGATTTTCTTTAAATTTTATTTGTTTAACGTTGATTTATATTTTAATATGTATTTATTAAAAATAAATTCTTTAAATGTAAGTATTATTTTAAAAATATTTATATAAATCTGAATTTGGTATATATATTTAATGTAATTGTTTAAATAATAAAACTAACCTATTAATTTTTTTATTGGAGTGTTATAAAAGTCACGATGAAAATTCAATCCTAAAATTAAATTTACAAAAAAATCACAATTTTTTAAAATAAGATTTATAGTGAATTAAAAACTTATAATTAATTATTTCAGATTGATAAAAACCTTACTATTTTCATGAATACAAAATAAATAAATCTATCAATAGATATTTAGTTTTGATATTTTTCATAAAATATTTCTATAAAAAATAATAGAGTGTATCAATTATTTTTAACAATAATTATTAATTGAACCATAAAAAATGAATGGGTTTTGTAAAAATGAAAAAACTGTGTTAATACGCGAAAAGAAAAGAAAATATGTTCAACATTGGTTAGAAAACAATTCATATACTTCTGCAGATTTTAACTCTGAATTAAATCAAAAAATATCTCCTGGCTTAACTGAAATTAATAACAAATATGAGACATCATTTCTACCTCCACTTTCACCTAAACTAAGCGAAAAATGTTTAGAAACACGCACCTATTCATTATCACCAATATTGAGTGGAAAACGTTCCACATTGGCTAAGATTCAAAGTAATAGGAAAATACCAAAAAAAATAAAAATAACACAAAAATTGAAGGCAGAAAATACTAAAGAAAAAAATTGTTTATACTTATCAAAACAGATAATAGAAAACTCAAAAACACAAATAAATGCAAAACAGAATTGTACGTTGCTTGCATTATAAACAAATTATGTGTAATAAAACAAATTATTTCTTTTTTTAATTTCAGGTCAACAAAATTTACTTTTTGAAACTAATCTTGATATATCATTACCAAAATCAATTAAGATTTCAGACTATGATCATAAACTTAAAATTTTTAATAAATCAGAATATATTAATACTAGAAATAAAAATAATTTAACTACAAATATTAATGGTAAATATTTTTTCAAAAAATCCACTATTATAAGAGAAAGCACTTCGCAGTACATAGAATCAGCATCCAGTGACAATGAAAGTATTGACAGTACTGAAATAAATACTGACACTGATAAAACACTCAGTGATCTAATAGAAGAAATAAGTACTCAAACAGTTTTAGTAACTTCTTTTAAAGAAAATCAAAGTTTATCACAAAATATCTCAAATTCATCATCAGCTATATCAGAATCAACAAACAATATTCATATATCCAAATTGAATTTAATCAAATCTAATGAAACTCAAAAGTGTAAAGAAAAATTTATTGTTACAGACTCTATTGATACCGTTAGCACATTAGAATCAAAAATAGATTTTAGTAAAAAATCTTATATTTTACAATGTACAAATGAAAAACAAAAGAAGAAAAAGAATCCTAAAAAGTAAGTTATAATGTTTAGTTTAAATATTAATTGATTATTACATTAACTAGTAAATTCTTTTTGTTATTTAGAGGAACTTTATTAGACATTTTGTACACAAAGATGGGGAAAGAAAGATCAAATATAAATCTTTTGCGTCATCAATTGTACAAAAAACCACCTAATGTAATTAAACCATTTATTCTTCTTAAAATAGTTCAACACTTACCAATGATTAATGAGAATCAAATATTAAAGTGTGTATTAATTGAAGATACCATGAATCTTTTAAATAGTTTGTTAGCAAAACAAACGCATAGTTTTGTAACTGTAATGAATGTACCTGAAATGTCTTGTTTAATTAATACAATTCAAAAACCAATATTAAAGATTTATGAACCTTGGACTATTCTAGATGCTAATCAATTGTTCTTGCATATAACACGATTTATAGCAATCCCAAGTCCTACCACAAAAGAACATGATAATATTGGAGACAAAACAGATATTAAAAATTTAAAAGTAACAGAGGAATTCGATTGTCCTTGTATACATGAAAATATGTTTTCAAATAAATGTAAGACTAAACTTCAAGATAGTTTATATAATATAGTTAAAGTAATTTTTAATTACAAATGAATATTTTATTTTTTGTTATATAATCATTAAAATTTATTAGAAAAACTAAAACAATAAAAAATAGAAATTCAAAAATATTTCTTTATTGTTATAAAAATAGTTTAATTTATTTTAAAAAACAATTTTGGTAATATAATTTATTTTAGTAGTAACATATACATTTAACAAATAAAAGCTTGTAAGTCACTTTTAAAGTTAATGTTATAACATTGAATTTAACAATATTTAGAATATGTTATAATAAATTCTATTGTAATCGAATGCACATTCCATAAATTTTTTAAAAATTTATTACCAATTTGTATAATGTATATATATATATATATATATATATATATATATAAAATAAAAGAAACAATATTTTTCTTTTACGTGAACTTTTATTCATATTTAAATACAATTTTCACCTTATACCATACGTCTGAGGAGTTCATTAATCTTATCTTCACGATTTCCAAAATCTCCACCTTCAACATAATGATTTGTCTTCTTCCGCCATCCTCCAGTGGGTGTATTTAACTGTAAATTATTTAAATACTATATTAGACAAATAACACATTAAATTTATTTTATAAAAAAATATTAAATAAAAGTATAAATTTACTTATAAACATAAAAAATGTTCTGTGCAAGAATTACTTCCTTCAAAACTAAGAAATAGTAACGAAGTAATAGTAAATTTTTAATTTATTTTCAACATAGTAGGAAGTGATAAAATAATAAATATTTTTATCACTATGCCTATGTTGTATATTTTAAATCTATTTTATTCATATAAATAAATACCTTGAAGGGCCAAAGGAAATTACTGGCGTATTTAAATTTCATACCAACGGTAAAAATTTCATGAATTAAATCTTCTGTACAAATTATGTTTTTTCGACCTAAAAAATGTTTAAATTTTAATTAAACTATTACTTATTTATATTTATATATTAGTAAATATTTGTATAAATTATTTATATACTGTAAATAAAAAAATATTTAACAATATTCTCAATAAACGATTCATTTAATATTTGACAATATGGAAGGGTGTATCAAAATTATAATATGAACACCTATGGAATCGTCTGTAGAAATAAAATATAAGATATAAAATTACCTAAAGCTTTTTCGATGATAACATTACTTGTAATTGGAATTCTTTGTCGATTAATTTTTGCAAAACCTCTTTTATATATCAATTCTCTAACTGACTTCAAATTTGGATAACCCCATGTAATATATGGTTCAATTATACGAAGCATATTAATAGTAGCCTTGTTTAATTTAATAAAAACACCATTATTAATTTGCTTTAATCGAAATAATTGAAGAACCTTGCGTACTTTTGGTGCTACTTGATTTACACTAAAATTATAAGAATAAAAGAGAATTGAAAACTTAAAAACAAGCATATCAAAATAATAAAATATAAAATAACTTATTACTTAATAACCAAAATATTAATAAAAAATTGCTTATAATTACACTCTATATACAAAGTAAGATAAATTACCCTCTAATACGAATAACAAATGCTAGCTTAGCTTCACCAGGTATATAATAATTTCCATGTTTTTTAGCTTGTCTAATCAATCTAATTTCATCCCTTTCTTTTATCCTATATTCTTTTACATATTGTTCAGCTCGTCTAAAGATTTCCTTTCTTTTTTTAAAACGATTTGCTCTTTTCTAAAGTAAAAAAATAGCTTTGTAAATAAATTCTGATTTTGCTTTATTTAAAATATTGTGTATACCTTTATAGCAATTTGCACACGAGCTGCCTTTGCTGTTTCTCGGTGCTTTCTTCTTTTTAACACTGACTCTGGAACAACCGGCAACTTTTTTACAACTTTTGTACTAAATTTTTTAGTAGTTTCTTTACTTTCTTTACTGAAAATTAAAAAATGTATTCAACATTTATTGAATTTATATTATATGAACTAATTACTTTATTTAAAGGTAAAAGGTTAAGATATATTGATTCAAATCATAATTTTTTATTTTTAATGTATTATTATACAAAAAATATTTTTCAATAAGTAAAAATTTTGATTGTATATATATTTTTCAATTGAATAAAAAATATATTTTTCAATAAAAATAACGATGTAAATAGATTATCTTTAAAATTTTACGATTTACTCACACGTCTGTCATTGTTGCTGTAGTAAAGAAATTCCGAATAATCGTTTATTCTTATATTAAATTCATGTTTCAGTTTCATTATTCCGTTCCAGAATTCAACGTGTACATTAATTGGATATAATTTTAATCATGGGTATTCCAATATGTAATATGTATGTATTTTTCAATTTACGTTTTACTGTTTTTAATATGTGGGAAGTAAGATTCGTTTTTAATTTATATGCTCCTTACTAATGTTAATATTTAGAATTATTTCCGGAGTTAAATCTTTAGAAATTGTAAATAATGCATCAGAATAAACATTATTATACATTTTTATATATAAGAACTTATTATATAATATTAAGTTCCAAATTATAAAAAATAAGCAACACGTAACTTTAACAAATAAAAATTTTTAAACATTACGTTACGCTTGTAATTTTAATAAACGAATAGATTAAAGAAATATATCACATTTTTAACCTTGCAAAAATATGCATAGTTGCCTGAAATTCTCTAAAATTTTTTATATTTTAATTTTACGCTTTTAATTTTTATTATAAAACTTTAATAATTTCATATGAAAATAAAATTATATAAAAAATGTAGATAAAGCAGTTACTATAATTTAATCAATTTGTCTTTATCGGAAACAAAACTGAATTTTAAAATATTTAAGTTTATCTAGAATAATATACATTTTGAAAAGAAAAATATAAGAATAAACTAGTTGCTTTTCTTTTAACTCTAAATAACTAATGGATACTTTATTATTTGTATTTAAGTCAGAGTCCGATAATTTTTACGTTTTAGAAACATTTATGAATTAACATTATTTAATATTATTTAACGATACTTAATTTATAACATTTAAATTCTTAGCATAAAATATATCGGAGAGTAGTATAGGTATTTTTCAATTAACCCTTTGGTTTTTATATATCCGAATACAGTTTGTTAAAATAATAAAATAATTAAGTAACATTTATTTATATTAAATATTTTATACCTTACCATTTTCGCACATTTTAGACAAAATCGAAATACTTATGTTCTGCAACCTTCTTTGAGTATGCATCTTGATTCATACTTCCCGTTACTTCCTAGCTTTTATCGACTATAATTAATAATAATATTATTAAAATAAATCTATATGAGATTGTATTCTCTTTTTATTAATTAGTTCACCATTTCATATTTCGTGACATTTTAAAAAATATTTTTTCGATAAAAATGTTTCACTTACATTTATATATTAAATTTCTTTTATTTTTTTTATTCTACAAATTAAAATTTTGAATATATTGTGATTTTATGCAATTTTCTGATACTGAACTTCAGTTAAAAGATAATGGAAATTTCGTACAAAAAAATATATATTATTCCAAATATTTAGTTTTTCTAAGCAAATTTCAATAATCCAACATTTAAGAATGACCATAGCAATCGCAAAAGACTATTTATAGAGATTTAAGTCATTGTAAATATCTTATAAGTTACAAAATAATATTAATAAATTAAATTATTTTCTCTTTTTGCAATAAATACAATAAGCAAGATAAAAGTACACGAATTTCTTTAATTTGTACGTACATATAAATTAATTATTAAATTTTATTAATTCATATCATTTCAGTATTTATTAGTCATCAAATAAAACAAATGTTTCAAATAAATTTTTGTAACAGTGCATAAAATAAAGTAATAAAAGAACTGTGAATTTATAATAAATGAACATTCAAAATTTGTGTGAAATTTTCACGCAATATAAACTTTCACAATATGCTTTTGTCAAGAAATCATGATTTCTGAGCACTTACAATATCATAGAGAAATTAAGTTTCAAAATCTTATTATATAAGTCCGAGGTATCTTATTACTAAAAATATAGAAAAAAGGTAGACCTAAATCTATATATTTTTGAATGGATACAGAATAAAATTCGGATTCTTTTAGATGTATAATCTTGGGTTTTTAAGGATAAGAAAAGTACATTATAGTTTTAAAGTTTGTTCTAAAGATAATGTTGCATCGTCAATACTACTTGTTGTTGAGATAAATAAACCTTCAGATACAAAACTAATTGTACTTTATGTATATAGCAGTGCATTACTATTCCTGGTTTTATATTAATAAATAACTGCATCTCAAGTCTGATCAATTAAACGAGTACATAAGAAAAAAAATTTCCTATGATTCGACAATAGAAAAATCATCCGCACGAAGACAAAGAAGTGATTCTAACTGTAGTTTTACGAGATATTATATATCTTAAAGCATTTCAATATTTTTCACATTTTAAAGGCCATTTTTATAATAAATTTAAAACAAATTAGAGCATTTAATTTCCTAACATTTTTATCTAATAACAGTAGGTAACTTTTATTCAGTTTTACAAACATTTCTTTTTTAAAGAGCTGATTCTTTTTTTTTCAAGTTTCAAATAAAACTTTATTCAATGTATCTAATCGCTTAAGTGGTATTCTACTTAGCGGTATTGGCTTGTTGAGATAAAAATTACATTTTTTTCGAAGATAAAATTGTTATTTAAGCGAAGATTATTAACGCCCGAATTCTGCAATACTGTATACAACTGTCTTCATCATATACAAAATATTTTTCTCCATATTTACGCAAAATTATAAAAAAAAGATCTATTTTTTTATGTTTTCTATATTTTTTAGTGATAAACATTTATTAGTAAACTAGCAAGAAATTTCTTGTATAAAATTGTAAGAAAACAAATAATTGTTATTCACAAATTTCAATAGTTTTTATTGAACATGTTATAATATTTTAGAGTATACAGCTTTAGTGATATAAAATCATATAGATTTTTTATCATATAATCGTACTTATAGGTTTTTTTAATTTAAAATTTAAAAATAAGCACATAACTACAACCAATAGTAAAACTGCAGTGCACAAAATCAATTTATTTCGTTTATGACCCATTGGAAGTTGTATACTGAATTAGAATTATGAAATAAAGAAATAAAATGCTGGTAACTGTAAGCGCATTATACATGGTTATTCAATTATAAACAATTATATATAATGCAGTTGTAACAAAAAATGAAAGTTTTTGCCTATATTAAAACCATCCTTATAGTTTTTAAAAATGATCTAAAATTCAATATTTTAATTTAAACAAAAAGTATAACAATTATTATTAGTATTTCAAATGTGAGTTTCTATTTTAATATGTTCTAGAAATTTTAATACAAAAAAATATTATAATATTTTATTGTGTGTAAATCATGTATTATTATTTATTAAAAACTGAAATTTCATGATTAAAGGTACCAACCTAAAAAACTTAATACAGTGATGTGCACGATAGTGCAATGGATGCAATTGTAAATATTTATTTCTTCTAAGTATTAAAGTACATTTTCATTTTTTGACAAAATGATAAACGGTAATACATCTTTGGAAGAGGATACAGAATTAAGAGACCTCGTTGTGCAAACTCTTGAAAACAATGGTGTTCTTGCAAAAGTGCGAGTACGTATTCTATAAAACTTTTTTCGATTATAAAATAGGTTAAGCTAAGTTATAATATATATTTAATTGATACATAATATATAGTGCATTTATACAAATTCGACTTTTATTCACCTGTTAATATTTATTCTA
This sequence comes from Dolichoris vasculosae, assembly GCA_018907195.1. Lineage (NCBI taxonomy): Eukaryota > Metazoa > Arthropoda > Insecta > Hymenoptera > Agaonidae > Dolichoris > Dolichoris vasculosae. The sequence goes on along the minus strand of JACCHY010000005.1, from coordinate 18,703,112 downwards.
TAAGATAAATTTTCAATTGAAAATATTATTAGTGTTACCTTTTGTTTTTCAGGCAGAATTACGAGCTAGTGTATTTCTTACTTTAGAAGAACAAGAATCTGTATTGGTTAGTTATCAAATAGATTTACCATTAATTTTTTAAATAAGTTAATTTTAAGAAAAATTTTTTTAATTTTTATATTAAAATAAAATTGAAAAATATAATATCTGTATTCTAGTAAATGCATAAAAGTTGTTTAAATATATAAGAAAAAATATATATGTATAAAATTGTATATATATATTCATAAAATTTTAGAATCCAGAACCATTTTTGAATAAATCTGTAAAGCAGTACCTGTCTAATTCAGAAGGAAAATTGTTGTTTTCATTAGTAAGAGAGTTCCTAGAATATTTTGGGCTTGATTATACAATTTCAGTATATGATCCTGAAACCTATTTTGGTAAAGAGTATAGTTATAGTGGCAGGAAAAAACTTTGTGAAGAATTAGGAATTAATTCTGGAGAACCATTGCTTGGTGAAATTTTAAAAAATACTATTAGTAGTGCCTTAAATAATTCACAGAAGGTATAGATATACTTTAAAATTAATTTATTATTATTCAATAGTTAATAAATTATTATAATTTATTTAGATTGATTCAAGCAATATTAAATTAGATAATACTAATGAGACCACAGAAAATTTTGCAAGTGCCACTTTTGATATTAGTACACCTAAGGTTTTACAAAAAGATTCAATTTCTAGTTCTATTGACACCTCTAATTTGCAAATACCTATTAACGTAACAATAACAGAAAAGAAACAGAATGAACATTTGATTAACAATGAAAATATAAATAATCCACTTTGTGAAATGCTCAAATCTACAGCCAACAAAGCAGCATGTAAAGAAAATTACATTCAGATTTTAAATGAAAATAATGTTCCTTCAGAAAATAAAACTGAGCAAAATCATAAATCAAATGAAATAGATCTAAATATCAATCACAATACATTAACAACTTCTCAACTAGAAATTCATCAGAATCTAGAAACATGTAAAAATAAATCAAGTCGTATAGAACTTCAAACAATAAATAATGTAAAAAATAAAAAACAGATTGAGTCAATAAAAAATATTGGCAGTACAGTCTATTTCGATGAAAGAATCATTGATGGAGTGAAAGAAAAAATTACTGGATCTCGAAATAGTGAATTAGTACTAGAAGAATTACCACCATTGCCATCAATTAATGATTCAGTGTTTAATGATTTACCACCTTTAAATGGTAAAAGAGCTAATATGAATGATTTGAAAGAATTAATGGATATAGGTAAATCTTACACTTATGTTAAAATATGTTTATATACAGCATGAAATATATTTTTTAAGAATTTATAGACTGAAAGATACTTTTTTTAGATACTTTGATTTAATTATTATGATTATTTTCTTTATATATATATATATTGTAACTAAGTATTTTTATATTATTAATATTTTCTTTAAACAAAATAATAGTAATATTTTAAATAAAATAAGATTACCGAAAATTTTGCAAATGAATCTTTTTATATTAATATTTTAAAGTTTTTAAAAACTGAATAAACAATATAAGAGTTGATTTAAACTTTTACAGTTGTAGTGAAAGTTTTTAATTTATAATTTGAAAATATTATTCGAACCTCTAATATTATTTCTCTGTAGCTCAAGGTGTATCACAGTATGAAGATGATTATACATCATCTGCATCTGGCAGTGCCAGTGAAAAAAATTCTAAAAAAATTCACAAATCTAAAAGTCCATTAAAAATACAAATAAATAAACAAGATGTTATACAAAACGTACAAAGTGAAAATGAAAGTGAAGAAATTGATGAAGAAATTTCAAAAAACACATCGTGTGTGAGTATTAAAATATATTAAAATCATTTTATAATTATAAAAATTATATAATTTTATTTTACAGTTTGATATTCTAGTAGAAAAAAATATTGAAAATACAGCTCTAACTACAACTACTGATTATAAAAAATGAAAGTGTAAAAAAAATATAAATTTTACTTATTATGAAAAAAAATGTTTGAAGAAACAGGCCTTAAAGATTGTTTATGTTTTGAACTTATGATTCATGGTTTTGTGGAAATACCATTTCTAATGAGTGCTTATACATACATACATACACTTAAGTAAGAATATATAAGATATTTTTATATGTTTACAATGGACTTGAAGAGAAATCTTGATTATAACGCATTTGATTTTTATACATCAAATGACTGTAAACTTTTTTTACTTCACTCTTAAATATTTCATGTAGAACAAAATTGATATATCACTTTATTTGTATAAAATTTACAAATTTGCTCATTACTAAACTAATTATAATTATTAGATAACATGAAATTACAATAATAATAAGCAGGTTTAGGCCAAAATTTATTTTATATAGAACTATTCTATTTAACATTTATAATTTTCTATTATAAAATTATGTATACACTTTTTTAACTTTTTAATCATTTTATGCTTTATTCGCATGAATGTATTCTTGAAACATTCATAATTTTATTTACAAAATAAAAAATTGAATTTTATAATTATCTAAAGTTACTACCATTCGTGTATGTTTAAATATGCAGAATATGTAAGAAATCTGCTGTTTAAATTTAGTGTACTTAATAAGATATAAATTAAAATTAAAATTTTTATTTTTACTAAATTATTCTAGTTATTTTACATAGAAATAAGATGATTAAAATAATTCTGATAAATATTTTTTAGATAAAATAATTTTTTACAATGAAATAGTGGTGCTAAGGATTTTCAAATGATTCTAATGTGTACGTTTATAATATGATAAGAAAAATGATAAGTTATTCAAAGATATATTTTCTTAAAAGTTATTTAATAAAATTCATTTTCTTTTAAGGAATACCTGTACAAGACTAATGAAATTCTATTTGAAAAGCAATAAATGTATGTACTTTTCAAATAAAATATTGTTTAATGTTTTTCAATTTTCTTTTAAATAATTATATTCATATTTAACAAATGTTATTTTAAAACCTTTACATAATTTTATTATATATATTATATATTTATATTATTTTCTTCTAAGTAAATAATGAATACCATTTATTTTATTTAAAAATCTCATTACTAAAAATTTTTTTAGATTGTATACATAAATATCTTTGTAAAATGTAGATAATGATATCAATTTGTTCATTTTTTTAAAGTGAAATTTAAAAATGTGTTTGTTTATTTAAAAAAATATATGTTAAAAGAATATAAATATATATGTATATTTTAATATTATATTGTAAAAATCTATAATTTTACTAAAGCAATTAATAGCAATTAATATTTACTTTGGATAAATTAGGTATTATAAATATATTATAACATGTGAGAGTAGTCTATTTATAAAAATATGAATAAATTTTTTTTAAAGTTAACTGTAAAATAGGTAAATGTATTTTTTATTATTTATTATAAAATTTAACAGTGCTTTCGTTTTATTTACAGAATTTAAAACAATTATTCTTGAAATTAAATACTTTTTAATATAAGATATCATGTCTTTATGATGGAATATTAAGTAGTATTTTATTTGTCAATTAATTTAATTTTATATTTAGTAGCAATTTTAAATAAATGCATATCAAATATTTAAAATTAAAGTTTAATTATTAGATAATTATTTACATGTAAGAAAAAGATATTTAATTTTATGGTTTTCTTAAATGCTAGAATCATTTATGTAGAAACGATTTATTTACAATACAATTATTACATAAATACATTATTCCTGTATTAAAAAATGCAATTGCAAATTAACTGAGTTTTTATCATTATTCTAAATTCAAACCAATTTGTTGACATTAAATTGAAATTTTGTTAAATTTCAAAATAACATTTTTCAACTTATGTGTATAAGATGTAACAAGTTACTAAAAAACATTTGTTATTCTATTTACTTTTCAAGGTGTTCTCTTTGTAATCGATTAGTATATGCTTTTAACACTGTATTGTAGGAATCTAAGTATCGATCCATACACATTGCCACACATTTCTGTAACAATTTAAGATATTTAATATTAATACATATCTAAAATATTTTTAATTAAATAAAAAGTAAATTAATATATAATAAATTTTTAAAAATTTACCTGTTCTGAATTATCAAGACTTGTTCCAGGTTTATATACACAAAATTTGAAACATTTGTATGTAATTTTCTGAAAATAATAATGAAATAATTTTCAATTTTAAACAATTAATGTTGATAAGCAACTTTATAATGTATTTGAAAAAAATTAATTTTTACCGAAAGTAATTCCTGAAAATTTGCTAAAGCAATTTCTTGTTTTACTTTCTCCATTAAATCATCCTTTTCAGTACTTGATAAATGTCCATCACTTAAAGAATCCATTTCTTTTTTCTGCTAATGAAAATATAATAATTTACAATTAATTACAATATTTTAATAAAAAACAAAAATAAGAGTTGCAATATGAAGATGATAAAGAATAATTTATAAAATGCTAATAATCTTAAAAGATAGATGTACAATAAGTATGAATAAATGTATATAATTTTTAATACTTGTACATGCTGAATTCAATGAATAATTTCGATGCATAAGTATAAAATTTTATGTATACATGTTATATTATCGGTTTATTGTGTCGAAAAAAACGGAAACACATGAAAATGGGAAATATAAAACCATTTTAAATGTTTTTTAAAATTTCATAAGTTATGATTATATCATAATGCTGTAACCCCTAAAATAATATTGTAATAACAAAAGAATTAACAATTGGAGTCGAGTAAAATAAATTTATCTAAAAAACAGTATAAAATTGTTTATTCAACCAATCAGAGCTATTGGTTATATTTTGCCTGTATAAATTCAGGTAAATTTAATACTGCAATTGATTTCATACTAAATATACTTTGAAATAGTAAAAAACTTTGTTACCTATAGTTTTTAGAAATTTTTTAATATTATCATATAATAACAGCTTTAAATGATAAAATTACTATATTATTGAATAAAAATCACGTGTACAAAATACAATAAAAAAATAAATAATTTACCGGTTTATCGTAATAACTCAAATGAACCTATAAAAACAATATTTATATCGTAAATTTTATGAATTAAATAAATTCTATTATTTATACTTATAAAAATTTCTATTTATATTGTTACTAATTATAATACACTATTGTAACAAAATTAAAGAATTTTCTATTAATTTAGGTTACGTCCAGCACATTTTTTTCAAGTACTGAATTCTAAACTGTATCATATATACCAATGAAATCATTAGATAGCGGAATATTGCAATCCAAAATTAACGAATGAAATGGAAAAAGAAAATTTAAAGGATGTCATAATTATAGTTTAACATACATGTTTAATATTTAACTTTCATACATAAGTTTGATTAAAGATACAGTTCAATGTTTAATATACACAGCATTAGAATAATCATACATTCTTATTAATTATAATTATATTGTATAAATTCATTAAAATGTAACTTAATAGAAAAAAAACTATATATTAATGTAAAAATTACAATTAAAATAATGATATAATCTATGTTATTCTTGAACCATAAAAAATATTACTACCTTTAATTTATTCAAAATATTTAAAAATTTATTTTAGGCAACATAAATAGAATAAGTTAAATGTATATATAGTAGTTATATTAAAAAATTAATTAATTGATATAGTTTGTACTAATTAATTTGATACTTTATAAGATCAAGAAAATATTTAAGTATTCATAATTATATAAGGATATTATTATATAAAATAAAAAAGCATTAATTTTCATTACGTATATACAATATTTTTTTGGCTAAAAAATTTTTTTGGGTCGAATTTAAAATTTAACAATAAAACATCAGAAAATTTTTATCAAAACTTGTTTCTAAGAAATTAAATGAAAATGAATAATACAGTTTATCATTATAGAATACGTATTAGTTTCCTGAATATTTAATTAAATTTATTATAATAGAATAATAAATTTTTTAAATTAAGATTCTCTCTGTTTAGTGTCTTATCGCTAATATTGTTTCGTTTTAACTAATGCGATATTACAGTTCAAAACTATGTGAAAATACACATTTTCTATATTTTTTATTCTAATTATATTTCAAATTATTAGGATAGAATTTTTTAATATTTTTTTACAATTTAATTATTTTATGTTTATATAATTAAAAGCTAAAAGACAAAATCCTGAAAGTCTAATTTGTAGAAATATAAAAATATAAAAATAGCTTATGCATAATCTGTATTTACGTTATATAGGCCTGATGTGAAAAATCTAATAAAAAATTGCACACTTAATCTTAACAGTTAATGTACAAAAAATTAATTTTACAACGGCAAAGACTGTCAAGAAAATTTTTGTAAATTTTGGTTATTTTGTGAGGAATCAACAGACAAAAGTAACTGTATTTATAAGCAAACGATTGAAAATGCGTTGCGCCAAAGATTAAACTAAAAATATTGAAAAAAATCCAGCTGAATTGTCATTATAACATAATGTATCAGAAGTATCACATCATGAAAACTAATAAATTCATGAATATAAGTCACTGAATTTGTCGAACGTAAATATCAAGTAATAAAAACGTAGTTTAATTTGTAAAAAATGAAGACAAATATTTTCAATATAGCAGACTCATTGAGTATCAAAAAAGCTACAATTCGAAAATACAAGTAAAAAGTTATTGTACAATTATCTTAACTGATTTTTAATTTAAAAAAGTCTGTGTAAAGATCTTATGATTGTCAATATAAAAGGCCTAGATCAGTTGCAAACTATAAAATTATATACACTATATTAAATTAATTTTTGCAATTTTACATAATAATTTTCTTAAGAATAAAATATAAAAACTTTTCTTGTTTTTATAGCTACCTATATTAATTTTAAAAGTAAATTTTTCAAATATTTTATATAACTAATGAATTGAAAGCGAATGCAATACTAGACTTGGGGAATTATAATGAACAAGCCGAGGAACAAAGCATTTTACAAAATGTATTCTATATTATGAACAGTGTCCGGTAAATATTTTAAATCGTACATTTTATTTGGCAATATGATTTGTTATATTGTTGTTTTTTTAAATAAAAATTCTGTAATATAAATAATACGGTCATTAATATTATAAACATATATTTTGAAAATATACATTAAAAAACCAGTTTCCTTTGAAGAAAATAGAAACGGTTGAACACGAACCATATTTTCCTTCATCTTTAATATTGTATACCATATTTTTATTCACTCTATTTTTTAAATATATTAAAATTTTTAAAATGTCGATGGTTAAATTAGCTACATCGATTTCAGGTGCAGCAACAAGTAAGTTATCTTATTGCTATATAAATATAAATTCATTTTTCTTTAATATCATATGAAAATGTATGATAAAATAAAAATTATGTTAATATTACATAATATTTTATTGATTCACGACTGCTTATATGTATAGTTTTATGAAATTACATTACAATTATATATTTTATAGACATTTTCATTATTTAAATAATTAAATTTAGAATATTTGATTAAATATTGTGGTTAAGATTACTAGTTTTTCTTATTAAAAATAATACTTATTATACAAAAAAATATTTTTATTACTTATTTTAAATAAAATAATTTTATAAAACAGTATTTGTTCTCTTTTAATGTTTAGATATAATAAAAGCAAGTATTCCTCAATTGCGTATATTCCAAAGATATGCTGCAGTTGAATTAGTTCCACCTTCTCCAAAAGATATTCCAGTTATTCGTGCTAAAATTAATCAAATAATTCAAGGTGCTAAAACTGGATCATATAAGCAAATTACAGTTAGAGAGGCTTGGCTCAATACATTAGTAACCATTGAAGTCTGGTCCTGGTTTTTCATAGGTGAATGTATTGGCAAGCGCCATCTTGTTGGTTATGATGCTTGAAATAAATTATAATTTCAATAGACATCTGTAAAATCTAATTATAATTTTAAGAATTAAAATAAAATAAAAAAATATATACATTTGATTTTATTTTATTATCAAAATTAAGATATTTCAAGATATAAATCGATGTTGTTTAATATATTCCCAAAGACAAATTGCACTTGTTACATGAACATTTAATGAACGTACAATTCCAAATTGAGGTATTTCAACGCAAATATCAAGTAATGATAAAATATTTGAAGGGATTCCATTTCTTTCATTTCTAAAAGAAATATTTTATTAAACATTTATATTAAAATTATTACTATTATTACTTACCCTAGAATAAGAACTGTTTTTTTGGGAAATTTTAAATTAAATAAGTTGATACTATTAATTGTTTGTTCAGCTCCAATTAAAGTCCATCCAGAATCTTTCAATTCCATTAAATATTTGTCAAGGAAAAATGTTTTTACCTAACATTTATAATTACAATTAAAATAAATCATTATAAAATATATAAAAGATATTTAAACCTCAAGTATTTTTATCCATTTATCAGCTGATACACTCAAAAATTGAAATTCTTTATCTTCAATTTGTTTCAAATTAGAAATAACAAATTCTTTTACTCCAAATATTTCACAAGTTCTTGCAATTCCACCTAAATTTTGTGATTTATCAACAAGAGAAGCTATCATTATAATATTTTGCTTACTATATAATTTATTTTTTGATTCTGATAAATTAGTCATTTGTGTAAGCTCTTCATTATCTGGTAATATTATTTTCCATGGAGTAATTTTTTTTTGAATATTATTTGTAATTAAGTATTCATTTTCTTTTGATTTAGAATTCTGACCTGTATATTTATATTTATATTATTGTATCAAAATGATTATGAAAAATTATATTAATGAAATGTAAATAAAATAATACATTTTAAAAAAGAATCAGGAATTACTGCTTGGTCTAACAAACTATCAACATTAGTCATTTTCAAATCAACTGTTGAAATATCTAAAAATATTTGATCTTTAAAATTTTCTTTTAATATCCATTCTTCAAAGCACACATTAGTCAATCGTGGTAATTGATGATATATTGTCTAATTGAAAATATTTGAGAAAAACATCAATAGAAAATGGTAAAAGAAACTTTTTATTAGATTTTTATACATTTACCTCCAAACTATAATGTTCTATTGGGTTGAAAATTGTGTAAAAAAAATGTTCATCAATTTGAAACAAATATTTTTGGAAGTTATCATTTTGCAAACTTTCTAATATGGCTTTATAAAAACTTGTATATTCTATGCGTATATCAGAATCCTTATCCAACAATTCATACAATTTAATAAAAAACGCCTACAATATTTGAATTTTTTATTTTATGAAAATTTTATAATTTGTATTTTAAAAAAATGCGCACTTGACCAAATAAACGCAATCCAAATTGTTGTTTCATACAACAAATTCCTAGTTTTGGTAATGCAATTTTAATTAAGTTTACTAGCTTTTCTTTTGATAATTGCTTGGCAACATGCCAGATTATACCAATTATAGAATTTGCACTATTTGGTCGTTTATCACAAACCTATTATAAGTAGAATTTATATATATTAATAATCTATTTTATCACAATATTTTGAAGTTTAAAATTAATTATAAAAATATTTTAAATTAGCATGTTTAATTTTATAATTGATTATATAATATTTCTTTAATACCTTGTCAAAAAATAACCATAAATCTGACAACAAGTCTTCATTTGACAAATAAATTCTTATTAGTAGCCACTCTTTCATTAAGCGTATACTATGTTGGTCACTATCTTGTATTATTGAGTCACATAATGTATTATATAAAACTTTTTTAGAATTCTAAATAATAATTTACATTATACTAATTTTTTTATTTAGTAAATCAAGAATGTTTGATAAATACCTTATTCAAATAAGGTTCCAATATTAATAATATTTGAAAAATTCGATGTTTTAATCTATGTAACTGTGAATTAGCAAAATATCTCTTGTTTTGTATAGTTAATAATTTCGTTATTATCAATGGTAAAAATAAAGATGCATTTTTATTATCACTATGTAGAGCTTTACTTAGTTGTACAACTGCTGCAGCTCGAATCATTGCATCTATGTTACATTGTCTAATTTTTTATTTGGTGATATAATTATGTAATAAGTAAATATAATAATTATAAGTAGAAATTAAATTTTAAAGATATTCTAACAAATCCTTACCTTAATTATATAATATTTAAATTATATAACATAAGAAATATAATTGTTACATTAATTTAAATAATTTATCAGTATTATTAATATTACAATAATTTGCAGAATACTCATTAAATTTGTATGATTATTATACTAAAAAAATTTGATAATTATATAAAAAAGAATCTTATTTTATTAATGTAATATAAAGAACAAAAAAATGATGAAATAAATTCTATAAATATTTTTTAAAGAATTTAATTTTATTAAGGAAAGAAAAAACTCTAAACTTAATCATATAATTATATAATATATAATATAATGTATAATATATAAAAAATAAGTTCCTATAATATTTTATAAGAATTTTTGAATAGAAAATGCCATGTAAAATAATTTTTATAGAATTGTACTTATAGTAGAAGGTACACAATAATCATAATTTATAAAACTGTAAATTAATTAATTTAGAATAAAAATATTTGGATTTTAAATACCTGTTAAGAAAATCATAAGCTTTAAAATTTTCAATTTTTCCATCCTTTAATTTATAAGAACTAAGCATTTTTTTTCCTATTAAACATGTTTGCATATAAATTCTTTGATCACGGTGCATTACTTGTCCATGAAGAAGTCCATTTAAAATAGTTTCCATAAAATAAACGAAGTGTTTGTTTATCTCATTCGATATCAATAAAATATATTTGAGACTTTGTAATATATCTCCATCATTCAACATTTGAAACATAAACTACAAGATGTTCAAAATTAAATTTCTAAAAGTAATTTATGAAAAAAATAAAAAATTTCGTATTTGTATTTTATATTTTACTTGTTGTGAAATATTTTTGAGAGGATCATAATTTAAAAATTCTGCACTGTTTACACATTCTGATAATTTTTGAGTTGCTAACCAAAATACTTTTTCACGTTTACTTTCAAAGTTACAATTCCAAAATTTTGTTATTAAACATTTTAAATTATCAATTTTTTTTTTATCATCTGAAATATTAACAATAAAATAACGCAAAATATCTCCAAAATAAATCAAAACTTTATTTCCTGCAATATCAATAACAGAAGAAAGGATTTCCAGCCAATCATCATTTTTTTTTAGATTGCAAGCATGTAGTTTTAACACATGATTTTTAATAAGTTTACTCAAAGCAGTATAGTAATCTAATCTCATTTTTCCTGTTAATTTATTCTTATATTCTTTAGATTTACATATTTGTAATAAATCATAAATTTTTCCTAAAAAAAACTTATCTTCATATTTATAATAACTAGATATATTACTCCAAGACTGCAAAGTAAATAATATCTGTATTTCATTATATTCATTGGTATTGCTAAGCACTTGTATACATTTTTCTTCTAAATGCTTGATATTATTTATTGAAACAATTGATATAGTGTTTACTTTATCATTTCCATTATAATTAACATTTTTCAAAATTTTCGTACAAATTTTAACATATTTGTAATCAAAATCCTTATTGTTAAATAATTTTAAAATAAATTTAAATAGTGCCTCTTTATAATTTATAAAAATCTTGTAAATAAATTCTGGATATTTATAACATTGTAAATCAAATAAATTATAAAGAAAATCAATAATTTTAATGATTAAAGAAACTTTAACATATGGTCTAACATCAATTTTATCCAAATATAGGAGAAAAGTTGTTAATTTTTGTGTTGCAACACATTGTTCTGTTTGACAAATTATTCCACCTTCATAAAATAACTGAATTACTAATGCAAATATAGGCATTGAAATAAATACTTGTTCATCATCATTTATTAATGTTTCACATACTTGACTGATAAAATTTATGGCATTAGTATAATGTACCTTTACTAGCCACGATAGCAGTGCACACCAACAATATGTTTCTCTTAGATCTTTTATAGAGAAGATAGATAATATATTACATAAAACTAGTAAATTTTGAATTTCAGAAAAACGAGATAGAATTTTAACCAATGTAATTTGAGACATTGATCGTAGCATTGGAGGGTGTAATTTTATGTTTGTTTCAACTAGTAATCTTATAGTATCTAATTGTTCTTGCTGTAACTTAACAACACCATCTAATTTATCCGATGTAAGAAATAATGATTGTAATACATAATAAATTGTTATAGGACCCCATGTCAATTTATAAAGTAAATTTATAAACTTCTCTATCAAATGTAGATTTTTACTTTGAAAATTATTAAACCAAGTAGTTAATGCTGTAACAATATTAGGTTCATTTTCATGACTACATTTTTCATATAAAAATGTATTGTTTAGAGCTTTTATTATTAGCATAATAAATAGGTCACAATTGTAAGCATCTACATTTAATTTCAGTGATCTCATCAATCCCCACTTTACAACTATATTATTATCATGCATAAAAATTCTTGCAAATATACAATAAATCCAACTGAAATCATAACAGTTTCCACAAGATTTATGTTCTATGTGACCTTCTATTAAACAATCTACAAGTGATAAAGTTGGAATAACTAAATGTTTTTGTTTCTCTTCCAAAGCTTCCATAATTATAATAAAATTAGATCTAATCAATTGTATAGATAATTTTCTAGATTTAACCAGATCACAAATAAATGGTTTTATTTTATTAAGAGTTAAATCTGGCATTGTAGATTTCTTAATATTTTGTTCATTTAAATCTATAAAGTCATTTAATTTTTTAAAAAGTTGTAATGCTTGTTTGCGATTGTATGCATGAGGAGATAAAAGATTACGTTGTATAAGAGACCACAAATTATCAGAAATAATTAAACTATAATCGATATCAATATCTAAACAGTCAATTGGAAATATAAAATCACATATGACACTTATAGTTGTCAAATCAATATTTTTATCAAGAATTTCATGTACACATTGACTTAAAATTATTGTGTTTTTAGCAATATTCACTATCTTTGATAAAATAGGATATAAGGCATGCCATTCATTATTGTCTATGCATTGTATCCGACTTTTAAGATCAAATATCACTGAAGATAATAATATTTGTTTACAATGTTCTAAGTGTGTTCTATCTATCTTTTTAAAATCCTTTTTATCATTTAAAAAGTAAAGTAACTCCCATGCATCGAGAAAACATTTTAATACTCTCAAATACCATTCATTTAAAACATTTTTAACTACCTGTAAAGGATTAGGTGTCTCATAGGATCGAAAATTTTCAAATAACTGGATAAAGTTTTCTTGGTCTTCCATTAGTACAAGCTGTAGCATCATAATATCACATATAACGTACCGATTTTCTTTATCCATGTACATTTTAGTATGAAACAAAAATTTCACAAACTGATTAACTTGAGTATGAAACATAGTTTTGTATTCTTTATTTTCTTCATATTTAAATTTGTATTGTTTACATAGCAATAACCTCAATAATTCAATTTTTTTGTTACCATTATCAAAAAATTTGAATGTTTCAAAGCAATCTTCTATAAATTTAGATATAATAAAACCAATAGAGTCTTGCAAAATAGAATCGCTTTCAATAATTTCAAAAACTGAAGAATCTAATGTAGCAATATTTATAAATCGCTCATGTAGCTCCATATTATGAATTTATCTTATTACATTAAAAGTACATAGTCGTACAAATAATTTATTATTTTATTATTACGTTAGTATCAATAATGACTTCATTAAAAAAAGTATTCTTTTTTTACCAACGTAAAAAATGACTTATAAAGAAACAGATAACAGTGGTACGAGGTTTCGTAGCAAACAATTGTTATTGAAATTAAGAAAATTTTATCAATAAAACGTGAAAAGAGAAAATATTAATTGCAAAGGTATAACACGTGTACGCGTATTAGCTTGTAAACTGTAATGATGGAAGTTCATGTGTTGGTTATAAATTGAATTTGTAGCTCATATGGGATAGCGGCGAAAAGTGTCAACAGGTTCTTTATAATAAAGCCCTATGAATTTACAAGACCGCGCTACCGTATACGACGTCTACGTGCGTATGTACATGTGTGTTACGCGCCGGGTTTCCAATTTATATCCAAAGTGTGTGCAACAGCCGCCGCAGCATCGCGCGAGGGATACGCGATAAAATAAGTACTCCCTAACTCGAACAATCTTTGGTGAATGAGGCAAAGTCGGCTCATATTTCGTTCATGCGGTAGCTCATTAGCGGCAAGAAATCGTAATGGTCAAGTGATATTGAGTCGGCTGTTTAGCGCGAGTTTGAAAATGGCCAAAAGTAAATTTGATTACGTTAAGGACTTTGAGCACGAGGACAATTGTTTGCCTAACTGTTGGATTGTGGTTAGGATTGATGGCAGAAATTTTTCAAAATTTGCAGAATCCCATCAGTTTATCAAACCTAATGATCTCGCGGCACTTGAACTTATGAATCGCGCTGCGATCTCGGTTATGGAGGATTTTCGAGAGATCGTAATAGCTTTTGGTCAAAGCGATGAATACTCTTTCGTTTTCCGTAAGGATACCCATCAATTTAAGCGTAGAGGTATTAATCCTGACTTATCTTACAATCTCTTGGTCACATATTTTTAATTTTTTATTTTTACATAACGTATCTTTTTTCATTTCACAGCGTCTAAGCTTATGTCCAATGTTAATTCACTGTTTTCTTCTTCTTATGTATATCACTGGCCTCGTTTCTTCAAAAATAGGGAACTTCATTATCCACCTTCGTTTGATGCAAGAGTTGTTTTGTATCCTACCGATAAAAACTTACGAGACTATTTAGCCTGGAGGCAAGCCGACGTACATATTAATAACTTATACAATACTTGTTTTTGGAGCCTTGTTTTGAAAAAGCATTTAACGCCACAACAGGTGCATTGGATATTTTTTGTTACATTAAAATTTATTTATTTATATCTTAACTTCTCTTTATTCTAGGCTGAAGAAAGATTGAGTGGTACATTAGCTTCACATAAAAATGAATTGCTGTTTCAAGAATTTGGTATTAATTACAACAATGAGCCTGCCATTTATAGGAAAGGAACAACGCTGGTACGAAAATTAGTACCTAGCGGAATAGGACGCTTAAAGCCTATTGTTGTGCCTTTAGTTGATGATATCATTGGAGATCGATTTTGGAAAGAAAATCCTGAAGTAATTGGCTTAAAAAGTCTTGGAACATATCAATTACCCTTAAACAACATTCCTCTACCTATGACAATTCCAAACTCTATTCATCAACCTATGCCGATTAAAGCACTTCATCCAGGAAATACTATTCAAACTTCTCCTATTGGTAATTGCTCATCGATGAAAAAAACTACTACTGAACCCAATAAACAGGAAACAAGTAGAGAACCCAACAGAAATGGTGAACCTAGTGGCAACAAGTAGCTTTTTATACATATACATTTGTACGCAAGTATTGATATAATGAAGAAATGTCTAATACATGCTTATACTCTATATTTTTAAAATGGAAACTGTGTGTGTGTGTGTATGTGTGGGCGCGCGCGCGCTGTGTAAACAATGTTATCAATTTGAATATGTGAATGGGTGTATGTATATATATATATATATTTATATGTGTATAAATGTATATAAATGCGTGAACATATATGCATATATGTACATATTTCTATATATATATAAATACACACATGTGCATTCACAAAATGATAAATATATTACAAATAAACTCTACAAGAAACAACTTTTTTAAGAAAATAAACTAAATATATTGAAACGTTTTTCAAAATAAAAATCAATTTTTAAGAATTTTAATTATTAAAAAATTAAAAATCATTAATTGTTCAAAATACAAATTTAGTAATTTACTTAAAATCTTTATGAATACAAAAAATTTATATAAATTTACAAATAATATATCATTTTTAAATAAACAATTGAAAATTAGACGTTTCTTGGATACTATTTAAAAAATTAATAGCAAATAAGTAGTTTATTGGAGAATTATGAATTTTCAAAATAAATATTTCATGTGAAAATAATTCACATAGAATTAACATCATTTAATTTATAAAATTAAAAAATTATTTCATAAGATATTTCATACCTCTTGTTTTATTTATTTATACTATATTGAAGTAATGACAATTGTTAAAACTATCAATATTTTTATATTTACTCTATAAGAAATGAGGCATAATAAAAAGATAAATATATATAAATAAAGCAGTTTTTGAATATTCACAATAGTATTTCTATTTTCATTATTATCTTAT
The DNA here is from genome assembly GCA_018907195.1 of Dolichoris vasculosae. NCBI lineage: Eukaryota > Metazoa > Arthropoda > Insecta > Hymenoptera > Agaonidae > Dolichoris > Dolichoris vasculosae. Next base: position 18,686,680 of record JACCHY010000005.1, on the reverse strand, counting down.
AATTACAGAAATATACATTTAAATTTGTAATATTATATGGAATGTAATAATCCATTGATTATTATATTGGTGCCTTTTTGTAAATTTATACATATTTTCAATTAATAATTAAAATATAGATATGATTCAATAATAATTTGATACTAAAATTAATAACATAAATTATTTACATATTTTTGGTTCTTGTATTTCAAAATAATAGAATAATTTTTGTAAACATTTCTAGGATAATGATTTAATTAGTATATAAAAAGATTTTAGCCAATGGCAATAAAACGTGTGATTTATAATCTTTGTTTATGTAATATAAGTAAAACGTTTAACTTTTTATACAATTTAAAAGAATCAAATAAAGTAATTCACTTAAAAAATAGGTATATAATTATCAATTTTAGCACGATGTTTTTGAGCTACGCATTCTGATATCCAAACAATATTACGACATTCCTGTTCCTTAAGTTTTAAATAACTATAAAATACACCAAAATGAAATTGTTGAAGAAAAGCATTTACATTTAGACGAACCTAGAAGAAAAAAATATACAAATATATACATATATATATTTAAAAACTTGTATATTTTTATACATGCATTAAAATGTAAGTAAATTTTGATATTACTTCACGTTCAAAAAATTTGTCTTCTAAAGTTTTATCTCCAGGATTATTTCCTGCACCATCAAAAAGAGCTGCATATTCCTATTAAAATATTACTTATTTATTATAAATGTGAAAATAATATTCTCACAAAGAACTTACTCAAAACACTAAATCTGAATAATGATAAAATAATGTTCCATATTAAATTAAATTATAAATAAAAAATAGAAGTTATTCATTATTATAAATTTGTGATAAATTTTTATATTGTCTAGAGTAATAAAATAAAAATTTCTTAATTATGTATTTAATGAAAAACATAAAATTTAATTACCGCATAATATTCAGCAACAGCTTTAACCTGTTCATAATCATCAGCACGAGCCAAAGCTGCTAAACCATCAGGATTTAAACGACCACATCGAGGATACAGTTTTGCTCTATCATCTTTTCCTAACTCTGTACCAAATGAGTTAATTGTGATGATAATTGCTCTTCTATCTGCTTCAAACTAAAGAAAACGGTTTTGAATTTTAATTTTTGATATATTAGATTATTGTACTGATTAAATAATTTTTAAAAGTAATATTAGTTGATTAATATTGCATATTTTAAGAATTACAGCCAAAATTTCACACATGGTGTCAGCAGTTGTACCACCGATTTCTTTACAAAACTTGTAAAAAGCTTCTAAATAAGCTTTATATAATGTATTTCTTATGATTTCAATATTCATTTCATCTAAATCTTGTTCAGAAATGCAATCTACAAAGAATGGTGCTAAAATACAAATATAAATAATTTTAGTTATTTTAAAGCTATACAATTTATTTCATACATGCTTCAATAAATACCAAGAGGTGTATCAACTAAAACAGCATTGTATAATTCAGCAGGTGTAGCTGCAACATGAATTGCTTCCATTTGTTCAAAACTACCAAGAGGATGACATTTTGGAATTAATTCTGAAATAGGACGTTGATGCAACGTTCCAGTAATAAGAAGGATGATATTATCAATCATATAACTATAGGTAATGAAATCTAAGAATTGTGATAATGGTTCCACCGAATGATTGCGCATATGTTGAAATTCGACTACTAATTTTTCTCTTAATTTATCATCGATTACACTAACTGAAAGAGGTGATGGTTCATTGGCCAGAAAACTACCATAGTCAGTTCCAGCTAAGTGGAGTTTTAAATCTATAAAATAACACGTAAGTGTATTTGTATGTGTTTATTTATATAATTCAATATATATTTATAATTTTGCAAACAGTAAAAATATTAGTCAAAATATTACCTTCTAAAGTTTCACATTGTACTAAATTAAGATAATCACTTTGCTGAAGAATTCCACACTTAAAACCACGGCAGAGTCCTTCTAAATATCCTCCATCGATATTGAACATGCAACCTTTCATTTTTGTATAGCTTTCAAAACTGATAATTATTTTCCTTTAAAACCAAAAGATTAAAATCGAATTTTAGAGAAATAAAATATGAAGGGACTCGCCCAGTTTTTTGTCTGCTATTTTCTCAAGTTAACTGCGAAGTCAGGGGTCGATCATATGACTAAACTCGTAGCTTAAAGGCTGAATTTGTCGCTTATCGGAATCCTTATAGCAGACGCTTTTTCAAAGATTTACTTAATATTAACATTTGATAATACTTTTGGATACTTTCAAAACTGTATTTTATTGGTTATTATAATCATTATAGTTTATCAGTCTCAACAAGAAATCAAATTATTGAGTAAATTTAAAACAATTTTAAAAATAGATAAAAACTAGCTTTCATTTAAACTACACCCTTCTACTTTAAAAATGACAAAAACAAACCTTTATCTACTTAAAAGTTATTAAATAATATAAATATATTTTAAAAAATGATAAAAAAAATACATATAAAATAGCAATTTCAAATATAAAATATAAAAATAACATTAAAATAATATTTTAAATAAATATATAAATATAAATATAAAATATAAAATATAAAATATAAAATATAAAATATAAAATATAAAATATAAAATATAAAATATAAAATATAAAATATAAAATATAAAATATAAAATATAAAATATAAAATATAAAATATAAAATATAAAATATAAAAAATAACAACTATAACGGTTTACAACTAATCCAACGGTGTAAACGTTTATTAAGTACACATTTACCGTTAGTCGTTCTTATTGCGCGCTTTCACTGCGGCAAATAAAGTGAATCGTAATTGGTCTAAAATAGTTTATCACTGAGTGGAAACTCCTAACGCTGCTTCAGCATCAACAGTCGATTGTATCACCCGCAAGCTACGTACTCTTCACAACTTTCTTAATAGTATTGTACACATTGGTTTTTTATTTTCAGAGAAAAAAGTAAGAATATAACCTAAATTTGTGACACATTTCATTAAGTAAACAAAACTTACATACGATAATGGAAGAGATTACTGATTATTTATAAAGTAGATTAGAATATTTAAAATATTTACGACATTTTTAATTGGTACTTTTAAAAATTAAGCAAACTTGATATTTAATTTTTTCAATATTATTTTTATAATTTGTGATGCATCCATCGCTTACTTTATGCAAGGTTTCCACTTGAATATTTTTATCTAGTATTTAGTTGTAAATTTATATTTTTTGTAACATACAATATATTTATACATAGTTTGACTAATTATTTTAGGTATGTAATTCTAATTTTTAGTTGGAAAAGAATGGATAACAAAAAATTAACATCTAATGTTTCTAATGATGCGCTTCAATCTACATTAGGAAGTAGTGAAACTAGACATACGCAAGTTTTTGTTTTACCTCCAGAACTTCTTAAAGGATTAATTCCTAAAAATAAAATACCTGAAAGTAAGATAAACTATGTCAAAATATTTTTATTATTTATTGAAAATATTACAAGCTTGTAAAAAGTTAGGATTTGTTTCTAATATATCAAATAAAGATAATATAGAAATTCAAAGAGATTAAACAATTTACAATTATTAATAAAATTAATTTCTTTAAACTTAAAAGAAATCTTTTGTAAAATTGAAGCATAAAGTAATTATTATTTGTAATTAAAATATATCTGTAAATTTGATAAAATAATTCAATTACTTAAAAAAAATTATAATTCATCTAAAGTATATTAAATTTTTTTATATTTATGTTTACGATTTATAATATTAATAATTCATTCATTTTTTGTTTTATTTTAAATTTTTAGTGAATATTACAAAGAATGTAAGAGAACAATCTATTTTAAAAAAAAAAGAAAGATCTACAAAATTTAGTATTTCTACTGAAGATTCTACTACTGGATTACATAATACAGTAAATAAATGTTTATATTTAGAAAATGACAGTTCTATAATTTTAAATCCAATAAATGAAGGTAAAATAATTTTATATATTTTTTACCCAAATATAAAGAAATTATTCATTTTTTATATTTTATTAATTATCAAAATATCTTAAATATATTCTTATCGTAATTTTAGCTCCTTTTCAGAAAAAAAAAAGAGGAAGACCTCCTAAATTGTTTAATTCTATAAATAAAGTTTTGAAAAAATCTTCTAATAAAAGTGATTGTCATGCAGAAATTAAAGGTAACGTAAAATTACATAACAATTCATGTATTTGTATTATAATTAAAAAAATATATTGATAATATTTTATGTTTATCTTAACTTAAATTATAATTATTCTCGTTAAGAAAATATTTTTAAGATACATTAGAACTTCCATTATTTTTAATAGAAATTTATAAGAAAAATTTATTGAAATCATCATGAACAATAATATTAAATAATAATAAATAAACTTATGTAAATGAATTTTCAATAATTTAAACTTATATTTAATTTTTACCAATTAATTCGGAAATTTTAGATATGCAAATAAATTGTACCCAAAAGAGAAAAAGGGGAAGACCTCCAAAATTATCTGATACATTTATTAAAACTTTCAAGGAACATATTAATGAAAATAATAGTAAATGTCTATCTCAAACTGTTATTAATACTGATATTAAAGAATACTCGAAAAATAAAGGTATTGTAATACTGTGTAATTAATTTAAATATTAAAATGTTATAATTATATTTTAATTTATAATATAAGAAATAATTTATGATCTGTTTAAATTATTTGCTTGCAATCAAGGGAATTTAGATAATGATCTAGTAATTTTACAAAACGAAAAAAGGCAATTAAAATTGTCACTTTCTTCTGTTGAATCTTCTAAAATAATTATTAATAAAATGATTGACAATTCAAATAATGATAATTTTAACATTTCAAATTATGATAACTCTAACATTGCAAATAATGATAATTTGAATATTGCAAATAATGAGAATTGCTTAGAAAATGAAGGTAAATATTAATTTTAAGTATAATTTTTACTAAATAAATCTTAAATTTATTTATTAGCAAAATCTTTCATATGTAGTTTTATTTAAATATTTCTTTTAAATTTAGGTATTCATAATGAATATTCACAGAAAATTATATTGAAATCAAATAATACACAAAAGAGAAAAGGAAGAGGTCCAAAATCAAAATTAAATAAACCTAGTATTTTTAATGATAAAAAACACAAGGAAGATATTCATAAACAGAATAATTGTCAAACAAATTCCAATAAAAAATGTACAATAAATGAAGCTTGTTTAGAAATTAAAGGTAAAAGATTAATCTCAAAATATATTTGAATAAAATTATCCATTATCTGTAAGTTAGTTTTCTTTTAAATTTGAATTTTAAAAAAATTATTTTTGAGTGAAATAACGTATAAAAAATTCAAATGAGTAATCTTCATCATTGGTTAAATATTCGAATAAAAATAGAATAATGATAATAAATACAATTATACTACTGTAAATATAAACTTTAATAAATTTAACAAAGACTATACGGATAATTTAGAAAGTTCAAGTGAAAATGTGATACTGTTTAATATTTTATAAAATTATATTATATTTAATTTATGATTTTTGTTTAAAATTTGGCCTCGAATAAAGAAATTTTTGATTCATTGAATTTAAACAAGAAAGAGAATGAGATTTTTTTTTAAATAAAAATATCAAGCTTAATATTCCCACTAATGAATTTGAGATGAAAATTATTTATAAGAATGTACAGAATTATTCTAATTCTAAAGTAAATATTGATAAATATAAAATTATGAATCAACAATATTCGAAATATAACAGTAAATATTAATATCTAATCTTATTTAAAAATATTTTTTGATTAATATTTATATTTAACTTATACATTATTGTATTTATATACAATAAAAGAATATTTACAGTTCATAATTTCGGATTCAAGTATTGAGAAAGAAAAAAAGAATGAAAAATGCTCAAAACTAAAAGTATTAAAACATATTACAACTGGTATGACTTATAAAATAATTATTAAATAAAAATAAATAATTATTTCAATTTATGAACAAATGGTTAGTTTAAAATAGAGATAAAAAATTAGTTTAATAATAAACATGTAATAGGATACTAATTTTTTAAGAAACCAATTATAACCATAATTTCAATCTGATAAAGTATGTGTTAGACTTGATGTGAAAGATGTTATTCACGATTACGAAAACCAGTATTTTGAAAAGAAATTATAAGTTGTTCTCTTAAAAGATCTTGAAAACTACTTGAAGTACTAAATTTCAAATATCTTTAATAATTATATAAATTTTTCATAATTCTGTTTAACCAATTTTGTTAAATAAATAATAAAAAATCAAATTTTTTTAATAAAAATTAAAACAAATTAACGATAATATTAAAAACATAAAACTAATTTTAAAAACATTCTTTTAAAACTTTATCTTGAAATGAATACATTTATAAATATTTTCAATATTATTTTATTAAGCAATATTTTAGTAAATTTTAATTAATAAATGAAGAATATAAATACATCAATCTCTGAATTATTTGCATAATCAAGAAATTAATAAAAAAAATTTTAGAGTGCAGATTTAAAATATATGTAATTAATATGAATGAAAAAAGAATAGTTTTTTTAGTGAATTTCAAGCCAATTACAAAAGATCCAATTACAATATTTTATATTTTTATGAAAATACATTTTTATAGTGAAAAAAAAATGAATATATTTATGTATATATATATATATTTCAATTAAAAAAAAATATTTTAATTGAGCATTTTTTCTATAATACAACAAGTGCAATATATTAATATTTACGACTTGTATTCTAGAATAAGCCAAAAATACTAATATGTTCAAGTAAATTAACATTTCCGTAATAAAGAAGTGACATTAGGGCAAGTCCAGTATTAATGGTTATGCTTATTGATGATCTCAATTTTTTCTGGCATAAAAATTATGTTAAAATTAATTAAAAATATTTTTAATTAAAGTGCAACTATTATTTTTATATTGGGTCATAATAAAAATATTTATATAAAAATATTTTGGTTTTAGATGGTTTGAAAAAAAGACGAAGAGGAAGACCATCAAAATCTAAAATATTATATCCTACTGTTTCTTCTGATAAAGTTGACAACAATATTATTAACGATAATACACATTTGGAACTGAATGTTAATAATGTAAATGAAGATGATTTAGTAAATTTAGGTAAAACATTAAAAATTTTTAATTAAATCGGATCAATTTAATGTTTAAAGTAATTTAAATTATTGAATACATTAAATCAAACATTATGTAGATGTACAAGATAACTTAATTCCTACACATCCCCAAAAAAGAAAAAGATCGTCAAGATTTAGTATTATTAATGATAATTCTAATGAATGCAATTCAGACTCTATAAATAAACAAGATTCGAGAATTGTAACTTCTTTAGAACTCGGATCGTGTGATCTAAAGTCAACTAATACAAAAAGTGTGGTCGATGGAAATGGATTAAGCGGTGATAGTTACAGTATAAGTGATGATGATGAGAATAATAAAAGTAAAACAAAACGAAAATATCCCTTTAATGTATATAAAAAAAGAAAACGAGGTAGACCTAAGGGTGGTAAACGAAAAAATAATCGTGATGATGATTATATACCACATCATTCGCAACTACAACAATCTTCAAAAAAAGAAAGCTTAAAACTTAATTCTTCTTTAGAGTCGAATGTTAGTTTTATATTTTTATAATTGAATTATTAAATATTTTATTTTAATAATTTTATGAAAACATTTTAACAGACAAAGAAGGTGTTCTGTGGAAAATGTAATATGGAAATTTTAAAAAATCAATGGCCTCACCATAACTTATCGATACACAATGATTTGGGTTGGATTAAAGGAACAACAAAACCAGTAAATAAAATTATTTACATTATATATAATATTTATTCTTTTTAAAATATTCTTTTACAGGACTTTGAAAATGATGAAAAATTTCTTAAAAGAGTTTTATTTAATGCTATTAAAAAAAGAAGAGGCAACCTTATTTGTGAAATGTGTAGTGTCATAAAGCGCAGTGTATTAGGATTTATTTCACATACAATGTTTTGTGGAAAAGATGAAGAAGTATATTTTAATATATATTAAATTTAGCGATTTGTATTAAAAAACTTTTTACTAAAAATAAATTTTTCAGGAAAAACAAGCTTTAATGGTCACTTGTCCTGTTTGTAAAGCAGTAACAAAGCCTTCATCATTAGAATATCATGAAAGATTGCACAAAATACAAACAGAAGAAAAACAAAAAACAAATTGTTTAGAAATAGAAAATACAAATTTAGGACTTAAAATTAAAAGAAAAGCTGCAGAAAAGTATAGTAGATTATAATAAATATATTAAAATTAGTAATTATTGTTATGTTAAATTTAATTAAAAGTCGAAATTGAAGTATTTTAATGAATCAATTTATGTAACCTAATTTATCAAGACTATATATTAGAAATATTATTTGTCTTTAGTTATCTTATAATATTAATAATTTAGATAGCTTATAATTTATATTAAAAAATAATACTGTGCATATATTTAAATATAAGTCATTTTATTTTTATAAACTTTTAGAGCTGTTAGCAAGATATCAGAATTTACTGCTTTATCCAAAGATGATACAGATAATACACTCTTATCAGATAAAAAATTAAAATTGAATTTCAATTCTGTTGTAAGATATTTATCTTCAATTTAAATAAAACAAAATAATTTTAAATTTTATAAAATATAACTTATTAATATTTTATAGAAAAAATTAATACAAAACCCACAGTTAATAAAAAGAATTCCAAATACTGTATTAGGTAAATGGAAAAAAAACTTAAATATTGGAGAAAGTGCTATTTGTAGTGAAATAAAATGTGAATTTAACAGTAAATCGTTAAATGAAATTAAACAACATTATTTAATGTGCAACTTTACACCTCAGGAGGTATTTATGAAATATTGAAGATAATATAAAACACTTAATTTTTATATCTAAATGATTACTAAACATCTTAAATGTATCTTATACAAAACTAATAACAAATGAGAAATATACAATTAAAATTAATTTGAAACATTATATTATATTATATTTAAAGATTATTGTCTTTTACAGAATTATGTATGTAAAATTTGTCAGTTTCAAACTTTATCTATAAATGAAATTATTGAACATGTCTCTCAAAATCATTCAATGGAAAACAATTATGATACAAATACTTCAACATCTGATTCAGAATCTTTTAGTAGCGATAATATTAGCGAAGTAGATGATTTCAGCGAAAAAAACGTTGGTTTAACAAAGAAATTTTTATTTAAAGAAAATATTAAATCTTGTAAGTTTAGTCAATTATTTATATTTTTATAGAAATTAAAAATTGATATTACAATTTATGTTTTAGCAAATAAAATGTTTAAATTTTTATTTAGAGATGGTGCTTGTCATACTAAGTATAACAAGCCATTTTTTGCTGCATTTCAATGGACATTGGAATTGTATAACAATTTTCTATTTTATTTTAAATTATCATTCTATTATTAATTTACTTTTTTTTCTTTGTTTTGTGTAGTGAGCAAAAAAATTATAAATTTGATTTATTTGAAGAATTGGTTCCTAATAATTTTAAATTATTAAGTATTAAAGAAGCAAAAAATTATTTACCAACAATTGAACAATCAATGTTAATGAAAAGTGAAAAAACTGGTAATCAAGATTCAGTGGAATCTGAATGGAAAAAGTGGAAAAGATTTGAAGGAGGTTGTATACAAGGTAATATTTATTTAATTAATATATTATAAATTAATTATATGTTTGATTTACTTGATATGTTTATGTACAGATAATCCAACATTTTTTGTTGGAGGTCCAGTTTGGGCTTTGGCATGGTTACCTATACCTACTTCGTTAGCATTTTCTGAAAACATATCACAATTTATTGCTATTAGTACTCATCCAACAATGGATGCAGAATATTCTGTTGGAGAAACTTATTCTGGCAAAAATATTATTCAAATTTGGAATTTCGGTGACCTCAATAATGAGTTTGTATTAAAAAATATTGTTTAAAAATATTTATTTAAAAAAATATAATATATTATTTTATTAATTAAATTATAGAACAAACAGTACATGTGATCCGAAATTGGCATATGCAATAGCTCATGAAGGAGGCACAGTTTGGTGTTTAGATTGGTGTCCATCTGGATGCTATCAAAACAACGACTCACCTAATTTCATTAATGAAAATGATCAATTAAAAAGAATGGGTTTATTAGCTGCAGCTTGTTCCGATGGTTGTGTACGAGTATATTCACTTATATTTCCAGAAAATCTTCCATCTTTTACAGATTGTATTAAAACTAGTGAAAATTTTGAAGATACTCGAAATATGGAACAAATGTAAGTTATATTTGTAAGAATTAAGTGTGTATAATATAAGCATAAACAATGTTATAATCATGTTTACAATTATTATTTTGTTTAAAAAGAAAGTAAATAGAAAAGATTTTATAATTTAATTTTTCATTTATAGATATCCTATATATAATACAGAACCTGTTTTAATATTGGTTGTTAATTTAGGAATGTATGATAAAAATCAGCAAACTTGGCAAGTTACAAAATTATCTTGGACTAAAGAAAATGAACATAAGTAAAAATTTTTTTTAAAGCATATATAATTAAAATAGTAAAAGCTAGTCTTATCTTATAATATAATGCAATATATTCTTGAATTTATAGTATTATTGTTGCTGGATTTTCAAATGGTTATATTGCTCTGTGGGATTTGACATCAAAATCTTCAATGTTAAAATGTAAGAGAGGCAACACTATTTTTCTAAATCCCTACAAACATTTTCTTGCACATCATCATGCAGTAACAAGTAAATATAAATAATTGTATCGATACATATTATGATTAAATACATATTTTGTTAGATTTAATAAATATAATTATCTATAGTGGTATATTTAATACCTCAAGACAATAAAAGATTTTTAGCAACTGGAAGTCTAGATAGATATTATAAATTTTGGGACTTAGAAGATATTACTAATCCAAGAAATTTCTTGAAAAAAAGTTTTGTTACTGATGGATCATGGTTAAATAATTGGTGTTGTGCACTTATTGCTTATGATGATGCACTTAGGTAAATAAAAAATTATTTTAAGTATATTTAACTTTTAACAATTATACTTTTAAAAATAAAATAAATAAAAGTAAAATAAATTCATTAAGATAATAATTTGTTAAATTAATTAATAATTAAAGCTGAAATAGAGAATAAGATTTACGATCAAATAAAATATTAATGAATAAAATTATACAATAAAGTTTAGAGAATATTATTATAAATTATTAAATATTTATTCATAATAAAAATAATACTTTCTAAGTTTTAAATCAACATTTTTAATTTGATATAAAAACATAAAATTTCTGGATAATAATATTAATTTAATTTTTTTGAATGAAGTTCTAATGTTTTAATCATTACATGTATAAATGGAATATCTATATAAAAATTGACTACTATTGCTTTACTACTTACAAATTGCTGATATTAATAAAAACAAATAAATTCAAATAAATTTAGTACAAGGTAATATACATAAAAACATTCTTAAGAATTATTATTTATTTAATTAAAAATGAACCATTTATTTCTAATTCGTCAAACTGTAATTTAATTTATAATAACTATGAATTAATGATGACAATTTAATTATAAACCTGTCCCATTTTTATTTATGCTTATTAGCGACAATGAAACAGGTTGGTTAATGATAACCAAACTTGTTAATTCTAAAATTAGTAGTCCAATATTCCAATATATTATATGATATTATGAAGCATAAAATATAACAATAAACTCTACTTGTTATTTTATAGTTCAGTTTAAATTTTGTATTTAATTCTTTTTTTCAATTATTTAATAATAATTTTCTTAAGTTTTTTTATGAAATACCTGTAATAAAAAGAATTGAAAATGTAACTATTTTTCGTAGCTTCAGTCTCTTAAGTGCAATAATTGTCTCAGCTAATTTAATAAAGACGTTAATTATAATAATCTATTAATATTTTTATCAACGTATCTGATAAAAAAATGAGTGATAGTTTATTATTGTTTTTTAGAAAAAGTAAGATTATTTTGTAAATTATATATAAAAATGGAATTTTTATTCTTTAATTCACGATTAATATCAAATGATTATTTACTTGAATAGAAGAATCTATGTCAAAAAAGAACTAAGAACGGTAGAAAAGTGTTCGCTATTGCAATTATGATTTTCGCGTACCTTGTAATACTGAACCAATTATTAAGATGATTTTGCAGTCCCTCCTCAGATTTTAAAGATTTAAAAATATTAATAGTGAATACTTAATTTGTTATTTAGAATAAAATTTAAGGTATTTATTTTTACAACTAATGAAACATTGTATTTCATGCAGAACTAATAGAGATAGTAAATTTATAATAATTGGCATAAACAATATTATTTTATGATTATAATGTTATATGCCTGAAAATATTGGAAATTATCACGAAAAAAAATAGTGCAAGCTTTTATAGAAAATATCATTTTTTCATAAGAATTATAAATAGCTTTTATTTATTTAACAAAGAATTAAAAAAACAAGTTTGCTTACACAAATTTTTCTTATATTCAATATATAATTTAATTTTTCTATACATTAAAAATTTGTTTTAATAACTCATAATTTTTATAAATATTTCATATCGATATAGTGTAATTAATAATTATAAAAAATCTCATCAATCTTTTGTATAATTACATTTTTTATCAGTTAGATTAAATACAATTTAAAACTATATCATACGTGTAAATTGATAATTTAGAAAACTGTATCAGAACTTATGAAGTTTATTTAAAAATTTTAGTAACACGTGGAATGATTTTAAAAAGATTAGATTCTGTATAATGCATTAGGAATGCTTAACAAAAAATTAATAAAATTATGAACAACGAAATATAAATATAGAAGGTGAAGCAAAGAACGTAATAAAAATAAAATAATATATTAAGAAATACAAGTAATAAAAAAACTAGTTAAATTTTTAGATAAAAAATAGAAGAAAACTGTATAAAAACGTAGGATACTAAATACAATAAAAATATAATAAAATATAATACTTGTAATAAAAAAATAAACATAAATTTATGAAAAAAAATTTTTACACTGGATTGAAATTGACTAAAGATTATACAAAAGTAATAATTTAGTTTTCGATACAATCGATCTATTTAATAATTAATTTTATTTTGATAAATTATTTAATGCTTGTAAAATTCATAATTTTGAGTGACGTTTGAGTAAAGGAAATAAATTGTAGTAAGAAAATCAAAGGAAAAAATTTTGGATAGATTTAGATAATTATATAAAAATAATGTTAAGTTAAACTATTCATCAACAGAAATAGGACTTAATTGAGAATAATAGAAATAAAAAATACGATATATTAGCGTATTCATATTTATGAAATTATGAGTTTTTAAGTTCTTAATATCACTTAAATAATTATAATACTAGATTATGTTTAAATAAATTTTTAATTAGTAATAAATTATTTTTACAATTTCTAGAATTTTAGATTAAAAAATATATTTACGATAAAATTTAAAAGAAATTACTAAAATCTTCAACTTTATACTTATTTATAAATTTATTTATATTTATGTATAATTGCTAATAACTTCAATTATATTTATATTTAAATATTTTACTAATACGAAATTTATGATTTAATTGTGTTGCAATATCATATAATTTTGACTTAAATTATTTTATAATGTTTTTCTTCTTTACGCCATTAAATAAGTTCATCAATAATTTAACAAGTATAATAATTAATTATACATCTAATTATAATAATTATAATTATTATAATAATCTAATAAGTAAAATAATATGATTATAAATATGAGAATCTTATTAAATTGAATATAAAAATACAATGATCTTGTAGTTTTTAAAATTACAAATCAAATAATCAAGTTTAACAACAAAACATTAAATTTTTACAACCTTCTGGTTCATAGAAAGAATATTCAAACTCAACATTAATTCAAAGAAAAAATTATAATATTAAGAATATAGTATCAATCCAAGTATGTCTGAAATAATTCTAAGTGCTCATCAGAATATGTAAAAAATTCTTATGATGACTTATGATTAATTACCGTTATATAAATTGAAAAATTAGTTAATAAATAGAAAAGTAATCAATACTTAAAAAATAAAACTATAGATTATCGTATTTAAACTAAATTTGTAAAAAAATTGTAATGTGAATCTTGTCATTTTTAATATAATGAATGAAACCTCTAATATTTATAGTATTTATTAATATTCATAAATGTTTATCTGACTTAGTATAGGTATCGAATTACTAATAAGTGTATTTTTCATTTTTAAATAACAGTTCCAGAATTTAATATATTCATTTTTATATAAATTGTATATCATCATACATTGAGATTTAGTAAATTACAGAATGATTTTTATATATTTTTTAATATCAAACCAATTTTTTTTAATATCTGTACTAGCAGAATTACATTTTTTAAAAACATTTCATCTACAGAACATTAAAAAATGTTATTACATAATTCTACAGTGAAAAATTGGCGATTATATAGACAATTAAACATTTAATACTTTATATTTACGTTTAAATAAAGATGAATATTTTGTTACACATTATGTAAAAATTATGATATTATTACATTAGTTATATATTTATACAGATATTTAGATTATTACAGGTATTCCTGTTATTCGAATACAATTTTCGAAATATAAAAGCAATTTTTTCATTTGGTATACTTGTGTAAAAATTTTTTTTATTAGTAGAAATAAAAAAATTACAAACTAAATAATATTTATAAAAAATAATCGTATTATTTTTTAACAAATAACTTAAAATAAGTTAATTCGCTTCAGTATAGAATTATTTTCCATCTTTTGCATTTATTTTTAACTTGAAAAAGATTTTTGTTATGTCAATTTTATATCATTGGCTGGATAACTTTAAAAAGAAGTTTGCTAATAGTGTAAACATATTACTGTTATTTGATCTTATATTGTACACCGCTGAATTGATTAAGTTATATCCCTAATTAATACATTGCATAAACAATTTTTATCATGTTGAACTTAAAAGAGAAATAAATATAAATTTATATTAATATAATTTTTACTTAATATTCATATAATTAATAATGTTTTTTCTAATAGAAGATAATAAATTAAAAACCGGTAATCTCTTAATATATTTGTAGATTGTACGCGTTAGTTGCTTTTGGTAATAAATGTTACAATTACAAAAAGTTATAAAATTTTTTGCTAATAATTTTTTATTGATATCATTTATCAATTTAATACTAGATGCATAAAATTTTCAGTATGAATCACAGTTACTCATATTGTTTGCCACTTCGAGAATATACGTATAAATACTACAACATATTACCAACAAATTCTACGAGTTATGTATGTAATTTATATATTAAAAATTAATTGTTTTTAATTATATTTGTGTATATGCATGTGTTTTTGTGTATAGATATATTTAAATATATTTTTTTTATCAGGCAATTTCTACATCAGATTTTGGCAATAGTATTGCAAATGGTACACTTGCGGGTGAAGTTCTTGCAATGTTTCCTCAACAATTATTATATATACGAGATATGGATAAAATTTTACCTCGAAAACGTTATAAAAGTGTAAAAATGAATTTTTTTATTATTATATTATAAAATTTCTTTATAAATTTCTTAAAATATCAACATAATTCTTACGTAGATTGTATCTTCTGTGGAAGTGGTCGATTTTCAAGTTGAATCTGAAGATAAAGAATTAAATAGTAATAAAAAACGAGAAAAAAAAATTGACAAATCAGAATATAATTATATGCCATCAACTTATAATGATTCAAAAGATAGATTTGGATTGAAATTTTGTGATAAAATGAATGTACGTATTTTTTCTGGTTTAATGTATTTTTTACTAAATAATAAATAATAAAACAATGCATAGTATATTCCATATATTTTTAGTTATTTCAAGATGAAAATTCATCGCAATATCCCAAAAATCATAAGAAAATTCTTACTTGTGAAATGATGCAAAGTGTTCCAATAGAACAATATCCATTTATGTCTGTGAATCGAGTATGTTAATATATATTATAGAAATTTTTCAATTGTCTTTTTAAATAAATAAATAAGTAACAAATTATTAATTATAGCTTGCATGGAACCCAAATGCTTGGAGTTTTCTATGGCTTGCAGTTGGTTATCAAAATGGTTTCGTAAGACTAATTTCATTTAAATCACTAGCTTCAACAACAGAATGGAATAAATTACTCATCTCACATTTAGATAAAATAAAATCTGAAAATGCAGTAACCAAAAATACTGTAATAAGCAATGATGAATAAAAGAAGAGATTTCAAGACAATTAAATTTTTATAAATACTTTGTATATTTAAT
Source organism: Dolichoris vasculosae (assembly GCA_018907195.1). NCBI lineage: Eukaryota > Metazoa > Arthropoda > Insecta > Hymenoptera > Agaonidae > Dolichoris > Dolichoris vasculosae. Next base: position 18,670,103 of record JACCHY010000005.1, on the reverse strand, counting down.
AACATAAGATAATTATAGATTTATTTAAATTTATTTAAATTTATGTAAATTTATTTTTAATGCTAAATCATGTATTTTTCGTTTTTATTATGAATTTAAAAAGTTTAATTTATAATTACATTAAGAATTCTTAATAAAATTTATAAATGTTTTTACTATAATATTATTGGAATTAAAATATTTGAACTATTAGATAATTTTTAGCTATAAATCGAATCATATAAAATTTTGTATTAGTTGCAAATGTATGAAATTTAAGAAGTTAAACAGGCTGTAGAAATCAAATCTTAATATTTTTCTGCCTTTTTTGGTATTGTGTACATAAACTATATACTGTAAAAGCAGTCGACAGTGACTAGACTGTACACTCAAAAAATACAACTAAATTCTGACACTGTGACCTTAGTTCAAATACATTTTTATATTATCATAGGACAGACATTGTTGTCAGTAGATTAGAGTACACATCCTGGAAATCATATTACTTCCTGTTAAGAGATATTGTATTTTATCTCGTATAATTCATTGTTAGAAGTGCATTATTAATTTGTTAAAAATATTAAATCAAGTTAAAATCTATTTAAAAAGGTATTAAAAAAAATAAATATTTATATCTTATAAGTTTTTAAAAACCATTACAAATTATTTATTTTACATTTTTACGTTTTATTATAAACTATGTGTAATTTTTTACATATACATTATATATACAGAAAAATTAATTTATTTTTATTTTTAAAATAGAATAAAATGAAATATTTTTTACTGTTTGAAGATGAATCCAATGAAGTGGAAGACTAGAAGTTTAGCTTATGTTGGAGTTAATTTATTTATATTTTATTTTTTATTTGTTTATAAATGGACCCACCATTTGTTTCATGAAGCTACGGTGAAAAACTCTAAAGCTAAAATTGTTTGGGAATTTGTAGCTGATTTTAATAATATGATGAAATTAAATCCTACTATGTAAGTTTTTTAATACATTAATATTATATCTTATTTTATGTACTTAAATTTTTTAATGTATTTATATTTTTACATATGACAAAATTTATAAAAAAGTAATTATAATATATAACTATTACTCTTTAACTAATAATTTTATTTGGATTTTTTATTAAAAATTAAAAACTTACAATAATATATAATTTATACTTCAATTAAGTCTTTCAATTTCATATATTAAATAATTATTTATTTTTAGAGAAGAATTTAATATTATTGATGATTCTAATAATTACGATCAATGGAGATATTCTGTGCAATACATAGAGCATTTGAGTCATCTTCCAATTATTCGAAATAATGCTCATGGACATTTTGTAGTAAAACCTAAAGCAAAAGGCTATGTAATTGAATCAAAACATCGTACTTGTTTTATTTTAGGAATCAGTTGTTGTATGCTCACTTTAAATAAATGTAAAATGTTTTGAAATACGATTACATTTTTTATTTTATTTTCAGTGAATTCAGATTCGGAATTTATATTTGAGCCTGTAGAACAAGACACAAATTGCATAGAAAAAATTCAATACGAATGCCCATTAATATTTTCAACTTTATGTCACAGAGAAATAATGTATCAAAGGCAAGAAATTATGAAAAATCTACAGACTCATTTTTCTATGATTGCAAATAAATAAGAAAAATTGTGTAATGTTAAATAAATAACTAAAATATTTATAATATTTAATTTGTAATATACATATTTTAACAAACTTAGATTTTTGATAACACATATGACTGTTAATAATTAGTTAACTTTAGTAATAAAGTATTATCCATATAAAAATATATTAATTTGATAGACTGATTTATTCATCAAGAATTTATTCTATATTTGATAAAAATATGATTTTTTGATTATTTATTATTTTTGTTTTACTAATTAGTCATCAATACTGTTTTAAATTTAAAATTTATATTATATAAATTAGATATATAATATATTATAAAAAAATAGAATTGTATATATCTTATACAGATTTAAAAATTAATTTTATTTCGAATATATTCAATACACTTTTACAAAATTCTTCATTGAAACTTATGTTTTTAAAAATTATTCATGTTAATCTCATAATTTCTTAAATAATTAAATAAATAAATAATATATATATACTAGTGATTATTTGCATAAACAGATCATTGTTAATTACTTTATGACATTTTTATTTTAATAATAAGATTAAAACAAGTTTATAATTTAAAAAAAATTTGAATTATAAATTTATAATATTAAGAATCTTTCAAAAAGTTTTTAATTAAAAATGTAAAGTTGGAAAACTTTTTCGACAGAAGAATACTTTACTAATGATTTAAATAATGAATTTTTATTTTGATTTGTCTTTGAAACATCGATTAATTAAATATCACAATATGAAGATATATATATGTACATATACATTAATATTATTTAAAGAAATTAAAATTGAAATTTGTACTTATTTTTTAATATATACAAATTTTAATATAAAATATGAAATCCATAAATTATAATTTATTAATTCGACAATAATTTTAAATATAATTATCTTTAAAAGTTGAAAAGAATTAACTTATGAAATTATTGATTCTAATATTCTGAAGCTTATATTAAAATTTAGCTTATCACATTACTTTATATTAATTACATTTGATATTATAAATTAAAACATATAATTAATTACTCGACTATTAATTTTGTAAGGATATGAGAGTAAAAATTTTATAAATATTTAAGAAATTAATTTCTCATTTTTAGACAGCTACAATTCTTATTCTGCTATTAGAAATAACTAATTTTCACAATGTCAGAAATCCATGCGTTTTTAATTAGTATTAGCATTTTGTATTTAATTACAGGTGAGTATATTCTAAGGTAAGTTTTATATTCGTATGATTACTTGCGTGGTATAGAATACGAAGTGCCAACCACTAAATCTTCGAAACAATGTCGAATTAAGTAGGGATTTTGGGAATAAGAAAATGAAAAACAGCACCTACAGTTCAGTTGCCAATATTATGTAGTTTACGTTTAGCGTTCACTTTGCAATAGAGGTTGGATAAGTTATTTTAAAATTGATTTTTTATTTAAAAAGAATTTCGGTTTTATATGATTGAATATAAAAAATGCCGCCGACGATACAAAATGGAACTGCTGATAAACGAGGTGTAACAAGACCAACGGAAAAAAGGTAAATATTATATTTCTAACCTCTATATACAATACTTTATGTATACATCTATGTATATAGATATTTTGTATATTATATTTTTGTATTTATTTTTGTATATATGTTATAGATTAGAATTAATATGTAAAGTTAAGTACTGCAATACACTACCAGATATTGCATTTGATCCAAAATTTATAAGTTATCCCTTTGAAACTACTAGGTGAGTATTACCTTATATAGATCAAATAAATAAACAATTTTAAACACTATTTAAATAATTTTTTCCCTTTTTTTATTTTTTCTAGATTTATTCAATACAATCCAACATCTTTAGAGCGTAACTATAAGTACGAGGTATTGACAGAACATGATTTGGGAGTAGAAATTGATTTGATAAATCGAGATACATACATCGGCGATTTGAATGCTCAGTTAGATCCTGCAGATGAAAAGTTATTGGAAGAAGATATTCTCACACCTCAAGATTCAAAAAGATCTCGACATCATGCAAGGAGTGTATCTTGGCTTAGGCGTACAGAATATATTTCTACAGAACAAACACGATTTCAACCTCAAACGACTTCTGATAAAGTAGAAGCAAAAGTTGGACACAATATTAAAAAGCATTTTAAGGTATTGTTAATTTTCATTATTTTACCAAAATATTTTCTAAAATTTTTTCAATTCTTGCCGATAATAGGAAGAAACATTGTATATGGATCGCGATTCTCAAATACGAGCAATAGAAAAAACATTTGACGATAACAAAAAACCTATTGAAAAGCATTACAGTAAACCAAATGTTCAGCCTGTAGAAGTTTTTCCAGTTTATCCAGATTTCAAGGTATTTTTTCTCGAATAAAAATAAAAAAATGTATAAAATACTTTTGTATAATTTTTAATAATTATATGTTCAATTTTTTATAGATATGGAAATATCCTTGTGCACAAGTTATTTTTGATTCCGATCCAGCTCCTATGGGACTGTCAGTACCTGCACAAATTGAAGAAATGTCACAAGCAATGATTCGGTCAGTAATGTTATGGATATTAATTTATATATTCAGAGAAAATTGTAATTTTAAAGGAATGTTTTTTTTAAGAGGTGTAATGGATGAAAGTGGAGAACAATTCGTTGCCTACTTCTTACCCTTAGAAGAAACTCTTGAAAAAAGAAAAAGAGACTTCTGTTCGGGTATTGATTATGCTGAAGAGGATGAGTATGAATATAAAATGGCTAGAGAATATAATTGGAATGTTAAGAGTAAAGCTTCTAAAGGTTACGAAGAAAATTATTTTCTTGTTTTACGTGAAGATGGGGTAAGAATATTAGATGATTTCTTATATTTTTTTATTATCAAAAGATGCTATACTTAAAAATATTTTCAATACGATAGGTATATTATAATGAATTAGAAACTCGTGTAAGACTGAGTAAACGTAGGCAAAAGGCTGGACAGCCAGTAAATAATACTAGGCTTGTCGTTCGTCACCGTCCATTAAATGCTAATGAATTCAGAATGCAACGTTATAGAGAAAAACAGCTTGAACCTCCTTGTGAAGATGACGAAGAAGAAGAAGAAGAAGAAGAAGAAGAAGAAGAAGAAGATGAGGAGGAAGAAATGGAAACTCAAAAAACTGAGGATAGAAATGAGGACAAAGGTTTATTTTCTAGTATTTTATTTGTTTCATATTTTAATCTAAAATATTAAGTTCTGTAATGAACAATGAATATTTTAAACATTTTTCAGAAAGTTCCGATAACGAAGATAATCAAGAGAATGAAAATGGGGAGAATCAAGACAATGAAGAAAATGGAGGTAACGAAGAAGGATCCCGAGCTTCATCGCGTGCATCATCGCGTGCTTCTAGCCGAAAGTCAAGATCAAAATCTGTTTCACGTTCAAAATCAAGATCGAGATCTCTCTCGAAAGCACGTTCAACACGTTCTACACATTCAACGCGAAGTCATTCAAAATCACAATCACAATCACGATCACGATCACGATCGCGATCACGATCAGGATCTCGATCACGATCAGGTTCACGTTCAAGATCACGATCACGGTCGCAATCACAGTCACGATCACAATCCCGATCACGATCTCAATCTCGTTCACAATCTGGCTCACCTACAAAATCAGGGTCTAGATCAAGATCGCGTTCAGTCGCAAAATCACAATCACGGTCGCGGTCACGATCTATTTCACATGAAAAATCACCATCGCGATCACGCTCTGGATCGCCTACAAAATCTCAATCAAGATCAAGATCTCGATCAGATTCTCCTGAAAAATCAAGATCGAATTCTCGATCAGTTTCTAAATCAAAATCTAAATCTAAATCTAAATCAAGATCTCGATCAAGATCAAGATCGAGATCTCAATATGCATCTGGTAGTGAAGTAGCAAGTGGTAGTGAGGAAAGTGGTAGTGGCAGTGGTAGCGGTAGTGGCAGTGGTAGTGAAAGTGGTTCGGAAAGTGAATAAGATTACATTGATTTAATTTTTAAGAGACTTTTCAAATGACCTATATATATATATATATATATATATATATAATTTTGTATATCGACTACTAATGACAAAAAATGAATAATTATAATATATGGGATGTACAATATGATTTTTTGTTTTAATTTTATATATAAATATTATAAAAGTAAATCCTTTACTTTTTGTAGAGTAGTTTAAAGGAAAGCTTAAATTAAATTTTAAATTAATTTTTAATTAAAATATGTAACAACAATTTATTTCTTAAAATTAAAAAATTTGTAAATATTTTTATATAACATTGATTGAAAATAAATATAAATTTAAAGTTTTTCTAAGTATGAAATTTTAATTAGTATATAATTATAAATGTTTATTAATGTTTCTTCGGTTATTTCATAATTAAATTTTAAAACTTATAATTCATTTGTCGGACATTTATTACACAAATTTTTATGATATACTTTCCTTTACGTTGATTTAAAATCTCCCGCCAGACATGCGCAAAACTGATGTCTAGTTGTGTAAATATGAAGTTGTTTTGTTGCATATACTGGTGTTGAGGAATTTTAGAAAGAAATTGCGTCATTCTCGATCTACCAAATGAGTTGCAACGTTGTTATGTACACACGGTAACGTTTATTTCATAAAAAGTATCATACGTCCAGGTTAAAATTTATAATTATCGTGAAATTATTTTTCAACAGTGTATTAAACATGTAAGTTGTATTTTTTAGCATTTTAATATTCTAAATTGGAGTTGAAATTTTTCAGTAGCTTACATCACACGTAAACAGTCCTTTCAATGTATCTTTAGAAAAATGTCTATTCTCATAATTTTTATTACTTCATAGTTATAATAAGTCCTACATTTTTTCGTAGAGAATTAAGCAAAGAAAATAAAGTAATGAAAAATGAAGTTTTAATATGAAACGGAAATGATTTTTGAAAATTGAAATTTCCACTTTATCTTGGAAAAGTAAACTTGATAACAAAGTGCATATATATACAATAATTGACAAAACTTAGTTTAATCGTAATGTAAAAAGGAATAGAAGGAAATGGACTATAATTTTCAAAAATGTATTAAATATATCATATATGTATAATATAATTAAAATTTTTTAATTAATCATATCTGAAATATTATAAAAAAAAATAAGTTTCTTCTGAATCCATATGATATCCCTACCAAGAAATCATAATACGATCGAAATATATAATTATAATTTCATGTTAAGAAATCAGTTTTATTGAAATATTTTTATAGATGGCACCTAGAAACAAGGAAAATTCCAATAATAAGAAGAAGAAACATATGTCAGAGGAAGATGATGACGAAGATTATAGGAAACGTAGAGATCGAAATAATCAGGTAAATCGAAATAAAAGATACAACCTCTCGTAAATGATTACTTTATTTCTATTACACATTATAGGCTGTAAAAAAATCTAGAGTAAAAAGTAAAATGAGAACGCAACAAACTTTAGAACGTGTTAATCAATTGAAAATGGAAAACGAACTTTTAGAAGAGAAAATAAAGATGCTCAATAAAGAATTAGGATTTTTAAAAGATCTTTTTTTGGCTCATGCAGGTACGAATAAGCTAATACAAATAATTTTTAATAATGATACAATTTTTTATAATGATACAATTTTTAGGTTCAAATCAACATTCCACAAGTTTACAAGATGTAGATTTGAATGCACTTCTGATAGACGACAATAAGTCAGATGATCCATTAAAATCGTAACTAATGCAAATAATAGACATTCTACGCAGAAAGAATGTAGGAAAATTAAATTTTAAAAAGAAATCATACACTGTTTCTTTATTCATATAACGAACTAGACATCTTGGAAAGATGTCGATCGGTGTAAAATTACGACTCCTGGTTGAAAGTAAATATTTATCATTATAGTTCATATTTCAAGTAAAAATAACGATATGGGTGAGAAGTAAAACACCAGAAGTTGGAACAAGAACAAATTACAGGAAAAAAGAAGTTGCATTATTTTTAAATCAAGAGAGACGATCAAGACGATAAATTACAGAATTGCATAAGCGTATACACAGGGGTAAATGTTCAAAGAGACACGAAGCATCGACTCGACAAATGTATTCATAAGTCTAGCATTTTGCTATCGCTGTGTAATAAGTACGTTATATGCATTCGTATACTTGTTAATTCAATAATTTGGTACACAGATGTAGTTTCGAAATTTTTTTATTTCGAAGAACAAGATCATTATTTTAATAAAGATCGAGCATTCAGAGCTAGTTATATAAATAAATATATATATATGTATATATATATATGTGTGTATATATATTACATATAATATAAATATAAATATAAATATATAAGAAGTTGGAGTTAGTTTTTTAATATTTGTTAAATAAAAATTTTAAAAAATAAGAAAAAAAAGAACAGAAACGCTTATTTTACTCAGGTTGGGAGGCGAAGAGTATCGAGACGTAGGAGCTCGGCTGTGGAGTATCTCCGGAGATCCATAGAGGATCCCGGAGTAGGCGAACGAGCGGATGGCCATAGCCAGCGATCGATTCTCGCGAGTCGGTTGATTAACGCGTTTCGCTCAGTACCGTACCTCGGGAAGGCCCTTGAAAAGGTTGCGCTTTTAGGAATTCACGCGGTAAGATCCGACCGCTGCTCGCGTAGAAGGTGTGCGAGACTCCCGGAGCGCGCGAAAAATACATCTGAAGAAGGGAGTGGGGCCCGAGCGGCGGAATTCGCAAACTCGGTAGGCGCTAGATTGAGAACCGAAGGCGGGGCGCGCAGTCGCAGTTATCGTCGGCTCAGCGCGCAGTGCCGAGCGTCTCGAGACTCGAGGAAGAAATCGGCGCGCGTGCGTGTCAGCCGGCCGTGCGAGTGCATGTGTGTGCGTGTGGACGATATCGCGGGCGGAACGAGAGCCGAGGCTTTTCGAGCCGTAACTCAGCGTTTGGCAACCTCCAGCGAAAATCGACTGCGCCGGTCTTTCCTCCAGCGGTTGCTGGATAGAAAATAATTTGTTTTCCGTCGGCAGCGCGGATAACCGAAGAAGAGAAAAGAGCGAACGAGCCTCGCCTCGGCGCTCTTCGTCGTCGTCGCCACCGCCGCCGCCGCTGCTGCTGCTGCTGCTGCTGCTGCTGCTGCTGCTGTTGCTGCTGCTGCCGCCGTGGTCGTTCGTGATTTTTCATCATTACTGCTACTACTGCTGTTGTTGCTGCCGCCGCTGCTGCTGCTGCTGCTGCTGGGGTCTAGCAGACGACATGTTGGCTGCAGGAAGCACCTCCTCGTCGTCTCGGACGTTGTTTCCCCCTCGAAGAGCAACCTCGGGGGATCTCGAGTGAGTCTTCGGCTTGTCTACATTCGACACGATCTTTAGCTATTCCCTCCATGATCGAAAAACCGACGGACCGCGGAGTTGCGAAGAAACTCGAGGAATTCGACAAAGAGAAAGAGAGGGAGAAAGAGAGAAATATATGTACACGGAGTGGCTTCGCGAAAATATCGCAGCGGAACACACGACGCATACATAGAAGCTGAAAGAGAGGGAGAGAGAGTGAGAGTAAGAGAGAGCGCGTGCACGTATACGCGTGTACAATTGTGGTAAGAGCGATAGTATAAGAAAGAACGATGGAGCGAGAGAGTGCGATTGTGGGTGTGAGTTGAGTCTTCGATGCAAGCCAGAGTACGCGTGTGCGGAAAATTAATTGTACGAGGGTGCAAAACTCGAGAATCTTTGTTTCCTTCGATAAAAGAGTATTATCTTTTATCGATTCGCGAGTGCGAACGAATAAATACTCGCGTACGTATAGCTAAAGTGTCAGAGCTGAGGTAATTGCGGTTGGGTGCTACGTGCGTACGTGTGTTGTGTGCGTTGTGTGCGTTGTGTGCGTTGTGTGCGTTGTGTGTGTGCGCGTACGAGTGTGTGTACACGCGCGCGCTCACGCGCGTGTATACGAACGTTTGTGCGCGCATGTGCATGTACGTGAGGTAGCTCGAAAAAAGGGAGGAACGAAGAGGGCCACCAGGACTCCTCTGGGCAATAGGAGACAAAAATTCCGTATCTGCTTCGTCGATGTACGTCCATTCGCGGGTTCTATATAGATCTTACGCGTATTCGGATAAAGTGCATCGAGATTTCGAGTGATAAAATACAGTGCGCCTGTATAATTAAAGTCCGTGACAGTGGAGATCTTGCGTGCTCGTGACTGGGAAATCGAACGTTGCCACTCGAGTTGTTCGAAGGGAAAGCTCCTGGTCGAGAGCTTTTTCCGGTTGTTTTGAAACTTGGACGAGTCGAGAACTTCGCGGACAAATTATAACGAGACAAAAGTCGAAGCCAGAATAAATTCAGCCGACGTGGTCGCGTTCCGTCCGTCTCTTCTTGCTCCGCACGCGAGGGACAAACTGCATTTAGAATGTGTCGAATGATAGAGCGTAAGAGCAGCGCGATTCAAAATTTCATCTAGCCTCGAAGATAAAATCGGAGTAAAAATAAAACGGATTTTTTTATGTGGCTCTGTCGAGGCGAACGGGATAAAAGCATAGAAAAAGCAACGCGGATGATTCGAATGAAAAAATAAAATCGAGGCGCGCTGTGGCAAGGAAAAAAGAAAAAGAAAAAGGGAAAAAAGGTTAAAATCCGGAGGAGATAAGAGAGTCGCGAGGTAGAGTTAGCCGGGTGATCCACAGCTGTCTCGGTACGGTAATTGGTCGAGGAAGGCTCGTCTTTCGTCTCCCGACTCCCGACTCCCGACTCCCGACTCGAGAGTGCGTCGCGGTACACCGACGTCGTTGCGCCATCGCTCTCCGAAAGAAAAAGGACGTCGCGCGTTCTCCGGACTAGTGGCGGACCGCTGGTCCGGAGAGTCGCGGAGTGAGATGGAGAGTGGAAAGAGCGCTCGTACTCGCCGCTCGTCCTCCTCGGGCTGTTCTCGCATTTGTCAACACACGCGCGCCCACACGCACACACGGAACGAATCTCTCCTACTCTCTCATGCTTAGCGATTAGCTGTCTATTTTCGAGGCCTTCTCGTTCGCGCACCGGCTCCATTAACAGAGCTCGTTTTTCGATTTTTCCGACAGGCGCCTGCTTCATCGCGGTCGCCGCTTCTACTCGGGAAATGCAGCTGGAGCGGAGGAGCGCGCCGAGCTTACGCAGTTGCTCTGGTAGTGCGAGCGACGAGCGACGATCGACCGATGATAACGTCAACCGGAACTCGGATCGTTCTTTATAGCCTCTTATAATTATAATATTAAGTCAGCTGACAACTGTAAATCGTCGAATCGTCGAGACGTCGAGTCTTCTCTAATGCATTAATACTTTTTTAAATAGTCTATTTTCATCGTGTTACTGGCTCGTGTTATGCGCGTTATTTGGAAAAGATCAAGTCATTGAATAAGAGCCTCTATCTTTCTCTTTCTCCCTCCCTCCCTCTTCCTCCCTCCCACACTCGTTGTTATATGAAATTACTTAGCTAGCGATCGGGATTGCTTGCTAAATCCAGCAGGAGCTTCCACTCCGTCTTTCAGTCCGTCCGTTCTACCGTCATGGGGAATACGAATGCGCACACTATGGTACGATGCAAGCAGATGTAAAGGAAAAGAAATATGTGGTCTCTATGTTTGTGCTAGGGTGATTTTGTGAAAAGAAGCGACGTAAAGAAGAGTCGCGGAAGTGCAGAGTGAAGACGAACGAGGAAAGCGAAAGGGTGGAAGGAGGAGGAGGAGGTGGGGGTGGGGGTGGAGGAGGACGGGTGAGGAGGCCGCCGGCTGGTGACGAGGGGTCGACTGTTACCGCCACCGCCGCCGCCGCCACCGCCACCGCCGCCGCCGCCACCGCCGCCGCCGCCGCCGCCGCCGCCGCCGCCGCCACCACCGTACAAGAGGAAGCTGGAGGAGGTGGCGGCGCAGGGGAAGGACTCGCGTGTCTCTCGTGTGTCATGGGGTGCTTTGGCAGTCAAAGCAGTAAGGCCAGTCAGGATGACAGCAAGAACCAGAAGAGACGCTCCGATGCCATCACTCGCCAACTACAGAAGGATAAGCAAGTGTACAGGGCCACGCACAGGCTTCTACTGCTTGGTAATTCAACCAAACTCGACTCTCTACTTTTCTTTTTTTCTCTTTTTTACCCTCCCACATCCCCCCTTCCAAATTCTCCATTCTCCACTCCCCCTTTTCCCTTTTTTCCCTTTTTTCCCTTTTTTTCTCACAGTTTTTACCTTTGAGCTAATTTTTCACCTCTTAATATCCTTGGTTCACTAGTAAATTCAGCTCAATCCAGTATTTATTCAGATGTACAACATTGAGAAATTTTCGGTAACCGTTTCCCGCTATTTTTATAACCGATGAATCAAGTCGACTGATTCGCTTGGAAAATTAATTTATGATATAATTGATTATCTTAACGGTTATGAGTTTCATATCTCCCATTCCTTGGGATAATCGCAATTTTGGTTGCATTTATATTTGCACATACCAATATGTTTATAAAATATATGCTTATAAAGTAATTGTTGTAACTATAATTCAATTTATAATAAATTAATAAATTTGTAATATATCTTATTCAAAAGTCTATAGTTCTATTATATTTTTACTCACGCACATGAAAACGTACATTACCTTAGTAGAGTAGCTTTTAAATAAAGCAAATACATACATGTATATTACAATAACTGTATTTAACAATCATTTTTAAAAATTACCACAGTTTTATGTTTAAATAGAATTTTTACGATTTACAGTAATTTTGATATTCTTATCCAGAAAGCTTACGTTTCTTTTTTTTTGTACAGTTAAATGAAAATAATTTAATTTAAAATTGAAATTTTGTCATTTTTTAATATTTCTATAATATATAATTAAATATGTTTAAAAGTTAAATTAGTTATTTTTTTAAAAGCTATAAAACTGAATAATTTTTAATAAATATTACGGAAATTATATTAATTTAATTTAAATGTAATAATTATATGTGATATCATTAATTAATACAAATAAAATAAAAATAAATAGTTATTCAAGTCATTATAATTCAACAAACGATGACACGGTTATCATGTTATTTAATTTTGAGGATGTGTTGCCTTAATTTATCACAATTCATAGAACAATAACAATAACAACAACAACAATAATAATAATAATAATTCGATTCGTAATATTTATATTCTTGTAAAATAAAACTTTCTCTGAAAAGTCTATAGATGTTTTGTTTTGCGTTTTTTCAAATATTTCATTTTTATATTTTGCAGGTGCGGGTGAGTCTGGTAAAAGTACAATCGTCAAACAGATGAGGATACTACACGTGAATGGATTCAGTGAAGCGTAAGTTTTTCATATTTACTTTTTTCTAATGGATTAAATTTGTATAGTTATTTATGTAAATTTTAAAGTATTTAGATCAAAGCTACTTTTTAACTTTCTTTCCATAAAAAATTATAAGAATAAAATTATTCTAACATGCTGAATTGCTTTTGTAACTTTATTTTTATATAAATTTAATGCAATTTCAGTAATATGAGTAACTTTCGTTATTTGTATTGCAAATGGCAAAATGAAATAGTATCTACGATTAACACAGTGATTTAAAATAATCCTATCAAAGTTATCTCCGATGAATAATAATTTTTAAATTGAATTAAGATTACTGTACGGCATAATATTTTATAGGTTTCTAATAAATATTTTCGATACGTTTTAGTGATGTTATTCATTTTTATCTGATCATTAAAAAAACTAATATAATTTAATTAGCCATTTAAAATAAAGGATCTGAGATGCGATTTATTATTCTCTCTTAACAAATGAAGATTTTCATCGTGATTATAGCTAAAGGGGGAAAAATTGCTTGAAACAATGTAGGAAAAGGTATGCAGTCGATAAGCCGGTTAACTGAACACTGGCCTTTGAAAACTAAAACTGTCAAACAAAGTTAAAAACTATTCGCGGATTCAGTACGGAGACACAAAGTGTACTATTATCTTGAGCGTGTCGCGACGCTCGTTCGATAGTGAAATTTTGCGCTGTCAGTGACGATGATAAGAGACGCTGAAAGGTGACTGTACGGTTATAGCGCGAGCCTTGGCTGATCGCGCTCTAATGATCCGATTTATACACCCTTATACCCGCAGTCGTGGACGTACGAACACAATGTATAAGGGTTCCCTTTGGCGTAGAGTTATATTTTTCTTTTGTAAAAGATTCATTTTTTACATACTACCTTTAATACGAACACGCGTAATTTTAAACGTTTTTATAGAATTTTTCATCACCAATTATACATTTCAAGATTTTGTCAAATAGTGTATTTACAACGACGTATATAATTGCTTACAAAGTTTAATAATTTTATGAGATTTCTTTTAAATATTAAATATTGTAAAGAATATTTTACATAAAGCACGGTTAAGGCCCATATTAACATACTAAAAATATCACACAATAAAGATTTATGTTTAACTTGATAAAAGTGAAAAATAAAATGGATGAATTTATTTTAATTAATTAAATTTTAAATAAAGTATATTTTTCAAATGATGTTTATCTTTTTAATACATAATCAACGTCTTTTTTTAGGGAGAAACGACAAAAAATCGAGGACATAAAAAAAAACATCAGGGACGCTATTTTGGTAAGGAGGAATACATTTTATTATGAATGTTATTATGCTTACGAAGAATTTTGAACAATGTGTTATTACTAGTATAATAAAGTAAAAATTTTACGTATTGACTAAAAGTTTAGTGCATAATTATACATCATGATATTTGTGTTTTCTGGTATCGACATTAAACTAGCGCATTCTCAATGACGAACAATGAATTTTTTACAGACGATAACCAGTGCCATGAGCACTCTAACGCCGCCCGTGACGTTGGAGGATCTTGTAAACCAGAGCAGAGTCGACTACATCCTCGACGTCTCGTCTTCCCCGGACTTCGATTACCCTGCGGTGAGTATCAATCTTTTTTTATAATGTTATCTCCAGAAGTCACTACAACTTGCAATCATATATTTAAAATTTTTTATTATTGACACGTTCAAAGTTACATAACTCATTCGAATTTTTAATCGTTTTATTTTTAAGCCTTAGATGTTATTACTTTTAAAAACGTTTGCTCTAAAATAAAACTATGCAAGAGTTTCATTAGAGTATTGAATTGTATTATCAATAAATAATAGATAAAAAGTAAATAAATATTTTACAATGCATAATAAAATAAATACAGTTATATATATCGTCTTTTTATATACGACTTAATCAAATTAATTTGATTAATTTTACTTGATTTAAATTTTAAATTGCTGTTTTGGTTTATTGATAAAATGATAACGAGATTTTTCTTCACATAGATAAAAAATATTTTCTTCCCATTGTGATTTATGTATCGACCTTTTGTCATTTCTTCGTTTTGTTTACTTTGTATATATTTTATTTTTGCAAACTTTTTATGGAAATGCTTCTTTTTTATGATAATAAAATTGTATATAAGTGTTAATGAAAATGGCTGTAAATGAATACAAATAAATATTATATTGTATTGTGTAATTTAAAAAATAATGAATGATATCGATAATAACATGTAAAACAATAAGTTTTTTAATTTCGGTTTTTAATGACTAAGAAATACTTTGCATGTAATGTCTACAACAATCGTGTAAAATTATTTGGAAGAAAATATATTGGCTTGTGAGATTGATAGTGAGTGACTCTAAATGCATGTTTATCTATATATGTGATATGTGCATCTATGTATCTATAAATAATCAAGGGAGGAAAGAATGAGAGAGAGAGAGAGAGAGTTGTGTGTATGCGTAAAAACTTCGCACAATTAATTCAAAGGTTATAACGGCATTAATATCAGTTTCGAGAATAGAAAGGTACTACAGTAAAAGTTGAGAACCATCACATGGCATAATCAGCATTTACAATGTTTACTCAGTCAGGTGGGCTGTTATAAGTTGGTACTCGCTATTACATTATATACATCTTAATTAATCAATCAATCAACCAATCAATCAATCAATCAATCAAATAATCAATCAATCAATTAATCAATCAATCAACAACAACAGTAACAAAAATAATAATTGTTATCATTAAGATGATGGTATTGGTTATTTTTGTTGCAATTGTGTTTGTTGATTTTGTTGGTTTTTATAATTGTATTGTTGTAGTTATATTACATTACTATAGATACAGCTTAACACAAAATATATATAAAGCTATAATTTATTAGTTCAAATTTACAAATCAGACTTTTTTATGAAATGACACCTTCTAATTCTTATTTTTTATTTTATGCTTTTCTACTTTTTATTGTTTTTTTTTCTATTTATTTATTTTATAATATTGATTTCCTCTCTTTTATTTTGTATTTATGTCAATATATTTTAATATAAAATTCTATTATAATATAATAATTTTGGATATTATCAAAAATTTAATTGTAAATAAATTAAAAGCACTAATTTCTTTGGTGTGTTTAAAGTTTTTGTGAAATTCGTGGGTTATTTCACATTAAAATAAGAAATCCATACCAAACTATGTGTTATAATTACGCTTTCTTATAGAACACATTCTTATTATTTATAGGATTATAATTTATGAAAAATATATTTGTTAAATATTGTCTGTACAACCAGATGTCAGTTTTGCGGAGAATACGTCAACTCGTGTGCACATGTAAGAATCGAAAGTTCTCGAGCGTCGTTCAATCGATTCCTATTCCATTAATCGTTTATTCCATTTCCATCGATCAACGTTGGCAATTGAATAACAAAGCGAATCGGCAATACGCCGTCCGCTTATTAATCGACATAATAAAACGAATCTCCGGAGGCGACGTCGCAATTTGATCGACTCTTCGACCGTCTATCCGAGCGACACTGAAAAATGAATAACTTTTACCTTCCTTTTAGGTATTTCTAATCTTTCATTTAATTGGAAAGAAAAGAATAATTCCGCGGAAAGAGAAAATTATAATACATGCATTTTAGTATGGCTACAATAATACATAAAATTTTGGTAATTCGATTTTATAAATATCATTCACAACAAGAGAAACCTAACTTTCGCATGCGAAATTATATAAATATAATTATGCGTTGCGACATAGATTCATATAAGATTATACCGTATTTGGAAATTGAAATATAAAACTATTTTGAAATAAAACTTTAAAAATAATAAAATTGATATAATATAAATATAATTATGCGTTGCGACAAAGATTCATATAAGATTATACCGTAATTGGAAATTGAACTTGAATTGGAAACTATTTTGAAATAAAACTTTAAAAATAATAAAATTGATATAAGAAAACAATTGACTGAATATAGTATACATTTTTTATAACTAATCCTCACATTTTTAAAATATTTTTTAAATGTAAACCTAGTTAGATTTCTAATTACTAAGGTTTCAATGTATACTTCTTTATATCATCTTATGATTTATCTTATTTTGTTAAAACATCAATTTAAAATTATCTTAAGTATTTCTAAGTAGGCTATAGTATAAACAGAAGAATATCAATAATTTTATAAATTATAATAATATCAACTCGTGTGTGCGTGCGCGCGTGTGTATGTGTGTATTAATATATTCTATTAATTCAGCATCCAAATTGATTTTTTTGAAATTGTACAGAAATAATTATTTAATCGGTCCCATTATATGGAATATGTAATTCAAATTTATTAGTTATCTTTTACATCTGCTATAAAATTTATCGCTACGTTGCTTTGTAAAATAATTAATAAAAAGACTAATATTTGTTTTTATAAGATAGTGTATACACCTTGCATGTGAATATTTTCCTTCTTTTTATTTTTATCCTAATTTCCTATTTTTTTCTACTCTATACATCTACATCTACCGCACAAGGATAAATGCTCACATTTGTGATTCGTGTTGGTATCATTTTCAAATAAGTATTTCTGGTGTCTCTTACATTTAATATACTACATAAAAGCCACTACACCCATTACGTAAAATTACTCTTACTCTTATATATATTGCTACTGATGCTTTTCATAAAAATATATTACATTCAAAAAATTTCAATTTCAAAAACATACGTTATAAACTGAATATAATTAAAAAAATTATAACATATAATGATTTAATATATTTCAAAGACATATTTTAAATATATAATAAGATTATTAGGCTATTAAAATTTTTTATTATTTTTTTTTAATTATTAATAGACATTATTTTATATTACCATCGTCATCGTCGTCGTCATAATTAGTAATAGTATTTCTATAGTTGTAGACATCGTTACTAAGTAACTAAAAAGAATTTTTATTTTTAAATTTATAATTTTATTTTTTTTTCAGTAGCAGAACAAACAGAAAATAATATTGATACACTTAATAAATATTTTTGCAGATCTAATCGTATTTATTTGAAATTCAAATTTTTATATTTTTATTGTATTAGTAATTCACTATAATTTTAATTATAAACACGTTATGTATATCACTAACATTCTTATGTGTTTTATTACTTGTAATTTTGATTTGGATTCAAGTTTATCTGTAAAGTTATTACTGTAATAAATGATCACAAATATTTTATTTCATTATTATTTAAAATTTATGATTTTGGTTATTTTTAATACGAATTAATGAATTCAAAAACTTTGTTATGTTATTAAAACGATGTTAACGATATTATAATAACTATTTATTGTTTCATCAAATAATTATTTTCTTAATTCTTTTTCTCTTTTCTTTTTGGAACTTACATTAAATGACACATCAGAGTGATAATTTTTATTTCATTAATCAATCTATATTTTATACTATTTATTGAAGCATTTTTTAAACATTTTTTAAAATTATATACAAAGATGAAATATGCACGAACAAAATCAGTTTTGAAAAATTTTCTGGGAGATATATGTTTGATTGCAGCGTGTACATATGTTTGTGTTTAGTCTTGAAATAAAAATTGCTATAATATATAGTTTACATACTTTATGACATACTCCAAATTACAGTATATTCTTTTAATATTTAATCTTGATCGAATTTATTCTTATAAACGGGGTTACAATTGTCCTTAAATCTTATTTTCTAATTAGTATTTTGCTCTCTTTTTCTCTTTTTCTCTTGAATAATAAAAACACTGTATATCGTTACAATTAATAATATCATACAGTAAATATTAAGATATTTTTTTTTATTATGTTGTTAATTGTAAAAACGGTTATACTTTTTTATCATAATTACAAAAAATAGTCAATCATTTTATGAAGAAATGAACGAATTTATTAATCATAAAAATTAAAAATCCAAATAATATTTAAAATTTATATTTAACATAATACCGTAAATTATCTTTTGCTTATTTTTTTTCAATACAAGGCATCCCAAAAAAGGAGCTAACGTAATAATGAAAAGATTCATTATTATCTTTATCTTTGAAACAGTGAGCTCTTACACATTCTCTTTTTTATTATTTAAATAAAATTAAAGTAAATTGTCAGAATATTTGCATTATTACTTTTTAAACGGCAACGCTCAAAATTGAAAAATTATATAAGATATGTGGTACGGTAATAGAAAAAAAGTAAATAGAGTGAGAGAGAGAGATAGAGACCAATGAAATGAAATGGATCAACCATAACTATAATAAAACCGCTGATAAAAAGTAAATTTATATAAAAAAAATATATTATATGACAGATGAAATTTATAAACATTTATTAATACTATAATACTATGACGAAAATAACGAAAATGATATTAGAAAATTATCATCTGATAACTATTACTTAAATAATAATTATACATTCGATGTAACAGTAAAAATCAGTGTTTATATTATATACATTCTGATTATATATTATAAAATGTTATAAAATGATTTAAAACAAATAATAAAGGTATATATAAAGTTTAACTATGAGATTGCATGTTTATTGAAGATTCATTACAGAAATTGTTTTATACAATCTAAAGCATGTATAATTAACAATAAAAAAATGAAATAAAATTTAATATATTAAAATTTTTAATTGCATACTATATTCGTTAAGTCATTATTCAGAAATAAATTAATCTAACAATTTATTAAAATATTAATAAAATATTGTAAAATTTTATCATTGATTGTTCAGGATTTGCTTTAAATTGTAAAAGAAATTAAAATTAATTTTTTAATTTACTAAAGATTTTGAAGAGAAAAATATATTAAGATAAAATCTACCTAATTCATACATTTGAAATAATATTTTTTTATTTTTTCGTGACAGAATAGATTAAATTAAAAATAAAAATAAAAAATAAAAAAATGAGGAAATTTTGAATACAAAATATCTAAATAACTATTTATTTTGTATTTAAAAACAATGATTAATTTGTGATATAATAAAATTAGTAAACCTTTATTAAATTTGAATTTATTTTTAACTGGCTTTAACCAAATTTCGATAAAACTAGTTTATTAATACTCGGATTTTGATACTAATAATTAATTATCAAATGCTATGTTGATGAATGCGTAAAATTTTGTGATTAAAAAATTGTTATCTATTGTTTTAAGCCACTTAATATTATTACAATTTTGTATTTATAAAAATTTTTTAAATTTTAAATAAATTAAAAATGAAATCTTTGAGAATATTAAAAAATATAATTTTTATTATAATTATACAATATTTACATGAAGTTCTGGGATGATTTTTCAATTTTAAATATATTGAAAATACGTACTATATTTATAGAAAAATCAATAAACCTTATTTTTAATTTATTATTGACACTTAATTTTATAAATTAGGTTTATATATCTTTAAATTTATTAATTTCTTTATTAGAGTACTCGATCTTAGTTTGTTTTTTCAAATTAGTTGCAATGTAACTATTTTTTATAAGCGAAAAAAAATAATTTTTATTGATTATTTCACAAATTTTTAGCTTGATCCACTTGCTAAAAATAAGTCAGAAAATCGGTAAAATCTAGTCAGAAACTGGTCAAGGATTTACGTTGAAAAATGAATATAATAAAGTAAGCTCAAAAAACATCATTTTAATTGGTTTAATAGATCACTTATTCGAAAAATCACAAATTTAATATAAATAATTTTGTTACTTATATAATAAAGTATTTAAATTTTGCCGATAAAAGTATCTATAGAGAATGATTTTTATTATATTTTTGAAATAGTTATGATTTCATGATAAGATTAACTCTTCTTCTAAGTAGATCTTATTCATCTAAAAAATTTATGTTATTGTACTTAATTTGTATAAAATTTACCAAATTATTAATAGTAAAAAATTTTTATTACAAATTATTTTTGTGGATTATTATAAAATAATCTATGACATGTATTTAGATTGTTAAATAAAGTATAAGAAACTAATTTTATGTTCAATTTAAACATTATGTAAAATTTTTTATATGTTCAATATTTATTAGTTTAAGTAATGTACAATAAATGAATAATAAATTACAAATTTTTTTAAGCAAAATTTAAATGATTATTATTTAAAAAATATTCATCATCTTAAGAAAATTTGATTTAATTTGGTAGTTCATAATAATAGTAATTATGTATTTAAATAGATTTTTAAATATCTCAGCGTAAAAATAAAGAGAAAGTAAATAATTTAGTCTAAGAGACTTCATATTTTTATAGTAAGTTTCTAATAAAAGTTATTTCTTAATTTTATATTAATTAATTACATACAATTAAATTTAGCCTATATATGTTTTTTTTTCTTCAATATATAATTTGTTGAATATAATGTACATTGAGTCGTAAACAGTAACACGTGCAAAGTAACCTTACTCTGATATTTTACTTTCTATTAAAGATAAGATAATATTTTTATTTCTTTTCTGTAAAAAAATATTTTAATACTAAACTTTAAACCGTTTTTTACTTGAAATTAAATTAAAAAAAAAAATCAATAACATCAACCTTTACAGTAAAAGTTTGGTTATTTCTTGTATTGGGTATAAGTATATTAAAAAATTAACCAATTTACAGTTTATCTTTTTTTTATATTTGCAATAAAATAAAATTTCAAAATTTTCTAATTTATTTTTTATTACCCTTTATTTCGATTTTACTACCTCTCATTCATAAATATATTAATATTTCAAAGGATAAGTATGTAGCGATTACAGTAAATATTTATTTTCCTAATAAAATTGAACATTTTAAGGTATGACTTTCGGCTTAACAGTAGGTTGAACTCGTTTCTTTTATCAACTACTTGCTACATGTGTATAGATAATATTATCAGCGGGAACTAAAGTCGAAAATTTTGACACATTGGCAACGTTTATATTTTTACCAGTAATAATTTGTTTATGTCCTTTGAATATTCCCAGAATTTTCTGATAATGGCATAGCATTAGTGTGTAAACTGTAACGCTTTCGATCGAATCATGAAACGAGTTTCAATATTTAAAATCTAACGATGTAGGATTTGATTTCTATTGTCTTTAACATTAATTTTCTTGAAAATTTATAAAAAAAATATAATTATATTTTGAGATTTTAGTTCATAAATGTAGTTTGTAAATATATAAGATAGATTCTGAAATAAATTTCGTACACAGTTTTAGTATATAACCCTATATAGATATAAATACATATATATATACATATTTTATTTAAATGAATAGCACATGCCAAATTTAATATAAATTATATTTAAGAAAAGAAAGAAAAAAAGCACATAATTTGTATATTATCATAATTATCTCTTTCTTTATTTTTCTATTTTATTTTTTGCACTAAATATTTTTTATCTTTTTATATTTTTATATGTAGGAGTTCTACGAAATCGTTGAAACCCTCTGGAAGGATCGAGGCGTTCAGCAGAGCTTTGAGAGGAGTAACGAGTATCAGCTCATCGACTGCGCCAAATAGTGAGTTTATATTTTATCTACAAATTATTTTATTAAATTTTTGTAGATTCTGAATTATTTATTATTAAATGTTTGATAAATCTAGGACAAATATTTCTTATTATAATAATTTTTAAATTTTGAAAAAACATTTTGTTACATTTTACTTTTTTAAATATTATATTTATGTTTTTAATGCTATTTTATTTATTTAATATTAATCAGTCATAATTATATTATTTTTATTCTTTTTTATATAATATAAAATAAAATAATTTAAAATAAATTAGAATTTATTATCGTTAAAGTTAATGAAATAATGGCCTTAGTTTAAAAAATGTTCTACTTTCTTCGTATATATATAATTATAACATGCTCGAAAAGTAACGTGAAAATATATTAAAACTTAAAACGTAAAATATTTTTGAAAAATTATATAATACAGTTAAGATGAATAAATAATTTTTATTATAGGAGATTAAACAAAATTTCGATAAAAAGTATTGTATCGGCAAGTAAATTTATTGAATAGCTTATTATAGAGTAAAAGTTTTTTGCATTTTATATATCAAATCTCTATAAAATATTAAATTTCGTTATAATAAAAGGTATTTCATGAGTACATATTTACTTTATAAATTCTCAGTATTAATTTTGGAATAGAAGAATCAAATATTGAGCAAAGTTGTGCAAAATAGAAAAAAATTTCCATAGGAATAACTTCACATATTGAAATGTTTTGCTTGAATATAAAACTTTTAGAATAGATTATAATTAATAAATAGTACAATGTATGAATTAAAAAATTTACCTATTTCGAGAAAAAGTGGTAATACGAATATCTTATCCATTTTTTATATTTATGTTTTTTAAATATATTTAGATATAAAATATATTATCCAATTCAAAAGAAGTCAATATAATATAATAAATAATATATTACATGGATATATTATAATTTATTTAAACTTATATAGAGTACATCCTTTTGTGGGTATTATACGTGCACATACATGGTCGATGAATTTACTCTAAGCATCGCAATCGTAAATTTATACACAAATGCAAGAGGAGTATAGCCTTCGATAGGATATGAATTTCGGGGAATTCTGGCTGTTTCCATTTTGTACGCGAAAACACCTTAAAACGACGAATGTTTGCTCGCGATTCGCGTGGTTACGTAATATCAAAGCATTTGCACTCTCCTTCAACAAGCAGAGAGAGAGAGAGAGAGAGAGAGAGAGAGAGAGAAGGAAAGACACGTATATACGTTTACAAAAAGCCAATGCATTTTTATACTTCTCAAGTATTGCCCAAGAGCGCAACCACGCATCTTATTGTATTATGAAAACGGAATCTCAAAGAGATAATCGCCATTGATAGAAGCGTGACTTTTCGAGTTTAGAGAGTTCGTGAGAGACTTCATATGTGAACCCGGTACTCGAAGAGAGCGAGAGAGTCTTAATAGTCGACATGGAACGCCAAATGTAAACGAAGGTTGATCAGTTTAACCAACAGTCACCACATGTGACTTCGTTTCGCGCCTGTCAAATCATCAAACACTAATTACACTCGTCGCGCGGTCTATATTTAGACTTAGTACGTTTGCCTCTCTTTTGGCCTTCTACATACGCTTATTTGCTTTGCTACATGCACGATCTTTTCATTCATTCATACGTATACCTGTGATTTATGCGCAACCATATGCTTGTTCACTACGAACAATCGTCAGTTGATTATCAATTCGCGTGGGCCTATCTTTGTTTTCAAGCTGATTGCCTCTGCCAGCTATTTTTATTACTATTCATCTCTTTCGATATCTTTACTTAAAATTTTTTGAGAGCCAATAATTTTTTTCTATAAGAAGATAAACGATCTAAGGATGAAAAAACAATCCACGTGTGTATCTAATGAATAGTTATCTTTATTTACCTATCTTTTTGACTTTCCCTCACTATTTTTTTTGGCGCTACGAAAGACTGTGCGCGCGTGATATAAATAGCAATGTTGTATTTTAAGAAGAGTTGAGATATAAAGCGTTGTGTAGAGGGTGACGAGATGCGGTGCGACCGTGTGTTGACACGAGATACAGGTTGCTGCAGAAACGCTCGTGGTACAAGCTTAGAGTTTCTTACTCTACGCTCGCATACTCTTCTTTCTTTCTTTTACCCTTATTATTTTTCTTTGCCTTGTTTCTCTTTTTTATGTACATCTACGCATTTACCTTTATCGCTTAGCGTAATTTTACCACAAACTTGTGTCTTTTCGTTCCGTGTCCCATTAAAATTTGACATCTCTTTTATCAATATTCAACGTCTGTTTTTTCCTCAGTTTTTTCACTTACTATTATTATTTATGTCATTCCCATACAAATACTGTAGCATCAGTATCAGTGACATAGTCACGACGATAAAGGGTAAAATTTTGTATGTACCAAATACGATAGGAAGATTAGGTCGTAGTTTAGTAGTCGATGCGCTGCTTTTTAAACTATATCAACACCAATCTTGTTTTAGTTCATTCTCTTGATTTTTGTCTCTGTAAAAAAATTGATTATCAATTGTAACTGTTGATCATGTTGCTTGTTTAGGTTGTATCTATATTCTGGTTTCGATTCTTTTAACCCTCGGTTATTAGGTTACCAATGGAATAATAGAGGAAGTTTTTATCTCGATGCGAGTGACCAATATTTTTTTAATGCAAACTCAATGAAAGAGAAAGCAAGAGGACGAGAGAGATAAACGATATACAACTTCATACTGTTTTGCCATAATCTGTATACCTTGTTTATTTATTGTAGAATAACTGGTTTCGATAAAAAGCTTAAATATTCTGATATATAACGATCATTTTCATTCTTACTAAATATAGATCGCAAACACAATTTATTTACTTGTATTCAAAATAATACATTGCTTTCTTCTACGATTATATTTCCTACAAACGTTTAAATTTTTATTTTAATTTAATCCGGAAAAAATAATGATTCATCATCGAAGTAGAAGTATGTTAATTATCTTTATTACGAATAAAATTTACTAAGCAAAGTTATATAATATTCATCATAAAATATAACTGGATAACTTTAATTACCGATCATACTAATTTTGTTGGAAAATTATCATATAGTTAGGATTTATGTACATAAACATTTTATTAACTGACTTAGAATTATTCGGTAAGTGCTCCAGTCAAAAGACCAACTAGTGTAAATTTTACGTTGCCTATTTATTACAAAATTACAAATAATATTGTTTACAAGTGAAAATAATTTTTATTACTAAATATTATATTTTATTTAAACAGCTATGAATATAATTTTATGATTTTTCAAAGCTTTCACTTTTTTTCCCTTATAATTAATAATCTTTTATGAAATATTACTACCCAACTACACATATGCGTAAATTAATAGTTTTTTATATCGCGTTTTAAATTTAGATATACTATTAATATTTCAATATATGCAATAATTATTTCACGGATGCTTTGTTTGTACAAGAGTAAGCAACTCTTGACGCGTGCGTGAATATCTCTGGAGAATTTTAATCTATTCGGTGAGTCGCGTGATATGTAGGCAAGTAGTTTCGAATCTTGGTTCCCCGTATACCGGCAACCTAATTTATTTTTATACATTGCTCTGGCAGTATATTCTCAGCCGAGCGCGTTCATCTTTATAACTCTACAATTGGCTGACGTGCATCGTAATTTGCTCGAGCATAAGCTCTGTTATAAAGTTAAATAATTTTTTCTGGCTCATCTTGATTCTATCAATGAAAAAAATTTTTCGCCTTTATATTTGTATAGATCATTTTCATATGTTTACATATTTTTTGCTTTCAATCTTAATTGATATCAAATCATCTATTCTCGAAACACACAAATAAATATTTAAAAAATTTTTATTTCTCTGTAATTTTCAGATTTTTTTATTTGTTAATTCTATACATGCATTTAGAAAATAATTATATTACAACGTAAATAAGGTTGTATTAAACATATCAACATTGCGAAAATTACGGAAAAATACGTACTTGAAATAGTGTCTTATAATCGATATCCATATAATCATATAACTAATTATAGTTTTTATTTGATTCACATAGAATAACACAAATTTAAATATAAAAGTATAATATACAAAATTAAAATATTAAAATGTAATATATTGTCAATGATTCTAACTTACATCTGAATACACTAAGATTTTATTGATACGAATAATTTTGAGGATTCTCGTTAAATTATTCGTAACCCATGTTTCTCATCTTTATTTTGAATTTCTCTTTTCTGTACTTAAAATTTACATGAATTTTTTATGAAGTCGATTTGGCACACTTTAGAATTTTTTCAAAAAGAAAAAAATTATTAAAGTTTATTTTCGGATAGACGTATATTTTAAAATATCTTGCCAGAAAGAATTCTTCGCAATAGTTATCTACTTTTTTTACAATATGGTCAAAACTAATAAAAAATCACAATTAATGTGAAAGTTATATGTATTATACAGTTTTTATTAAATATAAAAAAATTCGATTTTTATTAAAATTCAAGAAAGATCTTAACAATAAAGAATTTTTTATCCTGCATACCAAATCAAAGTGTCTTATATTTATGAAAATACTTATATTTGGTAATTTTGAAATAATTAGTAAGATGTAGCTAATATTTTAATTATCATAACATTTTTCTTTTTTTTGTTTTTACGAATAAAGTTGTTTTCATTATATTAAAAATATTATCTAGACAATGTTATTTACTCCACCAAAGTCTTTTTCGCTAATATTTAATTCTTATTTTTTACATTAGAAATAAATTAGAATTATGTTTATTAGTTCATCTTAAAAAGCTTTAATAGTTGTACTTCCTTACATATATAACATTGATACAATCATTCACAATTTACACACCTAAGAGAAAGGAACTCATATTTTTATTATGTATTTTTAAAATCATATGAAGTTGATATAATTGCTAATCAAAAGTAGTATTTTCACGTTGATTAGAAAAAGTTCTACTCTTAACTGATGATTTATTCAACTTTTTCATTCAAATATCATTTGAAATTGACTGAGATAATTTACCATCATGCTGTTGAATTTTATCTCCAGTGTCTTGATTTTTTCTCGTTAGATATATTTTATTCTTTTTCACATAAAATTTAACGAGTGCATCAGGTCATATACGTAGAAATTCTTCGCACCGATCCGGACTTCTCGGATTGACCTATTTGTCTGATTCGCATTATATATATATATATATATATATATATATTATATGCTTACGGCTGAAACCAAAATCAACTCTTTTATTTGAAGCCGTAGATAGATTTTCTTAATTCGTTTTCTCTAGACCTCTTCTAAATAGTGTTGGTGCTAATAACACTGATTCTGCTGGTACTGCCGATGCTACCACTACCAATGTTGTTATTTTTTCATTGTCTTTCTTTTGATGTCGATGCAAGAGGGTCGAGTGCTTTCTTGCTAGCTGAACTTCCATTGCACCTACATCGTATTGTTTAAATTTATACTTTGGTTTTCATTCAATTAGCTTTTCTTCAAATATGCGATCTTCTTCTTTAATAAACACATTTATGAGAGATGGAAATAACACTTTATTATCCTCTAGAAATAATTTGAAGAAAATGTCATATAAATAACATAAATAAGAAGCTATCTTTTATTCTTTGTAACTGACCATTGCTTTAAATTATAAATATATTATCAGCAATGTGTTTTTCAATCATTAAATAATGCTAGATCTAATTATCTATTTCCATTGTTAAAAAAAAATATAGTTTAAAATACTGTTTTAATTTATTAAAATAATTTATTTCTTTAGTATAAAGTGTACATATAATATTTCTATATTTATCTTTATTTCTATTTCATATTTCAAAGAATTTATCTCAATATAAATTTCATATGAAAAGTTGGTTATTGTGTTAATATACGATGAAGTACACAGTTATTATCGATTTTAAATAATGTAAATTACTTTCTCTTACAGATTAAAATTCTTGAACAAAATTATTATTTTCTTTAATTTTGTAAAACTGCAATTACACTTTTTAACGACAGTAATTATAGAATTATTAAATATGTACAACTATAATAAATTTTTTATTCTAAAAATTTCTAATATGGTTGGGGAGAATAATTAAGATTATAAATTTAATGATCAAGAAATCAATATTATTTTTAATATAAGTATGTGAAGGAAAAGTAAATATCAAATATATTCTGATAAAAATATTAATTGAAGGTTGGTTTATTTTTTCTTTTGTTTAAGTATCCATCTTAAAAAGAAATATATTCTTTTATTTCAAGATTTTACACACACACGCACGCACGCACACACGTACATATATATATATATATGTTTTAGAAGTTCTGCGTGATCAATAATTGATGCAATTATATTTTTTAATATTTAAAAGTCAGTAAATATAATATGATCAACATCTCTTAAATAAAATCAAATTCGAATATATACGTGTAATGTAATAATATAATATATATTATATAAACTACATACAAATAAAAGGTAATATTACATGTTTTTATTTCTTATAATTAAATTTTACTTATTAAATTTAAATATCAATTATATATAAAGTTCTATATTACATTAAAAATATTATTTATCACTATTTTATCAATATTCAATACTTTCTTTTGAAGAAGTAATAACTTTACAATATTTTGTAAATATAAAATAATGTATTTTATTTAGCTTTAATGAAATTTACAGCAGTAGCTTATAAACAGTCAATTTATTTAAAATTTGTGAATTTCAATTTTCATAATATTTATGTATTTATTATATCATAACAATCTGTCTTGATAAATATTTATTATATTATGATGTTTATTAGATTAAAAGGAACTACGTATTAGTGATGATAAATTTTGATGAACTACATATAAAATTTATAGATTTATGAGTTTATGAAATTCAGAATGAAAAATAAACATTTTCTTTTTACATTGAAATATTGTAGGTTGAAATATAAAAGGTAGTTATAAATAGTGATTAGATGAGATCTTTAAATAATTTAAAAACTTTCTATTTGAATCTGGTAACAACTGTTTGTGTATGTATATTGATTTATACAATATAATATTGAATATTCTACGTCAAATTCATTATTAGCGACTTCTAGAAGTAAAATATTAGAACATATGTACATATATTATAAAAATCGATTATAGCAGACTATTATATCCTAGGAAAGAAAAAAAAATTTTTTTGAATGCATATAGAGCTTAAATCTTTAAATTACGATGATTTTTTAGCTTATTAAGTTTCGTAGGTCATCCGTACATTTAATTATTCACAGTTTGGTAATTCGGGATGTATTAGAAAATTGATACAAGTATAGTAAACATAATTATTATCTTAAACGACTTTTATAAATATCTAATTAATTTTAATGAAACCATAACAATTGTATGTAATTAATATTATTTTAGAATAAATAAAGTAGTATATATATAATAATATAGTATTAAAGCATTTTTCTTAAATGTTGCTTCTTCTAGAGACTTAAGAAATATCAAAGTAACAGCAATAATTTACTGTACATATATCTGTATATGATATTCTAATTTTTATTTAAACATTTTGAAGTTGAATCATATTAATGTCTCTAGTAGTAAGCATTAAATCTCACATGTATTCGATTAAGTTTCCTTATCTATAAGGAAATAAATGAGACCGACGTTTAGGATTCTCAGCTAATGGAAGTGAAAGGTTGCAGGCGGTAACAAAAGTGGCAGTGACCCATGACCCGAAGGAGCGTAACGAAGAGCCTACCCACTGTCCCTCTCTCTCTCGAGAGAGTTGATACAGTAGGGTTAAAGCTCGTAGAGACTTGAGGTTTAGGGCATACGACATCTATCTCTTTCCCTCTCTCCCTCTGTTAGTGGCACCCATGCGCGATCGATTTCTTTACTAAACCCTGTATATTGTAGCAACGCCGCTACCACTACCGCCACCAGAAGGCCAGAACTTCTCTCTCTCTCTCTCTCTCTCATTTTAGCGGCTTTCAAGCTACTTCCGTACGCTACAGCTATTAACGTCACTTCCGATTACCCACCTGCAACTCTTCCGTGTATTATTTCATTCTCTTTCTCTTTTTCTCTTATATAAATATACGCGTGTGAACATATATTTGATACATAATACCTTTTATTTACATCTCTAAAAAAAGGAGCGATGGAAAAATTCATACGTCTTTTGCTCTATAACTCACTATTGCTACAACTAGGAGCATGTACGTAATGAATATTAACGAAATGAGCGATATAAATTTCAACGTTGTGATTAATGAACTTCTTTTATAGAAGAATGTGAGAAGATTTGCCTTGCAGTGTGGTATAATACTGTTTTAATTATTTATATTGCTCGAGAGATTTATTTACTTTTAATTCATTTGATAACTTTTATAATAAAGAATGCTTTTTAAAAATCAATTATATCTACACGTTACATTGTGAATAGCATTAATTTTTCATTAATTCCTTTTACATAAAAAATAATTAAAAGGTATTATTTATATTATTTTAATTTAATAATAATTTGATGAATGCATATTCGAATGCTTAAATTAATCTACTTTTGCCTAACATATTATATCTATTATAACGTTAAAACCAAACTCACCGTTTATTGAAAATAGTTTAAATAAAAAAAATTCCAGTCTAAACATTTTTTATCAAATAATTATACAGTGCTTATCTATACTTGAAAGATAAACTAATTAATAAATAAAAAAAGTATACATTATAAAATTACTTTCTTTTAAACATTTTTATTTATGTTATTTAATTTTAATTTTAAAGTTTTTCATTATAATTGTTCTGTATAATCATTGTATAATACATGGTAAACAGAAAATTTTGGAGCTAATATAAAATGACGAATAATTTATTTATCTAAAAATGTATAATACATGTTTTAAATATTTTAAATATTCGAGGATTTGGCTATTAGCATATCATAAAATGAAAATCGATTTCCTAAAATTTGTTCCTTCCATATTTAGAAAAATAGACTCTAATATTTGATCATTATGATATTGTAAAATATATATTAATCATTAATCTGATCTTGAACAGTATCTACGTAAAATTTTGTAAAACGATATATTTTTATTATCCACATAAATCAGTAATAATTAAAAATTGTAAAAGAGTTTTTTATATTACATTATATAAATTTTTTAATTATTTCATTTATTGCATATAATACTACTTGTTGTTAACTTCATATTTTTTTCATAATGCAATAATAAAAAACAAGATTACAAAAAAGACTGCGGAATCACAAAACATATACAGAAATATAAATATACGGATAGCACTTGAACTAGTCGTGATAAAATAAACACCTATTTTTTAAAATATTTATAAAAAGATATCATTTTATAAGAAAAAAAATTCTCATAAATTTATTTTATAAAATATTAACGAAATTCTAATCTTTTCTTTAAAAAATGATCTTTCTTGATATGCTCATAACAATATTATTAGCAAATCCCTAATTATATTGTACACACTAATTTCTTTCTTATGAAATTTATTAAATACTCCATTTCGATAACTTACTAAGAAATTAAACAATATCAAATGAGTAGGCATGGGGAATCACCTGGAAAAAATAATATTAAAAGAATTATATTATATATTTATAATTGGCGCAATCACTATCTTTTAACTTTATATATATGTGAATATATTTTTTGATACAACGAGCCAATGGATAGAAAAATGTATTATGAAAACAATATTTCTTGAATGAAAAATATTAGAATTTTAGAAAAAATTTTTATAGTTAATAATTCGTAATAATTTAAATAATTTAAATATTTTAATGAAATTTACAAAAATTAATTATAATTTATAATAATTTAATACTGATATTTGTCCAATTTTGTTTTCAATAAAGTATTTTTTTAATTGAAGATTTAACAGAGGATAAAAATTTCGATTTCAACTCAACTAAAAATACTTTCGTAATTGAAAAAATAACTAATATATTGTAAACTCGAATTGATATATATATATATATATTAGTTACCATATCAAATTAACTTTTAATATACAAATAAACTTAGGTACAGAATTACCATTGATTATGCAAAAAAATCTGTTTTTTATTTCTTTCTTAAATCACGAATAATTGCGCTAGATACAGAACATTTTGGAAATGCAATATTTCATATTTTTTATACAAAGTATAAAATTTAATAAATATAGTAAGTTTAAAATTAATTAGTCTAACAAATAATTCATAAATGATTTTAATATAATATATACATTCAATTTACATTTTAGTTTATTTAATATTTTTATGTATAATTATACAAAAAGAGTAAATAAAAGTTTAAAAATTGTAAGCATCAATAATACATTTTCACTTAATTCTAGAAATTTAATTTATAAGTTATGTAAATATATTTGCGGTTGAAAAGTCTGTAAAGGATCGAATATATCTGTGGGTGGAGATATAAAATCTTAGAAACTTCCGAAGAGTCGTGAAGAAGGGATCAGTTGAAATCAGCAACTGTTGTAAAGATAAATCCGGAATGATTAAGTATTAGCTGCCTATCCTTTATGCATTTAATATTTCTTATCGCCAACTCAATTTATTTTAGTCAATTTAATAGACAGCTAACAAAGTTCATTTATTTAAATTTTATATTATATGACAATATTTTACATGCATCGATGGGAATTTCTTGTCTTGTGCTTATTTCAGCAGTATGCATTGTTATCACGAGTCCACTTGAAAAAAATATCAAAACGAAATATATTTTCATATAAGTGACGTATCGTAAAGCGTCAGATATCACTGTACGACTATTATGCGAGGACAACTCGAAAAAAGAAGGTAATGGTAATGGTAATTTAGCTGAAAAAAGGTCGTTGCAAAAACAAAGATTCCGGCTTCAATTTTTTATTAAAAAAATTATCTAATTATTATAAATGTGTTAATTTAAATTTATAATTTTATTTACTAAAATAATTATTTATAGTAAGTGAACATCCATAAATTTTTGTTAATATTATGAAAATGAAAATTTTTGAGTGCTTGATATTATATATTCATAATTTTTAATATTAGGAATGTGAGTAATAAACTTTTGTTTAATTATTTCTGTATTATAAAGTATTAGTTTTTTCATTTTTATAGTTAAAATAAAATCCAATTATTATTATTTTAATAATCGTTGTTTTATGATTTTAAATACACGCTTGTACTGACTTGCTATCAAAGCAATTAATATTACATAATTTACATTATTTATATATGAAACATAAATTACGCGTTAAAATAAATTAAGTAAGCTGAAATTTTGCTTAGCACTGATTGGGAATCCTTGAAAAAACTATACAAGAAACTGTATATCTCATATCACAGTTTAATTAAAAATGAAAATTTAATATTTAATATTTAATATTGTTAATTATTATAAACAAAAATTTTTAATTTAAGAAAGTGATATATTTTTTAAATTTTAATTTAAGTTATAATATATTATTCTAAATGATAAAATTGTAGTTATTACATTAATTTTTTATGTAAAAACATTTGATAATACATTTGATAATACATTTGATAATAAGATGAATGTTT
Organism: Dolichoris vasculosae; assembly: GCA_018907195.1. Taxonomy (NCBI): domain Eukaryota; kingdom Metazoa; phylum Arthropoda; class Insecta; order Hymenoptera; family Agaonidae; genus Dolichoris; species Dolichoris vasculosae. Next base: position 18,635,911 of record JACCHY010000005.1, on the reverse strand, counting down.
TATTAAAAGAGAATTAAATCGTTAATTATAGTATTTGATTTTACAATTGTCAATATTTGAATGAATTGTATTTTTAAATTTTGCGCGTATAATAGATCCTTAAACTAAGATATATTGATTTAAAAACTAGTATTTAGATTGTAAATCATGAAGATGTATCTTTTCAATGTATATATAAAGTTTAATATGCTAAATATTAAAAAATAATTCATTTTTACGATTTTTATTGTTTTTAACATTACGTTGATAAAAAATTTTTTCATTATAATTAAAATTTTTTAACCATTAATTATTCAAAATGCAAAGGCGTATTTGTAGATTTTAACAAAAATTTATTTTTCCATGAATACTAAAAATGTATATAATATTTAATTATAGGTACATTAGAACTATAATATTTTGAGTTAAAATTTCAAATTGTACATTAATTAGAGTTTCATATTTAAATATCTATATTGCTTTAATAATAGTATTGTGTACATACAAAAATAACATTTTATATAATGATTTAATGCCAAATATTCATTTAAAAAAATTTCAAATTTTATACTATAGTTAAAGTTACGTAAAAAAAAACAGATATTTTTCGATTCTTGATTTCTAATTAATTAAAATCGATATATTTGTAAAACTAGCTCTTCTTTAATTTAAATATATAAAATCATTTAAATGAGAAATTTTATTAAAAAAATACTGAAGTGAAAATTTTAAATGTAATTTCTATTCTTGCTATAATAAGATTAAGTAGATTTTTTAAGTTTTCAATTTTTTCATTTATTACAGATATAATTTTAAACAACAACAGTTTAAGGAAAGAATTTATGGAATAAATGAAAAAGATTATAAAAATATGAAATGTGTTATTTATTGCATAAAATTCGTGAATTTCAAGTAATTATTATTTTCTTAATATAATTTAATTATGAACAATTTTTATTTATAAAAAACATTCAAATTAAATATATTGAGTGACAGACACTTCTATTTTATCCTTGGAATAATTATAATTAATAAATAAAAGTATGAAATTATATGAATTAGATGAAAATGTACTATAATTATTTTAATTTATTATATATAGTTAGTAGGCTGGATTAGATAATTCTGATTTTATTATACATTATAAAAATTAAACAAAACGTTTATGTACTTTTATTTACTTCTAAATTAAATAATAATTATAAAATTTTATTTACTGATGCATGTAACAAATGTTTTTTTTAATTATATCATTTTAATACTGATTTTTTAATTTTTTCAAATTTTGAAAATATCTATAATTGTGTAATGGATTTATATTATTAAATTAATTATGTTATACAATTTGTTTATTTCTTATCATTAAAAAAATAATTTTACTAAAATTTTACCAATTTGATTTATTAAATACAAAATTTTTATGAAGTATTTAATTTATAAAAAAATATATACATTAATTATATATGAGATTAGATATATAAAAATTTGTAACTTTGATCAGTTTAACAATCCGAAGACAAATTTTGCAATTATAAAAATCTGCAAAAAGATATATAAAATTAATATCTATACAACTGAAAGTATTGGTAAATCATAGATCACACTGAATCGGAATATCTTAAATTAAGCGTGTATTTATATAAAGAATTTAATTAAATCCTATGAACCTTTTTGTTCCAGTTTCTTAGATAAAGTAGCCATCGTAAAACAGCCTGATTATACTCCTACAGAACAGGTATAATTACATTTTTAATTTTTTACTTTTTTGTTTGTACACATCTAGCTAAGAATTTTCATGATATAATAATTAATATTGAAATTTAGATGACATTCTTTTAATTTTTATACTTGTATATTTGTAAATTAAAAAGTTATTGTATTTTTAATACATAAGTTTGGTTTATTTTTTATAAATATAATGAATAATATTTTATTAGATGAAACTTTTCAAGGATCATTTTTTTTGATAAAAATAAAATATCATATAAGTATTCGAAAATTACTTTTGAAATATTATAATATAATCTTTAAAAAAAATTAAAATTAATTATTTTGCAGGATATACTTAGGTGTCGTGTTCTTACTTCTGGTATCTTCGAAACGCGATTTCAAGTTGATAAAGTTAATTTTCAGTAAGTTTCCACGTACCTTAATAAAACAGAAAACATTTATTTCGTGACATTATTCACTATATAACATTGATATTGTTTATATATTAAATAGCATGTTCGATGTCGGTGGTCAAAGAGATGAGAGAAGAAAATGGATTCAGTGCTTCAACGACGTAACGGCGATTATCTTTGTAACAGCTTGTAGTAGTTATAATATGGTGCTCAGGGAAGATCCGACGAAGCTGAGACTCCGCGAGAGCCTTGATTTGTTCAAAAGTATCTGGAATAATCGGTAAAATTTTACGATATAATCTACTATATTTATATCTTACAAATTACAACTAATATTAACTTCTATTTCTCAATAAATTTTTTAGATGGCTTCGCACAATATCAGTCATCTTGTTCCTAAACAAGCAAGATTTGCTTGCGGAAAAGGTAAAGGCGGGTAAGCACAAATTAGAAGACTATTTTCCCGAATTCTCAAGGTATCAGACACCAGTCGAGCCTGGAGTTGTAGCGGACCCTTCGGAACCACCCGACGTCATACGGGCCAAGTACTTCATTAGAGACGAATTTCTTGTAAGGATTTCTTTGCTGATTTTACTAAATCGTCCTACCCAGTATTCAAAATATAATGTATCCAAAACGTGCAATATATTCTTGTGTTTAATATAATTTATTAAACTATTAAAATTTAAAGTTATTTGTTTCTATAGAATTTATGTTAAAAAAAGTGGATTGATAATAATTGAAAATTCATTTAAAAAACTCAAAGATTTATATTAAAAGATCAAATTACGTATTATATTTATTATTTTCTTTTAGTATATGCAACTGTTGGAATACTTGAAATTTCCTTTCGGTATTCAACAAGCTCGTGAACCGTCATTGTCTTTAATATCTTACAGTACATACGCTTGTGACAAAACGCATTATAATTACAAAATTAGAATTTAAAATTTTGAATACTTTATAGGCATATGCAAGTATAAAGAGTAAGCAGAAGTATTATTGGTTAATAAAAATTGATGAACTTGTTACAGCGCATAAGTACGGCGAGTGGAGATGGTAAGCATTATTGCTACCCGCACTTTACGTGCGCCGTTGACACAGAAAACATCAAGCGAGTGTTTAATGATTGTCGGGACATAATTCAGCGAATGCACCTACGACAGTACGAGCTATTGTGACTTGATTCCCGCGGTCATCGCAGTTCATTTCTCGCCGCTTGTCCATCCCAGCCTCGAGTTATAAGATCTGATGAATCGTTCTCGAGGCTCCTCTCCTCTGGCGTGTTCGGATCAACCGAAGTGCTCCGTCAATGTGAGCAGTGATCCCGAACAAATGAACGAGGAAGAAGATATAATATACCAGATGCAAAAAAACTGGAACAAAGAAATACGCTCGCTCGCTCACTCACTCATTCACTTATCCAAAAAATACGAACAAGAAGACGAAGAAAAAGAAGAAGAAAAAGAGGAAGAAAAAGAAGCAGAAAAAAGAAGAAGAAGAAGAAGAAGAAAAAGAAGAAGAAGAAGATGATGATGATAATGAAACAAAGATATAGAATGAAACGTATAGGCGTTGCACCTGTGCAAAAAAGAAATAATCCGAAAATATGATGAAATTGAAAACAGAGAGATCCATTGAAAAACGTTATGATCGGAGTAAGTAAAAATATTTAAGAAAAAAATATAAGAGAAACAAGGACTCCTCGTGATATTAACGTGCTAAAAAAAGCAAATCCTTCCTTTTCTTTTTAATCGAGATAACGCTATACGCGAATGAGAAGCTCTTCAGTTGCGTTCGCGAGCAATGCTGTCCTGGTGTCCGGCGATTAAATGCGAACAATAAACGAATGTATATCGGCAAATCTAATATTACTATATTATACCTGCATCCTTATCTCTGTCTCAATTATCTTTTTCTCTGTACCCTTCAGACTGACTTCTTCGCAATCCTGCCTCCTCGTATTTTAAGCATTAAGTAGAAATGTCGCGAATAAAATTTAAATTGCAAGTATATTATACAAGTATATGCCCTTCCCGTGGATCATATATGTATTTCTATCTCTTTTGAATCTCTTTTAGTACTGTTCAATTCTTACCCTTTTTTTATATTGAAAAAATAAGACAAAATAGAACATATAATTGCTTCCCCTTTGCACTTATCCTTAATCTCTTACTACGATATTCATTTTTATTCAAACAGCGTCGCGCGCATTAATTTTGTATAGTTGCGTAATTATTTGAATGCATATGAACCGAATCTCTCGAGTTTAAATTCGTCGTTATGAATATTGTGACCCAATTTGTAAAAGTCTCAGTCATGCCTTTTTACGAGAAGAGTATTTTGTGAGAATTTACAGTATTTTAAAGAGCGTTTTAATTGTATAACTACTAATTGTATCTAGCGCATACGCCCCTCTTCATTCTGTCGCGCTATATGTATTTTCAACGAATCCATCCAGTGATGTATATATTTATCCCTGATAATTAAATATTTAACGCAATAAGGAATGATATCGATATGAAGTTTCATCATTTATCATTGTTTTAATTGATATTGTGATTATTATAGTAAAGGGAACGTTAAAAATAATTAGAAGCAAAATAATATATTTCATTTTAATGAAAATTATAAATGAATAAACCAATAGCGACTGTGACAATCGAACATATACATAAACAAATGTGACGGATTCGTAAAATTTTTTCACATGAAAATATTAGAAAAAATGATGCAATAGATTTCTTTTTCAAAAATATATTGTTATTGCGAAAATTTTACATTCATTTCATTGTACAAATTGCATTTAGTCTTTTATTTAATTGTACATTTTATTTTACAATAATATAATTTATCATATATTTTATATAACTATTTTCGTTTTATTTATTGTAAAATACTAAAATATTAATTCTAAAATAAATTATTCATAGTTTTTTCCCAGTGATTTTTTTTATAAGCTATCTATAGAAAACAATACAAGAATAATTTTTGGGATAAACTAACTATTAAAATTAAATTTTATAATTTAATTTTTTTAAATTTGTCAAAAAATAAATAATTATAATTATGTAATTTATAACAGAAATATTAAACTTTAGAAAAAATTACTTTTCACTTTCATTACTAAGGAACTTTTAAATTGATAAATATAGTTTCTGAAAATTACATATTCGCAATGAATAAAAATTTAAATAAAATTTCAAAAATAATCAGTGTATTTATAAATTAAAAATCCTGTGAAAACTGTTGTGTACATACTTAGTACAGGTTTTACTAGTACATTTTTAATCACAAGAACAATAGCAATGAAACTTGTATATTCATTGTCGATATCGTTGTTCAGATCTAATTTTTTAATCGTTAAAAGTGGTAATATTTTCACCACTTGATAGATTCGGTGAATTGTGCTTACCGTGAAAGAGTCAAAAGTGCGTATATAAGCGTTAATATGAATGGAAGGTAGTGTTGTTTTTGTTAAAAAATTGAGTTGAATTCATTACAAAATAGAAAAGTTATCATTTTTTTCTAATTACAACTTGGCTGAATGTATACAATTATTTTGATTTGACTTATTGATAATTTATATGCTAAAGTAAATGTTTAAATGATTCATATTTTATAATAAGTTAAACAAAGTAAAAAGATTATCTGTATTATTATACTATTATTTATTCTGATGTAATAAGTAAATATTTTTAACCTCGATTACTAGTATACACAATAGAAATGAAACATTTACTTTATTGAAATTGCTATTATTTTTCAATTATCAAATGATAAAAGAATCGTTGAAAGACTGTTTTCAAAGCTTAAAAACTCTTGAAACAAGGAAAAAATAAATAACTTTCCTAATCATCACAAATATTTCACGCAACTTTTTACTAATTTTTTTGATCAATTTACGTATTTAAATAATTGAATTTTTGCTTACTATGATATAAAACATTGCGAATTTTAAAGATTGTACATTTTTCTTAGTGTGCAGCGTTCAAAATAAAAAATGAATTGAGAGAAGAATAATAACTATCGTTTAAATACAGATAGAAAATACATACTTATCCTTCCTGAATTTATTTGTTGTTACGTCTTTAGAGAAGAAGAGAAAATATCATCGTGCACTCATCACTTGTCCATCGACGAGGTGCGGTGAATCGACAAAAATATATTAAAACCAGTAATTTGAGAGAATCTTTAAAAATTTGTCGATTTACTTAGAATATTTAATAGCCCAAAAATTAAAAAAAAAAGAAGTATACAGGAATGGATGGTGGGAATCAAATACGTCTTCGTAAAATGGATGAATGCATGTAAGCATGAATGCATCAGTCTATATGTATATACACACATATATATACGTATAGGAAGAGAGATAAGAAAAAGAAAGGGAAAATTAAATAGAAAAATCAGAATTGGTGAAATGAAAGAGCGCTGAAAAAGCGAGCAAAAAAACTTTTTTATCGGTGCCATTTTCAAGCATGTAAGTAGAGAAAAAGAATGGAATTATAAGATTTAAGAGAAACGTGTATACAGAGAGAATTGCATTATATATATAAATAAATGAATCCAATAAGAGATATTTGCGAAATGTAAAATTGTATTTCTAATCTAAATTTAAAAAATAATACAAAGCAAAGGAATAGACGGAGGAGAAGCAAACAAGCTGAAATAAAAGGTAAAAATGAATGATTAAATATTTCATTCTCATGTTGTGATGATTAGCTGCATATAAAAAAGAGAAAAACAAATATGTGTTTAGATAAATTTGAACTAATGAATAATTTGAATGGTGATTGGATTGAAATCGATTTGAAATGAAATGAAATGAAATAGCTACAAAATAAAATTTTATTATTTAAGAAGACATTTGTATCACTTAACTATCATTAATTTTCTTATTTTCCTCATAATATTTAGTTTACATATAATAATTGTATTGATACGAATCAATATATATTTTTTAAAATATTTAATACTTGAATATTATACTAAATTGAAATAAAAAATTAAGCCATACCAATACTATTTTTATGAATATAAAAAATAAATGTCTTCTTAATGATTGTTATATTATAAACTAATTATGCGCAAAGAAAGAAATTATTCTAGTTATAAGTTTACGCAGATTATGACGATTCATTGATTACGCATTCATATGCAATAACAAAAAACAAATTCAAACAATATATATATATATACATGAATAACTGAATTTACACGCATTTACGTGCAAATATACACATGCAATACAAATAGGCGCGCGCACACACACACACACACACAAACACACGCACGCACTTCTGACAATGATTTCTTGACGATACATTGATTTTGTGAAATCGTGAAAAAAATTCTACAAATATTATGTTTAAATAATGCTTTATTTAGAAATTGAATATTTGTCAATTATGTATGACAAAATCAATGCTTCTTCTGAAATTCATTTCTTTTCCATCCTCCGTCTCTCCCCATCTTACACTATATCTTTCAACATGCACACCCTTCCTCTCCTCTCTCTCTCCCGTCTTTCTTTCCCTCTTTTACAATAAGTATAAAAAATTTAATAAGTTAGTGCACGCATATGTGCATTAACGAAAAAATGCCGTGCAAGCGAATGCAAATGGAAGATCCTTAATAAAAATACAGTATGATAATTTATATATACACTAAAAGTTAATTGTTTACCTTTCGAGAGTATTTTAAAAGTTATGTGTATAAATTATATGTGTAATTAAAAAAAGAAAAAATGAAGTAATTCAGTAAATTCTGACCTATATGTTTCATATGTATAACTGTGTTATTAATGATTAATTGCATTTCTTTTCCTTATTTAATATCATAGATTGAATTTTATTTTATGAATAGAATAAATAAATAAATAAATAGAAAAATTAATTATTTTAATTCAAACAAATATTTTTTAACAAAAGAAATCCTGATCAAAATATTTCAAAATTAGGAAAATTTGTTAATTATTTTTTTGTAATAATTAATTTTTATAAAGATACAAATTATTAAATAAAATTCTAGAGAAATAATATAATATATTTTAGCTTTGAGTTTTTAAAATTTTATTATATATTTTATGACAAATTTTTTCAATTTCAAATTTGAAAAATATAAAATTATTAATTTTTAAGTGGCATATTCTATCTGATGAATTTTTTTCCAAAATATTAAAAGTTAGTTGCTCTGAATTACTAATTAAGAGTATATTGAGAATTATTTAAGAGAAAATAATACATATTAATTTTTTTAATTCTAATAACTTTTAATTTCAAATTATAATTATAAGAGAGTAAATATTGAAAAATCTTACTTATAAAATTATATTTAAATATTTGGTAAAATACTTTTATTGAAAAGTTTGATATCTTCTTAAATAAATAAGTTGTGCTTGAGATTCAAGAGCTGCTAAGTCTGCTACTATTGGAGCCATTTCTTGAACATGATCTTTATAATTTGATGCTATAATTATATAAAAATGTAATTAATGTCTTATAATTTTTAATTATTGAAGTAAGTATTTACGAAATTAGGTTAAATTTTTATATTGTACATACCTTTTACAATTTTCTTTTCACCATATATAACTTTACCATCAAAATCGTTCGTTGGCACTTTCATATCATTTTCTATTTGTTGTATTGTTATATTCAAACGATCTTCAATATCCGCTAATAACTTTTAATGTTATTATTATTTATTTTTTGTTTGCAATGCAATATTTAACGTAAAGTAATTTGATTTATTTGAAAATATTACCCTTTCTTCATTGTACCAAATACAGCAACCACCTTGTTCTATAAGGTTTGTTTCACTGCAGTTACGACCTTTAGAAGAACACGTTTTACCATGATACCACACTTTTTCTGGGACTCTAGATACTAAAGAAATAGCCAAACCCATTTTATCCACTCTTCCGACTCGTCCAACACGATGAATATAATTCGAGTTGTCGTCAGAAAGAGTTACACTTATCACTAGAAAAATTATAATAGTTAAAATATATAGAAATTATTAATATAATAATAAAAATAAATTTTAACTAAAAGGTAATCCAGTAATGTCTAATCCTCTTGCTGCTACATCAGTACAAATTAAGAATCTGACTTTATTCTCTTTAAACTTCATTAAATTTTCTTTACGTTCATTTTGGTTACGATCACCATGTAAACAAACACATGTAAGTTCTCTATCTCCAACTTGTGTTAAATAATGTTCCAAATTATCACAATCAAGTTTTGTTCTACAGAAAATTAAAGCTCTATCCATTTTGTGTTCTCTTATAGCACGTAAACAGTATTCTGCTTTTAGTATTTTAACTGCTTCTGAAAGAGCCTCTAAAAATAAAAAAGTACTTTTGATTATTTTTCTTCTGTAATAAAAAAGTATAATATTAAATATTAAATATTTAGAAACTTCACCAGCTGTATTCCCCGCTCTAATATCATCTTTATTATGAACACCATCAGTTCGAATATGCCTTCTTAATTTTTGCCATAAATCATCTTTTTTAGGATCAACCATTACTACAACATGATGCACGGTTTCTGGAACTACATCTTCTCCTTTTAAATCAACCCATGTTGGAAAACGCATCAAACGTTCCTAACAATATTAATTAAAAATTTTTCGAACTTTAATACAAATTTTTACTAATTTTTTTTATAATTTAAAATACTTACAGCCATCTTCTTTACTTCGAAATCATGAAGAGTAGCAGAGCAAACTACCATTTGCAACCCTTTTCCATCAATCGTAATTTTAGGTATTTGTTGGTGTATCTGATTAATTAAAGATGTATGATTTTGTTTTAATAAAGCATCTGCTTCATCTAATATAAAACATCTGTAGAAAGAATCATAAATAATTAAAAAATACAAATAATATTTACTAAAAATATACCTGCATTGATTTAATAATAAACGCCGTTCTTCTATTAGTCCTTTTAATCTTCCTGGGGTAGCAACCACAATATTTACTCCATCATTTAAAACAGTGATTTGCTCTTTAATATTTTGTCCACCAACTAACAATAATTCTTTAATTTCTGGATTCTTCATATATTTCTTAAACTAGAAGTTTTTAATAATTAAATTATACATTTAATAAATTAAATTATATATTAAATAAATTTACCTTTTGCAATTGGTTGTAAGTTTGTTCAGCAAGTTCTCGAGATGGCTCTATTATAATAGCTTGAGGAGCAAATTTTGATATTTTCAATTGTTTATTATCAATGGGATTTACTATAATATGATCTTTAGGTGCTTTAGAAACTGCAACATAACCAGATAAAGGAGGATATTTAAATGTCTCTACTCCAAAATTAAACAACATTTCTGAATTTTTCAAAACCACAGCAGGAAAAAATATATTTGATTTTTGTTGCGAATCCAGTGAGAATGCAGGCCCTAAATCTATCCCATTTTTAGAATATCTTATTTCTCCTATATTTAAGTCAAGAAGACAACCAATAACATCATTCTTACTAAAAGCTTCACCATAGTTATCAAATATTTTTGCATGTGATTTTTTTCCAGTTCCACCATAACCCCATCCAAATGAATCTGTTCCTAAGTCTAAATTTGCCTGCATTAAAAAATATATATTTATTTTTATGTTTTAATAATGTTTAAGTAAATGTATTATAGAAACCTGATCAGTTGACCATCCAACTCTACATAATCCTTGACCAGACACAACAGTTTCAAAATAATATTTTCCATTTCCTTGAATACCTTTATTAGCACGACACCCTAGCCATTGTTTTTGTTCTTGATTTTGACAATGAAGATCAGTGATAGTTATACCAAAATTTTTATCAAATTCACTTAATGACCAACATGTTGCTTTGTCAAAAAATAAATTATTTAAAAGATTGATAAATAGATATTATAAATAAATATTAATACTAATTCTATATACATATTTTAGATGATGCTAAATTTTTAGGTTCAAATTCTTTTAAAGTCTCCCATATAATTTGTAGCACAGGGATACAAAAGGCTCCAGTTTTTCCAGTACCAGTTTCTGCAGCCATTAAAACATCACCTCCACCAAGGATTAATGGAATAGCTTCTGACTGAATACCTGTAGGAAGCCTAAAATAAAACAAAATGAATTAAATTTTTTAATAATGGTCAATATATTTATAAAATATTTGTTCTAAATTTAAATAACTTACATCCATTCCATTTCATCAAGCGCCTTAGAAATTTCAGGTTGAACACCCATTTCTATAAATGACATTCATAAATTATAACATTTTAAATATACATATGCGTATATGTGTGTATGTAACAAGTAAAATTGATAATTATAATTAATTAATACAATATACCAATTATCATTTTATAAATTTAATCGTATGTTAGTATAAAGAAAAAATAATATACCTTCAAAAGCAGCCATATTTTAGTATTTCAAAATTATAGCTTTCGTATAAATAAAACTTAATTTTGTAAGTAAAAATTAAATTTGTATAAATTCGTGTGTTTCTCTCGTATTTCACTGGGTGATTATAAGGTTAGTTGTACATTCGCGATGTTTGAAGAGGTTGTAGCGCAAGTGTAAGCGAATCAACATTGTCCCTGATGATATGAAGTGTAAACTTGTCAATGTGTATGCGTGCTAAAATTGCGTATAAAACAATATATTTTCTCTTGTTAAAAATACCGGCTTTATTATATTATACGTAATTGTGAATATTAGTGATTTTGTACAATTAATTTCGATACCATTTTACATAGTTCTTTCAAAGGCTTATCTGAATAAATTATTCGTATAAGATATTAAATCGAGTGAAAAAGTATGATTTAACCTTAAAACATGTAATCTATTAATAATTTAAAATTATATTTGAAATACTTTTAGATGAGTCGAAAGGAAGCATTATCGCAATTTATTCAACAAATTCATGGTCGTCCAGTTGTCGTAAAACTCAATAGTGGTGTTGATTATAGAGGTATAAAATAATTTATATTTAAACTATTTTCGATTACCAAAATTTAATTTGTTTGTTAAAACTTAAATGATTTTTAGGAGTTTTGGCTTGTTTAGATGGTTATATGAATATAGCTCTTGAGCAAACTGAAGAATATGTAAATGGACAATTAAAGGATAAATATGGTGATGCATTCATAAGAGGGAATAATGTATTGTATATTAGTACACAAAAGCGAAGAACGAATTAAAAACAATGATATATTATAATATTAAAATACATTTATTTATAAGTTTGATATTAACATAACTTTTAATTACATTTGTAATCATAAAATTAATAAAACTTCCCATTGTTTACAATTATTTTTATATGTAATTTTATAAAATTTTATAAATTTTGGTTTGTAGTTTGTTCAGTTTCATCAAACAATTTTTGAAATTCATCGTTATTAATGTCATCGAGCAAGGCTCGTTCTGTTCTTACTATCTCTGGATCATCAATTTCATCTTCAATCATATCATTTTGTATAAGATTATCATCTGCAGTGATCATCCCAAGTCTATATTTTTTCATGTGAGTATGTAGATCCTTTTTATGACCTAAGTATTCACATTTACTCAAAAAGTCATCAAAGTCTAATTTAGGAAATAATCTGAAAGCCCAGTATTCGAGTCTTTTCATAATTCGATCGAGATCTTCTTTTTCATGACCTTTACCTTTGAATTTAAATCCTTTGTAAAGTTTTTCAATGGTATGAATACCTTTGTGTTCTTTTAACCTTCCGGTATTTAAAACATAAAGTTTTCTTGTTATTCGTTTTTTTGAAACAGATGGATTTACTACCTTGGCTGTATTTTCATCCTCAGTCTTAACCTTCTCATTTAGAATATTATTTTCTCGGTCACTATCATTTTCCACTTCAGTTTCATCATTTTTATTCTCGTAACGTCGAACCAGGTCATCGTCATCATTAATATCTGATAATTCAGAGTCTGACATTTTCTAATCAGTATCTCCTACTTAAATTTGAAATAAAATTGAAAAATACTGCATAGACTCATATTCTGAACAAAATGGCAACTAGATCCCGCCAATTTTTTTATCAGCTGTCATAGGTATCGTCGATAAAGCAAATTGACCTTACACGATAATATTCAACAAAATATTTCTTTTGATTTTGTGTTGATAAATAATATTCCGGTAGATAACTTAATTATGGTTATTCAATTATACTAACAAGTAAACTATTTAATCAAAACTTGTGTCACTGTCATCTTCGTCATCGCTATTATTATTTAAATGATTGCTGCCTTTTTGAGAATTTATTCGATTAAGAAAAGATACGAGTAACCTTTTGTTCAATTTATCATTCTGCGTAATTTCTCGAATTGGAACAGTATTTTCTTCACGCTGTACATTTTGTGGATCTTCAACCTCCAAATCTTTTCGCACTTCATTACTATTACTTTGTTCAATTGGTGTACCCGTCATTTCAAACACTGAGATTAATAATGAATATGCAATATGGTAAACTTAATTTATAGAAACGAAATTGCAGGTTACACACACGTATATGTGTAACGTAACGAAAAAAATTTGTTCGTTAGAAATAAACTAACTACTCGACGATCGATTAAAAACTGCATAACCAGTTATCGATCAAATGAATTTTAACACGCCATCTTAATAATTTACGAGCGCGAATATTTAATAATTATTTACGTAAAAATTAGCATATTGATAATTACTTTATATTCATTACTAATATTATAAAAATCAATAGTTTTTAATATAGAAAATAATAAAATTCTCGTACAATTATTAAATAAATTAATCGTACTACGTTAACCTCAATATCTTTGTATACTGACTAGAACCTATACGAATGATTTAAAAAGTTTTTCTCGAATTTAATTGTTTATTAACATTTTGAGCAACACGAGATACTAATGCAACGAGACAAGAGGCAAACTTATGAAGAACAGAGAAAAATTTCACCAATTTATTTTATATTTCATGAACTATTTCAAAGGAATGCTACATATGCGAGCGTACGTGAGCACACACAGATTATATTTTTTCATTCTTTATGTAAATACATAAATAGAAATTAATAATAAATCAATGAATAAAATTTATTTATTTTCAGTTTCTTATTTTATTTGATGGATACTTTTTTATATAAACGTATTACTTTAAGTTATTGATCAACAAGTGTTGGAAATTAATAATATAATAAAAATAACATCAAATATAATTATAAAAGTAAAAATAATATAACTACTGTAAATTATATTTAATTTACGTGAAATTTAATTTATACGAAAATTAAATCATGATAAGATAAAATCGTAATATTATAATTTCAATAACTAATTACTCGTATTGTATTTTTTTTATCTTAAATACTCTTTTAAAAACTTAAAACTATTAAATTTAAAAGTATAATTTCAAAATAAAGTAATTATAAAACAAAGCTTTATTATAATACATGATTTAATTTAAAAAGTATATTATAGAATGTTATATATAATTTAAAAAAACAAGAATTTTATCGTAAACACGCAGAACTAACTGGTAATCACAGCATTCAACTTTGTTTAATTTTTAAACTAAATAAAGCAAAATATTGTTATGTTCAGATTTACTTTTCATTCATAAAAATAGCAATTCTTAACGTTTTTATAAAAAAAATAGTTGTGTACTGCCTAAAGTTTTAAATGCTTTTTAAATTTTAACTACTTAAAGTTTTAAGTAAATCGAACATTATGATGCATAATTTCTAAATATACACAGAAGCAATTTTAGAATATTAACCAATACATTACTTTACGATCGATTCAAATATAATTTCTTACGAAATAATCATTAATACATGAAAAGACGGATATTTCGAAAACACGATTATCGTTAATTATTCTTTTTTAGCGAATTAAATAAAAACATTTCCAGTAATATGTATCCGTGGCAAATATATCAATTTAACAGAATCAAAAAAATGTATCGAATTTTTAATCGATAAATATTTTATATTTAAAATTTGGCGCCTTCGGTAAAGATAGCCTTAGTATCAGTGGCAGGTGTAGAACTGCAAGGGAGAATCGCCGAACTCGTGAATTAACGATAGCCCGGTTTAATCATTATTTATTACTCAAATAAAACGGCGTATGCATATTATCATTTATACGATGTCGAAATTTTTTATTCGCTAAAAAGTCCGATATCGAACGGTCGACTATAAAAACATTAAAAAAATATTTAAAAGATTGGCCGGTACCCAGATTCGGTTTTATGATGTTTTGAAAATACAAATAGAAGCATTTTTTTATAATTTGCAGGATATTATTGGTTCAATTATTTTTATAATAAGAGAAAGTCGAGTTAAACTTGTAGTTTGCACGTTTACATTCGTTAAATTCGTAATTAATTTTAAGACTCGAACAAGGAAAGGTTTCATTATTTAAAAATAGGAATAATTTTCTTTCGCGTAGGCGTGTGTGGATTACCGCAATAAAGTTTTGATCGAGTTTACTAGATCGATTGGTTTATGACCAACGTTAATTTATAAAATGCAGCAAATAATACTTTGCATTAATTTAAAAATATAAAACGTCCGATCGTGAAAGAAACGGAGACAAATCGCGGATTTCGTTCTTTTTTCGATATTTCTTTTACCATTAAAATCAAGGCCTCGCATTCGATGAAAAAAAATGTTTATAGCTGGAAGAATCGAAATAAAAAGAAGGAGAGGTAGCGTAAAAAAAATGAGATTTTGAGAATCATGCGATGTATCACGCACTCGCGTCTCGCGCCACGTGATTAAATCCACGGCGATAACGAGAACACTTAAGAGGGACCAAGAGGGGTTCGGTCGAGACTCGTCCGACCCGACTACTGCCAGGGAGGGCCAAGAGCGAGCTTCGACCACTAGCGGAGCAGAACCTCAGGGTAGCGCAGCATCTCGTTATCAGGGTACTCCTAGCAGCGGGGTCCGTTCGAGACAGGGAGAGAAAGATAGAAGGATAGTAGGAGAAAAGGAGAGAAGGAGAGAAGGAGAGAAGGATAGAAGGAGAGTAGGAGAGTAGGAGAGAATGAGAGAAGGAGAGAAGGAGAATGTAATAGGACGCGAACGCCACGTGCAGTCGTGTGTTGATGTGTACCGATGGCGCCGGTGGCGTGACCAAGAGTCGCCGAGGGTCTCGACGAATCGGAGAGCTCGAACGCGCTGCGGCGCGATTCCACTCGGCGCTCATTCGGTTTCGGGGGATCGCTCAGGGAAAAAGACCCGCTATCCGTCGGCGAGCTCTCGCTCGGCTGCTCCGCAGCCACGCTCCCGCATTCCGCGTGCGCACTTCTTCCTCGGCGGTTGCTCGCTCTTGGACTTTCGAATCTCCTCGATCCTCGACAACCTATGTAACTGTACAGGCGGCGGTCCTTCTTCCGGGGCCACCAAGGCTATTCCTCCTGCTGCTCGAGTCTACGCTCAACATCCGTCTTCGTTCTAATTTAACGTTGCGGCGCGTCTGCTGGCTGGTTCTTTTACAGGTATGTGCCTATGCGCTCGAAAGACTCAGCCCGAGTCGTCCGAGCGCGAGAATACACCAGAATAGAGACCACTCCGAAATAGCACTTTTATTTTCTTCAGCGCATACACTCTCTTCTTGCCGCTCTTGCATTTCTCGCATTACTCGACGTTCTCTTTCTCTCTCCCTCTCTCTCTCTCTCTCTCCCTCTCTCTCCCTCTCTCTACATCTCTCTTCCTGTCTCTTCCTCTCTCGATCCTACTACACACCGTTGTATCGATACATAACCCTATTAAATATGTACCGTTTTCGTTTAACAGCAAAAGACCCGTGAGCAATGTGGTATATCGGTACAGCCCGACCAATAAGTTAACCATCCTTAATCTGCTCCTGGTTCAAATTTTTTAGCAGCAGATTTCTATTGCCTTCGGCTACTCTGTTTTCCTTCACCTTCTTCCCCCTACGTGATTTTAAAAGGTCTGGTACGCGTTACACATACACACACCCACACACCAACACACGCGCGCGCGTATATGCGCTTTAACGGAACTTCGACCAAGGCGTTCCTTCCGAACGAATCAAGAGGAAAAGCTATGACATGTGAATCACGCGTGATGATGAGCGCCTCTTATCTCGTAGTTTGTTAGTATGCACGATGAACTTTGCTATGTCTGTAATTAAGTGGTAAAATGCGGAACACCCTACATTATTAATCTACTATTTACAAGTTGTACCCTTATCGCTGCTCGGCTGATCGTTGTTTTTTATATAGCTCTGCGCCAAAAAGTTCGATTAAAACCAAACGTTAAATTATAATAAATAGTCTATTCGAATTATCGCGATCTAATCGTTAATTTTTTTATGACTTTGGAAGAGAAACTTCATTATATATATATCCATTCCATTTTTAATTATTTTTAGTTTATAAATAAGAGAAATCGGTTTCGGAATACATATACATCTTTCCTTTACTCGAACGAATGATCACATTTATTCATTTCTCTTCCTCTTCGTTGTTTTTATAATGTATTAGGGACACGTTTATACTTTTCGTCTTTTCCGCATCATCCTTTATTTTTTTTTTTTTTTACAAAGTCATTCGATCAAAAATATAATTACAAAATCTTTCGACTCGTAACGATTTCCTTGCACTCTTATTTAAAAAATGGACGTTACTTATTATGATAAAGACCAAAGGTTCGTATTTTTACTTGCAACGGTCTTTAAAACGAATCCTCTTCAAAGATAATTTGTAATAATTAACAATTATATAGATATATGTGATTAAAAACTAAGTTTCCTACCTGCCAATGAATTAATTTGTAATTTCTATTACTGTAAATGAAACTACTGACATTGTTTCAAGGACTAACTGCAGATTTAGCGACTACAAAAATAACATCAAGAGTAATCTTGAGTTTTTTAAATTTTTAATACTTATTGCATTTTAATTAAAAAAATTGACCCGTTGGTTATCTCAACGCCTAAAATCTCGATGACCTCTTCCTCTTCGTGGTTCAGAAATCTATATGTTTAAGGCCTACCGCGATACATTATTTGATTCGATAAAGCATTCAACTACTTGAATATTGGATATATTGCGAATCGAAAGATTTTTACGCCGTCAACAGGATTATCAAATTTTTTATATGGATACATAGATTTTTTGAAACTAAAATATTAGTGAATCAATCGCAGTATTTCTTGTTATTCGTTATTATGTTAATTTTTCTTACATGGGAGTAACGCCACGTTTTTTCTTCTATAGGATGACTTCATTATGACTGTATTAACATTAGAAGAAAAAACGAGAAAATAATACCTGTTTTACAACGCCGATCGCTTCGTTTTCATTTTATTGTACTTATGTTATAAATTATCCAGTTCGTGCTAAAATATTTTACACAATTTGCGTAATTCCAATATTAAAGTATAATTTTAGTTACCTAATGTTAACTTTTATAAATGCTGTTGCTATTTATTTTTGTTTTGTAGAATGAAAGTGTATAAAGGTATTTTTATTCGCTATTTCGTAGGTTTATTAATTTCCTTCGCTGACTCCGCTAAACTATCGAGCAACATATGAAAAAAATCATAAATCCTTCTCGCTCGAACAATCGTAGTTAGCCCGTGGTTAGCGATAACGTTCGCATTTTTTAAATACAGATAAAAACCGCCTGCGTCCTACTGACACCAATCGTATGCGCGATCGCAGCTCTTCTCACTAAATAAAATCGCTTGCGGGTGTCGAAAATGTTTTCTTCGATCTATGTATCATTTACACATTGTATTGGAAAAATTGTATAGGTAATTTTTTGTTGCAACTATTTACACCGAAGAGGAAAAATCTGTATATAGTAATAAGCGTAAAGTCAAAAGATAATAAAAAAATGATCTTATAAATGTATGGTTTTTTTCGACTAATATTGTTACCTCATATTTCAGATTATGATTTATATATTTCAAGATCAATATTTTTATTTTTAAATAACGGAAATGCTTTTCCAAAATCCCTTTTTCCTGGGATTATTTATCGCATTGTGCCATTAAGGCTCAAAATTTTGCCTGCGAATGTAATCAACATGGTTAATTTAATGATAAAGAATAATAATCATGCATATAATTTTACTTTGATTAGCTTTTTTTCTTTGTTATTCATTGTTCACTTGCAGTTAAAGAATATGTTGTTGGAAAATTTGATTTGTTTTTGGCATTACATTCTTAGTTTAAAAATTTTAAAGACAATGTTGAAAATAAAATTTCTTTTTTATAATTAATTTTTGCATAATAATTTGATAATAAAAATTAGGAAATCTCTGCTTTTATTCTATATAATACCAAAATTATTACTTATAATTCTTATTTTTGTATTAGTTTAATTAATTTCTATATTTGATAAAAATTTTATTTTTAAATTAATATTTGCAAAAAATGATCTTACATCACTTTGAGTCTCTTTAAAAATGATCGTATTAATTGCACATTTTAATTCGAAATATTAAAGAATAATTTAGAATATTATCAAAGTAATTATAATTAAAAACTCATCAGTATTTGAAATGTAAATTTATCTAGATACGCATAAAAACTTATAGGACTTTTCTTTCATTTGCGGATTGTTTGTAAATTTATGCATTATAAAAAAATAAATAATATGAATATCTATGTACATGAATATTATTAATAATACTTATAGACACTAATAAAAAAATTGAAAAGAAGATTTAAATTATTGTTCAATTCAAATTATTAAGTACATTCTCTATTTAAAATTCGTTAAAATTCATAATTATGATTGTAAGTGTAAATCACTGTAAAAAAAATACGCAGATATACATCAATCCAAGGGTCTCGAGTTCAAGTTTAGTTAAACTTTTTTTTTCGAAATTAACTTCGTAAAAATGTTTTATATAATCACAACAAAACAAGGTCAATTTTAATGTAAAATTTAAATAACATGTATTTTAAAATGTTAAATATACATTATCTCTATTTTTCTTAATATAAAAGAAGACTGTATGATTTATTCATTTTTAAAATTTACTATCAATATAAAATTTCATTTAAATGATTCTTAAATATGTATTAATAATTAGTAGTACTAAATATACAGTCATATACAATTTTGATTATAGAATTTTTTATATGTGTTAATTTTGAACGTAATGCTTAATTTTATTTAAATAATTTCATCTAAATTAGTAACAAACTTAGTTTCATTTTTTATTAAAGTTAAATTATAAAATATTGAGACTAAAAAATGGTCTTAAAATATATCATTATATAGTTTTTTTGTAAAAAGTTATCTGATGTGACTGATAGTTAAACATTAAATTTTTGATCAAATATTTAAAAGGATACAACGTATTTTCTCTGTAAAAATTTGTTAAAAATTTTATAAAAATAAAATAATTTTAAAATAACTATTCGTATTTCAAATTAAAACATTTTGATTAGTATATGTATAGATCAAATTTAGAAATTAATGTTCATAGATTAAACGAAAAGAAAATTATAAACTATTTATAATTATAACCTTATTGAATGTGATAATTAAAAAAACATGTATATATTAATTTAAGTTTTGTAATGTATTATAAAATTTTAAAATATAAAATATTAATTAGATATTAATTGTAATTAATATATATTGTTTATATAGTAGACCATTAAAATATAAAAGAAATAAAAATTGATTTTTTTTATAATTTTCAATTGGTATATAAATATGACAATTTTCAGTGTACTTCTTATTTATCTGAAAAAAATATTTTTTTATTTAAAAAAAGAGATTTTTTATATTAGTTTAAATACATGTATAAATATAAAAAAAGCAAAATAATAATCTTTTGGAAGCGAATGTACAATTTGATATTATTAGGATCGAATAGATAGATCCTGCGTCTTTAAAAAAGGAAATCAACCTACGATTTTAAAAAAGTTTTATTGATAAAAAAAAAAGATTTTTTCTTTTCAATTGAGGATTTTATTTATCTGAAGATAAATTTACTTTTATTTTATCTTAAAATTTTTTTTATACAACATAAGAAATACTTTGATAACATTTTGAATATATGTTATTAATGTAATGATCATAATTTTCATTTATTTTTATTTATTTTTTATATTAATTTATTTTAATCCCCGAAACAATGTAAAATACATAAATATAAAGTTTATATAATAATTAGTTGATTGTAATGAAATTTTTTGTATTAAAATATACATATTTAATATAAGTAGTATAATAAACTGTAATAAATTTAAGTTTTATATTGTTTAGTTAATAATCCTTTATTATTTAAATGATAGATAGATAAATAGATTAATTGATCGAAACTTTATTCAAATTAATAATAAGTATTTGTTCAATTATAATCCCTTGTCATTAATAAGGAAACTGTTTATCCTTAAAAAATAAACAAATTAATTTAAATGAAATGTGATTTTTTTTATGAAGAATAAAACTTATCTTTCATAGATAATTAATGCACATCAGTTGAACATCTTCAATAAATTATTTACAGTTATTGAAGTTTAGTAATTTTATTTTCAACTTTTATTATAAACGTATTAAACACCAATATTAAAAAATGATGAATAATCTTAAAAGATTAATAAATAACATCAATATGCTTAATAATACTACAAACATTGATTATTCTATTTGATATGCTTCATATGAATTTTAAAATAAAAAGTTGAAAAAATGAATCAAATGATACATAATTTGTTTGAGAACATATCTGGTTATAATAAGATACAACGAACAATGCACATAAGTAGAAGTTTGTTTAATTTTACATTTAATAGATATTTCAATAAACTAATACAGAAGTGTAAAAAAAATAAAATTTTTAGATTTTTCTTTGATATATTTTATTTTAAAAGGAATTTCAAAAATACATTATAATATATATTAGAAGTGTGTATTATTATATTAGAAATGTACGGTCAAATATTGTATTAACAGTTGCATAAATTTTTACATGATAAAATATTTGTATAAGTAAATATTTTTAATTGTTAAATTTGATTGATTATTAATCATAATACAGCGAAATTTAAAAAAAATAAGTGCAACTATGACAATAATTTAATTTATCAACAATTTAAATTAATTATATATACTTTTACCACTATCGACTTTATGTAATACTTAAAAATAAGCAATATAATGTTATATCAAAATTAAGTCATTACGATTGCTTTAATCTATAAACTATCATTTTTATCATATTTATGAATGTTTATAGTTATATGTAAAAAGTAAAATAATCAGAAATCTAATATAATTTATCATTTTTACGATATAAGTTAACGAGAAATCAGTAGGTCAGAAACGCATAGGACTTATAAAAAATTAACTGTTTCAATTATTATCAGCAAATGTAATGAAAATGAATAAATATTTTATAGTTCATCACAAAACACATAAATTTTGAAGAGTCATAAATTTTTTAAATTGTATGAATTATTGAATTTATATAATTTTAGGAAAATTTATATAATATTATTGAAATAAATTCAATTTTATCAACAAAAGTATATTTAATAATCCAATTTCATACATACCTGTAAAGATAATTAAACTATTGAAGAATACATCAATAAACTATTTTTTTTACTTTATCAATTAAAAATTCATTTTTAATTATATCTTTTACTTGTTTTATAGAAGTTTCCAAGTTATATAAAATACTATTGGCAATATAAACTTAAGAACTCATTATGGGTACGATATCGTTTGAAATAAAAAACTTGAGATTATATTTTATTGAATTTTAATAGAAACATAATTTTTTTAAGTTTGTAATCATTTTTCTTCGTATATTCAACTTTTAAAGAACATTTGTAATTTCTTAAATGTTTTTCTTCAAAAAACAAAAAAAAAATATTCAAGGCCAATTTTATCCCTCGAGGAAGAGATATAATACAAGATGATAAACTAATATAAAAGAAACCAAAAGTATTAACAATAAAATGATAGAAATGATGCTAATATTATTGTATATGTTGAAAACAATTTAGGAAGTGATACGCTCATAAACTTTCAAGTTCTTGAAATGAACTATTCGTTAAACATACTCCATTCAGTTCAAAATGATTCCGTTTGCTTCAACTTGATGACGAGATCGATTCGTAATTCAAAGCATTTGCATATGTCGATATTAGCATTATCGACTCTATCAACGCAAATTTCTTTTTTTTTGTTACAAAAAAATTTTTTTTTAGAAACCTGCTAATCAACGTATTTTTTGTGTAAATGTATAAAATTCTACTAATACCTATGCGTTTTAAATTTGTCCTCTTTATTTTTATAAATATTATAAATGATTTATGATTCAATTGTAAAATAAAGACAATGAGTTAGTTTTTTCAACAATAAATAAAAAACGTAAATTATTGATTCAACCAATGATATATTGTTATCAAATGAGAGGCTTAAAAGAAAAGTTGAAGATGATTCTCGGCATTAAATTTTTTTTATATAATTTATTTATTTTTATTTTTTCGAAGATCACATCGATCAAATTTAAAAAAAATCTTTTTTAATTGGATTATCCGTGGATTTACCGTTTGTGTATCGATCGACTAATAAATCAATTTTGCATAATTAATATTGATATTATTATAAATAACATATGTATTAAATATAGATATAAGTATATTATGTAAATCTTAAATTATTTCCAATGCCTAAGTAATTAATTTTTTATTTCATTAATTTTTACATTAATTAATTTTAACGTACATCATAATTGTCTTATAGAAGATTTAAATATGTCGTTAACAATGATATGATTTTAATAGATTTGGGTTTTTTTATTTTTATACCTAGACCAAAATTTGAACGAGAAAATATTCGTTGCAGACTTTTAAAAAGATAATATAAATACAGTGTAAAAACAGCGGTAATTAAAAAATACGCTTAACTTTGGTGTTTCCAAATGTATTATCATATTTATAAATAAGTTTTATCGTTATTTTATACAGTAGCTTATAATTTGTTTTAAATAAATCTCATTAAAATCATGTACAATAGAATTGGGCCTTCCGTACAGATTCAAAATAGGGATCAAAGCTGTCTTTGGAGCATCAATCGCCTCGGCTTGGCACAATGAATAAGCCTTGGTTTATTTTTATAAGTTTCCGAGTACAAACAAAGTTGGAATCCAGGATAAAATATCCGAATAAGACAGATTTAAGACTTACTCTCGATATTATTTCTCGCTTTATTACCGTGGAATGCAAAAATTAAAATCCCGGAACGAGTGCGGTGCTCGTCAATCGAACGCGGAGACAACATCGCAGGTGCACACGCGGGCGTGCACGTATCGATGTATTATCGCATCCGCGAGTATTCATAAAGCTCGATAGAATACAATAAGTTGCTTACAATGTTGCGCCTCCGCGAGTATAAAGAACGAAGAAACAAGAAATTCCGCGAGTCGACGCGAACCCCGAGGTAGCTGCTCGTGTTTTTCATTTCGATCGAACGCTCGATTAGATAAAAGCTTACAAAGGCTGCGTCTGCTAGATTGGGGAGTATGGCGCACGCGCAGAGGCCTTTCGAAACTCGCGCGAAAAGTGGCCTGATGCGCCCCGCTATTGATTTCTGACGCGCCGAGGGTGCGAACGTTCGGAGAGGGGTGAAACCCGCGTACCAGCGCTAACACTTCCAGTGACGCGTCAAGGTGTTGCGTTGTACGCATCGCTAGGGATACTTTTCAGCGGTGGAAATAGCGCACAAGTCGGATGCGAACGACGGAGATTCGGGACGATTTTCGATACGAAAAAGGAAGGGACCGCAACGTCGCCAGGAACTAGTTGTCCCCGATTGTCGCCGATTGTCGCCGATTGTCGACGATTGTCGCCGATTGTCGCCGTTTTATTTCGAGGATGAGCATCGGTTGGCCTCTAGGAGGTAAAATTGAGCGGCCGCGCTCCGCATCGATGTTCATTAAATTTCATTTCGAATGTGTTCGGACAGGAGGCCGATAGCTTGAACGCACTTGGCCGGCGTCTTGAATTATCCTTTCTCAACTAATAAAACTTATAACGGAGAGAAGCCAATAAAATGATGCGCTACGTCTTCAAGATCTTTCAGAACTTTTGGAACAATGAAAGCCTGGAGGATTTTCCCAACCAAGGTACAACGCATTGTCCGAGGAAAACGTCAAACGCGCTTTCTCTCTCTTTCTCCTGTCTTCTTATGCACTGTCGGAGATTCGTGGAAGAATTCGGATGCCTCCTGCTAGCTTTGCGATTATGGCGTTGAACACGGGTACAGTTGACGCGTTGTGTCCGATTATCCGTCGATCGACGTTACCGCGAGCCGTTCCAGCGACAAAATTGAAGTGAATTTATAATTTAAGACAAGTGGGATCAACGCATACTTCTATGTAAACCCGATGAGTTTCGCGTGCGTATGCGCCAATAGTCGTATATAGCGTCGCGACGGTAATCGTATCGTCGTCTTTCGTGGTTACTACTTGCCTCGCGACATGATTTCACGGAAATTACCGCTTTTATGTTGTCGCGGTGCAGCGTGGAATAATAGAAAAGAAGTAAAATGAAATGGAGGTGAATAGTCACCGAGTCAATGCTGCTCGCGCTATCAATTAGTCCAAAACTCTCATCCTACGATTATATACACCAACTTGCTCACCTTTATCCCTTGTAGATCAAAATTATTTATTCCGATTATCCTGGTTAAATAAAACCTATCGAGAGAACAAGGATTACGTAAAATGTGAAAAAGTAAGGGCTCTTTTTCTCAAATCTCTCTTTTTTGAAAATATTTTTGGCAAAGAACAGCGATTTGATATTAATGGTGTTAAGATTTTAAAACGTTTGTCGTGATAGTTGCGCACGTGTCTTGCAAGAAGATTGAAATAGTCAACGTTAGTTCTGTTTGTACATACATCGGTTAGTAGCACGAGTCAGCTCTCTTGTTGATAAACATTGTTGAATCGAGTATGAAGTATGGTATCAATTATAAAATAGTCTCTGTTATTAAAGAATAAAATTCCTTTCGATAAATTAATTTTAAAATAATTATTTGCATATTTTTTTGTAAATACAATTTTATTTTTTAGACATGGCTGCTGTTCAGCCACTGTTGGCTAATGGTATAGCTAATGGGATTGCAAAAAATGAGAAGGTAAAATTTTAAACATTAAAATTATTATAATAAATAATTAAGTATATTCGCAAGTAATGGATTATAGGTCATTTTCATCATTCGTGACCTGTCACTTATAGAATATATAATTAACTTTGATTAAAGATTTATGTGAACTTATATACATATGAATATAAGTATAAGTATATAAATATATAAATATGCAATATATATATATATATATATATATATATATATATATATATTTATTGCGCAAATCATTGTCTTGTATTAAGTATTAATCTACTTCTGTTCAATAATTCAAATATTTCAACGGTTTTTTTTTAAATTATTATAATATGTAATTTCCATGAATTCTTATGATAATGTCCCACTTATAATTTCATTTCAATCGTTCAAAAAAAAAGCGTTGAAAATTACTCAGAACTTTTAACAATGATAGTCGCGTTAATATTTCAATAAGCAGTTAAAATTGTATTCATCCTAGTTTTTGTTATTTAATTTAATTATACTCACCTAATATTATTTTCTTCTTCGGATGAATATTAAATTAATAAAATCATTCGTTTGCTCTTTTAAACGCATGAAATTTTTAGGTATCAAATTATGCAGTTCCTCGATATGCCGTACCCAGTACGACGGAATTAGAAGGTGAGTTTCCAAAATTTTTAAATACTAAATTCTACAGTGATATTTGATTTATAAAAGCTACATAAAAATTTGTTTTGAACATTTTTAATATGTACAAGTTTATTTTTTAATATCTATTATTTTTAGCTTATATTTGTTAGTGTATTTTTTAACAATTATTTTGAAAATTCGTTCTAAGTTTTCAAAATTGAAGATTTCAAAATTTATTATTTTATATATTTTGCACGCGATCATGATTCGGTGATACTAGCCGTGTTCTGATTGATAGTATGTAAACATCTCACATTCGTATCAACAGTATAAAAAATTGATTACCATAAAATACATGTGTTGTTTCATTGATTTAATCTAACATAATGTAATTAGCTTTTTTTAATATTTACCGCAATTATAAAGTTGTAAGAATAATATTTTTTCGTTATTTTGAAGAAAAACTGCTTTTTGTACATGAATAATTTGGTTATTAAATCTTATCCAATGACTAGATTTTATAAAACAAAAACGAACATTTATTCTGTATAATACTTTTAGAATTTAGGTATATTTAACTTCTGTTAGTTTATCTTTTTTTATTAAAGTAATATTAATATTAATATTATTATTATTTTATTAAAGTTATCAATTATAATTTAAAAATCTTACATAATATTGAACTAATTATAAAATATGAATTTATTTCAGGTCCCGATCAAATTTTGAGTTCAGATGTGGACACGACTTGGGAACCAAATGGTCGAGTTCGAATTAAATTAAATAATCAAATTGACGATACTTTTAAAGCCATATCTGTTCCGGGTCTTTTGATGCAAACAGCAAGTAAATATCCTAATCAGCCAGCTTTAATTTCGAGACCAGGGATTGATGGAAAGAGAACCACTGTTACGTACAAGTAATAATTTTTTTCGAAGATTAATTTTTTTTTAATTATAAAATTAAACCATCATTTTATTTATTATTTTAAGACAATACGAAAATCAAGTAAGAACGGTAGCTAAAGCTTTTCTTCGACTAGGACTAGAGAGACATCATAGTGTTTGTATTCTTGGATTCAATACTCCCGAATGGTTCATATCAGATATTGCGGCTATTTATGCTGGGTAATTAATTTATTTGTTTAACAAGTTTAATTTTTGATAAAGTAGATAAACTAAAAAAAGTTCTTATGTATCGTTATTTGTATATCCATTCAAAAATTTGTTAAAATTCAATAAGGCAATTTAAAAAGATAATATTATAATATTCTATTCTATAATTAATACAAAAAACTAAATTTCAAAATATTAAGTTTATAAAATAATAAATGTATTTGTTTTAATTCTTATAATTCTATAAAAAAATTTAAACCTATAATGTACTTAAAAATTTATTACTTTTATTTTTTTAATAAGGAATTTTTTTATGTCATATAATAAATGACATCTTATGTTTTTACATTTGTTACTTTATATTTTCATGTAATCAAAATTCAATTATATTACCAATTTTTTCATACAATCCTCTTGTTACATTTAAAGTTTGAATTATTGCTGATATATGTATAAGATAATGGGTTTGATAGTTTCGATCTTGATTATTTAAAATTTATTTAAATAATTTAATATATTTTAGATAGGTTTTA
This sequence comes from Dolichoris vasculosae, assembly GCA_018907195.1. Classification (NCBI taxonomy): domain Eukaryota; kingdom Metazoa; phylum Arthropoda; class Insecta; order Hymenoptera; family Agaonidae; genus Dolichoris; species Dolichoris vasculosae. The sequence goes on along the minus strand of JACCHY010000005.1, from coordinate 18,607,416 downwards.
AGGATCTTAGAAATTACCTATATTTCATTTTGTATGATAACTTGTTTCAAAGATATATTTTTACAGAGGGTTTGCTGCAGGAATTTATACAACGAATTCGCCAGAAGCTTGTCAATACTGCGCTGAAAGTAGTCGAGCTAATATTATTGTTGTTGAAGATGAAAAACAACTTGAAAAAATATTGCAAATTAAAAAAAATCTTCCACTATTAAAAGCTATAATACAATACGATGGAATTCCTACGGCAAAAGATGTACTAAGTGTATGTATACATGAACTAAGTTAGTGATTTCCATTTGTCACATTAAAAGCATATTATTGATAAATTTTTATTTTACATTATAGTGGAATGAATTATTAGAAATAGGTAAAAAAGAATCAGATGATAAATTAGATAGCGTTTTAAAGACAATTGGAATTAATGAGTGCTGCACTCTTGTATATACAGTAAGTTTATTTTATTACTAACAATGGTAACAATAAGAAATTTTTTCTTATTAGTATATTATAAAATTTTATAGTCTGGAACCGTTGGTAATCCAAAAGCTGTAATGTTAAGTCATGATAATCTTCTTACTGATGCTAGAAGTATTTTAGCTACAGGAGATTTAAATCAAGAAGCGCAAGAAATTGTAATAAGTTTCTTGCCTTTATCGCACGTTGCTGCACAGGTAATAATTAAACAAGTTTAAATTTATTTAAAATCTTTAAGAGCATTTTTATAAATTATCGATCTATGAGTAAGATTAAATGTGTAATATTAATGTTACATTCAATTTTAATATTAAATCTGTATTCAATAATAGTTAGAATTTATTAAAAATTGATTATTTTTTATTTTTTTAAGTAATAAAAATAATTTTTTACTTATAACGTTAATTATAGTAAATATAAAACTGATCAATAAATCGAGAGCTGAATATTGATAATTAAGATATTACAATGAGTAAATAAATAAATACTAATTTAAAACTATTGAAATATGCTAAAGTACTTCTAAGTTTTAAATAGCTTGAATACGTATATTTGTTTTATTTAGGTTGTAGATATCTTCATGTGTATGTTAATGGCAGGTACTGTGTACTTTGCTGATAAAAATGCTTTAAAAGGTAGTTTATTAGATACTTTGATAACTGCGCGACCTACTGCTTTTTTGGGAGTTCCACGAGTCTGGGAAAAAATCTACGAAAAAATGCAAATTGTGGCCAGGAACAATGGACCTATTAAAACTTGGATTGCTAATTGGGCTAAAGCTCAGGGCTTAAAGTATAATCTCAATCGTATGAATGGTGTTGAGTACAAATCTTGGAGTTATTTGTTAGCAAAATGGTTAATTTTTCGCAAGGTTAAGGCAGCTCTGGGACTCGATAGGTGCCATGTATTCGGCACAGCAGCTGCGCCTCTTAGTACGGATATTAAAAAGTACTTTATGAGTCTAGATATGGTGATCATGGATGCTTATGGAATGTCCGAATGTGGAGGTGCTCATTCATTATGTACGAATAGCAGTTTTCGTCTAGGAAGTGTTGGTCATTCTTTACCAGGATTTCTCACTAAAATTGATAATATGGATAGTACAGGAGAGGGAGAAATTTGCATGGGTGGACGACATGTTTTTATGGGTTACTTAAATGATCCAGAAAAAATAAAGGATACAAAAGATGAAAACAATTGGTTACATAGTGGAGATTTAGGAAAAATCGATGCTGATGGTTTTATTTATGTAACGGGAAGAATCAAAGAATTGGTTATCACTGCAGGGGGTGAAAATATTCCTCCAGTTCATATTGAACAATTAGTAAAAACGGAGTGTCCGGCTTTAAGTAATGCCATGCTTATTGGAGATAGAAAAAAATATTTGGCAATGTTTGTAACACTAAAGGTATATTTAATTTTCTTATAAAATGTATTAATGCTTTTGTATACATATACACTCATATATATATATATACTAATGATTATTTCATTTTATTTAACAGACTGAAATGAATGTAGAAACTGGAGAACCTCTTGATGTGTTATCGTTAGATTCAAGAAAATGGGCAAAATCACTCGGAAGCCAAGTAAAAACTTTATCTGATGTATTAAGTACTCAAGATCCAATTGTAAGTATAAAAAACAAAACGTACTTCTATTTAAAGTGTAAAAAATCCCACTAATATTTCGATGTCTACAATACAGATATATCAAGGAATACAAGAAGCAATAAACCGAGCAAATGAAAAAGCGATAAGCAATGCTCAAAGAGTTCAAAAATTCAAAATTTTGCCTCACGATTTTTCTTTGCCAACCGGAGAACTGGGACCAACGTTAAAGCTTAAACGAAACGTTGTAGTAAAGAAATATGCAAATCTTATAGAAGAAATGTATAAAGAATAAGGGAAAAACATTAATTTAGTGAGAAAATATGTCCAAGGATAAGATACCTTGACAATTTCAATCAATGGTGAATTTAGTTCATTCACTGATCTTAAGCATTTATTCCAATACGTTATCCAAATGTCGAAAATTTATTACCACTCTTTTCTACGGCGGCATGGTTTTATCTCTACGTGTCACGTCAAACAATTAAGGATTATTCACTTACTAAAAAAATTATAAAACATTTAATATTTGTGATATTTTGTGAATTAATTTTTTCTTTAATATTTTTTGTTGAATAATAAAGCATTTTTTAAATCTCAATTTTAAACAGAATAATAAATATTTTCAAATTATGTACTCGCAACAAAATATTTCAAGTTGTTATGTGATTTGTTTGACACACGTGAAAATCTTGCAACGTTTTGTTTTCATTGTTTTTTCCACGAAGCTATCTCTTTAATTAAAAAAATATATTATGTATATTTCTATTAAAATACATTATTCCTTACACTTCTTATGCACTAATCTTGCAATGTATCTTGGTGTCAATGCGATATTAAAACAATGGTGATGTGAAGTGCGGTATGTACATATTGTGAATATGAAAATAAAAAGTGCCTTTTTGCAACAGAAATAATTATAACGTATATAGGAAGCGTTAACAAATTTTTTTATACTCATTGCATGACATTTAATTTTGTTCTATCGCAAAAAATGAATTGCATTTAAGCTCATCACATAGTCAATTTTTTTGTTAAATAATATTAAAATGTCATTAGTTTTTATGTAATTTGTATGTTTTGCTTAATCGTACGCGTTAAGGGGTAATAGTTTGAAAAAAATTATAAATAAGACTGACTAAAAGGCTAATGGGGTTATAAAAATAGAATAAATGTCAATGAAGTAAAGTAATATAGAAAATTGTCCATAATTATAATTTCTCGTATAACAGAGAAAGTAATAAACTAGTACATTTGAATATAAGTAAAACACGAATTATGTAAAATAAAATTAAGTAGATTCTATCTTTAAGTACATGATTTAGAAATTCAATTTTTTAGTTAATGACTATAATTATTATGAATATCTACATCTAAAATAGAACTTTAACGACAATAATAAAATGTAAGTCGATCCAAATAATTTGTCTGATAGATTTAGAATCACTTTACATTTATTAAATAAATTCATCATTATAACATATTGTGTTCATTGTTACAAACTCATTTTATCAATAAATTCATAAAACGTAAGGTAAGAAATAATAATCATTTAAATATAATATACTGCTAAATATAGTTTACAATAACCGAAATTGATATTCATTTTATAATAATTGAATGTTTGACAAGATTTTCTTATTTTTGATATTCTGAACTTTTGTACGAAAATAGATTCATTAAGCACATCATAGCAGATCTTAAAATGCGTATGCGAGTAGTCTTGTACATTATATTTTAGTTACAATTTTGTAACATTTCTTTCAACAGCTAATTTGCAATACATTTCTACTATGCTTTTTTAATTTCATTTTTGAGTTTGATTGCTTTCTTAAGGCTATAATGCAATGAATAATAGCCTATTTGGCTAACTTTTGTTTTTTAAATTTTTATTATATATGTGGTTATAAGAAACTAACGTAAAATAATAGTTTATATTATAATATTTCATTACTTTTAAATGCTTGACCAAACTACTGATAATATTCAGAGTCATATTTTGGGGGATTGATTATTAATTATAAATAAAATATAGAATCTAAGCTATTCTGAAATCTTTGCTATTTTATAAATAGTAATCATTTAAAATTAAAGTTAATAGTATAAAAGAAATTACTGAGAACTATAATTCTACTCATCTACAAATAAAAGAAAATTATCGAGAATCAACAAATATTACATTTGAGATGATTCTTATATTCAGGCACCCACTGAATTTTAACGATTTGGACATTTTCTTAACGTGAGTACACTTATTAATGGCACGATAAATACAAAATTTTATGAAGTACTCGTTGATGTATTAAATTTTTGTTGAATAATTGATGTTTTCCGTTGTGGCACAGTTTCGGGTGTTGGTATAGCATCACCCGTTGGCAAAACTCCAGTTGGCTTAGGCTTTGCTGCTGACTTTTGTTTAGCCATTTGATAGTCACCCGAATCAAAAAATTTTTGCTGTAACGTTTACAATTTTGATTAATATTTTGTGGTTTAGCTTATACTCATTATACTACTCGTTTGATAATTTAATAGGGGTAACAAAGCAAATAGCCAGAAGATCGACAGATGTAATTTTTATCAGTTTGAAAAAAAGATGGAAATATTTAGTAGTTGGTACAAAAAATCAATAACTACTTACTCCTTTAGCTAGCCTTTTTTGTAAAAATGCTGAATGTCCAATAATCGGTCTACCTTCTACAGATGGAAACTTTGCCTTGAGTTTAGCCTCTTCTAGCTTCTCAATATCGTTAGCCAAAGTCTAAAACAATGTAGCCTATATTAATAATAAAGTGTAAAATAAATAAAATAACTATAAATCCAATGATAACCTCTCACCTCTACAGTTTGTGTCGACTCTTTGTTAACTTCGTCGCTCATCTTGATTCAGTATTTACTTACAATTAAATGAAACGTAATTTTCCAGTCAAGAATTGTTCTGTCTGCGTAAGCCAGTCACCTTTTAACAGGTGAAAATACTCGAAGCATGGATTCGTGATTTTTGGAACCGTTTGTGGCTGTATCGTTACAGCCGTTACAAATATACCTGTTTTTATCCTTGACCGATGACGGAGAAGCCTGTGTCGGCGAGATCGTAACCTCAAAATCGTTTCTTAATTTAGCTTTTCAACACTTATACTTCTGACCTTCATGGAAAAGTATGGATGTGCTAAAATACCACTGAAATAGAAAATTTACTTTGTGTATTAGCAATGACGCGTAGTTTCGTATGTGGAACGTAATATCCAAAGACAGTAGCTATAAGCGCGAAATAAAAAACGACAACGGCAAATGCGCGAAGTGTAAATTCGCGCGACACATTCGACGATGCTGCTATCCTCAGTGTTGCCAACTTAAAAGTGGCACGAACGATTATGGTCTCGCCTTTGGACACTTAACGAACCGTCAATTTATAAAATCGAAAACAAATTTATCCATTGACACACCTCTAATTGCAAAATTCAAAGACACTTTTCCTTCATCTGCACTCTGTTTAGTATTTGAAATATACGTACTTAAACATCATTATTTTTTCACATTTCAAACACAATAAAAATCATGATGCTCTCTTTTTTATTTCAATTAAACACCGGTTGGAAAATATTTCAATAAAATGTGCATAATATTGCAAAATTAGTAAAAAAATTAACTTAATAACATTTAAAAATTAATTTTTCATTAATTTTGGAATGCAATTACATAAATTTTTTTTAGTTGGTAAAAGAGAGGAGTGTCGATCATGACTTAAATGTTAAATGAGTCAACGGCAGATTATACTTATATCCTGTACATTGAAATTATCGAATATTATAAAATAATGAAATATTGGTTTTTACATAGATGAAAATTTTATTTTTCATCGTTTTAAATAATTTGTCAATCATAAATCATTGATCATTTTTATGATCAACAATATTATGTGGAAGGTACAATTATTAAATTACGTATTATTATCAATTATTATAATTATTCACTAATGTAGAAATGAGTGAATATATGCACGAATGAGTAAATACGTATGCATGTAGAATATGAAAAATGATTAATTAATGTATAAATAAATTTGTTTTTGAAAAACAAATATATTTACAAGGGAAAATTATATAAAGTATTATTTTGTAATATTGAACTTAGCTAATGTAAACGAGAATATTATAATTATTATCATCATAAATTATACAATTATATATATTCTTTAATAATTTGATTTGTACCTAAACCTATATATATATATATATATATATATTTGTGCACTTTTATGGTAACAGAAGTAAAAATAATATATGACATTTTAATTTATTACATAATTTTCACTTAGAAAATTGAAAATACATATTTATATTGAATATAATAGCATTACTGAAAATAAATGTAATAAATTGAATCACAACATAAGGTCAAGTAGGGGTTAAGGTTGGTAATAGTAGTCTATAGCACCTACTTTATTGGGCTGATGACGCTGTGATCACTTTCAAATATATTTTAAGATCTGTCTTACCTAATTTTTTTAAATATTTCTATTCGATTCAAAAGAAGTTTTCTATAAAAATAAATTAAAAAAGTAAATGAAAGAAGATAAAGAGTTTACTCATATATTTGTTTTAACTTTTTAAATTTTAATTTAAAGTTTTGTTTCGCTTAACGAAAGTTCTTGACTCCTAATAGTAAATATGTCAGTAAATATTTAATATATAAAAAGGCAATTTAATAATAACATAAACATAAAGTAATTAGTATGATAAAAATCATAAATATAAAAAAATATAAATAAAAATAAGTACGTTATTACAAATTTTTAAATTCACAGTTATATGAAACATCTAAATATTACAATTGAGACCGCTTTATAATAATTATAGGTATATCAAAAAAAGATTTCGTATGACAATTTTAATTCCCTTAATTATTTTCATGTAAAAGAACTTATTGGCTCAAGTTATACTTTAAGTAGCTTGTAACATTTTATGCTATTTGAAATTTATTTGTGATTTTAAATCAGTGAATATTAATATATTTGTTCTCGATATAAGATCTTTTTTCAAAAAATGAACGTGTTTAATATTTAATCGAAATAACTTATGTATCATAATAAGTATATGAAATAAAGCTCGTAATCGAGCTACATTTATCAGCGTGATCATAAATTTTAGACATTGACAATATAGCTTTGATAAAACATGTAAAAAATATAGGTAAGTTAGATAATTAATCATACAAGTTCTTCGAATTAAATTTTTAAATACTCGAGCTTCGTACTAGTATAAAAAGCAATGACAAATATTTATTTACCACCTTTAAAGATTATCTAAACATCAGTTAGAAGACCTTTAGTATTTAAGATTTGAAACATAGAATTCATTTGTATAGATTTTACCTACATTAAATTATTAATATATACATAGGAGGGTTATCAATGAATTATTTGTAAAAAATAATGTAGTAAATTATGATGAAATTATAAAACTTACATTTTTATAATTTGTAAAATATGATTAAATACAATATATATTATGATGCATAAAAAATTGAATTACTTTTTTAAATATAGATATTTATTATCGAATTTTTGATGTTCGAGTGGTTAAATAGTAAATGATATTCGCTCGGTTTTACATCGGGTATATATTTCATTGCGATTATGAAATTGTACCTCGATAAGTTAATCTCAATAAGATAAAGCAAATTCACGCAATCCGATCATTATTTTATTTTTTAGGACAGTTATTTATTCGATTTGTTTAAATATGTATTTAAATACGAATTTATTTAAATAATTTTTAATCAAACTAATTTGTCGAAGCCATACGATTTTAGATGAATTGAACGCGTTTATACGTAAAATTATACATTTGTTCGGTAAAATAAAACTTAAAATAATTATTAATTATTATTACGTAGTAATATACGAAGAAATTAGTATAGTTAATACGTTGAAGCATAAAACCTTATATTGTTTAAAAAAATTAGTTTTAAATTTATTTTGTCTTCGTTGGCAAGTGTAAATTCCAAGAGATTGGACAGTGGCGGTACCACGCGGTGATGCAAAGAGCAAATACGAATGTAAGTGATTCGTATATTAAGAAAGATAATTAAAGTAGAGGAAAATTTCTGGAATAAATAATTTTATTCTTGAGAATGAAAGAGGACGTGACTTTCAATATCTGAAAATCTTTCACGAGGCAACGGCAAAATAGTCGCGGAAGCTTTTTACAAAAAAGACTTTGATAAGAAAAAAAGGGAAAAAGGAGCTGGCTGAGAACAGACTAGGCACGTGTACGTGGGTGATACGAGGTAAATAAGGACCGATGGGGCTCATGGTGGCGAGCAACTACATTCATAAAAGCAATAAAACAATCAAATAGGGACTTGTTCCTCCGATGCGAGAGAGAGAGAGAGAGAGAGTGTGTGTGTGTGTGAGAGCGAACGATTGCTAGAGACGAACAGGAATAGAAGCATTGCAAGGTGATGAAAAGAGGAGGAGGAGGAGATGAACAAGAAGAAGAAGAAGAAGAAGAAGAAGAAGAAGAAGAAGAACGAAAACAAGAAAAAGAAGAAGAAGTAGAAGAAGAAGAAGATGATGAAGAAGAAGAAGAAGAAGAAGAAGTAGAAGCATAAGAAGTAGAAGCATAAGAAGTAGAAGTAGCAGAAGAAGAAGTAGAAGAAGAAGAAGAAGGAGAAGTTTCTCGCGCGCTCTCGAAAAGAAAACAAGGTGGCCCTTGGTAGCAGTGAGAGGAGAGGAGAGGAGAGTGACCGAACCGACCGGTAGCCCAGAGCCACTGCAGAGCGACTGCGGGCTCCTATATATCTTGCTCCGCCACGGCGTCCTACGACTCTTGGAGGTTCTCAACGAGCAGCCTTAACGTCGATCGCGCTCTTGGGAAGGCTTGCATCACCTAATAAGATCTTCTCCGGGAGCTGGCTCCCATCGATTCGGCAGCGCTCGTTCGCTCCTTCGTCCGGGAACTTTGAGTACAGCGGGGGGCGCGTGATTTTTCAGGCATGCTGGCCTTGGGACGAAAAATCGCTCGGACCGCGACGTTAAGTACCAGCTCGCGTGCCTCGACCGACTCTCCTGACAGCGACAACCGGAGTCTGGAATGCGACCCCTGCCCTGCTCCTTTTGCTTACTGGCTTTCGCGCCCCTTCAAGCCCGAGGCTCTTTCCTTCTCCTTTTATTCCTCCGAGTGAGCAGCCTGTCTGAACTTTGCCTCGGACCAAGTTACCGCGGCGAGTTTCGTCGCCTCGCTGCTTTGCGCTTCCACGCCGATTGATGTTCTCGATTCCGTGCCTACACCCGCCGACTTTAGCCTTGCTCACCTCCTCGCGTATCTCGATGCAGCATCGAGGTTTTTTCATGGATTTCGCATATTATTCTCCCATGAATTTTCAACTGTGGCTTTTGCGCTTTACATTTTGTTTGAATATTAGCGATCCGTGAAAAAGAGGTTCGGGTGCATTGCGGATTTATTTTTCCCCTTGATCGAATCATCCTGGACGATACATACTTTCTCTTTCCGATTCCTGATGCTAACGTTTAGTTTTCATATTTTTAATGGTTTCATCTCCTGTGCTCGAGCACCGCTTCCATCATGTTTCAGTTAATTAGATCACGCGTGGTACTAACAATCTTTTTAATTCGCACGACTGATAACGTTTATATATAGATAAACGTAGCAAAGTTTGTTCCGAAGGTTCATCATGCTTATCAAATTTTTTTCCATGCGAATACTTACGAGAGTTCTTCGAGGTTTTTCATTTGTGCAACTATCAAATACATTTTATAATATATTTTTCGTAAATAAAATAATTGTCGAAAAATAGTTTTATATTCAATTATATGAAAAAAACAGTTTACTTTATTTATCCTTATGTCATAAAAATTGATTTTTATTTATTAGCTAATGAAAAAAATATTCACTAAAGTATAAGGTCTAAATACAGGAAATAAATGTTATTTTATTATAATAAGTAATGTATACAAAAAGAAATGACAAATAAATTCTTATCATTATTATACATTAAGATTGACCGATCCTTTACCGTTTGCAATAATTATTTAAGAAATATGAATTTTTAATGTTAATTTGATCAATTAAATTTAAATTGATTTAATATTTTTTTATTTTTTACTTCCACATATAAATTTATAAAACGATCGATTTTATTCGTTATTTTATTATTTTGAATTATTTCTTATTCCTTATTTTTTAAATAAATACGAACAATTTTCAGAATTGCATAATTTTTTAATCATAAAACTATAGTAATTTATTTTGAAAATCGTAGAATAATAGTGATACAACATTAATAATTTGTATGCCTAAATGCAGGGGAAATGTATTTCATTTGAGTAATCTCGTACGAAGAAGTTGTTAAAGTTACCTGCGTAAAACTCGAATAAGCAGTCAATATTAGCCAACACAAATGTTTTATTAATTGAAAAAACACGTGTAAGGATCATCGTAAATCTGTATTTAATTTAAAGTTCATACACGATCGATTAAATATAAAAACACATCAATTTTGACAATTTGTTGGTCTGGTAATATCGTGCGGATTATACAATAGTAATTTATATAATTGAGATAAATACTATAAGACTTATTTTCGAATACTTTAGATAAATAAATGATTCTATAATAATTTGAGCGCATAAGTCGTAATGAAGAAATAAATCAAAGACATAATTCCATTCTCATAAATAATCTTATAACATTAGCCGATAAGCTATTATATAGTTTGCACATTTTATGTTAAAAAACGCATACGCTCTTATATTTATGCTCGTCCGCGCAATGCACTAAATAGCTGTAAATGCCCATAAACTTGGCGCGCGTCGAATTATGCAAAAATCACGTTAATTGCCTGTCCCGCAAATTAGGCATAATAAAGATATACACTCTCTCTTTCTCTCTCTTTCCCGCTCTCATTCCCGCTCTCATTCCCTCTTGCTCTCTATGCATGCTATGCAACGCGAGCAGAAACTCTGTAGGAGAAGAAGCGCACGCATTCATTCATCAATTGCCGCGCGCGAGTCATTGGCGAAGAAAATAAGAAAACGGAAGAATAAAAAAGCAGGAGCTTGTGCTTTCCGTACACAAAAACAGGGAAAGGCCAAGCATTGCAAAAAAGGCAAACGTACGAGCGGAGGCTGAGGGAAGCCGAGCGATGAAAAGCGATGTTGCGCTCGCGTTTGTCGGCCAACGGACCTACAGCTAGTCGGTAATTAGCGTCTCTTTCCCTCTTTGCTTTGGGAGCAGCCAATTTATGCGCTCCTCGTGCGCTCATTCGCGGCCTCCGAGCCGTAATAACGCGCCCGAGCGAGCGAAATCCGCGCCCCCAATTAACGGCCAATCCGAGCGACACTCGTACGCACATATGCTTGTGTCTTACAAGACCTTCGGCCTTATTAACTCCTGCCTCGTCCCTCTATTCGTTTTCTATACAAATTAAGACGCTTTTCAAATACCGAAGCCCCCTCCATAGCCGCTCTTTTACTAGTGCCCTTCGCACATTACACTGCTGCTTTATTTCTTTAGCTCTCCGTTTCTTCTTCCGTTTTCCAAGCTTCTTTGAGCAATCTTGTTAGAGGAGTGGTCTTGTTTTATCGTTATAAAACTTTATGCTAACGTAATTAAAATTGAGCTCGATTTCCCAGTTGGCGTCTTCTCTTTTATAATCTCTATGCATCTACTTGGGTCGTTAATCGGACTTGAACGGCGATGATCGAGTAAATAATTGGCGAAAAATAATAAACTTTTTACACTTTACAGCCGAATTTTTTCTAATCGAATATTCTCGTTATTTTTCAATAAGCATTTTATACTTTTATCCCGTTTATTCTTTTCTATTTTTCTAATTGACAAATTATTATTAAAAATTTTCAACTATTACGAGTTTTGGAACGACGCTTAAGAATCGTCTGTATATGTACTTTCAGCTTCACGACAAACAATAATAATTTTTTTTACGATTAGAATAAAAAACAATAAGATTATTTTACATGGTGTGCCTTATAACTGAATCTTACGGAACTGGAAAAATTATATGAACTCGCAAAACTTTAAATGTACATAAAGGTGGAGTCTAACTCAATTTTTACACTTTTTTTTTTAATATCGTACAATTATTTTGTAATCAAGAATTATATTTGATTATTATTTTTTACTTTAAGTGTACTATTAAATTATCTTTATCTGATAAAGATGCATGCGCGCGCGCGCGCGCACACACACACACACACACACACCTAGTTAATTAAAAAAGAAATTAAATTTATATTATTTATCATATATTTTTTCTCGAATTTTTAATTATATAAACGTTATTTTTAATACAACAAGATATTTGAATTAAAAAATACTATAAAAATAATAACAAATTAATTGAATATCTTGAATGAAGATATTGCTTTAAAAAAATAAATATTGAGAAATAATGTATTTAATTTTGAAAAGTTTTTCGAGTTTATATTTCATTATATATTGTAATATGAGTATAGATCTTCGTAATTTAATTAATTTTCTTATTTTTTATTATAAAGTTATTATAAAAAAGTGTAATACATCATTTCAATAACTATATATTTATTATAAATAAAAATTATTCGATAAGAATTGATGTGAATCGTACAATAAAATCACGTAATATATTGAACATTTTGTTATTCTTTTAAATAAATATTATTTTAGATACTTCGAAATATTGATCTTTTTCACAAATTTTCTAACGCTCCATCATCAACCTCTAATTGAAAAGAAAATGATTTATATTTCTAGCTGGAGTTTATAATCGACAGCTAACTGTTCACCATCATGAATCTTATGTTATCCCATCTTAATTTATGACGAAGTGGGCGTATCAACTCTAACGTTTTTTTAACCACGTTATTATAAAATAATAGTTATATTTTCACATCAAACTACATTTATATTTTTTAAACATATAAATTATTTATTTATTGTCAGAAAATATGATTTAGTTAATTCGAGAAGATATTATGAAAAATCTTATTTTAAAAAAATTAAATTTTCTGATTTATTTAATTAAAAATATTTTATAAATATAAAATTCCAGAAATAATTTTTATAATCTACAAGATAGTTTAAAAAGTATGATGAAATTATTATAATTAGGTAAATATAACTCCTTTGAATTTTTACTTATTCAGATATAATAATCATTTTCCCGTATACAGATTTGAATTTTTATAAAATGTCACTTAATTTTATTCTACAAGATAGTCATGAAATTATTTAATAAGTATTTTAAAAATTAAGTTTAAATAAATAAAATCAATTAATCCGATAAGAATGAGTACATTTAAACAAATGTTTTTATTTGTAATATCTTATCTTAGGTAGTAAATATTTTTTACTAAACTGCGATCTATGAATAACTTACGACAATGGTTTTATTTAATCTAACATAAGTTATGTATGTATATTTTTAGTATTAAATTATAAATAAAATATATAATTCAATAACACTAAGAAAGCATAATATTCTGAAGTAAAGATGCTCATAAATAATAATTTTATTATGATCATTATATGTTATGTTAGGAATTACGAATGTATACGAGAAAGTTATTGAAATTCAAATATACCTTTAATTGAATTACAACTATTTCATGGACGAATTATTTTTTTTCAATAAAATACATTTCCAGAAAAAAGGAGATAATTTAATTCAATATTAATTGTTATGCATAAAATTTTTCTCATATTTAAATTCGAGTTTTGTCAAAATTTTTCTACAATTAAATTATAGATTATCGATTACAGAGTTTAAATAACAATTGCTATTTGATAAAATATATTATATTATTATAATTATGTATTTATAATATCAACTATATATGATCATATTTGGCATATTTTATTTGATAAATAAAGCTTTACAATAATATTAATTATAATTTTAGTCTACAGATTTTTTTTGTTTAATTTAGTTATAAAAATAGCTTTACTTACGGACATGAGATATATATTCGATATTTTTGCTGTTTATTCGTATAATCGCATATTAAATTTAAATTTACATAAAGAAAGTAAAATTAAATTTTTCAAATAATAGGATTATTCTCTTGATTAATTGCTGATTTTTTTTATAAATTAATAATAAACGAGTAGTTGCGTAAGAACAATTGCTTCATTTACTACAGACATAAGTGTACATAAGTGTACGTAAGTGTATATACGCATATATGCTTAGGTACTATTTCTATGTTTATTTTGTACGCTCGTGACCTCTTTAGAGTTTTTGCAATTTCAGTTGCCGAGGAGAACTATAAATAAATGAAAGTCAAGGTAATCTTTGAAAAAGTATATTATGATATACATCACGATAAAGACTAATTATTAGTTTCAGTTCATTTTTAATACAAGATGCCTTAATTTTCACTCCTACTTAACGTTCTTTAATAGTTTACATAACTTCTACAATATTTTTATAAATACATATTTCCGCGTATATAAAAGCTCAAATTTCAAGTACATAACGGCATCGAAAAATGCTTAAGATAGACAGCTAGATATTATATTAATAATATAATAATAATAATAAATTATATCTTTTTTACACGCACGAATATTATCCATTATTTTACCTATTGAAAGCTTAATAAATATAAGAATGAAACTGTAAATTATGTATCGATCATAAACCAGTTAGAATTTTTGTATCAACATTTAACGGAATTAAATTTGTTAAATTGATTTTTGAAATAAATTTGTTTTCATCATCCGAGAAAGTGAAAAGTGCAAAGCTTTATGCTTCATTTACAAAAAGTGAAATTTAAACGTGTTAAATTAAAAAATTACTTCAATTTTGAAACATCGATCTTTCACACGACTATTATTTTATGAAAAAATTAAATAATTTATTATCACGAAAAGACGTTTAAGAACTACAATGCGATAAGGTAAATTTCTAGTAGCTATGGAAATAAGAATATTTTAACAGAGGAAAGTAATAAAGTAAGAAAATAATTATCTGAGCGAGGCAAAAGCGAAAAATAAAAGAAGGTGAGGAAAAGTTGTTTCGAAAAATCATCAGGGTGAGTAAAAAGCAGCATCGTCCCAAGATCGTCTCTGAAACGAATACCTCTTCTTCATTATTTTTATTCGCCAAAAGATCTCGCAAACTGTCCCCTCTTCTGTGAGTGCTCGCATAGCAGCGAAGATCTCAAATGTAAACACGAGGCGCGAACGTTCACCTCGCGGATATTTGCAGCTCGAGCAGGCTCTTCTTTTTCACTTTTTATTTAGTCTTTCCCTTTTTTCGCCGGTTGGTTTTTTTCTCGCGTTTCCTTTGGCCACGAGCAGAGATCGAACATCGAACAGCCAACAGTGCGGGCTTCTTTTTTACGGTCGCTGCACCGCGGCGGCATGTTTTGCGTTGAGATGTGCGCACACTGAACTTTTATACGATTTGATTACCCAGGCCCTTAAAAAGCTTAAAATCCATAGGATGCCGTTCGTATTACCGTTGCGCAATATAATTCGAGCCAGTTGGCGACTTTAACGGGCCCGTTAAGGCTTCCCCTCCCTTGAGTGCGAGCACGCCGACATCGATAAAATATGTGTACATTATAGCAGTCGGCGAGAGCAAGGATAGGTCTTAATTAGGTAAGTCAAGAGATCGAGAGAGAAAGAGGAGAGGGAGAAAAAACCCTTTTACAAATCGCCGGTAGGCTCGGTTACTTTCTCGTCAAATATCAACCGGTCAATTTTACGTTATAATATTGCCGCATACCGATACACCTTATTTCAAGACAACTTGCAGGAATTCAGTCGGAAGTTCTGCAATCTGAAATCAGCAGTGGTGCGATCATATAGGTGCATTATAAGTGGGGAGAAGACGTACGGAGTCGTAGAAATCCTCGTACACAAACATGTCCTTATCCTGTCATTAATTTAGCTGCTCCGGCTACTCGATTTTCCCTCTTATCATCGAGATCCTAATTTTTCTATATAATATTTTTTCACTAGAATTAAAATTTAAAATTTAAAATTTATCTCGTATATATTTTAATTTATTTAAATTTGGACGAAGATTAGAAATTTTTAATTGTTCAGAAGCTCGTGTTAAACATTTCTATCGAAGTATAGTCGTAATTAGATGTAAGAATTTCATTCGATACGTTTTTTGATGTAATCGCTACAATTCACAGATAATCTCCAATTCCTCGCGTAGTTTTATTCACCTTACAACGTCATTCGTGTAACGCTTTTTTCCATTATGATGTACCGCATGCAAGTGGAATTTTAAGTTGCAACCTTGTATTTTTTTCCAAGTAATTATCTATTCTTAAATCATTTTTCTTTCGGACTGGGATTATTAATTTATTATCATGCATTCATCTGAAAGCGAATCTTTAAAATACGAGAACACGATTTTTTAATATTTGGTCCTATCGTTTATTCGTAATTATTATTGGTTCGGTGCATCGATAACAATAAAATCTTATCGAAAACTACCTAAAGACGACGTAAAAGCAAACACGATAAACAACTTGTATTAAAAATAGTTTTCTTTTATTTTAACGAAAAAATATCTTGAATTTAATATTTGTTTTAGATTCAAATCGTTCAAGATATACAAAGAAAGCAATAAAAATACGAATCGGGTGTTTGGAACAGGATTCGCGAACAGTTTATGGATGAGTGATCGATGAGAGCAATTGTAGTATAATCGATTAGATTTAAAAAAAAAGGGATAGAAGAATCGAGGAAAAGAAAAATGAACGTAATCGAAAGATTGGGACGAAGCTGTGAGAAGGACCAAGAAGTGCGAAAATAACGTTCCCGCTCCGTGATATCTCGCGAGGAGTACGCAGGGTGATATCGCATTTGCAGGGAGGTCGCAGGGCGACTTAGGGCTCCCACGCTTATCGAATGTTAATGACCCTAATGAACGTAACCGGAGCAGGCTCACAAGGGCAATGACACGCGCGCTCGGAACGAGTGGGGCAGCGGAAGAGACAGAGGCGGAGATAAGCTGGCGTCATACGTACGCTCGTGTAAAAATACGCTTCACGCGCATGTGAGTTCTCTCTCCTCTTGCCAGCCGGACAGTCGAGGTTCGGTTATTATTTATTTATGCGAGCACGCACTACTCGACACTCTCCCGAGCATCTTGGGAACCTGTTTGACGCCGATTCGATGACGATGACGACGATGATTACGACGACGACAACGACGAGGACGACGACGACGACGATGACAACGACAACAACAATAACTACAACGAGAATTACAACGCGACATAGTTAGATGCCACTCTTGTCCATATCCTTATTCTTTGTAGTCCAAACGTCTTCCGGTTAGTCGAGCGAACACCTCCTTAGGATGGACCTTTTTTCAGCAGCTAGAGGAATCACTCGGAACTCGTGGATGCATTGGCGGCCGACGGCACTGGATCTTTTATTACTTGACTTTCTTATATCATGCCATCTCTCTTTCTTTCTTTCTCTCCCTTTCTGCATTTCCTAGTATGATAGGCTTCTCGACTTACTACACCCATTTTGCTTTTTTTTGCTTTATTCTCCGGTCTAGCTTCTTATTTATACGTGCAGCTCCTACATTTTTTTCTAACTTGCCGTTACATCGTTTCTTTTAACTTATAAATATGCTTTATGCCATTATGTACCTGCTCGTAAAATTATAATATCCGTAGCGCGACGCTACGTTGTTTATTTTGTTCGTTTCACAACTCCAAGCTGGACGACGTTACGAACGCTGTTTTTCTATTATATTTTCATGCAGTAGACTTTATATATCGCGAATACTTATCAGTTATACGAGAATGAATCTTTTCGGAAGACACGTATTTTCCCTATTTCACATTTTCCAAAAATGACGCGCAAGGGTAGAATAACGTGAACGTTATTACCCGTAACGACTTTGAACTAAATTTCAGTTGTTGCGATGCAAAGTTACCTCGACAACTAAACTCATAGACCGAGGCATCCGTTGGGTAAGATTACGTAAATCATTCAATTTTTATGAACTCAGAAGTGCTTTCGGCCAGCGTGCTTATATCTCGTGCGTAATTATATTCTCTTTATCCCTCGGAATCCGAGGTCCCTAGATCCGGATAAAGGTTAACTCGAGGCAGTGGCGCTTAAGGTCGCGAGAAAAGTGGAAGCCGTGGAGGAAGAAAGGCTCGCGTGTGCACCGGCCGATGCAATTCGTCACGCTCGGGGGGATCGACGGCTGACCGTAGCAGAGGCGCAATCACTGGGCGCTCACCTGCATCCAACGGCACCGCGCCGCTTAGAGCAGCTTCGAGCAACTTTGAACAGCGAGACGAGGGTCCGCGCCGAAATCGTTGGAGGCGCCTGCGCGACCGATGAGCAACAAGTAGATTGGCGCGGGCCCGCGTCGACTCGGAGCGAGCGCACGACGTCGACGTAATAATCGCGGCGCTGGCGGTCGTCGACGTCGTTCGAGCGCCAGTGTCCGACGCCGACCGAGCCGAGGTACGTCGTCGCGGGAGCCTCGCCTCCTCTTCCTCCTCCTCCCCGAGAGGTACGAGGATGATTTGATCGAGCCGACGGATCCTATTTCCTCTTGGACGGTACGTAGCTCGGGCTCGCACGTGCGTCCCGATGCGAATCGTCGCGCCCTCGATTCCGTTTCCGCATCCTCCGACCTACAAAGAGCGCCGGCCTCTCGTTCGACCTTCCTCCTCCGGGCTCAAGGGAAATCGCGCTAAAGACCAATTTACTCCATCGAGCGCTCTTTACCACTGTGTATATTAACCAACTCGACTTTGCTGATCCTTTTCCATAGATCGAGTCTCTTTCTCTTTCTCTCCTATTCTTGCGCTTCAACGAGCTTCGTTTCTTCTTCTAATTTTCAGACTGAGCCACTTATTTAGTGCCTTTAAGATATTCCGTGCCTTTATTTTGGTTACCACTTTTTCCGTACGCGCAACTCATCAGGTAATATGATTTATTATAGTATTTGTTTTACTTTTTTGATCTCGAGAACAAGCATTTTAAAAAAATATTGCCTTGTTTTTTAAAGAAAATAACATACCGAGCGGATTTCATAATTTTTTTCCTGAATTAAGGAATACGTAAATTTGAAAATAGATTCAAATTATGCGGCTAAATCAAGACAGCCTCCTACGTAATTTGTTCTATGCATTCTTTTAATCGTGTATTTTCTTATTTGTCACGTAAATTTGGACCCTATATATTTGAAACGGTTTTTGGTCCAAAATATAAGAAATAAATGCGAACAAATATTTTGCGCATATTGAGTTATGAGTAAAGTGAGGTTAACTCTGTCGTTTAACGACAATATAGTTTATTGTTTTCGTATTTTTCTTTAAATTCTTTTCTATTTTTCGTAATATTGTATAAAAAACAAAAAGTATTAGATATTTAATTACGAACCTCGTAACATAAAAAATTTATAATTGAAAGAGAATAATGAATCTTTACCTCCTTAAGGTAGAGAAAGTACGGTTTATTCTTTATAAAGTAGCATATATATTTGTACTGTATATTTGAAATCATAAATTTTAAAAAGTATATTATATAAAGTTTATTATATAAATAATTACCACATTGCACAGTAGATAATCATTTATCGTCGATAAATTTATATTTTCGTATTTCATTAAGCCACTGTTTTAAAATCAGTTTATTTATTTTAGAATAATAAATTAGCTTTAAAATTCATTTAGAAAGAAGCATATTTATTGCGTAGTCATTTTAAAACTGATATTGAAACCTGAAGAACGCGTAAACTCTTCGTTTAAGACTAAAAAATACACATAAAAATTTATTTCTATTACGTTTGTACGAATCTATATTAATAGAAAAATTTTACTTTAAAATATACGATATATTTAAAGTAATTGATTTTAAATAATGATGAATATTTATGATAAATATTTATCAAAATATTGGTTAGATTGAATATATGCACATAATATGCGTACAATAGTGGAATTTTATAAGTTAATTTAACGATTTTTGTTCGGCATAATCAAATTCGATAAAATAAAAATTTCAATGGTGAAATTTAAAGTATTTTAACGATACACCATAATTTTAAATGCGTATTCAACCGGAGAGAAGAAAAACAGAGGCTGGCAGTTAAGAGCATAAATCAGGATCCAATTTTGACATGTAGAAGTTAGGAAATAAATATTTCATTATCACGTGTACAATATTTTACAAAATAAAGATAATTTTCTTTTGCGTTTCTACCGATTTTGAAAAATTTTTAAAATAGATTTATAGATATGCTATCATTTGTCGGAATCTTCGTCGATATTCGCAGAGAAAGGTACTATGGATAATTACGAAAAGAAAACACGTTTTAAAGAAGTTTGTTTACAGTGGTAATACGTCGATGAAACATATTGAAATCGAAAACCGTAAACGAGGTTTTTTTAAAAGCACGGGCAACGTGTTTGAGGTAAAATATAATTTTTTTGTATTTTCAGACTATTTTATTGCAGATATTACACGTATCAAAATTTCATAAAGAAGATGGGTATTTTTGAATTTATTTAATTATTGGACAGACTATAAATTCATCATATCGCTCAAAATAGAAAATCCTATTTTTGTCGATAGGTTGAGCGAGCGTTCACGAGAAATCATTCGCAGCGAATAAGAACGCGAGTGCTCAGAAATTCCTAAAGAAACAATAAAAGCAACAAAATACGCACAGAATTCTTTGATGATCAACGGTAAAATTTGCTCGATAATGAGATGGATTGGGTGGAAAAAATTTTTTAGAGACGGAGCCGCGATTATAAATATTTGCGAGACGATATTTGGAAGAGCGTGTAATCGAGCGATTACTGAAAAGTCGCCGAGTCCCTCGGGCCGATGGTAAATAGGGGATGCAGGGGTCCAGTCAGTGTCGCTACCAGTAGGTCGTCGCTGGGAAGATTCGCCGGAGAGGACTCGCGATGATTATTGTTCGCTGATTGCACCTCTGCCTATTATATCGGAGCGCGTCTCGGCAGTCGCGGCCGCGCGATGCGTTTCGAAAGAAGAAGCGGCGAGAGAGGTTAACGGGGGGGAAGATAAGATAGCCGAGCCGCGGCGCATAGCCTTCTTATCGTACGTATATTATATACACACGCGGAGGCTAGCGAGCGCGCGCACCTGCACGAGCTGCTATTTTACCTTACAGCAATGCGAGCACGAGCGCTTATCGGCAACTGTTATCTTTGACCTCTGCACCGTCTGCGCCGTTGCCGCCGTTTACAGTATTTTGCGCCGTATACGCGAATTTTATATCTGCGATATTGCCCGCAAGATGTTATTGCGTCGTGAGTCGGGGACCAAACTCCTACTACGGCCAAATCCGTTTTACGCCGCCTCTGTCGTTTACTCGCGGTATTTTTGCCCCGCGCACTAGTTTCGTCAAGCCTGTCTAACGCTTTAACACTAACTACCGAGCCACTCTCGTCCTTGTACACGTGCCGCCTTCTTCTTTTAACGTCGTATACATCACGTTTAGGCTCAACGTTTTGTTTAACCTTTTTTTTTTCTCATTTCTGCTCCCGAGATGTCTCAAGCTCTTTTCTCTTTGTTGAATATTAACGAAAGCCTCGATTCCCTACGATTTCATAAATGGTTTATTTAACGACACCTCTACTGTATTATTAAATATCTGCGGTAGTTTGACTTTTAGTAAATATTAAATTTAATACGCGTTGAAATGAAAAAATGTTTTTATTAAATGATGAGGATGGAGGCAATGATTTGTAAAGAAAAATCATAAATTACCAGTGTTAGAGCGTTAGACGTATAATTTACAGTGTAACAAGATCTCGGCGATATTCGTGGCTTTTATGAAAAGATAATTATCGTTATCCGGTCGAGGTGTCATCCACATAATTCAATATATGCATCTTTAAGGTATGTGAATTACATTTGAGCGTTTGTTTTACAAGTAACAATTCTCACGGGTACTTAACGGCTTTCATTTTGTGTATCGAGTAAATACCGATTATTTTTTACCACATATTTTACGACTCTCTCTAATAAGTAAAAATAATGCTTATTTTTATAATAGAAAAATTCAGGTATTGCAAACTATTTGTTATTTCAATTTTGTATCTTAAATACATTTTGGAAAAATTCGAGTCTAAGTACAATATTAAAATTTTATTTTATATAATAATTCATATTACACACACGAGTACGTACGCATACATATATGCGCGTAAAAAATAAATTATTTTATTAGAATTATATGAAAAGTTTAAAAAAACGTTTTATCGTTTATTATATATGCGTCGTCGTCGTTAATCTTTAATGAGCTTTCGGTGATTTTATAGTTATTCTTTAACTTGATATAACATACTATTTTTTATAAAACGTTGTTTCATTTTCTTAAATGACAGAATACAAGATATTGAATATTTTGCTTATTTACTAAGTATGTAGTTTACTCGTTTACTGTATGTACGTAGATAATAGCTCGACTGACCTCCAAGTTGCGATAATTTACTTGATAAATTGGCTATGAATACGAAAGGCACGTAACTACTATGATGTACCTAGAGCTACCTATTTATTATTGCTCTAATATAAAATAATATTTAGTCTACAAGTTTATAAAACATGGAACGAAAATCATTGGTACTTATTTTAAGGAAGCCAACATATTCTTCGATTTTACCACGCGTATTGCATTAAGTACATTCTTAAAAGTCCGACCATTGTAATATTATTTTCACTTAAATAATTTAAACTATAACATAATATTTTATTCATAAGTTGAGAATCTATGAAAATTTGAGAATTTGAAAAATGATCTATGTTTACTAATAAATTAATAACATCGTATTTGGTCCAAGAAAGCAGGTTTTAGAGAATTATAAATATCGAACGTTATAAATTTTATAATATTAAATATTATTCATTTTATAACTTTCTTTTCGAATTAGTAAATAATATTTCAGAATTGATGCAAATCCGTATACTAAT
Source organism: Dolichoris vasculosae (assembly GCA_018907195.1). Lineage (NCBI taxonomy): Eukaryota > Metazoa > Arthropoda > Insecta > Hymenoptera > Agaonidae > Dolichoris > Dolichoris vasculosae. The sequence continues at coordinate 18,584,358 of JACCHY010000005.1, read as the reverse complement.
AAGGAAGTCCCAGGATCAGGAAGTAAAAGTTGGAAAGCAGGTGACATAAATATTCGCGACTATCCTATCCTTTTTCGATAAGTCGAAAGCAGTAAAAGATTGAAAAATAACATTTAATTAAAGTTCAAGGAGATCTAAGTAGAAATTGTCAAAAGAAAATGGCGCAATATTTATTAGCATTATTAAATATAAGCGCGTCGATATTTCAGTGATCACGTAGGTAATTAACTTTAATTAGTGTACGTTGGTAAGCGTATCGGTGAAAATTCAGGCAAAGTAGTCGCCGGTATTCAGCGATTCGGACAATGCGTATCAGAGTATTTTGTGCAAAGCAATAAAATTGCGATAAATCCTCACCGCACCCCGACAATTCCACGTCGTGCGCATCTCTAACAAAAGCCAGATAATTGAATGGCTCACAGCCATACGGCAATCAAGGAGCATAAATGAGTTTTTGCGCTGGTTCTCTTACCTTTTTTTCCGATCGACTTCACTATTTTTATTTGCCCCGGAGACTTGCGCGCCTTACCTCGGTTCTTGCTTTTATAAGACATGTCGTACTCGTCATTTTCTCCTCTTTCTCTCTCTCACTCTTGCTCTCACTCATTTGCTCCTTCGTCTCACCCTCGGGACACGATCCCCGATCTAACGCGCGCGATTTGCATAATTCCAGTGCATCCTTTCCCTCATCGTCCGCCCAGACGTTCGGCTGCCCAATTATTAGCCGGAATTTAAGACGCGTTTACGAAAATAGCTCCGCGACGCGCATAGCTCTGCTTCACTCTTTCTCTTCCTCAGCCTTCCTCCCCCACTGGCTCTTTCTCTCTCTCTCTCTCTTAGCCGAGCTGCCTGATTTGAATTTCTTATTCCGCCGGTCGCGTTCGATCTTTACAAAGTCGTCCGCTCGCGGTCCAGCGACGTGTAGAGCGCAGCGAGGAGTATCGCGGAGTGGAGAGGAGAGGAGAGGAGAGGAGAGGAGAGGAGAGGAGAGGAGAGGAGAGGAGTGGAGAGGAGAGGAGAGGAAAGGAGAGGAGAGGAGTGGAACGGAGAGGAACGGAGAGGAGAGGAGTGGAGAGAAGAGGAAAGGAGCGACTCGGGCGCGCTCGGCGAAACGAGGTGAGGCGAGACGAGGCGAGGCGCATCGGCCTGCTCTCTTTAAAGCGTTGGGCGTTCACCCCGACCTCGGCTGCTGCTGCTGCTGCAGTTGCCGCTGCTGCGCCTATGCTCGTGCAACCGTTCCTCTTTCTCCTGCCTCGTCTTCCCGTTCCTCACGCCCGTCGCGAATATGAATCGCTCCGTTCGCTCAAACCCAGCATAGCTTCATCCTTTGACCGTTGCTGCTGCCGTTGCCGCTTAGGCTTGGATCCGACAAGAGACTCCGGATGCATATGGTTCTTTCCTTTGAATATCCTTCAGAATTTATTGCTTTTCACTCGTATATCCGCACCTTGGATTCGTCGTCTGGAAACAAGCTTAAAATTTCTCGAGTCATTGTCTGCTCTTACTAATTAGTTTTCATGTTTTTTTTGTTTCATAAAATTTCAATGTTTTGATTTGACTGAATTTCTTTCTTAACGAGTAAAAGCTTTTTTTTTCTGATTCGTGCATTCGCATTAAACGCAAGGTGCCTGGATAGCGAAACATTAATCACCGATGGTAAAAGAGTGTCGAGAAATGCACTTTTGCGTAAAATATTTTTCCGGAGGACATTAAAAAAAATATAATCTCATTTTCTTAGGTTATTAATAAACTTCAAGATTAGAGAAACTATATATTGTTTAACGAATGCGATAGCATTCACGATGAGTAGAGTTCGGTGTCCGTCATTCGGTTACCGCTTATCTATCGTGGTACGTTGACGATCGTTTGAAATTAGTTGGGTCGAGCACTAGGCAGAGTTTCATCAGAAGGAGACCAGTCGCGACGAGTCAGTCGAAGCAAATTAAAAGAGAAACGATAAGGATGAGCGAACGATCGCTCGGACTCGTACCTTAAACGAGATAAGTTAGCACGCGGTTAGCGAATGGCGTCTGCGAGTTTGTCTGCAAAGGAAAAATTTGGAAGGAAAGCCGACATTGGCGTTGCTTTTCGTTTTTGGTGTAGCCGAAGATGCGATCGAAGTCTTTGGGGCGAGCAGTTGCACGACCGATAAGAAATAAAGGTGCAAAATAAAGTGGTCTCTTTTCTCGTTCGATGCAGCGCTCGCGCCCCGATCCACCTCGCGAGATAGCCGGTACGTCATGTGCACCTGCACGAACGTCCGACTACCGCAGCGACTCGCGAGGCTGTAGATGGAAAGGCGAGATAAAGGATACGCGCGCGTCGGGATTGATGAAAAAGAAAAAAGCTCGGTAGGGGAAAGAGAGTAGGGAAAAAAGGAGGCTGCGCATTGTTGCTCGTTCCTGCTTAGGCGTTCCTCGGCCACGGGAGGAGTATCGCGTTTTCGTTGGACGGTGCAAGGTCGTGCGGTGAACGAGTCCTTATGCTATATGCTCCAGAGTAAATTTATTTGCGCGTCGACCCATTCGCCTTAAATTGGCCTCGATCGGCCGCTCGCGCACACGCCTTCCTTACCTATTCCTTACGCGCCGGCTTCCTTCCACGCCTCGTGCATCTGCCCCCAATGTCGGAGATCGCGCGCGCCTTTCTTCTTTTCTCTCCGTCTTTCACGGATTTGGTCGAGCGTGCGACACCGAGACACCGCTGATGTAATTACTCCAAGCGATCGACGATAGCACTCATTCGCGCCCGAAAAACCACTCCCATTTATCCATCTATGCCCGACCTCTCTTTTTCAACCTCTGTAAATTATCCATTTATTTACTTCCGTGCTCGTTTTCTTTCCTTCTCGGTCACCTATCCAATAACGATTTGCTTTCTTATGTAAGTTCGCGCGCACTTTCAAAAACGTTCTAATCATGATAAATGATTAGTTGCTGTTCGCTCTACTATGGGACTATTCAAAACGTACGAATTACACCTCGCTCGATAAACTTATCGCTAATTTATTCTATTTAATCTTATTATATTTATGAGTAAAAAATTTAAGTTAACTGTTTAGTAAATGTAATGTTGATATAGCCATATTTGTTCCATTGCGCGTTAAAAAATGATTTTCGATCGGTCTTCGATAATTACGTAAAGTTTATATGTATCGTTTAAAAGTTAAAAATCATTATATATACGACTCTAATTATATAAGAAATTATAATTTTGTACTATTTGATTCAAACATGTTAGTATTTTTGTCGGTTATTATCGCACGAACTAAAGTAAAGGATATATCTACTAATACAATATTTTCGGTACAAATACCAATATTTAAAAGAATAACTAATATCTGTATAATTTAAATGTAATTGATCTACAATTTTTATATCGAGAAAATAGTTGTTAACTTTATAAATCAATTTGTGCTGATTTTCCATTCGCGAATAAAAGCATAAAAATAGCGTCGCTTCGCTTACAATGTCTTACATTAAGAATAAACATAAAATTAAAAGATGTTCAAAGTCTATTACTAAAGTGGTCATTATAATGTAAAATTTTTTTAGTTATTTTACGCAAATCGAAACTATAGAAACTGCGTTATTATGCTAATTAAGTAAGATACTTAAAAGTCAAAGTAATGATTTTTCTATAACATGTATTAATATAGTAAAGTGAAATAGTATTGTAAAAGTTAATTATAGTGATGTAATATAATGGATCGTTACAACGTCCTACGTTAAAAAATTGTGCCGCGTTGGAGTTAATTGGTAAATTCTCATAGAGCTAGAGAAAAAGCAAACGGCGAATATAGCAATAAGTTGACCAAGACACAAAGCTATGTGAATGATACCCGAATGTGGATGACGTGATAACTCGGATCCGTAGTTTATGTATACGTAAAGTACAGCTTATCGGAATACAATTCAAGAGACGTAGATTATAAAATGTATGCGGAAAAAGCTTGGTCCATAAGGCGCGTGCACATCGATGTATTTTCGATGTTCGTTCGAAAGAGAAACAGAAGTGCAAAGAGAAAAAGAAAGAGAGAGAAAGAGAGTGAAAAAGAGAAGGAGAAGTTGAGATCGAGAAGAGAGACCCAAATGCCGTGCATCGGGAGAAGATATACTTGGCGGTTTCGCGTGGGTGCCCGAGTCTGGCTTTGCGCTTGCTGGCGATATTCCAGAACTCGTAGGAGGCTGACCATCTCAGCCTCTGACCTCACCCGAAATAACCTCTCGATTTCTTTGCACGAAGCGAGTGAACGCGCGCACGCATATATCCGACGTGTATACATCAACAGCCCCCTCCCCCACAGACCGCCACTATTCCACGACTTTCTATTTCCGAGTCGCGCGAGCTTCGTCACCGTCGTCGCCGAGCCTTAGCGCGAATATTCTTCCTCCGCTTGTCTTTCGTCGGAGGTTGGGGCGGATTGGCGGTATAGAAAACGAGCGCACTTGCGCGGTATCTTTATTATTGCGAGAATTTATGGATACTTATCGTCGCGGACGCAGCTATAGACGCTCGAGTTGGACGTCGAGAATTCGAGCCCCTTTCCGTCTTTTTTGTAAATTCGTAGATTCGTGGATTTTCGATGGAAATGATACAAAAAAATGCGAAACCTGAATGTAATACGAGTAAAAAGGTTCTATTAAAACGTGCGCTAGAAGCGTCCTTAAATTACCTTCTCTGTCATTTTGCAGATTGTTATCCATAACCCACAACATTTTCAATCTTTAACTTGCTGCTTTCTTTTCAACGAGTTTCTTCAAGAACGTTACTATTAAGATAAATCGTAGAAATAACGGAAAAGCGGATTGATTTTAATGTACAAATCATTACAAAGTTTATAAAAATCTTTATTTAAGAAAAATTTGAAAGTACAACAAAAATATTTTAATAATAATGATTGCCTATTAAAATTTCGATACAATGAAAATTACCTTACACTTTAAAATTGTATAGATATTTTACACGATTTCACAAATTTTTTTTCAATAGATTATCACTTAGGAAATTTTTTAAATATTTTTCCGATTTAACGATAATAGATTTCTTCATAAATTTGTTAAAAGTTATAGATGAAATAAAAAAGTTAATTAAAATGCAAATGACGATGATCCATTTTTTATTATATAATAATTCTCATTAGACATTTGAAATTGCTTTAAAATAAGCTAAATTAAAAAAATTATCAAAAGTTGCATAAATGTATAAAATAGCATTATTTCTTTTTATTTATAAACTATGCGATATAAAATAGAAATTTATTATTCTAAAGATATTATGTATATTAATTGTCGGTCTAATCCTTGTTTTTCAATCTTTTAATAATCAGTTGTTTTGGAGCGCACTAAATTAATACAAGCTCAAAAGAAACGGTTTCGTTGATCAGAAAAGATTTGAAATCAAAGGTATTAGATTATTCAAAATAAGAGTAACCTACAATATTTGAGAACGCGCAAATTTACTCGTGTCTATAAGCGTTCGAGTCGTTTACCGAACTAAGACACGAAAAAAACGAATAACCAAAGTTATATCGAGATTTATTATCGACGTTGGTGATACCATAAATATTTTTGATGAGAGTGCAAAACGTTATTAAAGCTCAACGTTGACTCGCGCGATACTTATATTTAGTAAGCCAAAGTGTGCCGGGCCTCACGGTGAAGGAATACCTGTGAAAGCTCCGGCCAGCACGGAAAATCGGAAAAGGGAGGGTTCGCTGAGAGAATCACGGCAGAGCTAATAAAAGGGATTAAGAATGGGAGAAAGGGAGGGAGAAAGGGAGGGAGAAAGGGAGGGAGAAAGGACGAGGAGCGTAACTCGTAGCGCGAATCGGAAAGGCCTGCGTTGAAGCCGAGGCGAGCCGATCGAGCAAGGAAGAAAGAAAACGCGAGGAACGTCGAGCAAGACGGTAGCCGCGTAGTCAGCTGTGGCAGGGAGAAAAAAGGCCCATCCTCGAGGTCGTCATCGGCGCGATCCGGTCTCTCGGCTCTTCCACGCCCCGCTTCTCCGCGTCTCGACAGAAGCAAAACCGGCAGCGCGGTCCGCTCGCGACGACCTCGATGCTCTTATTCTGGCGGCTCGTTGGCAAGCTGCGCGGGAAATTATGACGCGCGCGCCATTCCCTGATAGTAGTTCCATTAAGATGCAAATTCGCTAATAATTCGCGGGCCGGGTCACGGTTCGTAGCACGCGCCGCGATGGCTACATTTTTCTGATGGGGCCGCTCTCCCAAGGCTTTGGCGCCTACGCCGTCAATTCATTACGCGCGCGGCGATTTAATTGCCTCGCGCTACTTCGTTATCTTGGCTCCCGGTGGCCTCCCGCCTTTTTCTCCTCGGTCAGGATCGCGCCACAGGTAGCCTCCAGGGTATACCGGCTAGTTTTCCAGCTTAACGCGTGAATTTCAGCCTCTTTTATTTGCTCGGCTGCGCTTGTATTTATGCGTCCGGCCTGCGACCCGGGCGCAATTTCGCCAGCCGTTTGCCCGAAGATTTTTATCTTGCAGCTTCTTTATATTAATTTGGCGGTGGACCACTTAGCCTTCGTATAGCCGAGGATAAAATTCGGTGGTGATCCTCCGATGCTCCGATGCTCCGATGCTCCGATGCTCCGGTTGTTCCGATGCTTCGATACTTTTGCAGTGGGCTCGCGCGACGCCGGAGGAACGGAGGCCGACTGGTTAATTGAGCTCCGTTGGCAATTAGTAATTACAGTAGCGCGCCCGGCTAGCCAACCCTTCCGTACCAGCAATCAGCCTCTGTCGCTCTTTCTCTCTCCACGATGTACGCGTGCGTCGAGTTTTTCATTAATGGCAGTAGCTGCTGCCACTGAAAAACCGGTCGGCATCGCGTTGCACGCGCTCCTGCGGAGGATACACCGAGGAGAAGAGAGGCAGAAGGGCGCCGGCTCGATCGTGGCGAGGTGGAGCCGAGAGACCGAGAGAACGAGACAGCGAGCGAGCGAGGGAAAAGAAAGAGGAAAAGGAAAAGGACTATATATCTCGAACGAGGCTCGGCGAGAGGCTTCCTGGCTCCTTCTCGGCTACGCGTCCATTAAAATGCTAAACGCACTACGGATAAACTCGCGATACTATCGAAAGAGAGTAGGCTGCGCTCATCTCCGTCTCCGTCCCTTCGCTTTTTCTCCATTTTCATCCTTTTTCTCCGTTCTTTGACTCGCGCCCCTGCATCTATAGCTGAATACAACTCGTGCATTGTAAGCGCCGCGAACAAATTGAGTTGTTTCTCTTGAAAGAGAAATCATACACATACGTGTACATGCGCTTGCCTGTATGTACGAAACCTCGGCGTCGGGAACATCACGACTTTTGTATGAAAATTTCAGAGTTTCGTAATGCGCTATGCGACGTATGGATGTCAGGGTGCGCTTCGCACGTTTTCTGCACGCTCGGAATTAATTTTTCGCGCTCGTGTTTTTCAATTCACGTGTTGAGCGGCAACGGTTGTAGTGGCACACGCGAAAATCGAGTGCTCGGAGCTTTGAAAATCGCTTCTTTCGTATTAATATCACGATCTTCTTACGAAATAGAGAAAATTTCCGAATGAAATATTCTAATTTTCTACTTTTTTAACCTCCTGCGTCTCGTTTTCTTTGCTCGACTTAAGTTTAATGTTTGCGAACGTAATAATTATCGGTTTCGCATCTGAATATTTGATAAGCGTGATAAGTGTGAAGTTAATTTATCTTTTTACCTCGGTATTTTCATTTTCGTAATTTAAAGCGAGAAAAAGCCTCTGCAATGAATAACGTTTGTTTCAATTATTTACCGAATGAGTGGAAGCTTGTAACTACTTAAGCGTTTCGCTCTACCGTGCATTCGGAAAACGCAGGTGTAAGCTTTATCAAATTTCCTGTGAATTTCTATTTAAAATAAAAAATGCGTAAGAATTACGCATCGGTAAACAAGATATTTATTTATTCTATTAAAGGTTAATTAACAAATTTTCTTTTTTCGTTATTATTTTTTCGTATTAAACGATATTAAGTTTAGGGATTTTAAAATTATCGTTTTCAAAATGTTCAAATTCTTTTTCACATTATCGAGAATAATCTGATAAAAAGGTGCGGTTCTATTAAAATAAATTATGCAATTAATATTTTACATGATATATAAAGTTACATATATTATTTGGTAGTTAAATTAGTACTTTATCGTTGAATGGAATGAAAAGTATATATAATTTTCTTCAGATTATAAGAGTTGAAAATACAATTTTTCCAATCGAATCAAACTATTTTCTAATTTTAATTTAATTAAGCGATATAGATTAAAATTCTTGTTCTATAATTTGTGTCGAATTTGTAATTATCTTCGCTTTTCCGTTATTAGCGTTCCAAGGCATAAACGAAATCAATTGTTGCGCATGAATCATAATAAATTTTAAAATAAAAGATTGAAATTCGCCGTACCTTTTTCAAATATACTTGTAAGAGTATCAAAAGTAATGGCTCAAGAGGAAAAAAGGTATTCCGAATATTAAATAGCTCTATTCGGTAGGTCAACCTGGCGAACGATCCGGAGCGCGATCTCTCGGAGGCGAGCATCGTTGTTCGAGGTTGCAACAGTAGCGGCAGCACCAGTCGTCGGGCACTCGACTCCATCATCGACCACCTGCGATCGGCCTTCAAAAGCAAGCTCCAGGACAATGGTAAGTAGAAAAAGCCGTGGCCAAGCAAGACTTCCTTATCTCGGAGCGATCTTTGACAGGGATCACTCTCTCTCTTTCTCTCTTTCTCTCTTATTCTATCTCATCCATTCGATTCCCGAGAACTGAATGAACTCTGATCGTTGATTTGGATACTCGACACATATATATCTGTATTTATGTATATATATGTATATATATATATATACACATGCGCGTACACTTATGTGCTTCGACTCGCTTCTTTCTTACTCTCATGTATCGTTTTACACTCTTCGACATACACGTACATCTTTACAGAGATATTCCATGTCGAGTAAATATAAAAATAGAGTTGAAATATCGACTTACATAAGGTTCAAATTTTTTAAAAAATTAATCGATGTAAATTTACTAACATTGGATTTCAATCAGAATTCTTCGAGAGTTATAGTTAATTGAAATAAATTTTTTTTAAGTATTACATTATAAGTGCTTGGTGACTTAAATAATACGCTTTAACTAAAGTTAAATTATTTAAATTTATTGATTCATGTTTCTGAAATAAATGTTACCAGAAAATTGAAATAAAGGTTTTTACAGTTTAAATATTGTACGACGCAATTTTGATTTGTTATATAAGAGAAAAATGTATAAAGTAATATAATTTTTAAAAAGTGAAGTAATACATAAAACTATACAAATTTTTAGTAATTTGAGTTTCATACGAACGTATGGAGTTTAAGTATTAAGTTTTTGTAAATAAAGATTTAGAAGAAAATTATCTTTTATTTATAACTCATGAAAAAGATCGAATTTTTAAATTTTTTTCAGCGAAAGAATCATCGAAACATTTTTTTTCATACGAAAGAGAATTATTTTAAATTGGTGGATAAGATTCATAAGAAGTACGAGTAAATTACAAAAGCTACTAAATCTCATTTCATAAATTTACATCATCGTTAACTTTTTACTCCTCTGAATACTTTTTCTTAAGATCGATAGAATTCTCATCGCTCTAAACGACGAAATGGATTTTGCATGTTATCGCAGAGATGCTAAATTCTCTAAGCTTGGCTTAGCCTAGAAATCCGTTTAAATCTTTCCTTTCGATAGCTTCTCCAATTCGAGATTTGAGTGTGCTTTTAACGAGAAGTGGTAAGCACTCTTGTAGATGCGTTATTTCGAGTAAGTTTGGTTTAAGGCAAGGTCGAACACCATAGCCCAAGCGTAGCGATTCGCGTATAGATTCGAGTCGGTAGACGCGTGTAGCGAGCGGCTATGTACCGAGTGAATGGGTACTCGCTAGGTAGAGATAGTCATAGATATATTCTTTCTCTTTCTTCCTTTGGCTAGCGATCGGATCAGTACCGGTGTTCTTCGGCGCAGAAGGAGAATTGTAGCGCACCTCTCGTCCGACGCGTATCCTCGGGCTGTGCAGCAGCATATACCCCTACTCCTCAAAAGCTTGCTACAGTGCTCCATAAATTCTCCCCGGGCACAATTATGTGCGGTACGGGGGATATGAGGATTATTGTTATGGCTCCTCTCTCTTTCTTGCTCTTCCTCTCGCTAAGACCATGACCTCGTAAGTATAGAGCAGACCACTGACAATGTCCCGCGTTTTTGTCCTCTTCTCCCTTCACCGATCCCTCTCTATCCCCGTCGTTCTATCTCTCTCGCTATGGTTACTCGCCAATTGCCAGGAGGCATCGAGATGTAGTACTTTTACGCGTGCCGTCTCGTATAGGTAAATCTCTTTTTCTTTTGTACTCTCTCACTCTTTCGCGAGTAAAGAGTACAGCGAGACATATCCAAATTCACTTAATAAGGTATCACTCAGCGAAAAATGATCATTTTTGCAGATTGTTATTTTACGGACAGTTGTCAATAGACTATCGTTTAATCATTAGCGACCATCGTCAACGGTATTATTTTACCCCTGTACGCAACGCTCGCGTCTTTGACAATTCAGCTATTCCAAATCCTTTCTTTTATCTCGAGAAATCTAATGGATAACGCAATATTCTTAATAACGCGTGGTAATTTGTATCATTAGTCGAACAAGATGGAAAAGATAGAACTCGGTAAGATCACTAATTCAAAAATCAAGTTTTAAAACGATTTCTCTGGTCGATGACATTTTTCGTTTTCTTATTTTATTTCATTTCATAGAATATGTATCTCGATGTATTTCGTATTAATCGCGTATATCGAGTGCCAAGAAATCGAAGTAATATTCTATTTTTTAATACGGATGAATATTTCTAAAAGGAATTTAGCGTTTGTAATGATTTTATTCGCGATATTACTCCGGAAAATATTTCTTTCGAGAACGCGGTACGAGTTTTCACCGTGATATCGAATAATGAAGTTGAAACATTGTAAATAAAATAAGAAAACGTAAGCGTTGCAATTATTCATCGACATGATTAAAGCACCTAGAAAGCTATCTTTCAGAAGCTACTTAAAAGCGAAGAAAAAAGTAAGACTATCGAGTTGGTCGCGTCCTGCACTCCAAGAACGAGGCACCGTCTATCCTCCCGAGAGAATCGATGATGCTTTTGACGAACGGGCATAGTACACGTGTACGACTGCGACTTACATACTACTTGCTCACATTACGTACTCTTTTTGGGGACTTATTTAATCTTTTTCTCGGATGATCGTTAATCTCCTCGTGGAATCTGTGGAGGCAATACACGCTTGCATTTATAAGAATGTATTTGCCACAATTTATAATGCAATTAGAGGTAGGGCCTTGGTGGATAGTAGTGTTCGGATTTATGGTAGACAGGGAGGGGAGGAGAAGGCGGCTATGAGGAATGGAGATAGCGCGAGAGAATCTCGCGGAGCGGTTTTCTCCATGAGTCTCTCTCTCTCTCCCCTCACTCATATGCAATAAGAAAAGAGGCAGAACCAGATGAAGAGAAGGACGGAGAATTGGCACTGGCCCGCAGGAATGAGTTATATGGCACACCGGTAGCTACCGATGCATTATTTATTGCGGGAGTTTCATTATATTTCTCCGGGGCGCAGTCCTTTGCGTCGAGATCGAAAGGGAGAAAGAGCGAGTTAAAGAAAGATAGCAGCTAGTCGAGCCACTTTCCGAATCAACTCTTTTCTGCAATCGATGATCGACTCTCCGCGCCCTGCGCGCCCTCCGTGATATATATCGACGCGGGCTACCATTCTGCAACAGCAGGACCGAGCGGAACCTATCTGACTGCTTTATCGGTGGCTGTCTTCTTTCTCTCTTTTATTCGGCTGCTTCCTACGAGTACGGCGGCTGTATTCTTTCAACTCGCCCCTCTTCCTTTCAGGAACGCGACAGCTCGTACGAAGACGCGCGCGCCCTGAGCGACGAACCGCTTCGAGTCCCTCCATTATGCGCGCTACCGATCGAATGCATTAATCGGACACAACCATTTTTATTTTCCCTCTGCTTCTCGTTCGGGCGGAGTCTCTTATGTGCTCCTCTTCCTTACTGCGTGTCATCGGCCCTCAATTTACGAGGCTTACGCTTTTGTAAACGTTGTCAAGCTCTACTCCGACTTTGTGCATTCGACGATGCAAATTTTCGTTGCTTTCTTCTTTTAGGTTTTCTTCCGATCCCTTTGACGCACTTTTGAAGGAATATATTTTTTGCGCGAGAGTGCCTAGTTGCTATTTTGTGATCCACGGAAATTTTTAAAGCATTTTCAAGCTTGTTAAATTTCGTGAGTCAGCTTTTCATTACTTGGGAAATTGACCTTGTATTATCTCATTTTTTAAAACGCAAAGTGCATTTCTATCATAGAATTATATAGCGCACTCTTTTCACATTCATCGAATATGCGTCCAATACAATAATTTTAATTGACTAAGTTAACCTTTTAACCGGAAAATAAATCGGTTTTTATCTATTATCTAAAAGAAAAACTTTTCGTACAGTTTGATTCTCTACAACTTTTTCTTGTAATTTTTATTTAAAAACTGTACCGATATTTAAAAATATGTATTACCGATGTAAATCCATTTGTATCAATTATGATAAATTCTTTTAAGAAATGTAATATTTTTATTTACTTTTCGTTTCTGAGATACGTTTGAAAGATTTCTAATCGCATTATTCTATTAAATATACATGATCTAAGCATTAATTTCAGTATTACATTATAAATTCAAACATTAATAATAATTAAGATGCATTAAAAAGTAAAAATCAATGTAAAGTGTACAACTGCCTATTCTACAGACAATTAAATACAAATAAAATATAAGAGAATATAAAATAGAGTTTTATTTTACGGTATTGATAAATCAGCAGATAAATGTAGTCAATCATAAATAAATTTAAGTATTATTTTCTCGATTGATTTCAGTAATAGTTTCGCTATGGTTGAAAATATTTTTACATACACATTTGAAGAATAGGCGATCGATAGATGAAACGAATTTATCGATACATAAAAATAGAAATACCAAAAAATTATTCAACGTTACTTCGTATCTTTTTTTATTACAGCTACATTGTAATAAATTAAATTATTATAATTATAAGTTAAATAATTTAAACATAAATATATGTTCTGAATCTCAAGTCTATCAATCTAAGACAGAAGAGAGGAACTTAGTTAAGATATATCGTTACTTAAAGCTCACTGAATCTTGCAACACGAATGCATACGGAACAGTTAATGTTAAGTACAGAAAACTCGGAATGATAAACGATACGTATCCGTGCGTACATCTCGGATATAATTTAATTAAACACGCATTTTAAAATTATGCCATCATAAACTTGAAGAACAAAAGGTTATATAGTTTAAAAGATCCGTTACATGGATTATAATCACATTCGTGAATTACTTTAGAATTCGTAGGCTTAAGAAAGAAAGCGCAAAAGATTGATCGGAAAAGAATTATCAAAGTTTCGAGGATCGTAAAAAGTAAAGATACAGGAAAAATAGTCGAGCTATCGTTAATATCGAGAATAATGAACGAGGCCAAAGAAAAAGAGAGGAAAAGAAAACGCCAAGTGGCAAAAAATTGGAAAGCCGAGCAGAAAGGAGGCCACGGAATTTATCACCGGATGATTCGTTGAATTTTAATGGCCGTAGCCAGATCGCAATGGTAGCCAACGAACAATGTATTTACTCGACAAACGACAGCTTCTCTCGGCGCAGGCGCAGTTGATCGTGCGAGTCGCACGCGAGAAAATGGCGCATCCCCCTTGGCTCGTCTTCGAAGCAGCTCTATCATTAGGGGCAATAACGCAGACCGAAGCGGCGATGCTAATGAGAAAACGGCGCGCCTCGCGTTTATAGCCGAGCGCGTGTCCTTCGTAGGGAGACATAAACACCTTCGAGTGCCCGCGGCCATTTTTCAGTCGCGGCACGGGAGGCTTAGACTCTTTATTTCCATAGGTGGCCAGTGGCCAGGCGGCCGCGAGTTGGTCCTTGCACCGAGTTTATCAGCGCGTGGTGTAGAATCCCGATCATTATTCTCCGTTGCCTCCTCCATCGATCGTCGAGAGGATGACCCGAGGCACGGGGCCTTGTTGCGACTTAATATCGCGCATTAATTTCTCCCTTTCGCTCTCTATTTTTCGACTCTCGGAGCGTACTCGGCAGAGACAGTCGACGTGATATCTTATTCGAGTGGGTCCGTCGTTGTTCCGCGTACAGTGCGAACACGGACGCGTCGCGATCGTTGAATCGCCTGCCAGGGCTATCGGACTCCTGGGCCTTTCCGAGGGCGGAGATAAGGGCCCTCGCGATAAATCGCCCTCGCTAACGCGTCCGAGGTACGACGATGGGACGTATTTCGGTGGAGTCGCTCGAATCGGTAAAAAGCGGAGGCAGGCCATCGCGAACGGGAGTTGGAGAACTTGACGGTGGGCCTCCGCATAAATAACTCGCGCGACGCTCTCGAAAGGCAAAAAAAAGTGCGACGTTTTAAATCTCTCGCATCGCGTACGCAAGGCTTTTCTCGCGAGCTCTATCCGGAGCTGTCCGCAGAAGAAAAGAAGCAAGAGGCGAGAGGATCTCGGGCTTTTTGTCGCGGCCCGAGGTTTATGCCTCGACGCGACATGAAATGTAGCGTGTCGAATGATAATACGCGATAGGCCCGACTAATATACATATATCTCGCTGGCGAGAGAAGGAAGGAGAGAAGGAGCGAGAGGCATTCCGCGATTCACGTATCATTCGATGGACCACGCCTACGGGCGCGTGTCGCCGTGGTGCCGACTCGCAAAACCCGTTGCTCGTTTCCATGTTGCCGAGCGAGCGCTGCGATTTCGTCGCCGATCCAGTTTCCCTTGACAATCCTTATACTCTGGAGCTAGAGAGGCTCTCGCCGGTCTGCCCACGCATGTGTACGCGTACACGCACACGCACGTCTCGCACTTGACGCGCTAAACCTCGCGGGTCGTTAAAATCTCCCGTAGCTGCGCACGCGCTATCGCTCACGCCATCGGCTAGACGCTCGACCATTTGCTCCGGCGACATCTGTAGATTTTAAACTTTAATGGATTTACATCGAATGAGAGTGCTCGCGATTCATTTTTCATTCTATATCGGACGGTTCGAAATCAACGCCCTGCGGCCAATCGGGTTCGATCCAAATAAGTAAGCGCAAGTTTCTTCTTGCCTTTTTCGCCTTTTTCGCCTTTTCTACTCATTGAATTTTCATTCGTTGCTATTTACTTTTTATTACTTTCGTCGATCCTTCCCAACCATTTTTCCGAACTTGCGTATCCTTGAAAATTGAAAACGAGCGCCCAATGTATCAGGAATTTCTAGCAATACCGTTGCGAAGGCTTCATTCGAAGTCGGCTCGAGAATTTTTCAACATTTTCCAATGTTTTCGTTTACGATTAACATTCTAATAATCGGCAATCGTACAAAAGAATGTACAAGCTCTAGATATTAATTATTTACAAAGGTCGTTATAAGTCGTTATATTTTACGAAGCATAAGAGATACCGATGAAACGGTAAAAAGTAAAGTACTCCTTTCATCTTTTATCGTTATCGTTTGATGCATCTCTTAGATCGTTCGACAAAGATAAAAAGACAAAATTTAGTCGTTCGATGTTAATATCTGGATATTCAAAGTAACCACTTCTTTTTTATAATGTCTCGCATGCATCAGTCAAATTTACCCAATATTGGTTCATCTGATAGAGTTTTATTTTTGATGTAAAGAAAAAATAATAATTTTGATGTAAAGGTGGATTAACATATCGACAAAATTTTATTGTTCCATTTAATTTTTTAAAGAATTGGGTCGATCGATGAATCATTGCGGCGCAATAGTTCGACACGCATCCGAGTGGCTGATCGTGACCTTGTTTTAAAAAATCTACGATCACTGGGCTGAAACTATGCATCGTAGGTAAGATGTTTTGCGCGACTCGAGTGGTTCCATGCCTTGATTGGTTAGACGCAGGTGCACGCGGATTCCGTCGATTCACCCGGATGCTTCCTATCTCGATCGGACCGTTAAAAGGTCCGAAATCTCGGACGGAAGAGCGCGAAACTGAGCGGTGAAGCAACGAGGGAACAATGCTGTATCTTAACGGTGATCTCAATAGGGTTAATTAACACGCTAGCTGACATATCCGAGGTGAGATAGCGCACCCCGCTGGGGAAGCGTTAACGCGTGCGCCACCGGATGATGTACACCAAAGCTTCTCCGCATTCTTTTTTCTCCGTTTTTCATTCCTCGACACTGGAAGCGGCATTTGTTATCTTAACAAACGATAATCGATCGCTCAAGGCGAGAGCACTTAAGAGTACAACTACATTTACGGACATTGTGTAAAGGCAAAAACTAACTACTCTTCCTATTAGCCATAATCCCGGCTTTTGCACTCGAGTCTTGTTCAAACGATTCTTACGAACTTCCATGCATTCGACGGTTGACCGTCTCTTTAATACCCGAGGCTCGATCTGTTAATTTTACTCAAAGATTCGCGAAACGGTGTATGCGATTTGAATTTGAAACAAATCGAAATTTAATAAATACGTCGATGATTTAACGCATTGTCTAAAACTGCTAAATTTATGAATAACATTGAGCAAAACTTGTTTCTCGATAATCACTTAATGAAAACTGTATTTCGTATCGTTAAAAAATTTCTTAATAATTATGCTCTAATACTTATTTTATCAATTATTAAATTTATTATGTTTCTGTTTTCTTTACATTGATTAGTCATCGTATGTTTATTATTGAAATACAAGTTAAAATTTAAATTTGTTTCAATGCTACCGTTACCATTGTACATTTACTTTCTTACGATACGTGAATTATTTTAGCGGTAATTTTTATTTCGATTCAAGTATAAAACTCATGCTACTTAACTAGAAATAATTATTTATAAATATTTAAAGAATGAAATCACTTATCGATTTATTTTTCAAAATAATAATGATAATAATAAAAATAATAATAATAATACCGTCAGAAATATTTTGATAAAAAAGTTTGAAGTTGTATATTGTATACAACGTGTACCAATGAGATTACATAAATTACGCACTTTAAAACAAGCTCGAGAAGATTTTTTAAATCTATAAATCGAGAAAAATGGAATAAGCGAAGGTAAAGTGAAACAAGCGAGAAGAAAAAGTCGTAAGATAGTTTAATACTATACTCTTTAGCAATTGTTCGAGTTTATTAAAAGAAAAACAATTCGATCAACATTTGCTTATGTTAATTACTCAAAGTTCAGTGATTAGCTCGCTTTCCTGTAGGTACGAAGAATTTTTAAGGTAAATAAATGTAAGTTCCAATTAAGATTGAATTATGCTTGTTTATATTATTTTATTTAATGGAGCTCGGCAGGCTATTTCTCTTTTTTCATCGAGACTTTTTAATGTACTTTCGTCGTCGAATGATGCACGAGCAGCTCGACTCTCGCGCGAGAGCTCCACGAGAGCGTGCATAATTTATTTGTCGAATCCGAGCGAGTCTGCGCTGAATAAAGAGAGGGGGGTAGGGCGAAGACGCGTGTGCGTGTTATGTAGTGAATGGAAAAGAGAGCTCGATCGCATAGCGTGCCGCTCAATGACTTGATTAATCTCTGTGGCATTCATAATGCACGCGATTAATTGCCAGCACGCGTTCCTTATCGCGTTTACGCGTGTACGCGTAGGCCGGCCGTCGCTGGCTCTGCTCGCGCTGCTCGCACGCGCCTGTACTTCCTCGAGATAATGGCCGTACAAGAGTATACGCGAAGCAGGCCTCGTACGCAGCCGTGTACCGAGCGTACACGTTCTCAGTTTCGTCCGACAATAATTTTAATCTAGCGATTATCAATCGTGTCTTCGGAAACGCTTAACTGTACACCGATCCTGACTAACAGTAACACGCATTTTCAGGATGATTATTTTTCCTCTTCATGTCGCCGCTAGTCCACTCGAATACGCTATTAATTATCACTCGCGCTTCTATCTTCGGGATGACCCGCCTTCGTCGGACTTTTTATTTCGTCTTCCCGTCTTCCTCTACGTCCTAGGCTTTGTCGTATATTCCTCTCACCGATGGATCGGGGAACTGAAAACAAATGTGATACACTAGTTGTACCATTCTCGAGTTGCATGTTAATATTCTTCTCTCCTCGATTATTTATATTCTTCTTGAATTAAACTGAATAAATGTCGAACTCGTGCGTCGGTGTCGATGTATTCGATTTCTGTGCCTCCAAATCAACCTATCAACGTCTACATTATTACTCTTGAAATACATACGACCGTGTTGCGATACTCTCATCTTCCAATACACATTTATTTTCAGTTTATGGCCATGTAGACTTCTTTAATACGTGCGCTTTCTAATGCTTTCATTTTCTAATAAATATAAATGAGCATCGATGGATTTCATCACCTACGCATACTTATTTATTCTTTTATCGATCTTTTTAGAGACACTTTTTTCTCAGTTCCGATAAGCCGCTTACCTATGTATATTTTTTTTACGTAACAAAAGTAATTTTATATTCGAGCCGAATAAAAAAAAATGAAAATCTTTGAATGGATAATACGTATTATTTGATACGTTATATATGAACTTGGGTGTCGACCTTTAGCATTTGACTTTCAATGTTATATCTTCGTGTATCGAATAACCTTTGGCATTCGACTTTCGACTCTTGACCTAAAGACTTTGCTCTCTAACATTCGGATTTCAATCTTCAACCTTTCTCGGCATAATAGCTTATTAAATGCAATCTTATATTATTTTCAAACGAGAAACTCTCATCTACGTTTCTATAAGAATGTTAATTATGTAGTTTAAAATGTAACCAGAGCGAATAGATTAAATATTTTTAAATAAATTATAATATATGGGTATTTGAAATATTTTTACATAAATATGTATATGGCACGCAAAAGAATTTTAACGATATTAAGAATTATTGTTAATATGCAAAGCAACATTTCCATTAATTAGAAGATGTATTAGAATAATTTGACAATTAAGAGATTACATCTAATCGCTCAAATATGTTAAACAGGGTCTGATATATTCTATAAGTATTTAACCAATTAAGAATTCCTTGAAAGCTTCTATTGCAATCTTTATTCGGCTAATTAAAATTTAGCAACTGTTTTTAATTAAGAAATTGAAAATGTTATTTCGAAAAAAAATCTATTTTAGTCGAGTTTTGTAAAATATTATTTAAATTAAAATAAATTAAAATAAATATTTATGTCTTTATAAATATAGTAACTATAAATGAAATAAATAAAAGCTATCCAGTAATTGAAAAAGGATACTTCGTTCGATAACTATGTATCCGAAAAATAGCTGGTTGTGGTTAATAATTTTTTAATCATCGATCATTAATATAAAATTTCTAATAGTAATGGAATGGAATATCATATAAGTTCTATGTATTTTTAATCAAAATATCTTTGTACTGGTTATCAGTGGCTTCGTAACATTGACACAACGATCAATCACGATAAACTGCAAATTAAAGGTTCTCGCTTGCCGTTTGTAATGTAGAAAAAAATATGACCTCGAAAGAGTCTAATCACAATATAAGCATCTTTATACTATTTATTAATTTGAACAGGCAGTAACCGAGAACAAAAATCTTTTACTCGGAATTGTCGGTTTAATACTCATTATAATTCTATAAGTTTTAATAATACAAAATAGCATTATTTGGACATGATAAATTTTCCAAGTATCAACGTCATATTTCATTGGGTATATTATTCCAAGACTGACGATCCGAACTTTTATTTTTACACGTAATAATTACAAGAAGGAGTAGAGAGAATTTCAAAGTATTATTAGCTACGTCACGATAGAAAAGTAAGGAGAAGAACCTGATGGCGAAGAGGCAGGCGGGAGGTAAGAGGAAGGTCGAGGTCGTTATAACGGCGCTAATCTCTCCAGCGTTATCGGTCTATATACCTCCGCCGAGCGCTCGCTCTATCGAGAGAAAGAGAGCGAGTACGAGTCCGTAGTCTATATCTAGCCGTGTGTGAAGTTTGTATAAAGAAGGCAAAGGAAGAGAGAGATAGCGAGAGTGAAGCAAAAAGAGGAAGCCCGCGGACGAGAGAAACGCGAAGCGAGCGAAGCGAAAGAAAGGAGAGGCGAAAAGAAGCAAAAAGACTCGCTAAGAAATGAGAGCGAGTTGAAAGAGCCAGAGCAGAGCAGAGCAGAGCAGAGCAGAGCAGAGCAGAGCAGGGCAGGGCAGGGCAGGGCAGGGCAGAGCAGGGCAGGGCAGGGCAGGGCAAGTTTCTCTCTTTCTCTCTCTTTCTCTCCCTCTCATACTTGATCCTCTTCTCGACGAACGACGAACCGACACAAGACAAATAGACGAGAGTTGCAGCGGTGATTCGTGCAAGCTGCTGCTCCTTCGTTCTCTCGAAAACACGCGAGTCACCTGCTCTGGTTTTGCGATCTCTCGCTCATTCGCTCGTCTAATTAACGCGCATAAAACGCGCCCTTCTAATTAACGGGGAAATTTATGGCTCGATCGATCGAACGAGGTAACGAGTGAAGTTCCATCCTCCCGCTGCCCCCGGTATGCATAACTTTTGCAAAATATTATTGAGAAAGGCAGGGGAATCGCAACCGCAGCGAGTACCCGAAATTACGATGCTCCTCTCTCTCTTTCACTGCCTCTTTGAATCTGCGTCCCTGCATTCGCGCGTTCCTTCGTCTTATCGAGAGAATATCGAATTGCACTTGTGCATCTTCCCGTCCTCTTCCATCGCGTGTCGGCTTTAATGTATAGGAAAAAGAAGGATTGCATTGTACGCATTGCTTGTCTTCTCGGAAATTTCGTGACCCGATAAGTTTCGTCAACCGCAGACAGGATGTTATGCGTGTAAGAATTTTTTCTCTTTTCTCCCGCGTTCTTCCATAGACTTTTGCCTCTACTCGTTCACCTTTCTTACCTTTCGGCTATTATCCTTGTAATTGCTATTTTAGATTTTTATCTCAAAAATAAATATTTGCCGATACAGACATGAAAAAATGACGTGTTTTATTTTATTCTTTTATATACCAAGATATATCGCGTGGAAGTTTCTTTCTTCTCATCGCAGGTTTAGTTCTCGATCGTTCGTTGATTTTAAGTTTCGCGCGACGTATATCAGAGGCGCTAACGCGTAGATTTGAATCACCCAACAAGTATAAGGAAGTGCAGAAGAGCATGAAATTTTATTTACGCTTATCGTTAAATAAACCAATAAACGCGTACTCCGATGTATTTAAAGAGGAAGCGGCAAAAAAAATGGTCTCGTCAATTGAAATATGATGGACGGATCGAAGAGTTGTAATGCGTGATTTCATTGCAAAGCGGCGCTGAAGGGGTGATTTCGGCGTTTAACAAAGAAGTAGCACAAATCGAAGGCGAAGCATAAAAGCATTGATTCCAGAATAGGGTAGGAGGGAGACGAAGACCATGGGCGGCTTGTCTTTGGAGTTTCTCTCACTCTCTCTCTCTCTGGATAGCAGTAGCATTGTATGGGAGGGCCCGAAGCGACTCGAACACAGGTGAACGAGTTGCTACTTTGCATACAGTGAAGGAGGCACGGCGCGCTTCTGCCGGCTCTTTTCGACGAATCGGCACACCTTTGTCGGGGACCTTTGTCGCGAGAGAGCGTAGCTTCCGATCTTACCCGTAGCGGCTACTGGGCTACATAGTGCGGAACGGGAACTCACTGCGTTCGCGCTAAATTAAATTCAATCTTGGTGGGATGAGGAGGGGGACAAATGGAACTCCTTATTTTTGTCTTTCTGCCCTTTCTGCCTTCTTCGTTGGAGGAAGTAAGCGTTCCCGATCGACCACCACCTATCTTCCTCGCGACAAACGTTTCTTTAAGACTTTGTATCCATCCTAATACTTCTTCCAACGGAGCTTTGTTAGATACAATCGCCGAGAATGAAATATCGTCTTCCGGTCTTGGATGGTCCGATCTTACGAGTTCGTTCGATACTAGTAAAGGCTATACGCCTTACTTTTCCAATGTACATCCATGCTCGACTATTATCGACTTTTTTATTCATTTTTTGTTCATTTATTCTACAGAAAGCAGAATTCGTAGCGATTCTTAATAAGATAATGTAAAATAAAATTAATTAAAAAATTCTGTTAGAATCTTTCGTTGGAAAGTACTCGATCGTGTAAAATATTTTTTAACAAATGAACATTGATTTTGATCAAGAATATCCTCGTATCTTTATACTTCGCTATTTATACGTAATTCCTAATGTTCTGAATTTAATTATTAAATAACGTATAAAAATAATTAAATAAATAATAAAAATTTCTTTACGTGAAAACTCGATTCCTTATCCTATCTTTATTTTAATTAGAAAATACTAATAATATCGATACGTTACATTATATATGCGAATATCCTTTCATACTCAACTTATTCTTACGCATCATTGATAATTATCATTAAAATTCTTTTATTAAGAAAAATATTTATTCATTTTATATTTATTCAGCGGTTAAAAATTGGATAAAATTTATTACAGAAATCGATTAGTAAGTTTCAAGGTCAATAATATTAAGATAAAATCATTATTAAAAGAATCATGAAAATTAGATTATTTTTTGCTACTATTTTAAGCGAGTTTCAAAAACACTAAACTTGTTTTGTAAATTGAAAGATAAAATGAAGATAGTTTGATTTTTTACAATATATGTTATTTAGTTTAGCTAATAAGAGCAGATATTTAGCAAGGTATATCGAACGAGTTAGAATTAATTAGTACGAGGGAAAGAAAATCGCGTTATTGTGCGGAGCGAGTATCCGCGTGTTCGCAGTACGTAAAAGTATTTGAGCGCGCCTTTGACACTCCATTAATTTTTCGTATTCATTAGCGTAGAATATTTTCTCTTTCTCTTTCTCTCTTTCTCTCTCTCTCTCTCTCTCTTCATTCTTTTCGCGGGTCTCGTCTCGCTCGGTGCGTCACGGGTCAAGCAGAAGCACTCGCTCGGTTCGCGGTAGAATGCACGCTGAATTAACCGAGAGACGAGGGTTTCGTCTAAGTCTAACGAAAAAAAGGTAAGAAGAAAAGAGAAGCCAGCGGGTCTTCGGGTCGGCGATGATGCTCTCGCGCGCGAGTTGCACGATCAACGAAGCGTATTACGTTAATGACCATTAACGTCCACTGGGAGTGCGCTAGGCTACGGCTACTTAAGCGCGCGCGAGCTTCTTCATATTTTAAATGCGCGCGCTACGGATACGTGCGTCTCATCCGCAAGCGCGAGTCCTCGACTTTTTTACGCTACATCTTTTAGTCGCAGAAATCTTGCCGTTACAGTCTGCCTTCACCCTCTGGCCAACTACCTTATTAACTACTCGGATTTTGCATTTTATTTCTAGCTTCAATACTTTTACATATTTTTTCATTTTCTTCTTCTTCTTCTTCTTCTTATTCTTTTTTTTCTTTTCCTGAAAATTTTATCGTCTTTATAAGAACGAATTTATTTTAGGCGTGATTAAATGTTTTTCTCGTTTTGAGTATATTGATTGCTTGTAATGAAAGTAGTAATGTTAGGTAAGTTCGATTTTCATCGTTTATAAGTAAAATTCTTTTTTATCGGGGAGACCTGTACCGTACTACAGATGATTTTGTATTATTGGAACGTTATTCCCTTCACCTATTAATTATGACGAGTGTACGTATCCTGTTTATGAAAATTCATCTGAAACTAATATATGCTATATAGATACAATCATATTTGTTCTTTTGAAATCAGTTCAATTATACTTTCAGTTAATTACTTAAATATTACTATTTAAAATATCATACACATGTGTGTAACGTATTAAAATTATTTAGTATTATTACTAATAAAACAATGATCGAAAGAAATTTTTTCAGCAAAACATAGTTTTACTAACGTGTTATGTTTTTTAAATACCTAAAAATTCTTCGAATCCTCTTGTTTGCTACAATTATTTTAATTAATAATTACAATCAATAACAAGTTACAACATTATTCGAAAGATTAAATACATTCAAAAATTAATATCAATGCCATTGATTTAAAATAAATTTACGCGAGAAAACGAATAAAATAAAAAATTTAAACTATAACAAAGTTATTATTATCATTTTAATGTACAAAATTTTAATTTCCTAGCTTACGTATCAAGGAAATTTTCTAATGCAGTAGAAAAGGTGGTACGAATATATTGAACATAGAATTTAAATTGCCGTTCGCTAAGTTTATCTTATTTCTGTTTTTTTACCGAGTTTCTCAATGCATCCTCTTAAATGGTAATATATAGCGAAATTATAAACCTTTGCAAGGTAAAAAAATACATTGATCGATTGGCGTAATTTTATCATCGAATCACTAAGAAGGCGCCGTGAACGAACGAAGCACGTTGTGAAAATATTTTCTTAAAAAGTCATCGGAAACTTTGTTCAGGCACGGCTTGGATAGAGACCCGCTTTTAGAAACTGTAAAAGCGCGAAAAAAGTGAAGGGTAGATAAAGAAGATCCGTCAGAAAAGCTTCGGAAAAGCAAGGTACAGAGGGGCGGTAAATCGCGAGTCTCGTGTACGCGTGCGTGGCACTAGGTTGACCGCTCCTCGCTTCCAGTGAACGAGCTGTAGACGAACACGGTTGTATGATAATTATCGACCATCAGCGCATAGGAAGCGAGTTATGATCTTCGATCTTTACTACCAACTCTTGGTCTCTTCGACTTTACGGATCGATTTGCGCGGACTCCCGACTCTCGAGACAGCCTCGTCAATTACTCGCGTTCCTGTGGCTCCGCTCGCACAAACGAGCGCGGTCGTCTTTCGGATTCCCCGAGTCGCGCAAAATCGCGAGTGAACCCGAGAACGATGGGGACACCCACGTCGTTTCGTTTGTCCGGCGATGTCGAGTAGGAGGAGGTTGAGGAGGCTACAGATAAAAGAGCTGCAGGGCAGATAGGAAAACGAGGGAATGATAAGTAGCTTTTCTCGGTACTCTCCGTGGAAATGAATTCAGACCGGGCGTTGTTGCCGCGGCGGGCGCATAACGAGAGAGCACATATTAAGGTCGATCTTAATTAGCCGGCAATTTAATTAGGATCAGCGGCGTGACGGTGCACGTATCTGCCTACCTGCCTGCCTCCTGCCGCTCGCCGGAGACGATGTAAGAAGACGTCGGCGGCGCGTGTGCGATAATTAAGACGGTCAGTCTCTCTCTCTCCCTCCTGCTTTCGGCCCTCACCTCTAGCCTACAACTACTCTACACAGATGCAAGTGTAGATAGCTAGATAGATCGTTACGGAAGAGAGTAGTACACGCGAGTTCTCTGAGACTTATTTTCCTGTGCGCAAACGCGCTTCGACTCAGTTCGTTGTTTTCTTTCTTTTTTATCTCCGTTTGATGCTCTATTTATAAGCTACCGTAGCCATTGTCGATGGATAACCTTGGGAGTGCGATTCTCACTTTTAATGAGAACTCGATTACGTGCGTCGATTTTGTGTCCGGATGTGGAGGGGACACAGAATTCTTTTATAAAGTAGGCTTCTCTTTCTCTCTATCCACGTTTTCTGAATATTTAACGTATCCCAGCGCTTTTTCCTCACCTTGACAAATTATTGCTTTTTTTTGCAGATTTGCTACAAGAATTTTTACGTTATGACAACAAACGTTCATTACCCAAAGATTGTTATTATTTCCCTCAATTTCCTCGACTTAAACGTCTCACGCGACGTAAGTTCTGAATTGGGAACCATAGTTCGCTTACGCCATTAGCCAGTGGCATCAAGCTTATTAGGAATGATTTGTCGCGTTACATTTTAGTATGTCATTAAAAAATTTATTTTCTATGAATTCAAATAAAATTAGAAGCAGTTGTTGAAAAAATAATAGTCTAACTTAATATTATCGTAATTGATTTAACACGTATCTTTTCTACCGCTGTAAGCCAACTTTTAGAGACACATAAATGTTAAATATTTTGCAATATATAGAAAATAACTTTTAAAGTTAAATTTTATGACAGTGTGTAATTTTTTCACGTGATGTTTTATACTTTTGAAATTAAAACTTATTTAAATGAATAAACCGAAGAATTTAACAAACATTTTGACAAATAGTGATTAATTTTTGCCTATTTCAAATAATTGTGGCTAGAAAAAAATTTAACATAATTTATAAAATTTAAATCAGGGTTAATTTGGATAAATTTATGAATTTATTAATTAAGTAAAAAAAATTGAAACGTTAACATCAACTTCGATGTTTATCTAGCCAATGAATTGAGCATCTCAAAAATCAATTCCATCGAACAATTAAATTTTTTTGAATATATAGTATCTAGATATAAAAAAAAAATTTTACTGCCCAATCGCTAAAGAAATAAAAATAAATTATTAGAATTAAAAGAATTTTAAAATGCACATAAAGCTCGATAGAATTTTTTTAACAGAGTTTTATATGGGCTTTAGTTGAATTTTATTGCTATTATAGTAATCAGTTATATGACATTAAGTACATTATGTAAATATAATGAGAATTAGTGGGAATTTTCTTCGGAAAGTTGTTTGGCTACTTCTTCTTATCAGAAATTAAGCGAAGAAAAATTTATTCGCATTAAATAAATTCATCGGAGTCGGTGAATCTCTTAAAACTTTACAGCTTTTGATTCTTTTATATATTTCTTTAACCAAAAATACTTGGTAGCAAATTTTCCATAGTCACAATATTCCTTACAATGTAAAAAGGTGAATGACGAAAATAGGTTCCGAAACGCATTTCTTTCGCTGGATCTCAAGACATCATATTTTTGGGGTGGAAAGGTGTAAGCGTAGTGAGAAATCGAGAGAGATAGAGAGAGAAATATACATAAAAAAGAAAGAAAACGACAGGCGCTCGCGAATTAAGTGGAAAACGAGAGAATAAAAAAAGGGTTGAACTGCAACCGGTTGGACCGGAGCGGCAACCATCTCCGACTTTTCTCCCTCTTATTGCTCGACGACGAAGACAACGGCGACGACGATGACGGTGATGATGACGACGACGATGATGGTGATGGAGATGATGCATACTCTTGCACGGAATACGTTGAAATGGAATCATTAGCGTCTTTGGTGGGGCGAGGATTCGGTGTGGTGCGCATCGGTGCAACGTAGCAACGGTCCGGTGGTAACGATTGCGAACTACTGCGATATCCCGGCTAATAAGGAACCTACCATAAGGACTAAATAGTGGTATTGTATCGATCGGATTTCTATCGTTAACAAGCGCATAAAGATCGAATGCGGGAGAAAGGGAGAGAGAAATAAACGTCGCAGGGCCGCTCCCACAATGCGTTATTGCTGCGCTGTCGAGTCTCCTGTCTTTTTACCCCGCAGGCTATCTTTTACTTGCTGTCTCTCGTTCTTTCTCTCTTCCATTCGCTTTCCTTCTTCCCCTCATACTCTATTGCAAAATACGCCGTATCTCCGATTTTGTCGTGCGTAAGAGCGCTCTTAGCGCCCTTTCAACTCTTTTCTTTCTCTTTTTTGCGTTTTTCATAAATCTCGCTAGCAAACCGATCGTTAAGCTGCAAAAGTATGCGCTCCGGGCTATAGATTATGTGGGAAGTAAAAAAGTTCATCAGCGAGAATCCAAGTTGCTTAACCTTTTACAGCGACACGAGCTGTAGTTGATGAAAATGTTTTGAGATCGCGAGCTCGGAACACTCAATTGCCAATTAAACATCAAACTCCGAGATTTTTATTTCTTTACTTATTGCAGCCTTCGACTATATAAGAGAAAGCCTCTGTTGAAAGCATATACCGTCTACCTTTTCTGCCGACGTACATTGTAACGATCCCTTGTTGTTTAAAATTTTTTTATTTCCATTCTCTATATATTTCCTACGTAAATTCAACTTTTCACGCAATAATTATGTAAAGACTTGTATTTTAATATTAATGCTTTTCTAAGTAGAAGTAATTTCTTACAACATCTAAACATTAGAATAAAACTTTATATCATCAATCTAATAATGCAATGATTTAAATGTTGTCATTTTTAAATATAGATAAATTGTTGAAAGCGTCAAAAATTTTTAAATACCTTGAATAAACTGTGCACATAAGTTATTGTTTGTTATAAAGGAAACGATAACTTTAGTTTAATTACACTTGCTTAATGAAACGAAAAAAATATTTCGTGAAATTGAGATCTTTGATAATTTTATCTACTTATAAAATTATTTATCTTTATACTATTCGATTAAAATAGATTAACTGATTGGATATTCTTGCGATAGATTCAGATCGATATTTATGTAAATAAGTACCGATAATTAAAAATTATATTTCATTAAAAAAGTGTTCCGATAATATTTCGTTAAATTTATTACTCTTTGTACAACATTGAAAATCTATAGTGATATTTTTTGAAATAAATTTAGATTTACTTTAAATTTATTTAAATTTATATGCTGTAGTATCTTTATATTAAAAATATTTTAAGAAGTTATATTCAGGTAGCAAAAACATTTAATCATTCTGTCTAAGAAGCGAATTCATGTTTTTGTGTAAAGTTTTATACTGATTACTAGCCACATAAATAAGTAAATATTAACTTAATATATGTTGAATTTTTCGGAGAAATAGGTTTTTTTGTATAAAGAAATGCAGTTTTTCGGATCATATTTTATACGAATCTTTTTATCGATATCAATGAATTATTTAAGACTTCCTGAGAAAATCTAGTGCAGATTTCGAGAGTTTTCATATAAATAAAGTAGCTTTTCCGAAGCTGCATTAATAATAATGTTGCATTTGATTTTTCCATTAGCTTTCATCTTAAATAAATTTGTGTATTAAAATATAGCTAAAACTTAAATTAATAAAAATTATTGTTAAGAATAATAAAATATCATAAAATCTATTTTTGAAATCATCGATCGTGTTTAAATAAATATTCGAATTTTATAAATAATGATTTCTAGGTGTATTTTTTTTAATAATATTTTCAGTACTATTAATCTCTGAAATCTTGAATATAATAAAAAACAATCTCCGAATATAAAAATCTTCTTATCGAATATAAACATTTTTTTTACCGAATATAAATTAGTATTTATGAATCGAATGAATGTTTATCGTAAGCTAATGTTAAATTGAAAATCTCTTGTATCTGTCTGTAAAATATTTTTATTAATCAAAATAGTCTAAAGGTTTTTGTATCATGTCTTACAATAATAAAAATTTAGTTTCGGTAATGAAAACTTAGGTTACACGCGTAGTTAAAATGTCGAGCTTAGAATGTTAAAATTTTATACTTATTATAATCGCCACTTACCGATAATCAGTAGAGCATGGGTTTAACCGCGATATCAGAGTCAAAAGTAATATATTCCCAGAGGATATAGAGGACAAGTGCATGGAGCAAAAAGGGAAAGGTTCTAATAAGGTATGAGATTCACTTGGCGCCTCGGATACATCGATAGGTGAGGGCTACCGAGTGACGTTGACTATGGTCAACATACGTCGAGGGAAACAAGGTGATTGAAAGTAACGACGCCGTGCGCGGACGTGTTGTCCGCGTTTACTGTCCTGTTGTCTCTCGGTTGCGCGATGCACTGCACATGTCGTCACCGTGGCTCTCCTTCTTTCTCTTCTTTCGTTCGCAACTTCTTTTCCACCGAGGCTTTTGTTCTCCCGATCCCGATATCGTTTTCAAACTAAAATTCTACCTTACGGTAAATACCGTTCGTACTCGTGTTCGCTTCGGCGAATATCTTGGAGCGCTAACGCCATACTTTTCCGCAAAAAGCATTTGCAATAACGTATTCGTCTTTTTGTGCCAACCGATGATTTTCATTATTCTTATTTTCATTTTTAGTAGCTACAACGTAACACTCAACGTTACTATATTTATCTCCCATTTTTTGTTCTCGGGTCACTACCGAGATTGTGCAATGTATCTTTTCGGTACGCATAGTAAAGAATCGAACAACAAACGACGAATAAAATGTAACAGATGACTGGCTCGTTATTCTCAGCGATCACTCATTTATTCAAGATATTTTAATCCGCTTAGTTAGAGAGAAATTATGCAACGAGGAACATTTTTTCAATTAATAGTATCGCGAATAATTACGCTTAGCGCGAAAAGTTCAAGTAACCATTGTCGTATCGTTTGTTGAATAAATCATTTTATCGCAATTTTTATCGGCATTTTTCACGATTTACGGTTATAATTTAAGCAAGGCCAATGTTTTCCAAGTAGTATTTATGTTTGATATGAAAGTATAAAGTAACGTTGTTGGAAAGGCAAGACCATATTCACGCGTTCTATTAACACAATTGAGCCAGTACTCGTTGCCGGAATGAGAAGTGTCGGAAGAATGCGGCTCCGTTCTCGAGGAACAGAATGAGAAATGCTATCCTGGACGCGCCATCCTGGTGTTTAATAGGAAGGTAAACTCAAATAAGACTCATCTGAAAGAAGTTTGCCAGGGCGTAGAGCTCGGGGATAGAAAGACGAAGAGGGAGCAGTGCCTGCTCCATTAAACGGAGTAGTAAATGGAGGCGATCGTTCGTTATTTACGGTCAAAGTAGCGAGACGAGGATTCTCGCCTCTCTCCTAATCCACCGATCGATCTTCCAAAGCAGATCCCCAGCCACGACAAGAGCGCGCCGATATGATTATGATTTCACGAGCGCGCGGACCTTATTATCTCGCTTCCTCGCGCATAAGTAGCCTCTCTCCCTCTCCCCCCCTCCTCCTCCTCCTCCTCCTTCTCCTCCTCCTCCTCCTCCCCCCTCTTCTAGTTTTACGAGCAGCAGCTCCCTCGGGCCGAGTGGCTCGCGCCCCGTTCGTTTCTCTTCTTTCTACCTTTCTATATTGGCCGGCGTGCGCGCGTTTCTAGCCGCGGCTTGTAATCACCTTCGATCTGCCGTGTTTTTTAGAAATTCCTAGAAGACACCTACAAGCGGGGCTCGATATCTCAGCTGTACTCTGCCCGCGGGCTCGACTCGGGTTCTAGGGAAAAAGCAGCTTCTAAGCCCGTGCATATATGCATGTAAGCACTCGCAAGATCGTCGGAGCTCGATCGCTTTTTTCTTTTTTTCGTCCTGTCGAGAAAGTCGTTTATGCAGGAAATGCCAGGAGCGGTAAGTATGCGAACCATTACCGCCTGAATATTGCATTGGACGGAAAACTGTTTTTCGAATTAGGGCTCTTACCGCGCGTGCGTTTCTGCCAGCTCGCGCAAATACGTCGAGTTTTGCGACCTGCAACCACGAATTCTCTTTTAATTACTTACGTCGATCACTCCTATTTTTCATTTCGCTACATATCGCTACTACGAACGTAATTTTGTTTTGGATTGTCATCCATTTTGTTTTTGGCTACGTATTTGGCATGTGTTAAGCTATGCGAGTTTTATTAAAAATTTACATCGAGAGAATGTACATAGTGTCGACATTCCAACTTCAGATGCAAAATTTTCCACATAGTTTGAATGTTCATAAATGTAAGGAAAAAGCAACAGATTGAATTACGAGATCGCTCGTGGCTGTTTGTTGTATGGCGTTCTAAAGTCCCCTGGATTTTATTACGATAACGCTTGTAAACGAGAAACGATGCTCGAAATTGTCGAATGTTATCTTATCGTATTAAACTCATCCATCGATAATTTTTATTCGACTCCACTTATAACTATGCGTATCTACGAATGAGCTCCTAATTGATCATGCAATACGGTAATTTTTTTCCATCCATCTGTATAATACTAAAAGTACCGGATATCGAATAAATTTCGAAGAGCAAGAGAAAATGCAAAAAATAACTTTGTCATTAAATTAAATTTTTATTAAATTTTTATTTAATTTTTAGTCGATAATTAAAGCATAACTCGTTAAAAATTTATATCAAAGCAATTATTTCGGATTGTGTTTCTATAAAATAGATATCTATAAACGTTGAGGCGAGAACAGCAGCCTTCCGAAATAAATTTTATCGAATAAGCCATACATTTATCGTTGAATTGTTAAGTTATTCTTAAAAAGTAAAAACATTATACAACAAAAATTATAATGTTGTATCTAAATTTATTATTTTTATTTTCATTTCAATAATCCTTCGACAATTTAAAATTTTTTTATATTAAGATAGGTTTTTACAAACATTGATTCATTTCTGATATAAAAATCTAAATCATTTAGTACTTCTGTAATCTTAGGTTAAACAATAACTAAACACAGGAATTTTACTATAAACCTAAAAAAATTAATACAATATATGTATTATGAAGGTAACCGAGGTTAAATACCGCAGATAAGACCAAGATCGAAGAGAAAGTATGCACTATTCTCTAAATAAAGGTTTTTCTTGGTAAATATAATCGATTCGATAGAATAATAAATAAAATCAATTAAGACAAGTATTGGGATAGCTTACATTGAATGTTACGCATCGTTTCGAAGGAAATAAGACGCAATAGGAGCGAATCGGTTGCGTTCCACGTGCGATATTCTTTAATCTAAATTATGAGTGAAATTTGCAGTAAGTAAAAGTTCGAAGTCGATACAGGGCAATCGACCCGATGACATATTCAAATCAAGGAACGGTGGCCGGTCGAATCGGTCTCGGTAGTCAGTGCCATTTCGTCGCTCGTTCACGAGGCTCGCGCAAACATCGTGGTACTGCCCCTCATCTTGGTGCGTGTGCGTGTACATACGTGTGGAGGATGTGGTCGAGGGCGCGGAGGAGGGGGCGGCGGTGGCGGTGGCGACGGTGGAGGAGGATGAGGAGGAGGAGATGGAAGCGGGCGAACATCGCCGTCGCTGTTGGTGAATGAACCCTGTGAAAGAGAGAGAGAGAGAGAGAGAGAGTCTCGGCCGCGTAGTGAATGGGCGAGCGAGACTTGAATGGAAGAGTCGAGAAGGAGTCAAGCGTGTGTATACCCGCGGCCTAGACGGACTCGTGGTTCGGTGCCGCCAAGAGCCTAACTCCGATTTGCGTTCGGATTCAGGCTAGGCTACTCGACCGACGACTTTATCCGATTTTTTTATTTCACTTCGTATTCGCGGGAAACTTTGAGTGATGCTTATCACTCATCATAGGTGGACGAGTTTTCACTTTTTTACCGCGACTTGGTTTGCCAGTCAAGTAAACAAAAATCAGTTTCTCTTATCTCCTCGTTATTAGTAGTATCTTAGTAAAATTGACCTAAAAAGTGAAAAATCTAGCGCGTTTTATCAGTCTATACCCGTAAATAATATTCTCAGCAATCTAATCAGTATCATTAATAAGCGCTCTAGGTTCAAATAAAGCATTTCAATAAGGAATTATATTTATTTTCATACATGTCTTTTATCGTTCTACGAAATATCCATTCTTAACCTCGCTTTCCAAGCAATTTAAATCAAAGTAATTGAGATCGATCCACTACGATAAGAACTGTAACGAGAAGTGTGTTAAAGCCGTTACTAATTTGGGAAAGCACATCAGATTCCGAACCAAAATTCTATGCCCCTCGCATGCAAAAGACTTTTCCTCGATGTTTGTCCTTGACCATTTTCAACGAGATTCGTAAAAGAACGATATTTGGCTGTTTTTCATTTATCGGGATCATTCGATGAGTGGATTCGAACTCGAGAAGAGACGAGAATGGAATAGGTGTGCAGGTGTTGGTTAATGTAGCACTATACTTCTGATAATGTTTATCGGGAAAATGATGTACTCGTAACGAGTAGAAGTCCGCGCGAGGGAGAACGAGGGAACGCGTCCAGGAAGGAAGTTCGCAAAGGAAGTTCGAGTATCATCGGTCTCGAGGACTTAGAGGCTCGCACGCGCGAGTGACGAAAAGGAGCTACGATACGCGCGAGCGATGCGCTTACTCTCCCACAACGGGCGAGCGAGTCGAGTGGAAGAGAGAGCAATGTCGGACAGGAAGTCTAATAACGTCCCTTGACGAGTCGCGCGGATCTTCGCATGGGGGGTCCCGGGAGTGCCTCCTACGCACACGCAACTCGAATCTTTCATTCATCGTCGTGATCGCGCTCGTCCGCCGATTCCCGACGACTCCCGGCGACTCTCAGCGACTCTCGGCGATTCTAGGCGACTGTAGGCGACTGTAGGCGACTGTAGGCGATTCTAGGCGACTCCCGAAGCCATCCACGACCCCGGATGCTGTCGTCGCATTATTATGTATTATCGCGTACACCTCGGACTCAAAGAGAGGAGTGAGTCGCTGCGTTACCTACGCGGTCGATCGAAAAACTCGAGGAGTTTTTCAATGCGAACAACCGCACGCTTCTGTTGCAAAAAGCGTTGATAATTTAAATTACCTTCCTCTTTACAACTAGCGCGGCAGCTGTTTAAACAAACACGCGTATATATCGCAGGCAGACCTGACCTTTTTCCTCTCTTTCTCGCCATTCGTTCCGCTTTTTTATGGACCCCCCGATGTCTTCTCCTCCAATCACGCACATCGCCCATGCTCATTCTCTTCTCTTCTTGTCTTTTCTCTTTCTCCCCACTTTGTTCGTCTTTTCTCTATGAAAAACTTTGTTCTTTCATTTTTTTCTCATGAATCGGAAAAGTTGCAAGCGCCTAACATAAGAAACTTTTACTATACGTCCCAACTGCTCTTATCTTTCAAACTTACTTCTTCTTTTATCTTTATTTACACCTGTACTCGCTAAGTTTTTACTTTTAATATAAATTTTAAACGCTCGAAACAATTTTGATTACAAAATACAGTGTATTTATTCTAGTTGGTTTTATAGCTAATGATTTATAAGAGATATTTTTCGGAAGCGATAAAGATATTTAGTAATAACTTGAAGAGTTATTTTGTTTTATATAGTTGCTTTATTGTATAAAAAAACATTATCTATTAAGTTAATTGCAATTATAAATTTTTCATTCTTTTTTCTTAGAGAGAATAAACAAATATAAAACGGTCATTTCATTCGAATATTATGAATTACTAATAATATTATGATCATTTAAATAAAATTTATATTTTGTATAAATTATTTGTTATTAAATATGCTTGGATATTCAGTTGAATATCGATCTATTAAAATTTTCAATATTTTTTTTATGAATATAAATATTGTATTTAATCATCCGTGCATATTAAACGGAAAAGTATTATTTCTCGATAATTCTAAAATTAATCGTAATATATTAATAATTATTTTATAGTCTTGAAGGCAATTATATTACATATTTTATTTTTCTACAGTTTTTGTTAAATTATATATACCATTAATATATTGCTTAAAAAGATATTTTTTGTTTTATTCTTAATTTATGATAATATTTATTACTAGTTTAATAAGTAGTTTTTAGGACTTGACAAGATATAATTTAGGTACATATTACGTAAAAAATTATTGCATTTATTATTGTAAAATATTGTTTATTATAAAACTATTTATAATATGTTCATGTAATAGTATACTGCAGATTCTATATCTATGTATTGATTTTAAATTTGATTTTTTTCTTGTCATGAAAAAAATTTTAATATTAATAGTTCTTTAGCTTACATAATAATAATAACTAATTCAAACACTTGTATCTGAGTCCATAATTTAATGAGATATATAATTGTGTATCCTTAAACTTTTTCGAAATATATTTAGACATGGTACAACTGATATCTTAAATATAAACGTGATATCTAAAATATATAAGTATTTTATGTGACCATTAGTGTAACTTATTTTGGATATATTGTGGATATTATTATTAATTTATTAAAAATACTTTTATACTTTTTGCTTGGAGGTATTTTATAACATTAATATTAATAAGACGTATAATATGGTAATGAGATATAAAATTTTTTTATTTAATCACTATTAAAATGAATTTATCATTTTCATTCTACTGTATCTATAGATACTAATTTTTTATGTAAAAAATTAAATATATTCATTTAGTTGTTTTAAATAGTAAATTTGTTAATTTTATTATAACTAAATATAACTCATAACAGTAAAAAGTCCTTTGAATATCTCAAAAGATTATTATATCTTAATTTATTATTCTATATATTATATAATAGATAAAATTAAATAATATTTATTATTTCTTATTATTTGTTTTATAAATAAAGTTTAATAGAAAAGATACTTTACACGCAATTGATTTTTAGATGATAAATAAAATTAATATTCGATAGATCTTTATTTTAAAATTAATAAACGAATATTTTTATTAAGAATATCTTTATAAGATCATATTAAAAGAATTATTTTAAGCGCTATCTTTTTGTAGTATAGATATTTTACTAATATTATAAATTAAGATTTATTTATTTTTTAGATATTCTAAATTTTGTAAATTTTCATACTATACGATATTATAGCATTATATAAAAAGAGAATGTAACATATATTTAATATCTTATAAAATATTGGAGATGACATTTGAAATTAGTTATAAATAGAAAATCAATTAAAACAATATTTTATAAAAATCATTCTTTATTTCTAAAAAAAAGTAAATATAGGACAGTGATCGGAATCAAATCTCTTTTTACGAAACTTGAACAGAAATTTTGTTTTTAAAATGGGTGATTAATAAAATCAGATCAAGATTTATTATACTTTATTACTCTTCTATTATATAAGTACTTCTATTGTGGGTAAATATGTCATGATTATCTATATAACTTATGAATATTTTTTATTTTTATATTTATCAGTGTTATAACAATTTTATATACCATATTTAATAGTTAATTTTTATGACTAATATTAAAACATAATTTTGATTCATGATACTACAAATTATTTGAATCAATGTTTAAAAAATTTGTTATAAACTATAGTTGTAAAAGAAAAATAAATAGTATTAATATCTTTATAAAAAATTTTAATTAAATTATCATGGATGTTACAATTGATTATTACTGTTAAACTTATATTTTTATAAATTATTATTTTATCTTAACAATAAAATTTAATGTTTATCTACTCAATGGAATCAAAGTATTACAATTTATTTAACGAAGCATAATTTTAGGCATGGAAAGACATTTGTAATTATATTACAAAATATTCTTTATTGAATCATACATTTATTAATTACATGTTTTTTTAAATTAATTATTGTAAGTAACTTATACGAATTTCCTTAGTGACTTGTGTCATTAATGTTAATATTATATTAAGATGTATTGAAATTTATCAAGTATTTCACTTAATTTGTTTATTATTATAAAAAAGTTTACATTCATTATATTGTCCAGTTTTTAGTTAATTTAAATTATTTATAAAGTCTAGTGTTTGTAAATGTTTTATTTACTAAAATTAATAAATTCTTATGTTTCATATTAATTGGTGCTATATTTTTTAAATTATATATTCCTTACTATAAAATTTTATAGATATTTTATTAAAATCATGTTTGATTTGAATCATCTTTATGATATCTTACTTTATACCTCTAAAAATTGATTTTCGATTTTCATTTTATTCAGTCAAAAAATTTTTTATAATGATTGATGATCTTTTATACTATTTATGAGATTATATGAAAGAATAATCCGTTAGTTTGAAATTGGTCGATTAGGTTTTAATTATTCACTTTAAAATGAAAAGTTTACATGTGTATAATATTTATGAAATATAATAAATTTTCAGAATATGTAAGAAATAAAATTTCGTTCTTTAATATTAGTTTAAGTAATTTTTAATTCAACTATATTTTCGTATTCTTATTGTTGTATGGATTTGAAAAATATTACTATTTAGATTTATCTTTGAATGATATAAAATACATTTAAGAATAGTATATTCATTGTTTAGCTTCAAAAAATTCTTCAAAAAGATATTCTACATACTATTTAGATATTATCAAAAGAATATATATCAACAGCAGAAATTTTAGACTCTTTAATCAAAGTTTTCTCATAACAAATATTTCTCATAACAAATATATAAAAATATACAAGAAAGTGTGGGTCGTTAAAGGTATGACTAGTCTTTCCCTCTAAGCGTAACTCAGAACTATGTTCCAAATATTTTGATCACTCGGAACTAGGAACTTAATTATGAAACTACAGCGTAGAAATAGCCAAGCTGCAATTATTCCGGAAGGAAAAAGTTGGTCTCTCGGCTACAATTTCCTAATATGTTTCAGTGTAGTACACACTGATGAGATAAATACTGGTAAGCCATTAAAAATATGCTTCTGTTCAACTCGCATAACCATACGTATCTATAAATGGAAATCACTTAAGTGGCTGCGAGATGAACAGGCGAATGCTAAAGAAAAGGAATAAAGGGAAAGCACAATAATGGATTAGTCGAATAGTCGAGTAGCGGAGCAGTTTTGGCATAGCGCAACTAAGGAAATACACTGATTGACACAATGAATAAGGCGTAGGAATCCCAGGGCGCGGCGAATCCACAGAGCTGAGGACGCATTAATCGAGAAAGGAAGCGTCGAGTGGAGAAAAGAGAAGAGCCACTGCGTGCAAGTTGGGCAATGAGGTCCATTGGCGGGATCTCTCCGATAAAGGCGTATCTTTGTCGCATGTGCGCTCGCGCGGACTCGGATTGTCTTGGCGGTGGCCTTGTGTAGTAATAAGGTGGAGTGGAGTGGCCGCTCGCTCGAACAATGGATGTGTCCGGGAGCTGCGGGTGTAAGGGAGAGGGAGCAAAGTGCGTGCGGTAACGAGGAGCGTGGCTCCCGCGGCATCTGCGAAGGACAAGAGAGAAAGAGAGAGCGCTTGCGAACGGCGGCAGGATGGAAGAGAAACGCTCTCGCCATATATCAAGGCGTGTGCAGCTCGCCGAGAGACCGATAACGAGCTCTCGAGGAGAAAGAGGAACTGTTGCTGCTGCCGTTGCGCTGCCGTTGCTGCTGTTGCCGTTGCCGCCGCTGCTCGTCTTCCTCTTTGCACTTGCCCTACCTCGCCCTTCTCCTTCCACATAGTTATTTAACTCTCAGTTTTCCATCACTATCGATATAGGAATTTCCGTCTCCGACCGGCCAGGTCTTCTCTATCGGAGACTCGTTTCAGCCCCCAACATAATATCCATCCCTTTGATTGTTTCTTTTTTTTAAAGAGCGCTTTGAACGCGCTATTTCCGGATTTCATAAAAAATTGTCTCTTACTTAGGTTGAAGGTGAGGTGCAAAATTAAGCCACTATTTGAAAATTTGCCAAGCATTATGCACAGTAATATTATTTATTTCGTAATTAAATCATTATTATTTTAACCATCTTATTTGCTACGTGTGGAGAGTAATAAAAACTGAAATCTTTCTAAAGATAATCGATTTTCTAATTATAATGTAAGCAGTTAGGGCATAGCTTAGAATAAAGTCTCAAATAGTTCAACTTTCTAAGCATTGCTGTAAATTATTATGTCTAACGAGCAATTCAATTTTAATCATTAAATATTAATATAATATGTCTAAACTTAAATTTATATTACCGCAACATACTCATTGTCGTATATGTATAGTATATTATTATATAGCCTTTATTATTAATTATTCTTATAATACTTTTGATATTAATTTTAATAATGACAGTTATATACATATACACATATACAAAACATTACATTATTATGACAAATATCGATTTCCACATAAAAAATTTATCGGAAAAATTTTTTAAGCAAAGATAATAGAATTTTTAATTATGACATCGTTTTTTACATAAATAGGATTGAAATAAACTGTTTAATTGGAAGCCTACTCTCGTTATTAAGTACAATTGTTCGCGATAATTTATATTTTCGTCCAAAAGTACTAATTTTTAAAATTCAATTCACATATCAAAAATATTTGTTACGGATAAAATAATTACATAAAAAATAATAGTTTTCGATTAAAGTTAATTCATTGTATCTACATAAAAAAAGAAATAATTGATTAAATTATTGAATCAACATTTGCAGTTTTTTTAATCAATATTTCGATTGAAACGTATTTCTGTCATATATTTGATCATTTAATATCATGTTAATGAAATAATTATAAAAGTAAATGATAAATTTAAACAAGTAATACTTTTTTCTATATCATAAATATTTTTATTTATGTTGCTTAGATAAAAATAGAAGTTTTTTTTATCAATTATTGTAAGTAATACTCATCGTACATTTAATACATTGATTCGAGGGAACATAAATGGATTCTACAGATTTCTGCATGCCTTTCAATATAGATACTGTGTTCTAGAAATTGAACACCCGTAGTATATGTTAAAGAGATGTAGTTATCTAAATATAGATATTCTCTTAACCGTGTAATTTATGTAGAAAGATTTTTATTTTGCACATTGAATCAACCAGTGATCCAATCTTGATATATCAAGGCTCATTTTCTTCATAAATAAATACTCTATCGGTGATTGGCTTAGAATTTTTTATCTAATATTTATTACACTACTTTACATTTCATTATTTTACTACATCTTCTATTTACGGTAAATATAAAATGGAAAAATTATAAATGAAAATCGTTAAAACAGTTATGCTACGAAGAATATATTCATCAAGAAAGCAAACTTTGGTATATTAAAATAAATCCGATAATTACTTAGGCATTATGTTCAAAAGCAAAAATTGAAAATATCAAGCATAGAAAGTTCAGTCAAAGTTAAATACAGACGAGTTTTCATAGCAAAACAATAGTGCAATAAATAGAGAAAGTGGAGTTATTATAGATTCGTTGTTTCTTCATTTAAGAATGCAATCAACTTACAAATGTTAATAGCTGCTTTTCGTTGACATCGATTAAATAGAGGCAAGCTAATTTTCGTCTATTTCTATTTAACG
The DNA here is from genome assembly GCA_018907195.1 of Dolichoris vasculosae. Classification (NCBI taxonomy): domain Eukaryota; kingdom Metazoa; phylum Arthropoda; class Insecta; order Hymenoptera; family Agaonidae; genus Dolichoris; species Dolichoris vasculosae. The sequence goes on along the minus strand of JACCHY010000005.1, from coordinate 18,543,461 downwards.
TAACAAGAAATGAAAATTCAAAGATTTGAATAAGTAATGAAGCGCTGGACATTAAACACATAAAATACGTTAAATTTTAAGCAATAATCAAGGTGACGAGGAAGAAAGCTTTTTTTAATTTGACGAGGGACTTAGTTTTTTATAAATCATCTCCTTACTCAATAAAATTACTCGCGGCAAATCTAAAGTGAAGACAACATTCGTAGGTATGTAAAAAGTAAAGAACTGCTCGGTTGAGATCGAAAGAGAGAAGGAGGAGGAATGAGAGACAGAGAACGAGAGAAGAGCAAAGAGCTTTTTTAAGGAGCCTGCTCAGGTGATTCGCCTCTACCAGTGTAAAAGCGAAAGCGGATATAGATCGGTCAATGGGTGTCAGAGAAGAGCCAGGGAGCGATATTGTAATTCGGGAACTGGTCTAAGGAACGAGTGCACACACGCGTTACATAACTCGGACAAGTCTCGCGCGAAAAGAGGAAGGTGACTCGCTCGCATTTATAAGGGAACACGGTATAAATCAAAGGGCTAATATATATATATATATATATATACCGCGAGGCCGTGGAGGCACTTTTTATCAAGAGCGAGAAGAGAACTGTTGCTGCCCATAAGACAATGCGTAGAGCATTTACATACGCGAGTGCACGGCGGCGGCGCTGGGGGCTACTCGTTTCCCGTACCGAGCCTCCGCAAAACGGCTAAGCGGCCAAGGGGGTACACTCGTACACTTACAGCCCCGCGTGTATATTTATACGTATAGACCGAGGCCGAAGCGAGAGCGACCGGCAATTATCGTGCTTTGCCCGCGGCTTCTGCAGGTTCTTGGTGGGTCCGACTCGCTCTCTTTCCTCCTCGCCTTCCCGTCCAACCCTACCCCTTCTCGCTTCCTCTCTTCCTTCTCTCTCCCGACGCTCGTATTCCAAACACGCGCTTTTGCCTTTTTCAAATCCAACTTCGCTCCTGGCCTCCCCGCATCTGCGTCTATATAAAAAATGCCTGCGTACGCTTCGCTCCGCTATAGATCAGCGATCTCACTGGAGTTGCGCGTTAAGCAGCGACGACGGCGGCGGCGGTCGCGGCTCTTTTCATCTTCCGCGCGCTCGTGTCTTTTCATTTGCGTATTGTTCATACTTTTCTGGATTCTTTCGATTTGTCGCTTATCGATGCGAGAGCCCTGTATAATTGGCTATTGGCGCGATGCGCTTGTTATTCTGCGGCGTTGCAGTCCCTTGCTTCGCCGCGCGAATCTCGCTTTACGAGTATTTCTTTAAATTCCCTTTGAGAATTCGTTCGCTCGGTTCTTCTTTTTCGGGGGCAAAGGTTCTTGCGCTTCCATATTCATGGATTTCGAATAAAGATACTTTTGATCGTCTTTCGAACGGTATGCGTGGCAAACGTTTTAAGGTGTAAAAGAATCGAACGCTTCGGGTACGAAATTGACGGAGCGACGAATTATTTTGGCAATCGAGAGCGTATCGGTAATTATTCTTTCGCGCGTGGTAGGAACAAATGAGAATAAATGAATAAAAATAAAGGTAGCGGTGGTGATACCGGCACGAAAGCAATCGTCGAAATACGCGGATCCGTGCTCTTGGTTCCAAAGCGATACCTTTCACCTACGTACAAGTAGCTTTCTTCGAAAAAAGCGGACGCGAACGTCCACGGCTACGGAGAACTAAGTAGATTATGCATAGAGTAGCGCTGTGACAAAGTCGATTCACGACAGTTCCATCGATAGGTGAAATCGGCAAAAAATGGGACGAGAAAAAAACGAAACAAAGTTCTTCTTTCGGAGGAGCGCGAAGCGCACGATTTGCTGAAAGAAGAAGAGAGAGAAGTCGATAGTTGGAGGCTTCCCGATCTTCCGAGTCCCAAGTCTCGCGTAAAAACGTCTAAAGGAGCAGTCGGTCGCGAGGACGCGAGCACGGCTTCTTAGGTTATATACAGTGTAGAGAGGAGAGGAAAGAGTCTCTTTCTCGAGTTGACGTAGAAGAATTTAGGAGAGACGGCAAGAGCAAAAGCGGAGGCAGGAGAGCTCGCGGGTTGGGCCTCTTTGAAGTCTAAAAACAATGGCATTGTCTCTTCAGTCTAGCGTCGAAGTTCCTCGCCTCTTCCCGATGCCGCTTGCCGCGCGTGCAGACGCCCGGTCGTCCAGTTTAGGGAAAAGAGCGCATATAAAGGAGAACGCCGATCGTCGGTCCGCCACTCGAGTCCAACGCTGATGTATTTATGAGTCCTTTATCAAAGCCCTGGGACCGTCTCTGTCTTATTCTCTGTTTGTGCAGTTAATGCTCTGGAGCGCGCAACAGCGTAACGCGCGCACTTGGTTTTAATGGAGCTGTTGCAACGAGGAGAGTTGCTGTTGCGGCTCTTGCTGCTGTCGCGTCCCATATGGTAGTATCACTTCAACTACCGTGCTACACTCCACTGCCAATCCTCTTTTACGACTACGCGAATCCTCTTCATCCTCCTTTTTTGAAAAGCGAGATTTATGTTTGACAGAACCACTTTCTTGCTGACTGCGAAATCCAATAGCGTTCCTACTTACCTAACCCCTTCATTTATTCATTTTCTCTGTTTTTTATTTCCATTATCTTCAAAACTCGACTATATTTCCTACGCATTTTGAAAAAAGATAATAACTAACAGTTCGAATATATATTTTCTATATATTTTCAAATTAAACTTTTTCTTAATTATTATAGTTTTTTTAAAAAAATATAATAATTTATGATTTTATAGATTCGTTCACCTAAGTTTAGATGAGTTTTTTGGATTGATGAGATTCTTTGGATTGAATCGGAATTCAAAATCTTTGATTATTAAATTTATTACTAGTTTTTATAATTATTCGTTAAATTTGAATTTTATTTTATTTTCGAGTAGTTTTTTGATCAACGAAGTAAAATTTTTTTTTTTTCTACAAAGAAAAAATATAAAATACAACAGGTTTCAATTAATATTACATATTTTCAATAATGCAAGTAATCAAATCTTAATAATATCAATATTATTAGCATTTGATCAGTTTTGTATCAAAAGTCTCTATAAAGAGTTTAATCAAATCCAATAAATGCCGATAAATATATTTTTACTGTGTTTAAACAAGCTAGTGATACTAAATAACATTTTTAAATGTTCCAAAAATTATTTTGAAAAAGTATTTTTCAATTTGCTAATATTGAAACTGTTCCGCTTAAAATTATTAAGTAACTCATAACCATTAAGAATATTTTTTGTATTAAAATTATTAAATTAATTATATAAAGTATATTACTATAATCGATTTTTCAGAATCAAATTTAATTTCAATATTAAATTGTCATAATAAGAAAAGGAACTGATTCCTTTAAATTATATTTACTAAATATTATAAGCATTCGTTAATAGTTATTTCATACTATTATCTATAAATAATATACCTTTTGGTTGCGAAAAAAAATATGTATAATAATTTCTATACATATTATGCAGTAAAAATAGTTAAAAATAGTTAAATGCAAAAGATAGTTAATTGGTTATTTAATACTAGGTGATGAAAATTTTTCTTTTCTTCCTTAAAATATTTTTATAATTAATTTCGTATATTAAAAATAATTATAATACATGAATTTTTCGAATTTTTCATTATGAATATAAAAAAATTATGAAAATAAATAAACTGAAAATGACTATTAAGTATTTCTAACTATTGTTAAATATATTGAAATATTTTTATGGATATTGTTTAATTATCATAATTAAAATAACTTGTTTCTCTGGTAAACAAATTCTTATATAAATTCTTCACGAGAAAATAATCTGTTCTCAATTATACTCATCAGATTTTATAGTTTCACCCTATTTTTTGATATAACACTGTATTCTCCAACGAATAATTCGAAGAATAATAAGGGATCTCTACCACATGAAAGGAATTTCGTGGCATTGTCGTGACTCGTCTACGTGATCGTAGCGAATATGGTAAAAGAAGAGTCGGAGTCCATTTGGAGTTTTCGCTCCGAGAACGGTATCGATTTCTCTACTTTGTACCTTTGTAGTTTTGTAAGTTCGTTCAAGGCTCATTCCGAAAAATTCTGGCGATTCAAATTCCCGAAAGATCCGTAAGGGCCGTCCATGGTGCTCGTCACTCGGAAAGGTCCTCGACGTCGGCGGTACCCTTCCAATTTACATTTTTCCCCAGGCATGCCTGAGCGACCCGAGCATCGGTGATCCTTCGAAAAGATCGATTCAGCGAAACGTGCATTCTGCGGCTCGCGGCTCGCGGCTCGCGGAGCGTATGCGAGCTTCTTCTTTTTTCTCGGCAAAAAAGACACGACCGGATGAGAGAGAGAGAGAAAGAGAGAGACCATTAAACTATACTGTCTCGTCTCTCCCCTTTGCGCTTTCTTTGATTCTTCGTGCGTTCTTCCGCGCACGACGGAGCCGCTGAGACGGACAGACTGAGCGATGTCGATGCTTTGTCTTTCGTCGCACATCGCTTCTAATGCATCTCGGACACGTGGAATCCCGAGGTCACGGCAACTTGGTCCTCATCTGCCCAATTGCGTTCTTCTTTTCAGCAACGCGGCATTTTTATCCATTTTGCGCACCAAATGTGTAACTTTTTTTCATGTGTATACGGTTAAAGAGACGCGAATCGTCTGCAACATAAAATCGTTCATATTTTATAGCTCCGAAAAATCAAATACAATCCATCTCAGTCCTATGGTCCCGGTAGAATTGTTTACCAATGAAAATCGAACATTTATTTTATAACGCAACATAATCGGTACGATTCTTTATTTTACTTGTTACTTCTACCAAAATAAATTGTACTACTACCGTTACAGTCACGTAGCCGATACAATTTTTTAATTTTACACTTGGTTCATTAAGGTTATCATATTTCAAATTTATAAAAACACGAACTGTTTGCGTTCAAAATTATTAATTTTAATTCCTATACAACGCTTTCTTATTCGTACTGCGAGAATGGTGAACGAATCGATCAATAGAGTTCTTAAATGTTTTTTAATTACATCACTATTGATTTATCGCTGGTATAAAAATAAAATTTTATATTCTTATTAATTATCATTATTTATCGATATTCGATAAATCAATCAACATTTATTTCAGTCATTAAAAATATTTTTGAACGTATATCAATTTTTAACATCGAACCGAAGTTGATTACTAGACCTTACTTTTACGAGAAAGGTAAAGCTTTTTTCGACTCAAAGAGCGGAGACTTAAAATTTTGAGAAATTATGAAAGTAGATCACGAGGCATCGCCATCACAACTAAATTGAATGAGAAAAGTAGTCAAGATCTTTAAGAATAAAAAAAGTAATCGAGTCACGAAAGGCTGGAATCACCGGTTTGACCCTTGCTACAGTTAATTATAGGCTTGATTTATATCAAAAAAAAAAATTAAAAAACAAGGTTGATTATCGATTAGTAAGTTTAAAATTACGAAAATTTAGATCGGGATAAAAATATCGTTTCCTTAAAAATCGCCAAAGTTTATTGGAAGTACACGCGAAAATCAATACGCTGTAAAAGTGGAGTATAGTGGAAATATAAAGTATAAAGTGTGAAAGTGGAAAAATATTTAAGAATTATAAAGTAGAAGATGCTTAAAGTATCAAAGATAAATGGAGTTAGCGCAATAATAATTAATGAAATGTTGAGATATGCGAAACTCTCGAGTCGCAAGAAAGAAACAGGTCGAACGTCCGTTTTGAATATGGAATAAATCGATAGCTCGGAGTTGAAATGAAGAGGTGGGTAAAAAGGTACCGGTTTACTGGTGACTAAGAGTATGAGGTCGGTAGTCGAGGGGTAGGCGTTTAGATAAAAATGCGCGATTAATCGACGAGCTCTACTTGAATTACAGCTCTCCGCGCGGACCCGAATGAGAAATATCCGGCAAAAGCTTATACCCGATCCGTGCGTTTCGGACAGCAACGCGCGCCTGTGCAAATTGCTGAGCGGCTCATAAGTATGCGAATTTAATGGCGGCGCGGACGCCACGGTAGCACAAAGCGTTTATCGGTCGCGACGTACGCACACGCGTATCCAAAGAAGAGCGAGAGAGAGCGTCTCCGAGTGCTTATTGATCGTCGTAATTAAAGAGGCGCGCGTCATTTATTATGCTGCACTGCTTTAATTAGACGTCATCAATTCAGGCGGGATGCTGGGCTTTGGTTCCGCTGCCGCCGAGCGCGATCGAGAGCCACACTGACCGTTGCCGAGACTCTTAGTATTTTTGCCGTCGCGCTAGCTCATCAACGCGTACGATACCTATCGCTTTGCGGGCCCGAGCCATTTTCGAGAACGAGCACCTTCCTCTTTTCGCGAATTAATCTCTCCTCTCCCTTTTTCTCTTTATTTCCTCATTTCAATTTCAAATTATACACCGTGTACAAAGTTTGACCAATGAGAGCCCTGTTAAATGAAAATATATTTGCGTTTCGGTGGTTATCCCTTTTCATTCCGGCCAGGATCCTTTCGTTATTTTACTCTGAGAAAGAAGACGATTTTACCACCGTCAGCACAAATCAAGTTTTTCAAGAAATTTCGTTCCGCTCGCTTATACGCGTCGGAGAAGATGGGCCTTTTCGAAACCAGACGCAAGAACTTTCGTCTTCTAATTACAGCAAACTCGGTATAAACACGTCTTTCTATAAATATGACAATTTTCTTTTTCCATATATTATTTTCTCTATAGATTAAATCTCTATCTAATTATTCGCTTTCAATTTTCACTTAGTCTTCAACTGTTTTTCCTTTTTTATTAATTACCGTGGATTGTTCAATAATTTTATATATTTTTCATTATGAAAACTGTATTTAATTATAGGAATATTTACGCCATCTTTGCAATAAATATTAAGAAAATTCTGAGAAAGCAATTTGTTTAAAATAAATTTACAACTATATATATAAAAAATTTAATATATATCATCGATGTTTATTACTTTAAGTACGAATCATGCATAAAATGATACAATTTATATTACGCGTATAAAAAATAATTATTTAATACTTGCTGTTGAATAGAATTAATTTATTTTGATAAAAATAATTTATATACATAATTTGCATAATAGATACAATGTTCTGCTTATACTTTGAAGAGCATATGCTATATTACTTTTCTGACTACTGATGAAGTTGTATTTACGGAAAAAAAATTTTAAATTATAAAAGTTTTTTACCACATTTTTATACTTGTATCAACATTATATTATGTTCCATTAATAATTTCATTAAGAATTAATTAATCTTAATAATTTTGATCACTGATTTTACGAATTATTTATTCTAATTAAAATTCATATGTAGATATAGAAAGTAATTAAATATAAAATAATTATAATACTTGGAAAATTTATATAAAAGTATTGTATAAAACAAACACATTATGAGAATTAAAAAATAGCCTGATTTCTTTTTTTATTTCAATTATCATAACTAAATAAAATAATGATCAAAAAACTTTCGTAAAGGTTAAATAATTATAGGAAATTTTAATCTATCTTATAAAAAATAAAAAATAAGAAAATATTTCGAAAAATATTAAAAAGTCTTTTAAATGAATACAAAATCAATTATTAGCCACAGAAGTTGATATAAATATATTGCATTGATTAGAAAAATAAATAAAATAATATAAATAATTTTGTACATTACGTTCAGTTCATTATAAATTTATATTTTATTTTATATTATTTGCAATATAAAATTTTATAAACATATAAATCGATATAAAGTAATGTAGATGTTTAAACTTATAAGCTAAATATTCGAATAACTTTGTAGTATACAATGTGCGAATTACAGCGTATATAGAACCGGTAAAATTAGTTCAGATCAGTATTGAATTCACAGAAAACAAAATGATGGTCGGAAATTTGAATAAACGTGCGAACTGTATAAAGCAAGTGTCAAATTCAATGGCTGATTCAATTCAGACTCGAACTACTTGGAATACAGGTTTCTTTTCATTATAAATACAAGTCAGAGGGAATACATCGGGCCCCGCTGACAAAGAAAATCAGTAAGCCGAACGAAACACGCGAATAAGAGAAAGAAGCGAAGAGGGAGCGTGAGAGAAAGAAAGAGAGAACGAGGAAGACGGAGAGGCGGGAGAACGCGATAGTAGGCGAGAAACATGGGGAAAAAGACGCGAGTGAATCGGAGGCACGGGGGTCATACAAGAGGTCTGAGGGATCGCGAAAGTCAGAGGTCGTAGGTCGTATAGCAGCTACGTAGCCCTGATCTTCGACCCACTTCTTCCTCTCGAGTTCCTTGGGCCCCTACCTCGCGCTCACGCTAGCTGGGTTTATACTCTCGGACTCGGTATCGCAACCGCACTGACGCAGCGGAATATTTCTCGTTTTCTTCAAAACTTTTTATACTCGTTACGCTTCCTACGTCTTTTTTTCTTTTATTTTTTTTAATTTTCTTTTATTTTCTTTTATTTTCTTTTATTTTATTTATTTTTAACGATTAATCGAATTGAAGAGCATTTTCACAGCGTTCCTCGCTCTCCAGCTATTTTTTTGTATCTTTTTTCTCCTTGGTTAAATCGAATGTAAATACTCGATACATTCATCTATACTTTTAGGTTTCTTGAATTACTAATATACTTGTTTATCTAAATTATTATGCATTTATTTATTATATGATAGAATATAAAATAACGTATAAATTAATGAAAAAGAATCAATATTTGTCATATGTAATTTCTTTGTATTTCTTTAAATTACTTTAAATATCGGTATATTGATAATATTATAAAATCAAAAATAATTTCGAAGTAATATCTGAGAGTTAACATATCATAATTACTTATACGTCATGTAATTATTAGTTCGACGATTTAGAATAATTTCGGTAATATTCTATCGAAATATTGTACGAAACATACGAATCGTAACTATACAAATATTAATTAATAAAAGTTTTAGCATTGAATTATTTAGCAGTTCGAAGGTAGAATTATGTTTAAATTCAATACGAGAGAGAAACTATTTGATTTTAAATTAAAAATTTATTACTATTAATTATATTAAAAATAATAATCAATAACTTTTAATTGATTAATTCTTTAACTTCTCTCTAATATATAAAAAATATTGAGAAGATAATGCTACGAGTCATTGTCTTATCAATGAATCAGCGTAACGAGTACTGAAATGTAAAGATTCGATTATCAAATTACGTAAGTTTAAAGATGAGGCAGATGCAAGGGAAAAATCGTGAAATAGGTAATGTTACAATAAAATGTTAAATAAAGAAAAAGCGAAAGAGAACAAGTAAGATACATCAAAGGTGTAGAATAAAATGTTAAAGTTTTTAGTTATAGTATAAAATAAAGTGTTTATTGAATACGATATTACGGTATGAATACGCGCGTGTACGAATCTGGTATTCCCGGTGTACATTGGAATTGCGGTTCAATCTTCGAGTCACGTAGGCGCGAGAGAGCCACGCGTTCGTTCGGCTAATTACGGGCAATCAGGAACGCGCTCTACCTTATGCAAATCACATTGTATAAAAGGAATCGCACGTCCCGCCGAAGAAAGCGATCGCTGGTTGTGAACGCAACGATAGACCGGTTTTATCGGACGATAAAAATTGTCATTAACCCCGACGACGAAGCGCGTAGTTGGAGGATTACGCTCTTGCGGCGAACCGCGAAGCCCTTATGCGCGAGCTTTACGATAGCGACGATTTTTCGGCTCGGCCAAATTGCACGATAAATACAGCCTTCGAACGTAGCTTCTATTATACGAATTCGTTCCATTTTCAACGAATGAATACAAGGAAGGTCATTTCCATTTACCTAAACCCAGACGAGTCACGACAATTTTACGGATATTAAACCGTCTGTCGATGTTTTTAGATCGACTTTTCGACGCGCCAATTTTTTTCCTTCGGTAACGCTTTAAATTTTAATAAAGTTAGTTTCCTCATTGATGAACTGGAAATTTTATACGCTGACTGGTTTAGCGTTTAAAAAATTTTTTCCGTATACAGCCTAGTCATCCATTTGGATTCGACTTTTCACTTTGAGGATTAACTCGAGAGATAATAAGATAAAAATTCCAATCGTGGGACGAAGTATCGCAAAATTGCTCTTAAAATCCGATTTCTTTTTTAATATTATTTTTATAAAATAATTTCTATTTATAAGTCTTTTTTTTAGACTAAAACATTAAATATAAATTTTATACATTTTGAGACTATCATCGCATCTCTTTTGTACGTAATCATACGTTAAATTCAAAAGATAAAAAAGTATTAATAAAGTTAAACATGATTTTCTCGGTAAAGACGCAACGAATTTTTCACGACGTTCACAATACATCGTTATATCTGTATTAAATATATTGGTTGGTAAACATATAAATAATCAGCATTTATATCGATACATAATCTAATATTTTTTCGAATAGTGAAAATTCGAATTAGAAGGAAAATCGCAAGTCCTAACGAAGTTTCTTAAGAAAGAAAGCATATTCTCTATAGAGATTTATGCTCGTAAGCGTCCGATAAGTTACGAAAGTGCTCACTTGTGCAGTACACTGCGTAACACGAGTTGTCCTCGCGTAATTTTCCGGCAGGGAGTTCGCGATAATCGGGGCATAAGTTTTGTGTCGCGAAGGTAGGCTCTTTCAGCTGCGCTCGGTCGCCTCCTTCTTAACCTCCACCACCTTACCAAAGAACCGCCCACTAGGTCTCCTTCTTTCTATCGCTTTCTCTCTCTCACTCTCTGTCGCCCTTGCATATATTCCGTCCGTGCCTCGAGCGGCATCTTTGTTTCTCGCAACACCAACGCAATCTTCGCATTTCTCTTTCTTTCGCTTGACTCCCACGCTACGCGAATCGGCTCGCGTCACGCGCCCGTTTACAAGTGTGCACCGTATTATTCTATTTCACGATCTGCTTCTCGTAAATATGATGTCTGCCTTATGGGCAAGTAAAAGAAAAATAATGCTATTACCACTTATAAACCAATTCCAACCGCTATTACAATGTCCGAGTATTTATGAACCCGTTTTTTACATTGAACAAGGCCACTTGTAAGCTTTACAAACACCGTTGTCCGCTCACTTTTTTTAAGAGCCAGAGAAATCCGATGTAAAAATTCCGCGAGAATCGATGAATACTGGTCGGAGTCGCTAAATCAATCTTACCATACCTAATAAACTGGAGAATAGTATATCAATGATGCAATTGCTTTGTATTATTCTCAAACCTAAAGTTACATTAGTAGCTCGGTGACTATCGTTAAATAACTTTACAGCATTATTCTTCAGAAAGCTTTTTTATATGAAATTCCAATAGAAAATCATAGGTATTAATTATGATATTTATATAAAATTTTTTATTAAATATTGTCTATGTATATTCATTCTATAAAAAATGTTATGTTGTTTTAGTTTCATTTATGGAAATAGAATAAAATAGTTGTTGATAGAGTAAATTATTTCAATTTAAATCAATGATCGTAGAACTTTTAACTATAGATATTTATATAAATATAAGTAGCATTAGAAATAATTGAAGCGATAATTGGAATAAAGAAACTGTATCCTTGTGCCACGGTGTAGTAGCTAATTTAAATACTGTATTTCTTAAAATATGATTAACTCGGTACAAAGTGATTAATTGCGGAGAGAATAATTATAGTATAAAAAGTAATTTTAAATTAATCTATACTGTTGGTTTGTTTGCAGAAGCTTCGAAAAACGGCGCAACGATTCTGCAGGACGTCGACTACCTCGACATCTACCATCATCTCGGTGAGTCCGTATCAGTGCGAATCTCGTTTTAACGATCTCGTAACTCAGAAGCGCTTCGTGACTTTTCTCCTATAAATTATATCGATTGATTCACGTGCACCGCTTCTTCAAATATACGTATACCTTTCCGCGAGTACATCGCGACCTTATCGTTCGCGCGCTATTAATCAATTGTGTGCGTAATTGCGTTGGAATCAGAAGAACGAGAATCATTTGGTAGTATACGGAAGACGCGCGCACAACTCTTAAGACCAAAATCAATTACGCACAAATCCAAGAGCAGCTTTATTAATTGAATACGATCGCTGATGCGCGATTCTAGGTCGTAGCGCGTACACGTATGTCCAAAATGTCAAGGTTCTAGCTCGCACGAGGCAAGGAATTTTATCGTCGAAGACAAACTGAACCGGCGGGAGCTAAACCAGCAGCTCGTTCCATACGTAGTTGTATCGAGATCAACGTTCATATGTATTATTAAATCTTGTGCGTAATAGAACAATAACGCCACTCGCGTCGGATGACCTGCTTCTGAAAAGGATGTACTGTCACGAAGCTCAAGATCTCGATAACGTCATTAACGTGGGTTTGCGCGCGCGCATAACCCTTGGCTAGCCACTACTACTACTACTTCTAATACTACTACTGTGTGTATAGATCCAGATAGATCTGCCGATCGAGAAGAAGGCTTCTCTAAGGCGTGCGCCCGTCCCTTTGTGCCTTCCTCTTTTTTAGTCTTATTCTCGAGCTGCCACAGCATCGCGAGAAATGTATTCACGAATGTATCTCTTGATCTTTTTGATAAAAGAAATGTCGAGAATTGATCGCTGGCTATTTCTTCAACTCTTTTTTAATCTACTCTAATAATTTATAGACTATTTTATTTCCCTATTAAACGCTCTAAGCATAAAACGCTTTGAGTATAAAATTTTAAACCATTAGTGAATTCTAACGGCGAATATTTATACGTAGCTTTATCTTCGTATTTTGTTTCTTTTCTTAAACTGAGAAGCGATATACTTACTATTCGTTGGCTAGTTGACAGATTTCTTCGCGATCCGTGATAGAAAGTTACCAGTTATGTAGAGATGAAATGGCCGAAGCTTCTTCGAACCTGTTCAAACGTAGTGTGGGTATCGATGAAACAACCGTTGGAAAATTTTTCGATTCAAAGTAAAAATAATGTCGTTACATATCTTTACCTCGTGTGATCGATTGTTATCGTACGTTATCAAGCATTGATTTACTGGATCCCTTCACCCGTAAATCGCTTCTTTCGCTTTTATTCATTGCTCAAATTGATAAGCTGATACCGACGGCAAGTCATACTTGTCTTTCGGTTGGAATTAAATTGGAATTATGATTAATTTTACCCATCGTATCTTACCTAATTGTAAACCATCGCTTTCAACATGGATTAGATTTAATACTATATTTTAAGGACAGGCTTTTTTAAGTATACTGGTTTCTCATTGTTAACGAATATGTAACATTGCAAAAAATCGTAATTTATTTTTTTTAAATTTATTTTTACCATCAAGTTATTAAGAAAAAAATAACTGTTTTATTTTTTAAATCACATTTATAATTAATTTAAACGTCAAATATCTTATATCTTTGGCAGATTTAATATTCTAGGTTAAAACAATTATTGCGAAAACTTTTATACCATTTTATTCGAATTACGTAAGTTTGCATGTTATAGCTTCTCCTACATACTAAGAAGTAGTAAAAGCATGTCTTTGAAATAATCTTACATTATCTGCTCTTGCACAGTACGTAAATTTTGAAAATTGTAAAGTCAATGTTTTGAAAACAAATGTAAAAAAATGTATGAATTAATTTTAGCTTATTTTCTTTATAAAAGAAACTTTAAATGTTCGTACACGTTTAAAACAACATTAAATAATGCTAACGGTTTCTCTATTCAAAGAAATAACGATTAAAGTAGATACCTAATATTTAAATATTCGAAAGATGTTTTTACAGCACCAAATAGCAATATTAAATGACTCTTCTGTACATATTTTTTTCTATTGAAAAAAATCATCTTGCATGTTTTAACTGATTGATAGAAAATTAAAATCTCGAAGAACGTAATTACAAAAAGTATTGACAAAAAGTAAGGCTAGTTAAGAAAATATCAAGAGAATTAAAAAAAAATAGAAAGTAATTTGATTAAGTTCGAAAGCATCATCATTAATGAGCTATGGAATAATGGTATGAAAAAATAGAGTACATAATTTGTGTATATGAATTATTCAAGTGAGAAAATAAATTTCAAAAAGTAGACTCGATACCTCAGTGGTTCGTCTTCGAAGGGACCTCAGGCATTAATGGACGTAGGAATAAAATAGACTCGCGAAGAATGAAGCTGCCGGTTTACGTATAAGAATCTCGGTTGGGTGGCATTTGTTAGAATCAAGCGAGAGTTCGACAGTCTTTACCGCGACTACCAAGAGAAGACAGGATGCGAACATTGATCCGAGGCAAGCGTACGTAATGCGTTAGTTCCTGTAGAGGTTCATTCATTGCTTTTTGTCGGAACGAGTACCTGCCGCGGCTACTGCGCATCGCCATCAGCAGCATCTCGGTTACAGCGGGATTAGCCATGAGTAGCACAGAGTAGATGAATTTCAAGTGCTACCTGGTTAACGCCGGTTTTTGCTGCCGCGATCTCTCGGTATCCTCCGTCATGGGATAAGACGCGCTTTTCGATCTCGTTCTTACGCTTCTTGAATCGTTTCCGCTTTCCGCTCGTGACCGGAAATTTCTTCTGCAGTGCAAGTGTAACTTGCTGCTGATGATCTAACTACTGGTACGTTCAGAGGCGTGTCCTTTGCATCGCATTGCATTTTATACCGCGTTCGGTCACAACTCCACTCTATGCTTTCTGACGCTCGGCGAACAAAGTCATACTTTATTTAACCCAGCGTTGAACTTTGCACCGCTCGTGCAATTCAGTTTCACGGTCGCTCTTGCGAAATAAAGGAGTACGTTTATATTTTATTGCAAAGTACTCGTAAAAGCCCAAGACTCGAAGGGTTTTTTACAATTTGCTAAATGAATCCGCAACAGCTTCGGGTTACTCGTATCGTACGATATTACTTACGTTGGGTATTTATGTTTCATGCTTTTGTTTATAAAGTTGCTAAATTTTCCAATATTAAATTCATTGAATAAAAATATTGAAAATATTAATTATACAAATATCGAGAGATGCAAATATCTATTAGTAGTACTTTGATACCATATACATCGGTGTACGATAAATCGATAAAAATGTATGGAATCAAAAACAGTTCCATTTTTATAATTACTCGATGACCTTAGACCGTTTGGATTTTAAAAATATTGGATTGTTATTCAAACGTGCTATTTACTAATGTATACAATTAATTTTCATATAAATATGTAGATAATATTTTTCAAATAAATGTTAGTGCGATAAAAACAAAACTTACCAGATATTATTTTATTTTATTTTGAACGTTAACCTTGAATCATACTTTGGCTTCGTACAAACTTTTGTAGTTCATTAAAATGTATCGAGCATCCGTTATCGTAAGAATGACTAAATATATACAAAGAAAAGATACTTTCACAAAGGTAGTCGATTCTCTTGAATTTACAAGCGAAATGTACGAAGTATCGCGCTTGTATTAACGTGCAGTAACGAGACCGAATAATTACGAAAAATGACTCGTCGGATTATGTCTCGACAATCGCTCAGTGCTAAGCATAGACGATCGCGAGAAAACGCAGTACTTTGAAATGGTTCGTATTCGTATTCATTTCAAGGTATAAAATAAAAATACAAGTACACAAAGTGGATCGAGATTTTACGTTCGCTTATTGAAAATGATTAACTTACGTTATTTCAATCATTCTCCTTACACGTAATCTCGTTATTAGTTAACTAACTAAACTCGTTACTCGAATATTATAAAGAACCTACAACGACCTTTTTACCAAACCACAAATATGCGAAACTATTTTAAATTGATACCTAGATTTGAAATATTTCATTAAGCGGATGTTTTTCCATGGACACTTTTCGTCCAATTTCAATTAAAAAGTCGGCACTCGCACGAAGTTAAACAATATATATAGAAAGTGAGCGTAGAATAAGCGAATAGTTGAAATATTGTATCGCAATAGAAAAATATAAGAAACTTTTTATACGAATCGAGCAACAAGGTAAAATTAAACATTATCCGTAAAATTGGTAAAGTTCGAGTAAATGTGAAAATATCTAGCAAATGGATGGTAGAATGTATTTAGATAATTGCTCAATCGGTGAAATAATAAGAATCTACCGTTTACAAGTGAATAGTTTAACTTAAAAGAAAGATAATCTAGGGAACTAAAATAATGATTTAAACGAAACAATCTTAGGGTAGCATCCGTTGAAATTGAAATCAAGGCTGAAATCGAAATCAAAGTTAAAATGAAGGCTGAGGAAATTTAGAGAGCATCCGTCTAAGAATTCATGAAAGATGCTGCACGGCATTCACTGAAAATAAAGTAAAGAGCGTTTATTTTTTTGTCAATTTTACTCCTGAAAAACAGGCTTGCAAGCGGGAGACCCCGCCTTTCGCGTAAAGCCTCGCGCTCACGCGTGCAGTAAAAAGGGACTCTTGCGGGGACGGATGCACTCACGATGCAAAAATCGCGCTTACGTGCGTTGTGTGCGACGCCACTGGTTGCACGCGAGAGTAACAAGAGCATACCGCGCTGCAGCACGACGCAATCGCCGAGGGCTAGTGCTCCTCCCTTCTTCTTTCCCTCCTCCTCTTCCTCCACCACCTCCTCCTCATCCCCCTCCTCCTCACCTCCTCCTTCACCTCCTCCTTCACCTCCTCCTTCACCTCCCTTTCCCCTCCCCTTCCATTTCCCATCCTCTTCAGCATCTTCAGCCACTTCATCCTCCTCCTCTACCTCCTCTCGCCTCACCTCGCCTCGCCTCGCCTCGCCTCGCCTTGCCTCGCCTCGCCTCGTTTCACCCTCCGCACCCTCCTCAACATCCTCACCTTCCTTACCCTCCTCACCCCCGCCCATCGCTCTCGCGCTCTCTCTCTCTCTCTCTCTCTCTCTCTCTCTCTCTCTCTCACCGGCTTATTCATCCTTGCACCGCTCTCGATCCTTCTCCTTCTCTGTCCCTCCGCTCGCGTGCGTCCGTGGCTCCCCATCTACAAATATTCATCTCAGTCGCACTGCATTGAAATCTTGCAAACCGAAGAAAGTATCGGAGAATGCGAGATTAAGAGAGGGAAGAGCAGAAGAACAGCAGCGGTAAAAGCAGGAGCAGCATCGGAAGAAGAAGAAGAAGAAGAAGAAGAAGAAGAAGAAGTATAAGAAGACGATGAAGAAGAAGCAGAAGAAGTGAAAAGAGATGAAGAAGAAAGAAGAAGAAGAAGAAGAAGAAGCAAAGGTGGGAGAGGTCGTCCGGGATAAACATCCAAACCCCGCCCGGAACCAGTGGGGCTGCTCTCTCCTTCTCTCCTTCTCTCTCTCGTGCACATATGCGACACGCACACGTACACGCGCGTACACTTGCGCTCCCGCATACATATAAATACAAGCGAGCGCGCACGCGCTTAGTTCTGCTATCCTCTTTACTCCTCTGCTTACATTCGCCTCTCCCTCTGCGCCTCGCACGTTTCATCGCAGCCGCAACGCCGTCCTCGTCGACTTCGTTGTCGCGATCTTGTTCGGACTCTTTCAGCTCTCGTGACCTCCGTGAGCAAGCGAATCGAGTGTCCCGAGTGCAGTACATATATACGAGAGGACTCGACGGCCAACACACATCCGATCCGCAAGCGCGCGACACCTGCTATTCATCTTTTTTCGCGCCACGGCGGAAGACTCTAATGCATGTGCTGCGCGGGGGGAAGGAATTAAAATTCTTGCCGTATCTTACCTTCGAAATCGGACGTTGATTTACTTACTTTCAGCTATGGTCAAGTTAATCGAGTTTTCGTGTTCGCCCCTCGCCGATGCGAGCTCGGAGGCAGGGCTCGTGCGACACTCGGAATACGTTTTTCGCTCTCGCTGCGAACTCAACCTCTACGTGCTACCTCTGCACGGAGAAAGACAAAGAATCACGCTCGAATTAAAAAGTCTTATTTACATTCGTGCTGTGGTCTCCTGCTTTAAACGACGGCTTATCTGATGATGTATAACCACGGTCTAATATGCATAATGCAAAAACTAGAGTGTTTCTAGACTGATGGGAAAAGGGTGACACTTTTCATCTTGGTCAAGGGTAGCCCAGACCAATTATCGGCTTCGCTAAAAAAGCTCACCTTGTTCAACCGCTTAACCAAGTTATCGATCTTCCGGTATATTCGAATCCTATCGTTTGCGAATGTGATAACTCTTTTTCTATTTTACGATCCTTGAATAAACTTGGTTATATAACTCGGATGAAAATACCGTGAATCGATCGAACGTCGAATAAATTCTTCATTTATCTAAAATTCAAAATGAATTCAGCACGGGAGGAGCTTGATTATAGAATTTGAATTTGAAATATACTCGTTTACAAAATATATAATGTATACGATAACATCGTTGGTTTTTGCAAGTTAGAACCGTTGCAAATGTACGGGGCGCATCGTAGAACCGGAGAAAAATTTAACACGATAACGATTCGAGAGACGATTCAAATAATAAACGCAAATTTTTTATTTTACGTTAAATTTTAATATTTATTTTTATATACAAAGATTTCTCGCTGAAATATTGTATGTTACTGTATAATAAGTAATATTGGAGTTACGTTTACATTATTCGATTTAATTTTTATAGGTATATTTTATTACCGAGTACGACGACAATTCATGTATAATATTGGAAAATAAAGTTATTAAAATTGATAATTATTTTTAAAGATAAATCTGTTCTCCACGTAAACATAAGCATACTACGATTTACATATATAAAATATTACGAATAATAAGATTTTACTAAAATAGTTGTTTCAATGTGGAAATACAACGAAGGGTCTCTCCGAAGTAGAGCTACTCATTTCAGAATTTTAATAAAGTTTGAAAGACGAAGTAGAAGAAAATGAATACGAAGAAGAATAAGGAAGAAGAAATAGCGTTGGGAAAACGTCATTGACGAAGAAAATTTAAAATAGAAAAAGTGACGGTACTTATCCCGTTCTCTTCTGTATAGTTATATAAAGAGCAAAGTCGATATCTAGTTTGCTCGAGGAAAAAATCAGTAGTAAAATATAAAGCCCAACCTTAGTTTAGCTAAAGAGAATCTGTACGAGTGAGGGGAGTCGATAAGGATTCCGGGTGCAGACGGTGCCAAAATAAAATAAGCGCTCGGCTTATCCGATAAAAAGCTAGGTGTACCGACTATGTAATCTTGGCGGAGGCGAGGTACGAGTATCTTCCGGATCGGTTGTATAATAAAATGGTCCGGGGAGTACGCGGTATGCAGAGCGTTAGCATCGGCAAGTACGAGTTAAGCCGAGAAGTGAGATTTTCTCTCGATTGTTCATTTGAATGCGGGGCATACAAGAAGTCAGCTCTCGGAGCTGGAGAAGGAGGAAGAAGCGCAGGTTCCTTATTAACGCCCGCTGCACCCAAGGCTACTTAAAAGCTCGGCTAGGAGCGGAATCGAGTCGTCTCGTTTCTTTGGGGGGGCCTCGCTCTCGCGCTTTTCCCGACCGAGCAGCAAAGTCCCACTTTGAAATTTGCAGGTCTCCTCTTCCGGAGGAGTCCCCCTCGCTCGTCGGAGATGTGTTGTATGCAGGTCATTACGGTGTGCAGTATACGTACACGTGGAATAGTTTACGACTTTTAAATAAGTGGCCTCGTCGCGTTCCCAAACAATTTGCCGGTACCGCAGATTGCTCGTAAATAACGATAATCTATTCGCAACGCGGAAGATAAAAGTTCTCGTCCTTGCACGGCCGGACGTGTCCGGTCTCTGCTTCAAGAGAAAAAGAAAAAGAGAAAGAGGGGAGGAGAGCGAGAGAGCGAGAGAGCTACGCTTTCGACCGCTACTTATGCGCGCACTTATAACGCTTGCAAATGCACGAGGACGATGAAAACTCCAGTTTCCATCTAATAACATCGCCTGCCACCTTTTTGCATTATATGCTCGCTGGTTCGCTTGCCTCGACTCTTCTCTCGCATATCCCTGGCTTTTATTCTCTTTCCCTTATCCTGTCTCGGTCGCTTGCTTTTCTTCTCGGGTCTTTCTTTAGGGCTGTGCCTCTCTGAGAACTACGGAGAGAGGCTCTTGGCTCTGGGCGCTTGGCTCTCGGCTCTCGGCGTTCGGTCCCGGCCGCAGCTGTACTGTACTGCAGTTATTCATTTTTACGTCGCTCATTGCTCGGATTTTACGAGGCAAAAATTCGGAAATTGTACTTTGAACCGAGCGCGCGATTCTCGCGGTATTCGACCCGCGAGCGATTCTTCCTCGCTTTCCTCTTTCCTCCCCACCGGTGCTGATGTATACAAGGAGGTACCTCTGCTTCGCTTTGAGGGCAGTGTAGGCAGTGTAGGTTGCGAGTAGTTCCTTCGACACTCGGAGCACCGATGCAAATCTCGCTTGCTTCTTTTTACTTCGTCTTCGTTCGTTTCACGAACCCGAGGAGTTTGCGAAAAAGTCGCTTTTCTTCTTCTTCTTCATCTCTGACCCCTCCGCGATCTTACGTAAGCACATTCGGTGAAATATTCAGTCTACCTTTGGATGTGCTCGAAGGTTAAAGAATTAATGGCTTTGAGCAAATTGCCTCTTTTCTCTCAAACTGCTGCTTTTATGAATGCAAAATAGTCCGACTTTTTGCGATATTTTCTATCTCGCCTTTGCTCTTCAAAATTATCGATAATCGTTTTCAACCTTCGACGGTGACTTGAAATTTCTCTGTTTTCGATAGATAACTCGAATAACTCGAATGAAGCTGTTCAACGACTTAGTCAAATTCGACCGTTCCAAAACTATCTTTCAAAGCTTGTTTATTTAATCTTTCGCTTTTAACTCCTTTTACCACCATTTGTACGACATAAAATTTATTATAAGCTTTATTGAATAATAAGTAATTTGTTTATATAAATTAAAGTTTATGTTTTATATCATGGTAAAATTAATTACTTAGATAACGGCAATTGTATCGTTCGCTTTCCACTAATAAATATTTTTACGATCGTATTATGTATAATAAAGATAGCTGATCAAGATTATATAAAATACAAAGCCATATTTAAAATATTTATATTATTTAATAGTCTTTCTCTTTACTTTTTTATTACTTTATAAAAACTTCATTCATTTTAATAGATCATCATCGTTTGCATATTTTATTTGAATAGCGTCAGTTTTTGCATTATTTCGAAGAATTTAATTGAACTTGACTATACCGATAATCTGATACATAGTCTTAAAATGGAAAACTATTTTTATTTGCTTAAATAAAAACATATTATGAATTTTAACATGTATAACATGTACTCAAGTTAACAAATTAAAAATTATATACAAATCCGCTCGCAAAAATTATATAACAATCTTTAAAAATTGATACTCTTCTCATTTTATAAAAATTTCTACTCATTATGGTTTGAGTATCAGATATTAGATAGTATATGCAATATTACATTATATCAATATTGAGTTTCTTATCCAAATAATAACTAAAACCCTTAAAGAAGTTTCCTTAAAAGTACTTTATCGAAGTTGAAATTCTATGCTTATGATTTTATGCACGCTTTCATATTATTTTGATTGATCGAAAAAATTTTAATATAACATTTCAACTTAACGATCCCATACGTAAAAATGTGATATTTAAAAATTTCAGAAATAGAAATTTATTTTTAATTTGTAAAAAACTAAATATCATTTCGATCCATAATATAAGACGTAAACATCAGTCTTTTTAAAAAAAAATTTTAAGAACTGAAATCAAAGTATAAATACCTTTTAATAATTTACGAAATATTTGAAAAGTGTAACATTTTTATAACATTGATAATTTCGTATAAGAAATATAAAATAACATTAAGAAATTTTAATATTAAGTATTATACCATTGATAAGAATGTAGAAGATTTAATAGTGAATAACATGTAGTTTATTGAAATAAAATTTTATTTTGATATTTATAATGAATTGAGAAGGAAAAAATACTTGGACTTTCTTGAAATTACGATTATATCGACCTTTTTTTTCCGGGTCTATAAATGATTATTTTTAATTCGAAATTACGGTCAGAAAGATTTTAAATAACAAAATATAAGTTATTTGAATAGATTTTACCGTACAATGAATATACGAATTCGATTATCTCTTAGATATTGAATTTGCTTTTAAATTAGTCACATTATCAGTTCCTAATAAACAATCATCGTCAAATCCATCCTCGGTAAAGTTTCGCTTGAGTTTCATTTGCTGGTTCATTTCATTTATTGGTAAATAAAATTCAAACGTAGCATAAACTGTTTGTAAGTAATATCATTGTTAAACTCGATACTAAGTTTATAAAATTACAAGAAATATTCGTAGGTCGAGCAAACATATTTGCGAACGAAAAATGGGAATGTTGTATAATTGGTATAGATAATTGGGATGAATCAAAGCTTCATATAAAAGCTCTAGAAGCTCAAAAAGATAGAGTTTGGAAGACTAGAAGGCTTGTTCGGCGACAAAAAAGCTCGAAGAAAAATTCGTGCTCGACGCGTAAAATCAAAAAAAATTCCAAGAAAAAGTAAGAGAGTTCATCAAGCAGGAATGTCGAAAAAATAAGGCTACACCCATTTAATCTCCATATTCGTTGAGGTTCAATCAAGGCGACGAGACGACGCACGGAGGAAGAATCAGAGGTGTAAGGCTGCACGAACACTTTACGATAATCGTAAAAATTGTAGGTTCTCCGAGCGACGCGGCGCCTTATCGTTTTTACGCCTATCTCCTTTTGCGCGTACACGCGCAGACAGACGTCGAGAGTCTCGGCAAAGGAGAAAACGAAAAACGAGATAGAAAAACAACGCAACAAATTACGCAGCCCTGGTCCCACGAAAGACGCATCAAGAGCAGTAAATCAAAGGTCCAGTAAAACCGGACGCAAGTTTAAATCAGTGAGGAATCAGGGGTCCTGGATACACAGCGCTCGCTCGTTTGGTTCTGTCGCGCGACGCGACTGTATGGGAACCTGTGCTCGCGCCTACATCTCTCTCTTTCTCTCTATCTCGCTTTATCTCCCTCTCTTTCTATCTTTCTCACTCTTTCTCACTCTTTCTCACTCTTTCTCACTCTTTCTCACTCTTTCTCTCTCTCTTTCTCACTCGGTCTCTGGATTTTAGTGCCGCGGCGAACGGACGAGAGATACGGAAAGCGAGAGGAGGCTACGTCTCAATTAAACGCCCGAAAACCGATCGGGGCGCGAGCCGCGCGCGTCTCTTCGGGATATTTATTTCGCCGAGGCAGCCATAAGTGCGGCGTGCGCCCTGACTCGGGAAAAGTACTCTCCCAACATTCTTATGTTTTTTATGACTTTCCAGCGCCGCCGCGATCGAGCACGAATAACACATAAACTACGGAATATCCTCGGAGTCGGGGGGATGCTGCGGAGCTTACGAGCTTCGCGGCCTCTTGATTGATCCATTATGCCTTACGAGTCCAGAGACCGGAGCTTCTATGCGCGTAATGGTCTTGATGCACCCTATGCCTCCTTTACGTTTCACTTTTCCATTCTTTACGGAGGCGCCGAAGCACTTGTCCTGCCGGTAAATTCTCTTTGCTTATTGATTACCAATCACTGTTCTTTGCCTCGCTTCGGAATATTTATTTATTCCGAAGATACGATCGAGACTAGCGCTTCTTTGTATCGGCACCGACCGCTTGCGATGTTCCGACAGATCTACCATATTGCAATATATTTTACGAATTAATATATCACGAATCACGGACAATTGACTTTTTGCATCTTTAAATTCCATGAGATATGCAGGTGTTTTTTCACATTTTCTAAATAACTTCAGCCTATACCTTTATAGATATACTTAATAAAACATTTATCTTACTCGTTTCAATACTGCAAAAAAATGCGATGTAGAAAAGAAATTTACCGTAAGTTATTGATACATAAATGGACAATAAAAATCTGTATATTATTAATAATTCTTCAACGCGTAAGTCTAGTTTATGATGGGTCTTCGTATTCCAGATTGTAAACGAGATCTAAGAAGTTTATGGCTATTTAAGCTCATAGATCTGAATATATAAACTGCTCATGTTTCAACTGAAACGAACAACGCATCGAAATAGTCATTTTAAGTAGTTAGATTAAATTTAGAATTTTTTTATAACTTTGCAAAGATCGATCAAATATATTCGAATATCAAATATATTTTTTTTAATACATAAAGAATTTATCGACTATCTATCCGAAGGTTTAAAAACATAATTTTTGTTAAGAGCAACTTATATATCCTATAATTATTTTAAATTGTTAAGACAAAATCAATTTTTTAACTAAAAAAGAATTATTACTATAAAATATATTTATACACAGTGATTTCCACGTATATTTAAAACAATAAGAAAATACAAGTATGATATTTATGATTTTTTTCGGTGAATATCGCATATATCTTGCGTTGCGAAGAAAATGAAAATCGGAAAAACTACATGCGTCATTCATTTGATAATCATATTTTATTCCGTATCGACATTGACATTGACGTTGAACGGAATCATTATTCGCATAGTCAAGGTAAATCTTTTCGTTACGAGCAAAGCTAAGATAATGAAATTAGCAAAAAAAACGTTACATTTAAATAATTGATTTTCCATTTTTGAAAACATCGACAAAAAGTCTTTGATATCGAATAAGAATTATTTATATTCGAGACGATGCGCTGTCGCGTCTTTGATTTGTAAATCATAAGTTCTCGTTCGACCGAATGAATAAACGAGCTGCTAGAAAACATATTAGAAGAATTTGAATCCCAAAAGGCTCGAATGCACATATACATCGTTTCTCATTAATCGCATGCAAATATTTTATCCGAAGATTTAATCGTGAATTTATTGCGGAGTGGAAAATCAGCGCGCTCGTAATCGCTACAGTTCTAATATTTAGAGATAAATGGTAGGCGTCAAGGTTTCAATCAGTAAAGAAACATCTGTGAATTACATAAACGATTACTTCAAAAAAGCGGTATCGGAATGAGATTGGCGGCGTTGGATCGAACAAGGGAGAGAGCTAAAACGAAAACTAGAGGTTCGGGAACTGAGAACGGAAAAGCGAGCAGTAAAAAGGAAGAGGCGAGGAAAAAGCGAGAAAGAAGGGAGGAGGAATGGATAACGAAGGAATGAGAAAGGGAGGAAAAAGGGAAGAAAAAGGGAGGAGGAAGAGAGGACGAAGGGATTTTGGTTAGCGATCGGTTGGCGTGGTTGATAAAAGGAGCGAGCAAGAGGGAGAAAGGAAAGAGAAAGAAGAGCGACGTGTAGGTAGCCGCGTAGCAGAAGCAGCGGCGGTGGCAGCGTCGCCTCGCTCGCTCGCTGGCTCTCTCCGACCATGTGACTGATTCCCCTTCTCCGGGCGCCCGCTCGCACAGGTTGACGAGGAGGGCCTGCCAGGCCTGCCTACCTGCCGGCCGCTGCCCCGCTCCCATTACGACGCGGACTCCTGCGGCAGGTGCACCGTACCCGAGTGCAGTCTCCCATTGACACTTGCCGAGAGTCGCCGGCGCGCGCATACCGTACCAATCCCGCCCGTGTGTCCCTGTACGGACAGACGGATCGAGTAGATACCGACGATTGCAAAATTACGAGAGAACGAAAGCTACAGAGGCATATATCTATCTATACATACATATACGTATACATAAATACATAAATACATAAATACATAAATACATAAATACATACATACATAAATACATACGTACATAAATACATACGTACATACATAAAAACTTATATAAATACATACGCACATATATATAGAGAGAGAAAAAGAGAAGACTAGTGCGCGAGTGCCGAAGAGGAAAATGTCGACTGAGAGACAGTGCGTCGTCCAGTGCACTCTGACCTAACCGTACTAGCGACTAAACGAGCAGCCCTCGTCGTCCGCCCTTTCGCCCGCCGAACCAGACCTTCAAAAGCCCCATCCTGGACGTTCTGGCGCTGGCAGCTGGACGGACGGACAAGTGGAGATGTCCGAGGCTGCTCTCTGAGAGGATGAGGGAGTTGGACACGGAGAGCCCAGTCGTCTGGCCGGCTTGGTGTTACACTGGTAAGCCCACCGGGATCTCGAGCCCGACGAATCTCACTAGATAGTGACCTCCGATGCCTGACGATGCCCTTTTATTGCTTCTCTTCCTTCGTTTTTACCTTTGCGACTCTGTACTATTCCTTTACAATGCGATCGCTTCACCTTATTTTTTCCGATGAACGTTCGACTTTTTTAATTAGCTTCACCGGTCCCGTGATAATCGTAACCTTTTTTCGTTTATTATGCCTTTTTACGCGCTACGCTATACTCAATGTGTATTTTCGGTTATTACGTTACCGACCTCTGCTCACAATTTTTCCTTATTAAACTCGTTAGCGAGGCGAATTCAGAATAGCGACCGCGATAATATTAAAATATAACTCTGAGCGTTCATTCAATGTAAACTTCGACTTTTTCACTATTTTTCGTATGCGAATAAAATATTTTCTCGGTTATTCGTAGGAAAATAACGAAAGAATCATTCATTCTAAATTTAACCAATAAAATATTTATTCTGATATTTACGAAGAAAACTATTCCTTTTGTTATTAAATTTTATATAAAAATAGCTGAGTATTAAAACTGCGTATCTTTAGTCTCCGATGCAATACCTATAATGTCGTCGTTAGGTGAAATCGAGTTATTTTACAAATTATCTATGTTATACAACGGCATTTGAAGTTAAAAATTTAATTTGAAAACGTCTGTTTTAATTTAATATACGATATACGACTTTAACTGCTTTTGTATGAGAGAGATACACAAAAATTGAAAGGAGATAAAATCCAATTGGCAAATCTATTAAACGTTGCATCTATTGAATTTGCAAATAAAGTACATTAATCGATAAATGAAGTAGAGCGGTATAAAAGATATGAAACGAATTTACTAATTAATACGTATTTTTCTAGCTTTATTCAAATTCTGTTAAACGATGATACATTAAAATACTAAATATGAGACATTGAAAAATAAAAAATTTCATCGGTACTTCATTCGTAAAAGTTCTCATCGGTAAATCAGTTTGTTAAAGAAAAAAAGAGAAAAAGAAAAAATAATCAATACTGCTATTATTTTATAAAATCTTTATTACTTCGCGATATTACAGAGAAAAATTTCATCCATGTAACTAATTTTTATCGCGAGAATACTTTTAATAACGAGAGTATTGTGCGTTACTTTATTATACATTTATAAGTAAATTATGACTCTTACGGAAGTCGATGCTTTATTCAACACGAAGAGAAGACGTAAGTTCCCTCGTTACACCGTCTAGTTTTTTCTGCCTACGAAACGTCACCGCGCAATACAAAGAAGTTCGTGTTACTATTTTGTTTACAATTTTCAAATCGAGTCGTAAATGTATCTCAAATCTTTTATACCACTATCTGAATCAGACTTTTATTTATCGACTATTTATTCTATTTACATTCTTCGAGTTACGTGAAACCTCTTAATATGATATTCATATGCCGTTCCATGAGAATTCGCTATGAATTACAAAAAGCAAAATTTTAATTTATTTTACATTATAAGAAAATGGTTGAACGATCATTTCCATGAAGATATTATTCACTTGTTGCGTTATTTATTACTTTCCGTTGAAACAAATCAACGATACTCAATCCAAGATTGTATAAACAGAGTAACCTTCTGGAAACCTTCTACATAGTAAAAATAGGAAAATGTACCCATTCAGTGGTTACTCGCGAAGAGTTAACAAAAACATGCTTACGGATATTTCGTATGCATGACGATACGCGTGCAAGTAATTTTATAGTTGAGAGGTTAACCTGCACTTTATGGCTTACCAATTGTTCAGAAATTTTATAAACTGGAGAAAAACTCTTGCGTAATTTTCAACATATCATATGGAAGTTGAAATTATTTTGACCTTGATATACTCCGAGCATCCGATTTTCCTCGTTCGATGATATTATATACTTTATTATTTTACTTATATTATAAGCGATATTTAACAATAATAGTGGTTCGTTATAAGATTACAAGTGCGAAATATCAGATATTTTACGAGGATTGCAAGCAAATATTCCATACGAAAGAAAAAATATCTCTCGGGCAACGTTACCTTCTCACAACTTGGTCCACGTTTAATACAGTCATCGTGAAAGCATAAATAGGGACACGCGACTCTTTTCATACATTTTATCGTCTATCCGGTTTACACCGTCTCGACTCTGCGCGACTCACACTAAAATACCTAAAATACAGATAACGAGTAGTGCAGGCACTACTAAAGAGTCGACTCGATATTCGCCTCGCGAGTAATTCCCAAGTATTTCCTGTCCCAAGAGCCGCCAACCGGCGTTAACGACTTTATCTGAGGTCTCCTTCGGCCGTATCTGCGTTATCGCTTGGTCGGCTTTCTACGATTCAATACGACTGAAGCGCGCTAACAATTTGCCGAGCGAGTAGTCGACTCCACTCTGCACATTTTTACGCGACCGATCCCATTAGAAGCGATTATCTCTCTGTCCGAGAGGCCCCAAAAAGTCCTCACCGCGAAGTCGCCTCTGAGGAAGGGGAGAGGAAACCCTCGTGTTACTCAATTTCGACAATTAGGCGAGAGACCGAGCTCCACCTTTCTCCCGCTTACACTCCCCCGTGAATTTTACCCTCGTTATCCGGCCACATCGGATATCGCATCATTTGTCGGTATCCTTTCCAATTAAGAAAAGAATACGACACGCAGGTTCTTTTCGTTGAATCCGAGAAGCTCCGAGTTTCGCCGGATTCAAAAACTCTCCACTAGATTAAAAATTCCTTAAAAATCCCCTTCGGACTTCTCCGATACCCCGGAGATAAATGAGATATATTATCTATTTGAAAATTATACTCGTTACTAATGATTTCGAGCAAGAGTCTCTTTTTTTATTGGGTGATAAGCACGCGAGTATAAAGTCGAATAAAGCCCTTTCGGTACGATATAATTTAACCAGGATTCTGATTATTCGAAAAATATTAAATCTATACATATGTATAATTAAAAATTTAATTTTCCAACATCACACTTTTTGATTAAAAAAAGTAAATGACTATCTTGTACAAGTATTTCAAAAACCTTTCTCTAATAATTAAACGAGTCGGCTCGTAACCGTTTTCAGAGCTACGATTAGATTCTTCCGAAAAACAATTTATTAAATCGAAACCGTTTGTAACAACTTGGTGAATTTTCACACAAGATCTATAAATATTACGATGAATTAGCCGATCGTTCGAATTAAAAGTTTTTTATAGATTTAATTTTACAATAATGTCTCTTGGAATTAAAAAAAAGCAGAATTCTTGGAACGAATTTGTTTATATAGATCTTTTAATGACGTAAATACCGAAGAGTATTTCAAGAGAAAAAACTAAATTTATATCGATTATTCATAAGTCCATAGACCGAACAAAGTACTTCTAAACGAACGCTGGATGATAATCACCGAAGCTTATCGATAACCTCATAAACAACGAATCTATGTGACGTACAATTAATTAGCTCAATTTAATAAAAAAAAAGTCCGTGTCTATAGGAACGATATCGATTGTGCGTTCCAAAAAAGTTGAAAAAAAGGAAGTATTATTACTAAGGATGAAATAATAAGATGGAACTGCATATTATTCGCAGTGAATACGCGCATGCATCTCGTACATCGAGTTCTATTCGGAAAGCGTTGAAAGCCATTATTAAAGCCATCCAATTTATTACGAGCGAGCATATGCAGAAAGCGACTCGCGCCAATACATACGAGTAATCTGTACGTGCGCGTTTACGTTTGAAAAAAATGAATCGAACAAGAGGCCGTAAAGAGATAAAAATAAGAAAGAAATAAAAGGGAGAAAGACGGGATGAGCGAGTCGCGTCCCGAGGAGCGATCGAGTAATGTTCCGCGATGATTCGCGAAAGCGAGATAAAACCGACGCAGTTGAAGAGGCTGTGCTGCCGGTGCCGTAGCTGCCGCTCGCTTCTGCGTAGGCTATGACTCGTCAGAATTGGAATAGAAAATTGGTTTCAAAGAGAAACGATGCTGCCTCGCCTCTCTCCCGCCTCTCTCCCGCCTCTCTCCGCCTCTCTCCCGCCTCTCCCTTTTTCCCTTGAAATAGGACCCGAGCTGGAGCGCAAAGTTGCGGGACTCGCGAGCATCGGCTCCGGGAGCGATTAACGCTGCAGCTGCGGAACGACACGGCGACAATCGCGAGCGCTTAGCGCACCGTTTAATAGGGTAACGCAACAGCCAAATGCGCCAGTCACCTCCTTTAATTGCTGGCTCGCTGTCCACGCACTTAAGCGTGGCTCCGAGAACCTCTCTCTCCCTCTCGCCCTCCTTATCGCTCTCTTTCTCTCTCTTTCCTTATCTCTTCCTCTTTCTCCCTCTTTCCCGCTCTCTTACCTCTACCCTTATAATCAGCATTTTTTCGACTTTCTCATTGCCGAGTCAATCGAGTTTTATGTTCAGCCGCTGTACCCCAAGATGTAAATTCTACTGATAATTCCGAGCAATACGCACTTGCAAATAACGTGGACTCTCTTAATAATGACAAAAATCCACCTGTAATTAAACTTTATCTTAACAGAAAATCACTCGGCAGCTTATAACACTTTCAAAATCTTATCTTACCTCGTACTTATATTAAAGTTGATTGAAAAAAAGTCACTAATGATATATATATATATATATATATATATATATATTATCTTAATTATTGCAATATCGAATCCTTATAAACAATGCATTGTTATATTGCTACATTGTAAATATCGTAAAATGCTTTTATTCAAATAACGAGTTACTTTAAGTATTCGAATGAGATGTGCTGATGAAAAATAGTTTTCAGTGAAATTAGCTTCTTGTACAATTTTTTCTCCGATAACGCCTTACTTTGTTTAAAATAAATAAAAAAAGTCGGACCGTTGGGTAGAAGCATAATTATTTTTCTGCCTGAGTGTTGTTCTCGTTATACCGAAAATCCTTTTATGGTTAATTGTTAAAATTTAATTAAAATTTATTATAAATTCTAAATGTAAAATGAAGCCATACACTTCAAATTTAACCGAATACGAGTATGACATAGCCCAAAAAATGCCTTAATCATAATAATTTTTCGTCAATTATGCGAAGGCCTCGATCAGCGCGGCAAAAAAATGCGTAAGGGCGGATTCGATCGGCGTTAATTTAGAGCTCAAAGTCGCGCGAAAAGCATAAGCATCACGCTACTCTTATGAACAGAGAAAAGAAGCGACCGGAGCAAAGAAAAAAAATGGTAAAGGTGAAGATCGAGTAAGGCAATACGGGCCTGCTGCTCTCGAGTATATTAGGGGACAGCGTAAAAGCGTCGGGATAAAACGCGGGGTTTATGTGTTCGGCGCGCGGTCCATGGGAAGAAAGACAGAGAAAGGTAGAAGAAGTATAAGAGAAAGAGAGAGAGAGTGAGAGAGGTAGAAAAGGAGCGAGAAGCCGGTCCGGTAGATAAAGACATGTTTTCGAGCTTTATCCTACTCACGGGACAGATACGGGCTCTTAGAGGCGGTCTTACGAGCTGCACTCCGAAGACAACGACGACGACGACGACGACGACGACGACGACGACGACGACGACGACGACGACAACGACGACGACAACGACAACGACGCGGACGCACCTACACTCCACCTTTAATCGTCTTCCCCCTCTTGCCCTCTTTGGCAGCTTGTTTTCCTAAATGCATTTGCGGCACACCGGCTTTTTTCCGAGGCGCTTCGCTTATATGCATACGCTTTCTTAGTTAACGACTTCGGTGCACCGAGCGAATCTTTCTTTATTGCTCCCCGAGCAGATAAGCTCCTCCGACGAATTTCTTCTCTCGGCCCGTTCTCCTGTTTCCTCCACTCGGAATTATAGAGCTGTAACGATTGTAATATCCGTATCCTTCGAATACGTAGTCGCTGATTCTGTAATGTTTCAAGTCTTTCAGGCTGCGAAATACATTTATAGTGTCTTCATTTTTCTCGAGATACTTTCGTTTTCTTTTTCTTTCTTTTTTTTAATATACGCCATACAGAGTTCATCAAAACATTGCGTCGCTCGCTATTATCGGAAAATAATCATTTCTTTACGAATGTTAAAGGTATTTGGCTTGTTTCGAAACTTCGTACTGCTGCTCGAGACGCTTTTTTTCTTTTCACCGCAACAAAAATTATATGTGCAGGATATTTATCATACCGAGAAAATAATCTTTTATTAGTTCGACTCGTCAACTATTACCCCATATAAATTCAACAATGTCGAAATGAATATTAACTTAAAATTATAGTAAGATAATGATCCAATGCATCCATTATGCGGAAACTTCCGAGAGCTCGGTTGATAATGCACAGAAAAAACTTGGATCTCAAAATTAAATTATTAGTCTGGCGTTTGAATCGAAACATTGCGCTAATACCACTCGTTTGACCGGTAGGATAATTCAGTCCCCTTGGACTCTCGCATATGTTGCAAGTTTGTTTCTTTCTCCTTAGGAGCGAGAGACATTAATTGAGAAAAGAAAAATCGATTATCTCGCGGATCGCGATTTTACTCGTTACGACGCTTACGAGCTTTTATTTAGTGCAGCATCCGTAGTAGCAGGTAAAGAAGAAGCAAAGCGCGGACGCTTGAACAAAGTCACGTCGTTAATAGAGGCGCGATGAACGAAGTTATGGCTGCGGCAGATGCAACGGTAACAGCAGCTCCTCTTTACCCAAAGATACGTGACGTTTATGGCGAACGCTGGTATACCGTAAGGTAACATATAACCCGTAGCCATTTACAAACGCGCTTAATATAACGCGTGTTCTTTGCGCTCCTTTGAATAAGCCATAGCAGCGTCAAATTTGACGACGATAACGACAACGACGACGACGACGTCGACGACGTCGACGAGGAGGAGGACGACGACGAAAGAGGGAAACCAGCGGACGTCGATAATTCTCCGGTTTCATTGAGGGGTGCGAGGAGGTACTAACGCACGCTCGTACGCACGCACTCACGCACGCATGGCCACGAGCGTAACTCGAGCTGGATGCGGTGGTGCGGTGATGCGGTCCAGCGGCGGTCGCAGACCCGCAGCCTGCTGTTTTTATCTGGCCGTATTTCAGGATGACTCGACGCTTAATGCCCGGCCGCTTCGTCGGCTCTCGACGTGCCGTGTTTCCTTTTCTGTCGCCCATTTCGCGAGTTGACAACTCAAGCGGCGGCTTCTCTAGGCTGTCTTTTGGCTTACAAGCATCCATTCTTTATTGCGCCTTTATGATTCTATTTTCACCCGTGTGTTGGGGTTTCGAAGTGTACCACTCTAAAAGGAAGACAGAGAAAGAATGAAAGGAGAGAAGATAAGAGGAAGAGGATGCACACGCCGGGCGTAAGGTGCCAGCCCGAAGGGCGTCGGGTCACCATAGATTTCAATCTAGATTACAGCGCATTCCTTTTCTTAATTAGTATAACTGCCGCAGCTCATCGCTGGTTTCTTCCTCTGCTTCATCGGCTTCATATATACCTTACAGTCTGACGATATATACTACTGCGCTTCGCTTATTCACATCCGAGTAATGTCTATACGGCAAATTTATTAGAACCGACTGTCGGTTTCACGATGTTGTACATCATCCAACTCGAAATTAGGTTTTCCATTGTTGCCCCCTGCACGTCTCTTATCGTGGGATCATTTAAGAGCGAATAACTTTCGAAGATTGTATCCTTTTAACTTCATTTCTCTCGTGAAATATATATACTTATGGGTTTATTTTATTCTTAATTTAGTTGATTTTTATTTCACATTGAATCTTAAAATATGAGATATTATCTTCGTAACACAATAAAATTGAATCATAATGGCGAGATCTTGATCGTTGTAAGTTAATCAATGGCGATAATTATATTAAGGCTAAAGAGAAAATAACAATAAACTATAATATTTTACGCGTACATTTATTTGGCATTAATTTTTTAAGTGAGTAAAACGTATATAAACCGCGGGTTGCGATTTTACCTCTAGGCACTTATATACACACACATGTGAATACAAGCAAAGATCAAGAGTGAGAGAGAGAGAGAGAGAGAGAGAGAGAGAGAAAGAGAGAGAGAAATAAAAAGTCGTAGAGAATCCAGTATATAGAGCCTTTGTGGATAGAGCATCGTCGTTGTTGTTCGAGGGACGAGTTTTCTCGGGCCAGCTCTCGTCCTGGAAAGTTGACAGACGACGGTAACAGCAGCAGCGGCAGCGGCAGCGGCAACGGCAGCGGCAGCGGCAGCAGCATCAGCAACAGAAGTGGCGGCTGCATCGGCCGCGGGAGCAATCTCCTGGACAATTAGCCCACAGTTCGTGACGGTTCACCCCTTCTCTCTCTCTTGTCTTCCCCCTATTCTTCAAGCTCTTAGTCTCGCTCGCCCGCTTGCTCGGTCGATCGCCGCGAGCGAGAGAAAGAGAGAAAGAGAAAGAGCGAGAGAGAGCGCAGCGAGTTCCAGATCTCTTCTCTACCTGCCGTTTATACCTAATGACCCGGCAGGTGTGCACCGTGCCGCTGAACCTCGGCATCTTCTCCACTCCTCTCCTCTTCTCTCCTCTTCTCACCGCTCCTCTCCACTCCTCTACTCTACTCTCCTCTCCGCTCCTCTCCTCTCAGCTCCACGCCGCGCTACTCTTCGTTCAACTCAACATCATCTTCTCTTCTCCTCTCGTCTCGTCTCTCTCCGCTCCTTCTTTGCTCATCGTCGTCGCGCTCGTTCCTCTGCCGTTGCTCACACGAGGCCACCCGGAACGTAACTCCGGCCGCGGAAACATTCGGTCGAGTCACTCTCTGCTATCGGTAGCGAATCACCGGACCGTGAAATACCCCCTTCTATCGCTCAATGATTCTCTCCCTCCAAACCTCTCTTTTTGTTTTTATTCTATCCTCATTTTTTCACTTTTTTACTTTTCAATTTCGAAAAGGCAAACAACGCTATGAACGATAGGTTCAAGATTAGAGCATTGATCTTTCTTTTTCGTTCGTTGTCGCGCCCTGGTACACGGGTTCCTTCACTCTCATTTTTTATCTTACGCGTGACGAATTCGTTTCTTTGGGATGTATTCGTCCAAGTGTCAGTAACGGTATAGCCAAAGCTACGGATCACGTACGAATACCTTGTCGAATATTCGCAAAATGAAAGTAATGGGAGTCCTGAATAAAAATGAACACAGCTACCGAATATTTATTTATCTTACATTTAAATCGATAAATCTTACGATAAAGCGCTAACGACTGCGAGATCGAATGAGAAAAATGGCTCGTATATTGGTCATTACTCGGTAATTTCACGTTCATTTAATACGTGATAAGCTCCTGAAGTAGTAATCATGCTCTCGTGCAGTGAGCAAAGTGATTCTTTGCATTGAGCGGGATCTCTTGGTAATTAAGTCGGAATAATCGCGATACCGGTTGATCGAATGCACCTCGACGGTCGATGGGTCGTGGCTTCGAGTCTGGGATCAAGGGTTCCGAGCTCTCGAATCTCGAGCGAAGCAACGTCGTCCGGAAATGCGGAAAAGTTCGTCATTTCCCGAAGGAATGCAGACGTGGAAGTAACTTTTTCTCTCCTAGAAGGCTTTCGTCCCGAGAATCGAGGAACTCGCGAGGTCAGAGCGTCGAGGCGCAAAGACAGCGGCTCGGCTCGCGTCCGCTACTTGATTAATTGAGCCTTCGCGTTCGAGCGAGCTTCTCCGATTCATTGAGGAGGATCGAAGAAGCGTGGGCCGTGTCGACGCGGACTCTCCGACCAACGAGCCATTCATTAGGTGCGCTCACGAAAGGCCCCGTACACGGGTCTCGGCGCTTCCTCTCACTGTTCTCGCGCGATCGCGTCCACGGCCGGCTACCGTCGCCGAGTCCGAACTCTCGCCGGATACGCCAAGGAGGAACCTCGATCTTTTTGCCGATCGCGTCGCAACGTCTTCTTTTCCCTCGGTTCCTTCAATTTTTTTCAAATGCGAATTCGTAGCGCTCGTTAAAGCCGATATGTCTATCAGTGTTAACTTACGTTAGCGCTTCGTTCGCGTTAACATTCGTTCGCGTTACCAAATTCCATTCGTCTGCTTTTAACTCTAACGATCCGTCGTTCGAAAAAACGAGCGATCAAAATTTCGACCGGTACTTTACCTTTTAAATCAATGATACACTGCTAAGGATCCGTGTATTTTAAGTCTGTAAATTCGTATCTTTATTACTCCAACTAAGAGTTCTCCTTGTCGATAATTCATTATTCGCGTGGTTGATTGTTTCGTCGGTTGGTTTCTCGTTGTATATAAAATATTGGCGTTTCAAAGATTTGCAGACCAGAAATGTGCGCAGTCACGTCTCGAATATGTTTTTGCGCATATCTTATCCAAGCTCGTAAATTTCAAAGTCCGTACTCGAGCCAGGGAAAAGGAAAATGATGAAAAGATCTCCTCGAGAGCGATCTTCGGAGGTATCTCTGGCGGAGGAGCGGATCGATGATCTAGGTGGTCGCGACAAGGATCCAGTCGTTCGTCCGAGAAACGGGAGCAACCTCCGACGTCTGGGTGGATCGGGTGCATTCCATTGCCTTTAGCGAGTGCGCGCTCTCGTTTTCTAATGCGTTGGTAGGAGCAAAGCCGAGGTTTGGACGACCCGCGCGACGCCTCCTTCGCACGAACATACCTCGAGGCGATGAACGCGGAGACGGGGTCACGCGAACCAAGTTTATGGACGCTAGAGCTCGAGACAACTTTGCTCGAAGGTTCCCCGAAATCTCGTTGGCCATTTCTCCCTCCCAAACCGACGTTGGAGCGAGCGAGCAATCGGCATTGGGACGAGTTAGGCGATGTATTCCAAGTGTTTGAGTATATGATTATGAAAGAATTTGAATATTTTGTTGGGTTAGGCGTGTCTCCCTCTCCATCATCCATTTCGCCTTCGCTTCTTTTAGCTTCATTCTATTTCCCTCGATATAGCACGGATGTCGATGCAGGATAAATACAAACGAATGCTTCAACTATTAATTTTGTAAGCGAATATTCGTTCTGCTTCGCCTCAATTTTACGCTCAAACCATTATCTTAAAAATATTCTTCCTTTTTTACCTTTTTTCTCGTCGGTCTTCGTTTGTTTAGTCGCGCAAAATGAATTTGATTTCGAACTTACATCGTATCACGTTGAATATTTTTTAACGAGTGCTACAAATTATATATATAGTCAAGAGAATGTTCGAAAGGTTAAATAATGCATATTGAATTGAATTCGTTCGATCGACCTTCAAAAATGTATTTCATCGCATGAATAAGCTTTTACTCGACGTACCGTATAAAAATAACTTATTAGAGGAAATTTACTAGAATGAGTCGTGTAAATTTTGGCGCGTAGTTTTCTCGTGTAAAGAAGAATTATGTACGATAAAAGTAAAATATAAAATAACATCCATATCCATATTTTCGTTATTTTCACGATGCAACGGTTATTTAGCTAATTTTATTACAAACTCCACTTGACGTGCATAATCAAAGAGCTAATTTATTCTCCACGCAGAATGTTTCAGCGCCTTGAGTCGGCACTACGGAGAGAGAAAGAGAAAGAAATATATTGAAAAAAGAATGCGGCAGCTCAGAAAAAAGTAGTAAAGAAATAACGAAAAATATAAATCTCAAGATAGGAATCCTGGATTATAAGGAATAAAAGCTTTCCTCGACGAGTTCTTGTGCGCGTCATCAGAAGGAGCACGGCAATAATTTCCAAGTGATTCACGTGAATCTTTGGTCAGAAGCTCCGATGACTCTTAGCTGGTATCCTCCTGACATTTAACCTCGACAAGTCGTTAATCGGCATCTTTGCGTTCACCACTCGAAGAACCCGCGACGATCGCGCATCGTCGACTCCACCGACACTAATTCTTTGATATAATTTTGCACCGAGAGAGGGGGGGGGAGGAAGAGAGAGAAGACAAGTTATCGAGTAATCTGGATCGTGGAATCGCGCTCGACTCGCTTGACCGGCTGTTAGTCCCCTGCACTCCTCAACTTACGCTCCGGTCCGAATCGCCGTGGGCCCGGTGCGACAGATCGATCGGTTCGCGACGCGACGGGACAGATAAGTCTTAAACTCCGCTGAGAAAAAACTGGTGCTGCTGGCGCTCGGCTTGATCCAGGGAAGGGGACGAGGATGGACGGACGGACAGACGAGAACAAAAAATGTCAGTGCGTTCTCGCGTGATCGCGCACGCGTGTGGATTCGAATATGTAAAGGAGAAGTCTGTGAATCGACGACCCGAGGAACTTTCGTGACCCGAACCGGTCCGCCTCGCATCTATACCGCAACACAACCGCAGTGATCCTCAACTTCCGTTGTATAAGCGGCCTATAAACGACTCTCCGAACTTTCGAAGGTTTTCTGGAAATATTATAGCTCCAACGGCCCGTGTCTCTTTGCCTTCCTAGTCGGGTTCTTTTCTTTCTACGTGCTTTTCGACGATCGAACGGCGCGCATTTTCAAGAATTCGTGATCGTGAAGACCTTGTCGTTAAACGAGTTATCAATATTTACTCTTTACTTTCCGATAAGCTACATCAATTTAGAAATCATGTTTTAATTTACATCGTTTGTTACGTGAAAACTCACGAATACAATATATCTGTGAGACTAGCAGGTCTACCGAGCCTAACACTATCTTGAAAATTAAACGACAAAAGTATTCTATCGTCGTTTTATCATCCATCGCGATAATTTCTCATTGAAGAAAATTCAATCGATTAAGATTTAGGTTATTTATCAATATATCGTTATAATAATATAATTTGTTATTCGTTACATTTTTCTGAATAATACGCGTGATAAGTTTATTCGGATGTATCTTATATAAGAAACAATATACTTGGAGTAATTTTACATCCTACAATTTAATTTTCTACTAGACTTTATCGAGTCGCTCTCTTAACCCATTTAAAATAAATCAATTTTGTAAATTGCTTTGTGAAGTTCGATAGAGCGATCGATTACGATCTTTCGTATCTATTAGTAAACACGTGTAAAAAGATGTCGTACATGCTTAGCCTCATTAATCGAATGAGATTAAATTTCGGTTATTTCTGAAAAAAAAGTAATCACTGTAATCCGAAACTATAAATTAAAAATGGTTTTCTCTTTGCTCAAAGATAAATTTCTATTAGAATAAAGGTAATGTTATCGATTTATTACTGGATAAAAAGAGAAAGGTATCGACACCATATCTACCGTAATTTAATAAAACTTCGATCATATATCGGTGAATTCTTAACCATTAAAATTCTTTTTTAACGAAGAGAAAACGTTGACACCTTTTTTTTAAAATAATCATTGATAAACAACAGCGATTCGATTCGGCGAGAACTGCTGATACAGTGTGTTAAAATACTATAAGTTGAGCGGTAGATACGATTAAAATGAAACCGTTATAACGAATTATTATAAAAATGAAAAATACCGAAGGAAGGGCGTAACAGATTGGTAGTAAGACGAGGTTTACCTAGAGCGATCGCTCAAAAGTCAAATCTGTTATCGAACGAGCACGCAAACATTTTGTTCTTTTATCGCGGATGCAAGCGTCAAAGCAAGAGTCGTCGACGATTGTCGAATGAAATCCTCAGCAGCTGCCATCACCGTCATCCTCCTCGTCGTCGCCGACGTCGCGAGTCGTTAACCAATGCAGGCGCAATCGAACGAGTGGCATTCGTCCGCGAATACGAGTACCCGGAACGTAACGGCGAATTAAGTTACGAGGCAAGAGGACAACGCGCGCTCGTTAACTCAACATTTAAGTCATTTCGCAATTAAGGCAGCTCGGCCGTCCTTAGGACGCGCTACGGCGCCTACGACAAGGATCGCCAAGACGCGATGGCTTCGTTACGAGCGCGAGCCGCAAGTCCTCTTCGCTCGCCGGCTGCCCCGTAAAAATAAAGCCGCGCGACCATATCAGCTGTCGATTTCCTCGCTATTGCCATCCATTAAGAGGCCTTTAATTGCGCTTTTACGCCGGTAAACTCGCGTCTTCGACAATGTTATCGCGCCTTCTCGAGACGTCCATCGGTGAGCGCTTGACTTTAATAACTGGCATTCACCACGTTGACTTTTACGCTGATCGCGGTCTTTTTTCCCCGGTGGAGTTCTCGATTTCCAGGTTGTTCGTGAAAAGAAATTTCCGGCTTCATCGTTGACCTGAATTTTAATCTACGTCTTCTTCTCCGCTAATTCTTTCGGATGGTTCGCAAGCGAGAGATCACGACGTTTTGATAAATTTTACGCCATTATCCAGTCTTTCACTCAGCGCAATCGCTCGGATCGATGAAACGCGCGAGCCAAGTTACGTAATATACGTTCCTACCTACGAAGGACGCTGGATCGTCTTTTTAATTCGGCGTTAACGCGAGAGCACATCCGAGAGAGCTAAACCCATTAAAGCCACGCGGTTGTAACACGGACCTCCTCCTCGAGTTGCTTTGCGCTACGATGTTACGGAGCGATCGATTATTCTTTCCGCGGAAAGATCACTATCGACTTTCGAGAGGCGCGAAAGCGTGACGCTGGCGGCGACAACGCGATGCTCCCATGCAGCTCCTCCGCGATTCGAATCCAATCCTGTATGCCGTCTCCGCGATCTTGGGCGGCTAGAAGTACTTTTGCGGAAGGAAATCATCGAAGAGCTCGCTTTAAATTTAGTGCACCGATGTCTTCCTACGTAATTATAATTTCTTTTCTTTACTAGTTTCGATTCGGCTCGTCTACCTGAAATTTAAGTGAAACGAAGAATCCTTCGCTACGCTTCGCGTTTAGAAAATATAATAAGTACATTTATTATCGTATAACGATCGGTGTCGGTTGGTACTATGACCTTTTCAAAATGTTCAAATAATAAATAAGGTTCATAGCTCTTATTACAATGAACGTTTCGCTTTCGTTTAAACATTTTCGAAAGCAACGTGGAAATAAAAGTTATACGGATCGAATATTTGAAGAAAATTTAGAAATTAAATTAATACGATTATTTTATTTTCCGTGTGTAATTTCGATTCGATCGA
The DNA here is from genome assembly GCA_018907195.1 of Dolichoris vasculosae. Classification (NCBI taxonomy): domain Eukaryota; kingdom Metazoa; phylum Arthropoda; class Insecta; order Hymenoptera; family Agaonidae; genus Dolichoris; species Dolichoris vasculosae. The sequence goes on along the minus strand of JACCHY010000005.1, from coordinate 18,502,362 downwards.
ATCGATCGCATCGAGCCGAAAAAGAATGCATTGGAATTCTTCTCTCTTCGACTTACGTATACTGTGTGAAGTTCTCGATAGAGGTACCTTTAGCCGAGTCCAATCTATAAATATCTGCTTTGTGGTCACTTGGAACACGGTATTCAATGACAAATAAGAGAGCTCGATGTAATCGGTAAGGTATCCAGGTTATTGGACGCTGGGGGCTTTTTTCAACGCATACAACAGCTGAAAAGTCGTAATATCCTCCTCGACTAATCGTCTTTTCATAGGCAAAAAAGAAAAATAGACAAGAGGATAGATTCGAGCTGTTACCGCGTCTCATAGTCACCGAGGAATATACGACGTTTCCATCGCTGGACAAGATGATTAATTAATTTATGGAGCGAAGGTTGGTGCCAACAAGCCAGAATCGGATAAGACTGTTAAGAGGGAAACAGAAGCATGAGGGATAAGCTGTCAAGAGCGAAGCGTTGAATGAAGACGAGTCGTAAATGCGCGCGCGAAGGATGCGGCTGTGACCATATACACTCTGTACATAAGTATATGAACACGAGAGAGAGGGAGGGAAGAGTAGAAAAAAGAGGGAGGCGCGCGGCGACAACGACACGCGAGCGAGCGCGAGGATTGTCGTAAATGTCTTCATCCTTAAAGATACGAGAGGTAGAGGAGCCGTGGGCGTTCACGAGCAAATAACCTCTTCATGGACACTCGTTTCGCTCGCATTAACCCCGTCTCCCTGTCCCCACATATACCTGTGTACGTGTATTATCTCGGACGTACCAGCCATTTCCAGAGAGAGAGAGAGAGAGAGAGAGAGAGAGAGAGACTTGCATTGAAAAGAATTAATAGACGATTCGAGCTAAATTGCTCGGAGATATATTGGAGGGAACGAAACGGGAATACGACGTGGATTTTTCAACCGTACTGCGACGCGGATGGCAAATCCATTAACTTATCCGTTTTATACGTTCTTATCTTGCCGAGTGTTATATAGATATCACCCGCTCTCTTCAAACTTGCTTGACTTTTACGCGTGTGATAATTTATAAACATTTTTTCTTCGCGACACCGAACGATTGTGTTTCATTAACGAATAATTTATTACGATTTACAGACGAGCGGCTTCGTATTACTTTTAATGAAGATGCATCGCTCGTTAGGCCTGATACCTGCAAAAATTATCGAATATTAGTTTTGGAATTATTTCTTTTACCGCGATTTCGCTTTCTCGCGGAGAAAATTACTTCTCCGATAGCTCCGTCATCCCCGACATCCCCGACCAAGCTCGAGCATTCCTTTGTCTCCCTCGCAGATCCTGATAAGGCCAAGTCCAAGAGCCACGGAAAAGAATTGGCGTGGCTCTACATGATCGTCGAGGTCGAAGGTGAAGCCGCGCCCGGTATTGTGTAACTTTCGCGCCTTCGTCCCACGAGCAGAATCCCAAACGAACCTGCGTCGAGGAGTCAAACCCACGCCCTTTCCCATACTCGAATCGCTCGCATCCGACTTTCGATTTTCCAGATAAAGCGAGTCGCTTCGGAGGCGCTGCCGTGTGAATCAATGCAACGGGAGGCGCCTGACTCTGTCAACTGTTTTGCAAGATTCCATCGAGCGCGACGCACGCTGAATTTTCTGCGAGCGAATCGACTTCCTTTATCGCCGTTTTTCCCTCCAAGCTTCGCCTTTTTTCCTTCCTTTCAATCTTCCAAATCTTTTTCTTGACTTATGTAATTTCTTTGAAGGACGAGATGCTGGCTTAAAATTTTTTTGACGCTCATTTTTTAATACCAAACGAACTTCCGTCCTCAAAGAATAACTTCGCTTTTAATCGAACGAGCTCTAGAAGCGGAGCCTCTAATTTATTTTAAACACCTTATTCTATTATTGAACGCGTTCGTTATTGAAAGCTTACAGTCGTTCCGAGAAGTTTTGTCACAGCTCTTTCTTCTCATAAATGTCTTCTAGAACATTTTAGGCATAATATACGAGTAAGTCTATTGTGAGAAAGAATTTTGAGGTCATTCTTTATACAAATATCTAAATCTGTATTCATTACGCGATGCATTCGAATAAAAAACGAATTAAAAGCTTTTCTCAAATCTAAAATAAGGTAAAGCCTGAGCAATCATAGATTTTTAATTAATCAAAAGATAAATCTTCGTTTATGCAGCAGCCGTCAATTATATACAGTTGTGTACCCAGCTTTAATCTTAGGATCTTGCGAGTGTCATATGAGCCGTGACATCGGTTTAATAAAATAACCAGCAACTAATTTTTTAGTTTATTCGCTCATCGTCGACAACGAATTATGCTCTGATTTAGAGGATCTAATCGATTCGTTAAAATTCACATTCAACCGTGCGTTTCTCTCGTTTTTCATTAGGATTAAAAAAGAAGAAGCGAGGAAAGAAATTTGATATGTAATTTGCACGCGGAACTTCCCGAAGCCGAGACAACTGCTCTAACGAAGGGTTCGCTTGTATCGGTATATCGGAAAGATATACAAAAAGTCGTATTATTATCGCGAGCTCTCGAACTCTTGGTAATTTAGCATACAAAACAAAAAGACCGAGAGATTCGGATGGCTCCGAGTACGAATACAAGTACGAGTAGAAGAGCTTCGAATTACGATGCTGCACGGATGGTGTTTAAATAACCCAATTAGAGATGTAGCGGCATAACCGAGAATAAAAAGAGTGGCAGCGAGGTTTCGTGCTCGAGAGATAGATAGATAGGGGCGAGAACGAGAGAAAGCCCGAACGCGTATGAGTTAGTCAGCAGGTAGTAAGTAGTTGTAGTCGCAGCGCGTCCACGCTCATCGCATATAGCGCATGTCGTCGGTTCGTACGCGGCCGGCATCGAGAAAACGAAATCCAAGGCGAGAGGACGGCTGCTTCGCTCGGGGGTCATCGAATCGAATTCCGAAGTTGCCAACCTCTCGGCGTGCGTTCGCGCTTGCACGGCTTCTTTATTCGAACGCGCCGACCTCCCTATTAATTTATATATGTATAATTTATATCGCGCAAATTATACGGCTCGCGCGCTTCCTCTCCCGCGGACACGTATGCGCGTGTACACGCGCGCGCCTATGTACCGTAAAGGGAAAAATGTTTCCACGACGACCAGCTGCCGCCGCTACACGCGCTCCTCGATACAGCCGGTATAGCCAAAGAGGCTTGCGCGGCTTCTCCTTTTTCCCATGCAAATGAGCCGCGCGCCGAGAGTACGAGTATGTACCCGAGCGAAGAGCGCGCGGAGACGAATCAAAGTAGCCCCGGTCGCAATTAAATTCTCATTGCGAGTCCGACGCGTGTAGCACGTGTCGGGGGGCCTTTCCTTCTCCCGCTCTCGGCGCATACGAGCGCGAGCGAAGCTGCTCGTGTTACTCTTGCCGTTGCCGATGCCGCTGCCAGCGCGTCTCAATCCCGAGATCCTCGATATCGTGAATTATTTGTCGAATTGCGCCCTTTCGAACCCGCTCGGTCAAACTCCCCTTCCGGAGCTTCCCGGAACTTCTCGCCTCCTGGACGTCCGCTTATCCATCTTCCGATGTCCCCGGGGGAACCTGGACGAGCATTCGCTCTTTTTACTTACTTCCACGCCGATCGCTCGAATCGTCGCGAATCGTCGCGATGATACTTTAAATTCTTGACCCAAATGTCGCAAAACCTCCGCATCTTTCAATTATAAACCAGATATTTTTAGTCAATTCATTTACAAATGTGCTATAGCTTCTTCTATAACCAACGTCTTACCGTCATCCGACTCTTTTTACGCATCAAATTTTACTGTATTTTAATCGTACTTTCCTTTGAATATAAATACTCGATGTATTCATTATATATTCAACATTTATAACTTCATTTCTAATCTATTTTACACTTAATATAATGGTCTCGTAACTAAGAATTTAATAATGTTTATTACCTTTATACGAGATATATAAATTATTAATATATAGATTTAATCGAAACTTTTTACATTTAAAATTTCAAAATGCGTTGAATATTCTTGAAGATATAATGTTCAAAGATCACGTATGTACCGCATACAGAAAATCAATAATTATCGTTTATAAAGCCTTTCTAAAAATGTGAAAAATAACGTTTCACCTTTAAACCGGCAATAACTGTAAAAGATTTTTCACTATTTTAACTATGTTACGCTTAAGGTCGTATAAAAAAAATTACGCTGTATTTTATTACTGTGCATTACAACGGAACATTTGCAAAATAAAATTGTTAATAAATTATGTAAAGATTTGAACTTTTTTAGACGTCGATCTTCGTTCGATAAAACATTGATTCGAATGTCTTAATCCTTGAATACTGCCTCTTGAATTTCAGAGGATTAAGAGTACCCGTAACACTTTCTGAATATAAAGCGTTCCATAAAATACAAAGCAATAAGTTACAAAATCTATCGAATCGCTAAAAATGAACCAAGTCTATCGGTACATTACAAATCGTATCTACTCAATCCATATCGATACATAGTATATGTAGCAATTATTGTCTCAGACGCAAAGGAATAAATTACAGCGAATCCTTGAGTTAAATAAAAATAATTCATTCGTTGCGTAATAAGAGGCACACTTCTGACTTTCATGCTCGAACGCGCCTTTTTTCTCGCTCGAGCACCGCGCTTATATCCGATCGTAGCATTATCATCGCATTGTCTAAATCTTGATAAGTGCATACGTTATTACAGAAAAATGACGTATTAGCGCATAAAAAACATTCTCCAACGCTTTGAGCCAAGTTGCGCTATTATCGAATCCTCGGTTCATATCTGTTAGACAACACATAAGAGGACCAGTTATTTCGCGTGCGCTCACCGACGTGCCCACATGGGTGGTCAAAGATAGCCTTTCTCCCCCTCTCGGTTGGGGTGGCCCTGGATTACCTCACGACGCGCTCGCGATTAATTAAGCCGCTTTCGCTTCTTAGCAGATCTCGAGATCGTCAGCTTGCGAGTGGGCCGACGAGCATCGTCGACGCGTTCTTATCTTTCGTACACGTATATTTGTTCCGGAATTCGAAACGCGATCCGCTATCGATCTCTCAATTTCAGTGAACCTAGAACTCTGCGTCCAAAAGTCGGGATCCATAATTCGACGGGGGCGCGAAAATTCGAGCGAATTCTGAAACGAAAAACCATAGCGTTACCGTTCCATCTTTTTTACTACGAGAATAAAATAAAGAACGGATGCGATATTCGTCCGTGCCGGAGTCTTCGTTATCGCCGCTACAAATTACTCAGCGAAGTACGAGTTGGAATGACGCCCGCGATCCACTTACGAGAACTGCTAGTGTTTACAACAACGGCCGATAGTTTTGTCGAGCAAGTACCGTGTGAAAACGAAACGAAGTGTTTCACAATGACACACTCGCAGTCTCGGTGGCAGGGGGCACACGCATTGAATGACAAAGTAGCATCTGGTCTCATCGACATTGAAAAGAGCGACGAGGCTAGGAACGGAGACGAGCGAGAGGTGCTAAAGAGGTAAATCGGTGGCTTGTACGCCAAGAGTCGGCTGCAAAGACGGCAGTGGTGGTGGCGGTGGTGGCGATGGTGGCGATGGTGGCCGTGGTGGCGGCGGTGGCGGTGGCAGCGGTGGCAGCGGTGGCAGCGGTGGCAGCGGTGGCAGCGGCGTCGGTGTCGGCGACGGCGGCAACGGCGGCGACGACGGCAACGGCGGTGGCATGTGCGTGATGCCTAATACTGGAGCCACATCACGCAGAAACGCGATCCTCGTATCTCTCCCTCTCCTCCGACTGACGCGCAGCTGTGGAGTACAGAGGTCACTGTTCAGCTCTCAGTGCGAACGCTGCAGACCGCCGCCACCGCGAAAGGAAGTTCCCTCGACACCAGCGCTTCGATCTACAAAGCTTCTCTCGCGTCACTCGGCACCGAGCAACCTTCTGTCTTCTGCCGTCTGACTCGCCGCTCCTCTATGGTCTTCGCTTCTGATTCATTGCGTGCGTTAAGTATAAAAAAGAAAAACCGACCGCTCGTTCCATCGATGTGTGTGATCTCGATGCACGTGCGTGACTTTTTTCGAACGGCCTAGTGCGATAAAAACTATGCACTGACGCTAATGTTATATATGTGCTTCTCGATGAAACGGTGTCTAACGCGAAAGTGACTACACTTTTCGATCATTTATTAAGTCCGTAATGGAACGTAAGTTTTTTTCCCACTTGTATCTAGTTGCAAGCTTGTATTTTTTCTAGATCGTTTCATCCAGGCACGCGCTTTCCTTGCTCTCAATAATCATTACACGCGCGAATAATTTTGTTAAATGGACGTTACCTCCGCTCGCAAAGTCATAATTAAATTCTACCGTTTGAAATTAATCGCAAAGCGTTGGAATTGAATACGCTTGCAATTTCGCGTAATCCATTTGTATTCTTGTAAATAATTAAAATTAATCTAAGAATTATCTGGTTTCTCTTCCCGGATGCGAAAATTAAATAAAAAACTCACGGTTCAAGTGTTAAAGTAAACATTAATTATATTCTACTCGAAATATTTAAATTTTACGTATGTTGAATAAATTTTTTGTTGAATAAAATATGTTTATAGTGTGCATCGCAGATCGGGCGCTAAGAGGTTAACGAGCGATCTACTATGCAAAAACTACGCAAAGAAAGAGAAACGCGGAAAGGAGTAGTAAATCTCATTTTTTTTAAAAAGAAAACTACTAATCAAAATGAAAATTACTATGGACATTAAAAACGGTTTCTATCGTTCTTATTTTATGGATATTTGATAATATGATATATATTTATGTTAAAATTAATATAATAATAAATACAAATTAATATCTAAATCATGAGTAACTCGCATTTTGAAAACTCCTCTTTTGTAACTCATGTATTTATATTTTAACACCTTTCTTATCCTAACAGATATTTTACATTTTGTCATCATTTATCATTTCTAGCGAAACCAAAGTTACTTTTCAAGTTTTAATGAATTTGGTACATATGTTTTACTGTATAGGAAAATGAATCTGTAAAACAATGTAAATTTTACTCGTACTTTTGATAAAATAATAGTTTTCGAACAAAACATAAAATTAAATTAAACGATTAAATTTTTTCTCGAAGAGGATACAAAAGTAATGTTTATTTATAGAGTTACTCGCTGATGTCATAAAAATGATAAATTATAAAAGAGATGTAGCTATTTGGTAATAATCGATCGATTCTAATAAACAAATATTTATAAACGAATAATTATGCAATTCGTAACTAGCATCGAAAACAAAGAGAAAATGATTAGGTAGAAACGACAGAAATACACATTTAATTATGAATATGTTCCCGCAAGCAATACGAATTCTCGCTTGTTTATTCAATATTTTTCCAGTGGCTGAAACGTTAAGATGATATTGACTGTTTTCTTTACAGTTTCTTCGGTATTTGAAATATAATTTTGATGCGTTGATAACGAGATAAAAAACGAACGAAAACGAATGGTCAAGGATCAATAAAATTTTATTATAGTATAACGTACATCACCAAAACATATAACATTTGAAATATTATTATAAAATGAGAGGACTCGAATATCTTAAATATCAGCTTATTTTATGTTTCTAGTCGTAAATCGAAAATAAGTGCATTACAAGATTATCACGCCTGAATCATCGGTTGAAATTGCTTTAGATTTGAAACACGTTTCGCGAAAACATACACCGTATAAATGATTATATCTTTAAAGTATAAAATATATTGTTTCTCATTGATAAAATTGGAGAATTCATAAGAAAACGGTCTACCTTGATTCGAGTCTTAAAAGAAGTTTACGTTTGCGAATGAAAAAAAAGGAATGGAAATGCAGCAAGGATATCGACCAAATCATCTAATCGACCAATGTTCGCGATTCGGTCGACACGTGTACTCGAAATACTTAACAAATTTGGAAAACATCGAATCTCGCGTCGACGCACTCGATCGAAGAACCGGATACATCGAGCGGACGAACGAGATCATTTAACAAAACCGCGAACTTTCTAATTCATCCGTGCGCCCGCATCGGAAAGGTCAGTCATAAAGAATCCGCTCGTTGGCGTTGGGCGCACTGCTATCTCGTGTCGATCCAACGAGCGCTCACTCATACATGAAACATAGACGTAAATAACAACGTCCGCCCGTGCGGTGGGCGCGTAACGCATCGCACATTCCTCGCGCGAGTAGAAAAGGTCGAGCGGAGCGCGCCAAGACTCGTATCTCCGAGCGAGGAGATACGGAAGGTGGCGCGCGTGAACGAGAGAGAGAGAGAGAGAGAGAGAGAAAAAAAGAGAGAATCGTTGGCGGAGGCGTTGGCTGCGCGCAGGCGAAGGTGAAGGCGACGAACCTCTAACCTTATACGCGATATAGGCGCGGCCGGGCTTTTCTCTCTCTCTCTCTCTCTCTCGCTCTCCGTCTTTCTTTCTTAAACTTACGCAAATCCGCTCGAAAATATCGCTAGGCGATGGAAGACGAACCGAATTAGAGACCAAGAGGTGGGCGGTCGAGGGTCTCGTCACCGCTCGCTTTCCAATCGCGGCCTAATGAATAATGCAGCGGCATCCTTGCCCACGTAGGAGTAGGCCGCGAGTCCCTCGACTCGCGTGCTCGTGTTCCCCGCGCGTAGTAATAATAGACGCGGAGGGACGAGCCGTTCGCGCGCGCGCGCGGAGCGTGTGGCCAAACTATTTACGCAAAATGATCGGGAGCTAAGGAGCTCCGTGATTAACAGACCAGCGAGAAAACGACCCTCCAAAGCCGCGCGTACACGAGAACCGAGCAGATAACACGCGAGCAGCCAAACTTCCCGCAAAACCGGACCTGGCACCGAGAGGAAAGGGGAGGAGCCGCTCGCTTTCCTCGACTCGCGTTGGTCTCTCGATATATCGGGCAAAATCGAGAGTCCAACACCTCCGTGCACCCTTTTACCGTCGCTGGGAATATCACTCACGTTCATCGTGCGTGGAGCCCCGACTTTCTCGAGCTCGAAGAAACGGGTGAAAAGGGAAAATCTGGGAAAGCGAACAACGAATCTTCGATTCGATCCATCGCCGTCTGTTTTAGGTACGGCCGTAGGCGTGCGCGATGACGTCGACGGCTCGCACATCCGTGAACTCTCCGCGATGGGATTCGCGAGCGTGACAAAGGCCGCGCACCCGGCTATGGTGCGCACTACATTCTAAGAGGATAAGGTGTGAAATGTCGTAATGAGGCGTTAAAATGACTAACGCGCGTTCGCGGCCGAACGCGCAAAGAAAGAGACAGAGAGATAGAGAAGAAGACTCGCGCGTTCTTACGGGCTCGCTTCGGCATAGCGACGCAACGCAAAAGCAAATATTTCAGGAGATAAATTACGAGCTCTCAGTCAAAGTTCTCGCTCGCAGTTTATCGAGTCGTCGGCGTGGCATCGCTGCCGTACACGCTATAAAAACTCCGGCGGCTTGTCGAAAGAATAACGAGGCACGTTTTTACGAGCGTTTTAATTGTTCGAAAGAATTGAACGTCATCCAGCGCGAGAACGAGCGTTAGAAGCGTTTCAATTTCAATATCCGTTGCTCGACCTCCCCGAATACTCGCGGTCGTGCATTACGCGTCCGCTAGATCCGGGAAGGTCGCGCACTGGATATCCACCTGACACCGGTTGCCTCTTATCGTCTCTGACGCAGCAGTTTTACGCATGCGCGATCACGCTGATCGGCGTTAACGTAATTCCGTAGCTTTCCGCAGTTGTGTCGGGCGCACTTTTTTCTCTCTCAGCCGAGGTACGAAATTTCTTTTATTTTAAACGCTAGATATCTATTAGAATCGTCGCGCCTTCGATCCCCTTCCACATTCCCTTGGTTACTTCGACTAAATTTGCTTCTGTGCGCGCTGAATAAAACCATTACGTTGATTCGAACGGCCACCGAACGACGAATAAAAACATCGTCTCGTAACGAGCGTAATGGTCGAGGAATAAAAATACTCGTTCCACGAAATTTATGGAAAAAGCTGTCATAAATATGACTTTGGGAACTATTATATAAATGCGTTTACGGTTACTTTCTTAGCAGTACGAACAAACGCGAACATGTGCTTTATGTATAAGTTTTTTTTTAAATTCTCGATAGTCCATAAAATTCTATAATTCAATATACTCCACAATGATAGTCATTACATTCCAGATTAGAAAAAGACATAAATCAAACGTTATATTTTTCCTTTTTTAGATCTTTGAATATCGATAAAAAAGAACAGGTTCCGATGTTGACAGTGCCGTCGTTACGGCTAATTCCTTTTTATTGACAGAGATTTCACTTTAATAAGTACGCGTGTATCGTATCGAGAAAACATTAGCATCTGGCAGCGTACGATGCATTACTCAATTTCCTTTTAAATTATCGAGCAGAGGAAAGTCTTTCGGAAAAGATCCCACCTGGAGAGCGAGCGTTCCGGAACGTCCGTGGCATGCAATGTTTAAAGGAACAGAAAAGAAAGGAAGAACGAAGCGATGAAGCGATGAAGAGAAAGCAATAATTCTTGGAAGATAAGAGAAGCCGTTCGGTCGTTCGTCTGAAAAGCAGTTGGCGTCGTAAGAGAACGTCGAGCTATTCAAATAAGTAGTTACGAGCGCGGAGGAACGGCTCGAGTGATCCCGTTGACGCGTTCGAATCCACTCCACCCCACCCACACTTATTTACTCTCGTGACCGTAACGGTCGGGAATAAAGGAATAAAACAGGACTCGCACCGAGACAATTGCGATCTAGCTCCCTCGCCATCTGTCTTTCGGACTATCTTCGTCATTGTCGCATGTCGATGTTTCTCGAGGGAAGGGAACGGAGCGCTACCTCGGCCAGAGTCAGCGAGATCCGCGAGAAGCGCGTTTGCACGCGCGTACGGACACCGCGCGGTTTACGGCCTTCGTCTCGGAAGCGAAGGTCGTCGCACGACGAGTGTACACCGATATTGTCGTACGCGTACCTTCTTATCTTAACGGGACAATTCGACGACAGTCTACCTTTTCCTAACGAGACATTAAATTCGTCTTCTCGTCGTTCTCTTCCTTTCCGCATCCTTTTTTTCTTTCTTTCCGCGCCTTATGTTTATGTCGCTGCTCCTCCGGATTCCCCGAGCGCCTCACTCGCGTTTTATGACCTTCTGATTTTCGATCTAACGACGAGCGTATGCAAAAATCGCGCCCGTTTCGTATTTTCCTCAAAGAGGAGACGCGAACGCGCGCACGAATTGATTATTCACGCGCGCGAATGTCTCATAAAAATCCTACCGGACTCTCGTGCTTTACGAGCATTTGTAATTTTGTACGTGTCAATCTTATGTTATCTTATGTTCGTTCGATGTTCGAACGGACAGCGACGCGTTTTCCGGAGCCGACTTCTCGGGACACCCGATTAAATTTTTTCACTTTACCCGCCACGACTTCAGAAGCAATATCTCTCCAGAGGCAATATTTAATTCAAGCTTCTCGGCAGCGTTTCCAGAAAAATTTTACTTTACGTCCGCGTAAAGACATCTAAGCACCTTCTCGACCACCGTACGATTCTTTTCTTCGAAAATAAAATATACTCTCGAGCTCGCGCTCGGCGCATTATATGCACGGTTTTATTGAGAAGCGACGTAGGTAGTAAGTTCTCCTGTAATATAAATAACAAGTTTAAAAATATGTACCCTGTAAATTTAAATTACAAAAATGATTATAGCTATAGTGAACTTAGCGTCGGTTCGTTTGCACCTGCCTGCCATTTCTAGCACGAAATCCGGTTGAAAAGTCGCAATTTCGTGGTTAATAATTCGGCCGAGAGCGAAGGGATCGAGGGCACGCGATTCTTCTCGAAAATCGGAAATGCAAGGGCATCGTTTGGAACGGGGTTCGAGGAGTCGAGCGACCGTTCGGACGTTTGCGAGCACGTTCGGAGTTTTGAGCGTTGCTTTTATTGGGGTTGCAGGTGAGGTGTCCGGCGAGAGCACGAACGCGGGAGGGCTGGGGTCGCGAGGAGACCGCGGCGAAGCGGCCGACCTAGCGACGCACTCCGACGCGAACGAGGCGGCAGCGGCAAGTAGGGGCAGCAACAGCACCCTGGCTGCCAACACGGCGGCGGCACTAGACGCGAGGGGCGCCAGTCCCCAGGGGGCGACGCATCTCTCGGGTGCGGCGACCCCGAGGCCACCCCGGGGCAGGAGGCGACTCCAGAACCACAACGGCATCGATGCTCCTCAGGTACGATTTCCAACATTTATCTCGACCTTATTACGTCCAAGAGAGTGCGAGAACACTCGATTCTCTCTCACCTTCCCTCTTTCTTTTTTCCGCTTTATCTTTATCTTCCCTTTCAAACGCAATATCTTTTTGCATTGTTCTTCTTAACAGAATTTAAAATTACCATTATTTTTATTTGTTCAGATTTCAATTTTCGTTACTTCATTTATTATTAGATCTTCGATTAAAGGAACGGTTTTATGATTCATATATATTTTCTTTATGGATATTTGCAGCTAAATTAAATCTTCTTAAATTTCTATAGCTATATCGAATCGTTTACTCAAGTTCTTTAAATATATATTTATATTTCTTTAAAATCTCAAATCCGTAAGCTTATATGTTTCAGATGTGTTTGAAAATATACCACGAAGTATCGAAAAATAAGCCAAATATTTTTATATTTAAGTTTTCTATATTATTATTAAATATTAAATCTTCAATTATTGATACATTGAAAAAGATTAATCTCCATTAGCATTATCTTTTCAATCGAATGAATAATTTTTATAATTACGAACGATTCTAATTTATACATTCGAATGAATTATTGCACATTATGTATTTGTGTTGCTTTAAAAAAAAGTATCTCGGTCTTATATAATACGACATCGGTTGTCGTTTAATACTAATGTTCGATCGATTCTTATGAATTTTTTATTCAACGTTAATTATGCGGAATAGTAATGATTAAATAACAAACTTTAATACCATTTATTATAAAATGTACTTTAAAAAAGTATAATAAATATATACGATAAGCTATCAAACTCGTTTTGCATAACGCATCTCTATACAAAATTTATTAAACCGTCAATTTCCAGCTTAATTATCATTTAAATGATAATGTACGCACGAGATACGTTCTTAAACATCATCCGTCTTCATAAAAGACATAAGTTTTGATAACGCGCTAAATACCATCACTTGTAACCTAGCAACCGTTATACGCTTGACGTTAATGTGATTGATGGTCTAATTTGAATTTATCCATTTTCCATGTATTTCAAAGATAAAAAAGTAACTTGACCCCTTATTTTTCTATTTAATGACGAGTATGGACTCGTGCGACTCGCCATAATAAGTTCTATCCCACTCGAACTTGACGTCTTTTCAGAAAGTTTCGAAGAAAGACGCTCGTCAAAGTTCCACTACAAACTGAAAAAGACGACAGTCCATTCATTCCGTCACGTCTTTCACATATGTTAATTTACGAGATGTACATATACATATATATACTTTTTGAAAAAATAAAAGACTCGGAGATGACATACTCTCGAGGTTTAATTTGAGAAGAGACGGAAGTTCCGATTGGTACTATCCGACGATTTGGTAAATGGCGTCCAACGAAGACGGTTTAAATGCGTACTTGGATATTGCAGGTGAAGACGGAACGATTGACTCCGGATAATAATTCGACATCTTCGAGAAGCGTAACGCCGTCTTCGTCGGGTCATCCGGGCACGCCACCCAATGCGACGAACTTGGGTCCTGACGGCCCAGCCGGTGGTCCGCCACCCCATCATCTCAAACACATGGAACAAATGATGGGCCGAAATTACAGTGACTTCATGAGGAGCCTCGCTGCCAAGTACAATAACGCCAATCCCAATGAGTGAGCATCAATTGCCCTTTTATTGATTTTATCCTTTTATTATTATACTACTCCGCGCACGCGATTTCTACCCAACAACTGCATTTAAATGTATTTCAAACTCGTCGAAACTCATCAGAGTTCGTCAGATGCGAAGTGCTTTTAACGTTGTTACGATGTTAAAAATCCTTGTAAAAGTGCATCAAATTTCTATCGCTTGTATTCCTGACTTTCATTTTTACGATTGAATAATTTGTTTATTCAATGTGTACGGATTGTATTTTTACACTCTTGTATAATACAGATGAAAGAGAAAAAATATCGCTTCGCCGTTTTGCCTATTTTAACAAGAATAGAAATACCAGAGTATATATTTTAAATTAAAAGAATTTTCATTATTTGAGAAGCTTCTTAAAACGTACGAAACAATCGTCAATCATGATAAAGGAAATAAAATAATACTAAGGATAAAAATAATATGATCGGTAATTCAGTGTTTTATAAGTGAAAGAATGGAAGTTTAATCAAAACTACACTAGTTTTGTATTATCGATAAACTAACTTTTAATGTAAAAATTTTAAATATTTGAATTTTTCTATTGTCAAAGCTTAAAAAAAAATCTTAACGATAAAATGAAAATAATCGAATAGAGTCTGTAAAATATACTATATAACCACGATGTTAATTTATGTAATTGCGGTTCGTGTAACTTAATTGATGCCCGTACATCTGTTGCACAGTTTCTTACGATGTTTTATATATTTTAATTACATTCTTAATCACATATAATAACAATAATAATACGCATTATAATATCATTTGCTAATAAGCTATATATCAGATTTTACTACTAATATTAAATGATAAAGTAATTATTTACGTACATATTTTTTCATTTAATCGAAATTCAAAAATTAAAAGAAACATATATAACAATTGATGCGAATAATGAGCTAATACGTTAAAAAACTAATTGTTAATGCTAATAAAATTACGCACTTAACTTATCTATAAATTTTACAATATTTTATTCGGTCCTGAAAGTTCAGAAGCGATAGCAAATAATAATAACCTATAAGAATATCTAAAAAATTCTGTAATACATAAATGTTATTTATGAATGGTTTAATCTAAAATATAGAATCCAGTTTTAATTAAATTTATTCGTATTGATTTTATTAAGTAAGATTTTTCCCTTAATTCACGAGCTTTTAAAATCATTATTTCTTGTTGATATTCATTCATAAATTACTGTGTGATATTAAACGAGCTATAATTTATAATAGTTATATACAGATAACGTAATAGAGTAGCTTCTTAATATAGTGCTCATATGTTTGGGAATGCAAAGATCTAATTATATAATATAGCACGCTTTCTAATTCAATAAAACTATCAACGATTATAAATAACTCTATAGGCTTTTTGATTATGATTATTATCGAAAATTTATTGATATATTACAATATTCATTATATTTAAATTTTTTAAATACTTTATAACCATTTAATATACATTTTTATATAATAAATTAAAAAATTATATAATAATAGAAAAAAACTATAGCTAATTCGTTGCGCTCAAAAAGTTAACGTTCATAATTTTCATTATAACGAATTATTGCGACTATAAAATTTCCTTTAAACTTTTATCGGTTACAAATAGAAAAATAATATTTAAATATCGCGTTAATGCTGTAACGTTGTAATAAAATTTAGTGCTGGATACTCTCGCAATAAATAAGATCGGAATTTGAATAAAATGAGTTTGAAAAAGACGTACCGCACAAGATAAAAGAAAAAAAAATTAAAAGAAACGTTACGCGCAGTTATTTTAGCGCCTCGCGGAACGGCTACTCAACGGGCCTGGAGCCAAGGTATTCCGGCTTCAAGAGCGCGGCCACACCATTCGTGGGTCTGATGACGCCTCTGGGCACGACTGGACCCCAGGCACCGCAGATTCCCTCAGGCGCCGCATCGGCCCTCAGCGCCAAAGAGCCCAAAGACCCGAAACAACCGGAGCCCAGCGCCCCCGGCACAGGCGGCCTCTTTGGCAGTCCGGGAAACCTTTTCCCGCCGATGCTCGACATGTCCTCGACGCAAGCGCTCCTCCACATGGTGCGCACGGCCAACGCCGCGCAGAGCGCCGCTGAACTCGAGAGCTACCTCAAGGGAGCCAACAAGCGCGAAGCTGGCCTCAGTAGTCCCCTGGATCTGTCCAGCCCTAGGTAATATATTATGTCCGCTCGTGTTTATCGAAACGAATGATCAATGGAGAATTTGAGTTTCTTAGCAAATTTATAGCAAAATCTATGATAAATCTTACGGTAAAATAATTAATCATAGAACAATATTAACCACGAGAAGTCTGATACCAATTATCGTATCTTAAAAAAATTATTATTTTGCTTTAAATTATTATTTCTGCTATATATCGACATGTATAAGGAAACAAGTTACAAAATTATCGAACGAATCAAAATTTAAATAATGATAAGAATAGATATTTTAACGAACGAACTTACTTTACTCTAAATATCAGAAAATACAGGATTTGAACGAAAGAGCGAATGTTGAAATATGAACGGGGAATTAAAAATAGAGTATAGAAAGGATTAAAGTTAATAGAAATGGGAAGGATAGAGCAGGTGACGTCAAATCCTTGACTTGTTGGTAGTGGGTTCGCACCGCGAAAGCGACCTCGGACTTCGGATAGCCGCAGGCCTGGCAGTATTTCGCCCAAGCCGAACAAGCTGCCGGTAATGGCTGGTGCACCCATACCGAGTCCGACGGCACCCGCGACCCCTGCGACTCCCGTCACCGCCGCCCGGACTCCTACGCCGGCGACGACCCAGGCGACGACTCCCAGGCCTGGAAGTCCACCTCCCATCAGGTGTCCCTCGCTATGTGGACACATGCCTTGCGGCGATGGCCAAGCTGTCAATCGCTGG
Organism: Dolichoris vasculosae; assembly: GCA_018907195.1. NCBI lineage: Eukaryota > Metazoa > Arthropoda > Insecta > Hymenoptera > Agaonidae > Dolichoris > Dolichoris vasculosae. Next base: position 18,485,539 of record JACCHY010000005.1, on the reverse strand, counting down.
TCGGTCGAGGACGTTGTCAACTTTGTCTCCTCCATTGACATTTGCGCCGAATACGCCCAGGTAATTTATTATATGTTTTTAATATTATTCTTTCGCTTTCCAATGGAATAAGTTTCCTCTTTCATTTTTCGAACATGAAAATTTCATTCGTCCGGCTATTTGTTTATGTTTATAACTGAGATTATCGTTAAATCAAATTGATATTTTTGTCTTTTTTTGTAATTTCTACAATACGTAGAAAATAAATTCTGTAAACTTTATTTTTCCGAGAGATGCTTGAAAACACTTAATTCTCAAAAAATCTCAAATTTAATCTTTTATGCATTAGCATTAAGATTTTATACGAGAACGATAAGCGAGTCCATGGAAAACGAACGAATAGAAAATAATTACGCATCGAATTTTTGATATAATGAAAGTTGCTAAATCGCTTTTAAATTACTGATTAATTATAAAATACTCGATGAGATACACGTATACAAAGTAGTTAAAGTGTGAGATTGAAAAATCTATCGGTAATTATGTTGATTATACATAACATTGATAAATATTACACAGTAGTTCATTATTCACCAACATGCCTTTATTTAATATTCTTCGATATAATATAGAAGCTGCCGAAGAATGAATTATCCATTATTTAGTACCTAGGATCGAGACGCGTACTTCGAGGAATAAATCAAAGCTAGAAAAATAAAAATTAGTCGTGATTCGGAAAAGAAAATAGAGAAAAAAGGAGAAACGATGTCGAGAAATAATCCGACCAAAGATCTGGAAATACGAGCAGTGGAATTATCGCGTTGATCGATCCACAATGACCGATGAACGTCACGTCAATAAAGTAATAAGAAACGATAAAGTAGGTAAAAAGTGATAGCACGAGGAGGTAAAAGCTAGGATTTTACCTCTTTACACAATGAGGAAATTACGTAGAGCGAAGCGCGCGTCGTTTCCGCGATAAATCTAAGGATCACGGTTTGTCGGCCGAGGCTGTCGCAACGAGAAAGCTACGTTTATGACGGCCCAAAGCTACCGGAATCCCAATAAATCTCTGGCATTTGTGCTCGAACGAAGCAGAGCCGTCGGCCCTATCAAATCCCGATCTCCCGATTTTTCGCGAGCGTGCTCGTAGCCTGGCACGTGTCGGAGTCAACGGACAACAACGTCGAGAGTAATAGGAACAACAGAAAGTAAAAGAATAATAGCCGAGCGCCTTCGGGTGGGCCGTCTCTCGATACCGAGCTCCCGAGTAAAGTGGGTCGAGTAAATCGGCTCGGTGGCGAGACGACGGGGAAGAGGGTCGCTCCCGTGAGGCGGGAGACCCACGAAATCGGGCCTCGCGAGCCGTGACGAAAAGCCTTTCGCGCGAATCCTATTAGAGTCGCGTTGGCCGTCGCTACGGGAGATCGGTCGGACGTCGGCTTTCGCTAAAGCCCGTTGCGAGTAATATCCTCGAAGGACGAGCTAATGGCACGATAATTAGCCGCGTTTATCGCGCAACTACGTGCGCGGGGAGACAGCGGGATTTATGGAAATCGCGGCCCGCTAGGTGAAATTTCCATTAGCTCGCTCGCGCGCACAATAAGAGCGCGATCGTGACGCCGACGTGTGTACTTTCAAAAGTCCCGCGCGCGCGCGCCGAGCGGACGTAGATGGATGATCGCGGGCGCAGGCGCGAGCCAAAAGAGAGAAAAGAGAGCGATGAGAGCGAGGAGAGCGAGGAGAGCGAGGAGAGCGGCGCGTGATTTAGAAACGTGCGACGCCGTGTCGAAACGTTCCGCGAGCGCAACACGTGTTACGCGCTCCTGGTTGCCGCGCTCTACACGTACTTATGTACGAAAGCCCGAGCCGAGATCCTCGGATTTGGAAGACGAGCGGCGTTCGATCGAGCGAAGCCAAGTGTGGGAGGACTCGTTTTTTTCCTGGCATCCCCCTTGCGAAACCGAGCGACGCGCGCTCTCGCGAAAACAGATTTATTGCGCGATCGGCCGCGAGCGCTACTACGCGCCGATTTCCAACCTGTAGACGGCCATCCTCCATCGAGATTAATACGTACGATTTCGTCTGGCGCAATGCTCGCAACCCCGTGCTCGTGTCTGCGAGCGGTTTCTTTTCCCTGCTTCCCTTCGTTTTCGTTCTACACGGATTGCGCGGCTAAGGAGCGCCGCCGAGCCGCTCGCCAACCTCACGCTTTTTCATCGAACGATACGTGCGCTCTTGCGCTAACCCACCCCCTCTCGATCCACTACAATACCACGTTTTGTAACGTCGACCGCTTTTCAGCCGATGGAAATACGCCAGACGCGTTCGGTGTCGGAGATTTATCCGCTAAATAGAATATCTATTTGCGACGTTATGACATTCCGGACGTCGCCTCGTGACTCGATGCTCGAGAAACGTTAGCTATTTATGAGCGGCGTGAGTTTGTCGCGGCGTTAGTCTTCGCGTAAACGAAAGATTCGTTGGAGAGCGAGGGAAGCGCGCGATGAGAGGCGATAGCAGCTTCGAAGCTCCGAGGGTATTTCGGTGGTTAAGTAAGGACTCGAGAGCGCTTCTGCCGAGTATCCTGCGAGAATTCAAAGGATCCGAGAAAGAGAAACGGATTTAAGCGAGGGACTCGTTAAAAAAATTTACATGAAAATCGTTGAGATGCGAAGAAAGAGAAGAAAGGGTCGAGGCTGAGAGTGGATGCAGCGGACGGTGAAATAGCGAAGGTGCGCGGGCGAGCGCTTAAGGTTAAATTACACGTACGCCGAGTCGAGTCTCCGAGGGCCGTGGCCTTACGGTGTATACTTAAGCTAGGAATTTCGCTCCTCTCCGGCGGCGGGCGTCGCGATCTCTGCCTCCGACAGGGGCGTCGTCGGTGCGTCGCCACCTCCGGAGAGTATCGAGAGAGTAGAGTAGAGAGCGACTTTGCGAGACCGCATTCCTCCGGGTTCGATCGAACGACCGGTAGTACGGACAAGCGCGCGCGCAGCGCGGTGCCGCCGCCGGGGACGATTACGCGGATGGTCGAGGAGTGCGTGTTGCGACCGCGCGCAGCCCAGGGCTCGCGTGCGCGGTGATTACAGAGCGCGGCGCTCGCCCCCGGCGCGCATTCGCATCCGCGGCCGCGCATTCCGAGAAGAGCTCCGTCGCTCAAAGTCGGCGTCGGCGCGTCACCCGTTCCTCGGGCTTCCCGAAGTCCGAACGATCCCGACTCCGCGCCTTTGTCCCTCCGACCGACTCTTCGAGTGCTCCTACGTGTATTTCTTTCGCGCGCACCTTCGATCGACCCGCTCTCGATTCGTCGATTCGTCGATTCGTCGATTCGTCGATTCGTCGATTCGTCAACGGTTTTTCTCGCGCGGTTCCGATTCAGCGATCCGACGCGTCCTCGAGTCCCGTGATCGATCGGTTTTCCTCCAAACTGAATTTCGCATCGGAGAGCGCGATAAGGAATGGCGAGAGGACGGGGTATCGCGGCGCGGGTGAAGTTCCTTAGCCGCGCAAAAGGATTCGGATAGTTGGGTTCGATAGCGACGAGAAAGGCGCATGCGCGCGGATAGATTCGCTCTCCCCTCGCCGTTGCCATTAGTCCAGCCGACCAGGCGGCGGTTTCCTCTGCTTTCCATCCAGTCATCGGGCGCACTTTTTACGAGCGCCAATGATTTACTTTTGCCGGCTCGCTTTGCGCACGCGCGGATCCTAATTAAATCGGAAGAAATAGGAAGAGCGTGGAAGCGAGGCACGCGTGTGGAGTCACGAGCGAATCGGGCTCGCGGCACCGCTTTTAAACGGATAAAAAGCGCATTTGGCCGATACTCCGGCGCGTCGATGGCGGCCGCGGTTTGCGCACTGAACTTTCACCGCAATTAAAGTAAAGCGCAATTTCTATTCGTAACTGCACCTATACCCGCGGCCTCAACGGGTTAACGACTAAGGCTCGTGGTTGTCGGCTCGCTCGATGCATATAAATCTGCACCTCGATCGTCGAATCAAGGCTGGAGCGATTTGTAATTTTCGCCTAATTCTTACGAGTACCGGCTCCTTCTTATTGATTCGAACGATCGCTCGTGAGTTCGCGAAACCGCGCGATCTCGCGCTTATCGGTACTCGAGCTTATACGACGTATGGCGATTTATGTGCTCTTTATGAGACGGTAACTTTTAATAGCACTTGGCTGACGGCGAAGGCGAGACGCGCCGATTATAAGAGCCTCGGAGCTGCTCGCATCAAAGAAAACAAAAAGAATCGCGCAAGACGCGAAAAGTATAAAATATAGCTGCATACAAATACAGTTTTTTTGCATCTTCTTTTTTTCCCTTTTCATTTCATTTTTAATTTCCTGATATTCCAGAAGTAGCTTGCCTTAGAGGCCATTAATTCGACGGAGCGATAAAAGAAATATCGCGCTCGTCATCGCCGTACGCAACTCTTTCGGATAAAACCTGTCGTCGTGTTCTTCCCAACCTTCAGCTGTCACGAACGTTCTCGGGGAGAACATTGTGTTACTCGTGCACCGTATCATCCGCATACTTATAACGCTCGGACGACAATTTTCTGCTGCGCAATATATCATCTCGGTCGAGCGATACGACAAGCTCGGAACAACAATTGAAAATGAACTTTGAATAAGCGGGCGTCGAGTGTTTTCCTTCGTGCTGTAAGACCAGCTCCAAAAACAAAAAACAACAAAGAAAAAAAAAAGAGCGAGGCGTGGAAAAAGAAGGGCATGTACGCGTTCTCTTCTTGCGGGAAAAAGTCCCGGACTCTCTCCCTTCTCCCGCCGACCGATGACGGAAATCACTGTCATTAAACTCGCTGGACCATCGAACGTTCTCGGCACGCATGACTTGGCCTGCGTTTTTCCGTGCCAGCATTTCACATTTTACGCACTGTCGCATTCGCCCGACATTCTTCAGATGAGAATCTCGGAGGATTCGACACGCATCGCTTGCACCGCACGCACTGCTCGCCTTTGGATGGCGCGCGCTCTTTTACATCTCATAACAGGTTCCCACTGAACGAGGAATGGACGGAGACGCAGAGACACTTCGGCTGGATATTATAACGAGAACGGGAGAGATGTGTGCATCCTGAGCTGCTTCTCCCTTGTTCGCCGCGGCATCAACGAGACGATCCGACAAAACGAAAAATTATTAAGTGCCAGGCTGTACTCGTAGCCTAGCGCGACTAGTTTCCCAACATATCACATCGATCATTTAAGCGTTAAGGACTGAGACTCGCTTTGCACGAGGGGACCTCACATTAAACCCATCATATTATTTTTCTGTTTACCTTTACAATTTTTTCTCTGCAATTTATTTTTCAACGGCGAGCCGTAACTGGGCCCGAACACATCCTTCGATTCTTATCGTTATAAAATTCTTGCTTTTTTCAGCCTTCCAGCTTTTTTAAGTACTTTTATACGAAAATTCGAAAATTCGATACAGTCGTGATACGTTCGATGTTGCACGTAAAATCTTACGTGAAAAACGAGTGGAAAAAATTTTTAATTTCAATACTTCTTTTTCTATATTGTCTATAGATATGCATACGCGATAAATTCAATCTTTCGCTTGGATGATATTTTAAAAAGTTTCGTTTCATCGCTCTTGAAAATTACGCCTAACAAATGACACTTATATATTCGATAGAAGCGAAATTACATTTTAATTTGCAAGCGTTATTCGATAGAAGGCGAACCACGGATTTATGAAATATTAATCGTGCCATGTATTTCGATCGTTTTTCTTTTAAGGATTGTCGTAAAAGTCAAATGTATAATATTTACTCGGATCAAACGTCATATTTATCTCGATTAAAATATTTTGTATTATAAAATTATCGTTTTCACAAAGTACTTTAATTATTCATCGAATCAGTAAAATAATAAAATATCGAATAATTAAAGCCAGCTAATCAACTTTTCACGACGTCGAAAATACTCGCTTACTTCGTACTTTGCATTTTCATTACGTATTACCGGGTTTATTTTATTTTCATATCGTACTTAAATTTCCATTTTCGCTATCCAGTGACTTTATATTAGTAAATTAAACTATGTAAAGGTAGGTAAGTAGACGAGATACGCATCGTTTATATGTACTAACGAGGTTACGATTTGCATACGCACTGCTCGAAACTCCTCGATTAAACTATTTTCATTTTAAATAATAAATAAATAAGATCCGACGATTAAATTTTAACTTTGGCATCTTATTTTTTTGCGATAGCGAATCAGCATCCTGAAATTTCTTTGTACTTCAAAATACTCGGTTTCCGATCGGTAGATTACCAACATTTTGCGATAATAGGTACAAAACCGCTTCTCCGCATAATTTCGAATAAAACGAAAAAATTTACAAAATTTTAAAACACGGATACTCTATTTCTACACTGTTACGGTACAAACAATAAATGACCGAGTTGGTTATGAATTCGCAAACTTCAGGAAAGAAAAAAGTAACGTTGCAGCTAGAGGCAAAAAATTGTTTCGAGCTTAAAGTACCCGTAGTCCATAAGACTAGAAATAACGTACCAGCGTTCGACAACGGCATAACACCCACAAGAAAAATGATCGCTCTTCGAGGATACTCCACTGCGGTTAGCTCGATAATTTCGCGTAAAGCGAGAAGTTTCGGGGAGATTCGCGAGCGATCGGATCCAGAATTTCTACTCGATACTCGGCGGACCTCCGTATCTCGGAAGCGGGGGAAATTCTGAAACTAGAAACTTCTTCGCGACGCGGATAAGATCGTCGAAGATTTCCCCGAAAGATGAAGCATACCTTTACAGGCGCGCCACTCGCAAAAAAGAGTCGGTTTTTCCGCGAGATAGGCCCGCGGCTCGATGCCGGTAATAACCCCGGCGAGTATCGGCAGCTACACTTAGCCGGTAATGAATAATCGGAGGCTGGGGCCGTTCCAGGCAAGAGAGGCAGCTGCGAGGGAAGCGCGCACGCCACGTGGCCGCGTTTACGACGTGTGTGTGCACCGAGTGGCTCCCGGCGGATCGGCCGATCGCACGCAAACGCTCCCCTTTATAATTTCCGAGCGCGACGACTCGCGCGCGTTCGCCTGCCTCTTCCCTCCAATTCCTTACGCTAATTTCCACACACGAGCACTATCATCAGGCTCGTTGGCTGGCGCACGCGGACGCGTCTTTTTTGTTCCTTTCGCGCTGCACTTTGCACACTCGCGGAAATCGCTCCTCTCCGGCGGCTTCGTGCGCACACGCGCGCCCCTATTACGGAACGGCTGTGGAACCGCGATTAAGGCTGTTTATTCGTGCGTTATTACGGTGCGCTGCTTACCGTGGGCGACGGCGCAAAAAGAGGAGAGAGAGCATATCGTAAATCGATCCTTGCTCCTCGCTCCTCGCTTCTCGCTCCTCGCTTCTCGCTCCTCGCTCCTCGCTCCTCCTCCCGCTTCCCCTTAGCCGCAACCCCGCGTAACTTTTCGCCCGAACGCGCTCCAACTTTGCTTTCTTCCTGTCGAGCATATCAAGCCTAAGGAGCCTCGCCAAAAATCTCTTTATGCCTTTTGTTGCTCAGCGTCATTTTTATCCTTTCTTCTTTGTGTATATTTACTTTTTTTGCGAAATCAGCTCTCTTTGTACTTTTGCGATCGCACCCGACTCTTTCTTGCTACCTCCATCATACCAATTATCAACCTGAATTTTTAAAACGAATCGTTGAAATCGTCGAGTTGTAAATGCATCGGAGGCACGAACGAGACGTTAACTTACGAGTAAAATTATCGTTTATCCGTAGATCTCGGAGTCTTGACTCGAGTGAATAATTGCGCTGATTAATAGAGTCTTAAGTTGGGGATTTATGAAGTTTAGGCAACGCTTTGAAAGAAACGAAACGAAAAGAAAGGAAAGGAAAGGAAAGGAAAGGAAAGGAAACGAATGGAAACGAAAGGAAACGAAAGGAACCGAAAGGAAACGAAAGGAAACGAAAGGAAACGAAACGAAACGAAACGAAACGAAAATATTATTAAAGGAAAGGCTCGATGAATCCTTGTTGGGTCGGGCGCTCCTCGCTCGAGGATCCCGCGGGGAAGGACATCGGATTCTCGATCATCGGCGCGTTGGATCACACTCGCACGAGTCGGCGCGCGCCCGGGGGCAGCGCGGATGCATTATTCATCTATGAGAGCGATCGTGCAGGCTCGCGGATACGACGCCGTGCGTGCGGGAGAGAAAATAGCGGGAAAGGTCGTCGAAAGGTTGGCTTCCCCGCGGACGCCAGATGCTCGGGTATTCAGGTATTTGTTTAACGATGTTGGCTCGCCGCCGCAAGGCTAGCGGCTGCCTGCTGTGCGAGGACGCGGAACGACTTGTGGCTTCTCCGCGAAACCGCCTGCTTTCCTCCAAACTCCCCCGAGCTCCGGGATCCGCCCATCGCGATCGTCCCGGGCGTGCGCTCGTGCGAGCGCGACGATTTCCACAGCGCTGGACTTCTCGCGCCATCTCGTGATCCGATTTCGGCTCGACTTCGATATCTTACGGCTCGCGTAACGATCCAACGGGAGTGATTAATCATCGGCGAGTAACCGCTCTGAGAAACGTCGAGTGCGCGAAATCGCGAAACCCGGCACAACGGTTTTCATCCGAGACTGATATTGCTCGCTAATCATCTTTCTCTCTTTCTCTCCCTTTCACTCCTCTCTCTCTCTCTCTCTCTCTCTCTCCCTCTCTTGCTCGGTGTATTTGTAGCGCAGCAGCTCTTGCACGCGTTATCCGGGCAGGCGGACAATGTTAATATCAGCGCTAGTCTGCATGACTCAACTAGTCGTCACGGAGAAGTGAGAGGGCAAAAGCTGACGGGAAACTTATACCCGTATACTACCCGTACCTTTTTTTTCGTTACTCGTATTTATATAAACCACTTCATTGCAATGAATGTAATATCACAACGAGTTAATACTTGAAACATGATTCTGCAAAATGATCGTATATTGATCATCGGTATTAATTCACATTTATTAATTTATAATTTTATTTATTTTTTTTTCATTTTCGCCAGCCTCTCAGCCGCTTTTCTTTATTCGTTTTACTTATTTAGAAATTTCATTAGTTTTTCATCAAAAGTTCTTTATAAGTTTAATTATACGTTACATATATGCACATTGAAAACCCGACGGATCTCGGAACGTTGGAACGTAACTTATTCATAAAGGTCGTTCTTATACATTCGTATCAACCTATTCGATGGTTTACATTATACCTTGTATATTTTGACAAGTTAAATCAAAGTCGGTTGTCCGAATTGCCTTCTCCGATAACATTCCGAATAAATCACTCGTGAAAAAAGTTGACGTTTGATGTATTAGTATGAATAATTAATGTCAATGCGGATCTTTACCACGACAAAATATTTTAAGAAATGACTAGTCACCTTAATATCTAATTTTAATATATTCAGATTAATCTTTGATAAATTATTGTTCTTCTATTATCTCTGTTTTGGTAATTGTTTAATTTTCAATGACGCATCCTCCGGGATAAAGATCATCGAGCGAATATAAATTAAACTCGCAGTATTATCGGTGAGAAATAAATTTGACCACTTTACGAAGCGAAAGAAAAAAAAAACTGTATGATTTAAAGTTCCAGATAGATTTATTACGTCTAAGTAAATGTACGTAAACCATGATAAGACTCGCAAGGCGATTTGGAATCATTTCCTCCGTTCGAGTTCTCGTATAGATCAGAGGAGATAATATCTTTAGGAGTACAATTAAATCTTTGGTAATTTGTTCGGAAAGCGACGCGGTTGAACCGAGTCGAGGAAATAAAGAACGGTAACGATCGTAAAAAGTATACAGTTTGAGAGGAAAACTACGTTACGCTCGAGATATTCCAAAATCCATGGTAATTCGGGTCGATCGAAGCCCTCGAAAAATAAGGCTGTACGTAGTAAAGTCTCGCGGAATGCTCGAAACAACTGTGAGCATTCCATTAGAGGATAATGAGCAAGCGGTAGCCTCGATGGCGAGTATGCAGCAACAATTATTTATGAACAAACAAACAAGTCCATTAGACCGGCCCTAATAAAAAGGATTCCTCGCTACCGTAGATGAAAGTGGCGCAGGTATATAGACCGACAGCCGCGATTACTCCGAGATTGAATTAAAGCATTTGTCCGACGTGCGGAGCGAGGCAGCGGTGCCGACTCCTTATACGTACTCGCAAATGTAGGTACGTTGTTGCAGACGCGGAGTCTATATCGGGCGATGCTCGTACAGCCGTGCAGGAGCCTCCTGAATGAAGCCGCGCGTGTGCATCGGCGGACTGGTCCGAAGTAATTACTTATAGGTCGGTGCAGTGGCGCGCTGCTGGGTATCCGAACAGCAGCATATATCGCGTCGGTTCGATAGCCAAACTTATAATTTAATGGTTAATTATATAACGGGTGCGCTCGCGCGCGCGCGATTCGGGGAGCCACTGGGCGGACACTCTGACGTGCAGGAATGCGCGCTCGTTCGTCTCTCTCCCTCTCTCCTTCTCTCTTCTCTCTCGCACTCGACTCTTTCATTGAAGGAGACGCGAGCACACGCATCGCCGAGCTGCTCTTCCTTCATTACGTCCACCTTCTCTTCCTCCACCTCCTCCTCTTCGTCCTCCTCCTTTTCCTCCTCCTTTTCCTCCTCCTTTTCCTCCTCCTCTTCCTCATCGTCCACCGCTTCTTCTTCTTCTTCTTCTTCTTCTTCTTCTTCTTCTTCTTCTTCTCCTCAGTCTACCGATGCTGATGCTACGGTTGCCTCTTCTTTGACCGTCTTCTTTGCTTTTCTCCTTCACCACACCGACGTCTCCTTCCAATGCACGCGCTTCTGCGCTCATTTTTCAGGCCGAGGACGTTTTATGTACTCGGAGAGAAGCACCCGCGTGCACACACGTGCACGGTAACGCACACCGAGTTCGAACTGCTGCCGATAAGCTGTCGCGAACCGCACTCGTATCTTTTCTTCGCGATGAGAATTGAGATACTCGAACTCGCTGCGTAACTTACAACGTACTTTCCGAAGGAGCGCTTTTCGTAAATGCTGACAAGTACACCTATCCCGGATAAATGTCGTTCGAATTTGTTGCTCCCCACCTTTTTTAAACATTAATGGAAATCTTTATTTTTGTAAATGTGCGCATAATTCGTTACGCGGTATTACGTCAAAACTAATCGTGCGAATGAAAGAAGTAATAAATTGAGAACAAAAAAACGGCTTTACTTCTGAAATTAAAATTAAATTCGTTCGATGTCGAATAAATATTTTTAGAGTTATTTTCCGAGTTGTCTTTATATTTTGATTTAAAATAGTTATGATTAAAAAACTCAATTAATATATTGTTACTGCGTTTTCATATAAATTACTTTTATTATGAATAAATTAAATAAAAGTTTCGTTTATCAGTTTATAATAGATATTTATTCGAATGCACATATTTTGCAGTAAAAAAACATTTATCGTAATAAAACGAGCGGTAGATTTAATTAATATCGTAACGTTATAAGCTATTTCAATACTTAACAAAAAATAGAATAAAAAAATATACTACGGAAACTTAATTTTCTTGGAATAATATACCTATAATTATAAACTTTCATGATTTTAATCTATTTCAATTTTTAGAATAATATCTTTATAATTGTTGAAACTTGCGTTTATCGAAAATAAGATAGATCCAACCTTTCTTTTTGTTAAATGATTGTACCGTAATAAAAAAAGCAATCAAAATACTTAAATCAATTAACCAACTATTTCTATTTCCAACATATATATATAATGATGGTAGAATATTTAAAATGTATTTTATGAAATACGCAGTGAGTAACTATTAGATGTAAGCCGTAAAGAAATAAATTTGCGCAAGAAAAAAAGAGTTGTAAGAAAGTAAAATATGACGAGTGCTATTATCAACTATATATTGGCGAGAATCGCAAAATATGCCAAGGTAATTTTATCTTCAAATATTAAGTCAAGGTAAAGCCATTAAAATGTAATAGTAGACAAAATTAAGAATGTTGTCGGAGAGTGCACATAAAATTTCGTGTATCGCATACACGAAGAAAGTTTCGTAGGTATAATTACTTAAAAAAATGACGTACTTAAATACCAGCACGATAATATCAATACCACTAATAAAACGAAACACCGCCTACGATAATGCGTATTTGACGGAGAAAAAAGGGCCCACGTCGTCGGTACACACTACGATGCAGAGTATCGGAAATTTTCATACATACGTTCGCTTTGATAAATCGAAATTGCCGCTGCGCAAGGGAGGAGAAAGGAAGAAAGAACGAAGGAAAAAAGAAGGATGTACGTAAGATGAATATGCGAATAAAAGGCAGCAAAGAGGAGATGGAGGGGGGAGGACAGGAAAGAGACAAGTCGTTTGGTGCACGCGCGGACACGAGAGACAAGACATGTGCATGTGCGCGCAGCGCGAACGAATTTCAACCGGTGAATTTACAAGAAAGCTGTACGGCTCGCAGTCGAGGCAATATCGCGCGCCGTGTAAGTGGATACCCGATGGTCCTTAAATTATCGACGCAGGATTAGTTCAGGCAAGGACGCGTGCCGACGAAATTGTCAGCGAGGCTGTTAGACGCGACCATTAGTTCTAAACCTTTGACACGTTTCAACGCAGTCTTACAGTGGCCATTAAAAAAGTCAAATCTGCATTTTATCCTTCCTCGAATTTCTCGCAAACTGCATCGGACTTTTCCGTTCGAGTTACTCCGCGTTTTTGTAAATTTTAAGCAGGTCGTCACTTTATCAAAATAATCGATAATTCAACGACAAACATAAGATATCCTTTCTTGTTATTCCATTTTTTACGGCTTTTTGGGATCGATAGATATGTTTTCGAATCACTCACAAACGAAAATAGATATCACACCGATGATTATTTTGATTCATTGAAGATGTATCGCGTAAACGTAAGTGCATTTAATCATCTAAAGTGTACGGAAAAAACGTTGAAATTCCTCCTGCAAACGTAAATTTTAGACAAGTATTAATTACTTTTTAAATACATCTTATGAAGAATAAATACGATATTTCGAACGTAAATAAAAGTATACTTATACAAGGATCTTAGCAAAAAAAGGGAAGTCGATTCTTGCGTGATGGCACATCGAATGTGAGACACATCGATTTAACGATATATTTTTCAGTATACATATACAAAGAGAGAGAGAGAGAGAGAGAGAGATGGAGAGAGATAAAGGATGCGACACAAGAGTTTCTTGATGCAGGCGCATAAAGAACATACACGCAAGTGTCTGGTAAATAGGGCCCAAGGAAGGGAAAAAGAAGGGGAAGTTGGAAAAAGAACGAATGATTCGACGCTGATCGCGCGACTTTTGCACGTCGAAAGGGAAAGAGTAAAGGCCGCACGCTGACACGAGTGCGCATTTGCATTATACACGCCGAGGCGGCCGATTTATTTAGCTCGAGTTATGGCAAAATACATGGCAAAGAACTTGGTACCTCCGATAGCCAGTCTCGCTCTCTCTCTCTCTCTCTCTCTTTTTCTCTTTCTTGCCTGAACCTATATGGTAATAGCCGCCTTTCCTCTCTTCGCTCCACGCCGCCCGGAGCCATCCTCGATCACACTCTTGCTCCTCTCGATGCTCCTCCCGTGAGTCCTGGCATGTTCACCTTTGACTTTTGTTGCCGGCGATGCGGCTTCGCGGAGATCCGACGCTGCTCTGGCAGGTTACATAGGTGCGCGACCTTTGAAACTTGACTCTTCGATCGGAGCGAGGACGAGAGACCGCGGCCCTTTCCAACCAACCCGATCGCTCGCTTATTTCCGACCCTTCATTTTTTTCCTATTTTTCAATGCTCGGATCGAAGATAACGCTTGCGCTTTCGAAGATGGAATTATACCACAATTACCATCAAAGCTTTATCGGCGAGCGTTGCGGTATGTTTTTGCAGAAACGAGCATAATTCGTGATTCGTACGTTCGCTTTTCTTTAATCCTTTTTGGTTTCTTCGTTAATAACGCAACATAAACACACATTTTCCATTGTAACAAACTGATTTATGCGAATGAGCGAGCATCGGTAAATTTGAAAGTGTATTGGTGTACTGTAGCTTTCGCACGAGACATTTTTAAATAAGTTGAACTAGTAACGGAATAGCCGGTACTAGATAAATGCTTCTACAAAGACATCGGTGAAAAAGTAACCATAACTTAGCTTTCGGGCGTATACTCGTAGAGAAAATGCTGCGATCGAACTTTAGTTTATAGGTAATCGAGCCCGAGGTTGGTATTGGAAAAAGGCGTCGAACGAGCTACTTGCGTAACGCTAAGGGCCTCATCGGTCAAAAGTCGATGATCGACAGTAGTCGATGCGTGCGCGAGTGAGCCTCACACATACGAGAGTCGAGTGTCCATACACATACTAAGAGATACGTAGGCTACGGCTCACGGGCCGTTATCCAATTAAAATTTGGAACGAGTCCCCGGTCGGGCATTCGTTTCTTTCTTTCGGCGAGGATAGCGGTCTCGCCCCGTTATGGCCGAAAGTGCCTCGGGATGACGCGCAGGATCGCGATCCACTCTCGATAGGGAGCGAACTTGCCCGCGAAAGGATAGACGAAGAGAAAGAGAGAGGAAGAAAGAGAGAGGAAGAAGAAGAAGAAGAGGAGAAGGAGAAAGAGAGAAAAGAGGAAGAGAAGGAGGTGGGGAAGTACGAGATAGTCCGGGATCAACCGGAACAAAAAGACCATGCGCCGCGGTAAGAATGATTTCGACACGAGGTACAGAGTTAATCAATTAGGGATGAAAGCGGACGAGCTCCGATGAGGAAATTCCGCGAGACCCTCGGCTCTGTTCGAACGTTCGCCGCTTTCGATGTTCAATGCGTGTCCCGCCGCGCGTCGGGTCTCCGACGTGAAATATGTCTTCCTCCCCCTTCGACTCCCACATCGCCGCCTCGAGTTCCACCTGGATGAGGTCAGACCTACAAGACCGTTAACGCCTGTCGCGCACATTTTAAGTTGCTGACCATCTTAA
The DNA here is from genome assembly GCA_018907195.1 of Dolichoris vasculosae. Lineage (NCBI taxonomy): Eukaryota > Metazoa > Arthropoda > Insecta > Hymenoptera > Agaonidae > Dolichoris > Dolichoris vasculosae. The sequence goes on along the minus strand of JACCHY010000005.1, from coordinate 18,470,518 downwards.
CTTTTTCCTTGTCGTAGCTTTCCGTTCATCATCGACATAGCCACCTTTTTATTTCGTCGATTCGGAGTTAAAGGTTAAAACTCGTCGATTCGATGCTATCCTCGTTATCCAACGTAAGAAAACGAAGCGTCATGAAACTCTTTGCGAAAAGAGCGATAAACTTCAAAGGCTGGAAAAAAGGCTCGACAAAAGCATCAACGATAGCGGATAAAAAACTGAAAAAAATGGAATACGGGTAGGTGGAAGGCAGTACGAGGCAGTGACCGCGGAGGAGTTAATTTAAGCGACTCTCGAAAGTTGAGTCTTGCGCTTTGCGATGTCGGGAGTTACGGTTGAACGGAAGCGGCGTTGCGATCGGGAGGCCGCGAGAAGTCAATCGGACGCAGGAACGTCGATCCTCGTGAGCAATGGACTCGGCGAGTGGCGCAGGCTGAAGGGCAAAGGGGGAGAGGTATCCGCTCGCTCCCGTACAAAGGCCGCGTCCGTGTAGCTCCCGCTACGGACTTCCCCCTCGGTGCTTAGAAGAATGTCGGCTCGCGTTTTCTTCTGGTGGCGAACAGCGTGTAACACGTGGCAGTATCTTGTATCGCGCTCCCGCTGCTATAACACACGCACGCTGTGTTCCCCGAACAAGGGGGAGGCCCGAGCGGGTAAAGAGGGACGCAACACCTATGCGGCTCCCCTCGGCGATCGCCTCGCTTCCTCCCGAACTCCCGCTCCCACCGCTCCTCGGAGAGCCCGGACTTACCCGCGGCGCGAGGCTCGCCCGAACAACACGAGATTTCCTACCGATAAAACGCCAACGTCGCGGAGGTCCGGCACGGTCCGGAGGAGATCGTTGCTGCTTTGATCTCGGGCACGAATAGGCGTCCGCGCAGTTCGAATTTGTCCGAGGAAGAACGAAATCGCCCTCGATGCCGCGGGTTCAAGGACGCGCTGATGCCCGACGCGTCCCCTCCAGCACCTTACACGGTAAAAATCTTAATTGGCTCGAGCGAATGCAGCTGCGGCCTTCCGTGCGAGCTCATTGTTTGATAAGATGAAAATTATTCCGAATACGTTTCGACTCGAATACGTTTACGTTCCCATTCGCTCGTTCGAGGCTATTCGTTATTCGATTAAATTATCCGCTCGAACGAGCTTCTTCGCGGAGGGAACCAACAAACCAGCGTTCCACTGAGATTAGAAATATTTTCGAGCCGCGTTCCTCGAGATTTTCTACGATAGTTAACAATGTTTATACGTCATTTATATATATCATTTGCAATCTATTGTAGAATACGTGAAATCTTGGTTATATCTCGGGATTTACAAGAATCAATTATTCTGCCGCGATCGCTGTAAAAATCGCTTCCCTTACGTAATCAATCCCATTTTAAAACTCGAAATCGATTCAACGTACGATTTACCCACTTTTCTGTTTTTTTAAAACGATCAAACTACAATTCGCTTTTTGATATATAAACAAATGGAAGAATTACGATTCATATTCTCTTTTCTTACAATAAACCTTGTATCTTCTATAAATTTAAGTTCTTAGGTTATTCAAGTTTTCTAGTATTTTATTTACTTTTGCCAATTCAATGGTACGATGGTAAATTATTTCTCTGTCTCTCTGTCTCTCTCTCTCTCTCACTATCTCTCTCTGTCATTCTATCTACCTCTGTCTCATAAATGAAGCAACATTGTTTCCTTTGAGCAGCTTTATCTCTTTGTTAGGCAAGTTGTTATTATTATTTAAATTATTAATGAACACAGTAAACGGTGTTTATCTAAATGCAATCTGATGAACGTCTTCGTGAAAACGTTGTCAAACGGGTTGTTTAAATGATCGCCTCGTTTTTCTAGCGTATCGATCTTAATAGGACGTTAACCGCGTACCAACTTCGATATCGAAATAATCCAGAAGGCTAAAAAATGTACTTTTAATGGGGACATCATTTGTCATGCAAATGAACGAGCTCGACGACCCGCAGCGCTTGGAAAGTCAATTAAACATTTATTCAATTTGAAAAACCTTTAAATACCTATCAATCATGCGCTTTCGTTATCGATGGATCATCAATCAATCGTCCGCGCATCGTGCAAGGATTCAGCATCGCGAGACCTGTGAGATTCGAGCTCCTTGTCTAATATGATCGACTCGATCGAAGATCACGCTCTCGCATTGGTACTCACGCAACACGGAAGATAAAATATCGGCGATCTCGCAGCCAGAACCATAAGTAGCCGGGAGGCCGTTACGATTCTCGGCGTTGTCTCCCCGGCGTGTGTGCACTCGCGGCATAAAACTTTTAACGAGCGCGTCCGCTTGTAAAGCTAATTGAGAAGGTTACTTTTCTTCCTCCCACTCGACTTTTATTCCTCGCTCCGGTGCCTTTCTCCGCGGACGACGACGGGAGTGAAAAATGTACGAAGCAGCGAGAGCTCGAGGAGCAGGAAGCGAGATCGTTGTTTTCTTCGAGTTTGATGCGTTTCAACAGTCAATCACTTTTATCGTGGCGATCGACGGTATCGAAGGAGGGTCTACCGCCGTCGCTCCGACTCTCTCTCTTTCCTCCTCTGCCGCTGTGTAAATTTCCCGCCGATAGAATGCAAATCCCCGGCATTACGGCAGCAATCCCCGGCTAACCGGAGCCAAAGTACCATTGGCTAATTACAAAAAAATAATTAGCTCTCTATCTCTCCTCGCTAAATTCACGGGAACGCAATCGTATTTGCATATTTCTTTATTAAACGATATAATTTATAAGAACGGTCCATGGAGTTTATTGGCTAAGCTTATTCTTAAAGCCTTTTTTATATAATAAATATTATCGTGTGAAATTATACATGGCAACGGTTTCCATAGTTAGCGATTCGTGGAAATTTTAAAGAAGATTTTGCTTTGATAAAAATAATTGTTTCGGATTTATAATTACGAAAGGCCTACGTAAGGCCGGTAAAACATTTTCTTTATTTTTGCATTTAAAAATCAAGCGAAACTCTAGCTAACCGAGCAACGTACAAATATATTATCCGTAGCAAAGAGATTCGTCGTTGGCAAGCTGTAGAAAAACGAATTTGCATCTTAATTTTGTATCTTAATTTTACCACTGCTCCGATCGAATGCCGACTAAAATATCAAAGTATTTACTCGTAGCTTTAAATAAATTAAAGCAAAGAATGTCTCCGGTTTGCAGCGTATATTAATAAGAACCGAGACTCGCTCTCGTCCGCTCCACTCGCAATTATTTTATTCATTAGAATACGCGAAGGGAAAAAAGGTGGTAAGGTGAGTTTTGAAGCGACGTTCCCTTTTCCGAAAAAGAAGAAGACGAGTGGAAAAGTCGTACTCGAGCTCGTCGTTTGAAATTGAAGCGAGGCAATAAATTACGTATGCAGATGTTGGCGCGGCCAGCAGTGCGGTATCGACTGATTAAGCGCAAAGCGATCGACAACTACAAATTGCCGCCTCCGCAGGAGCGCGCCAACGAGGCCGAGTCGCCGGGGCTGCTGTTTTCTATTATTGGCTCGGATCCTCTGATAAATGCTCTGATAAATTTGCGGAACGGAGCGTCTTACGAGCGCAGAGTCCGACGATAACTCGCCATTAGGGCAACTCGCGCGCGTCATAAATTCCGGGCACGATTCGCCACGCACCGCCAGCGCTTCCTCTTTTTAGTCGCGCCGCGCGCCTTCGCGTCGCTTTATTATTTCGCTCCGCTTTGCATCGGCTAGAATCGGGGAGCCCTGGGAGCCGGAGGAGGAAGAGGAACGCCGGGAGGCGACAGATTCCGAGCGACCACGCTCGAACGCCCGAAGCGAAGGCGAGCTTTTGGGAAACGTATTTGGTTACACGGAGCGATCCGGAGGAAGTTCGAAATCGCCGCTAAAAATTCCCGAGCGAGACCTCACGCGGGCGCCTCGTACGATCCGAGAGATTCTTATCGATGAGTTCACCTGAAAAACAAATTGTGCATAATTATCTCGATGGCCGGTTTATTACTGGTGAGCCGGATAGGCGCGGAGTTCGGAGATCGTTCGCAATTCATGCGGTCGTTGTAGCTCGGAACGAAAACGAAGAACAGCTCTAGGATCCAGAGTCGACAGCTTTTCTTTCGCGGTCGTTAAGTTAACGGAGGAGAGCAGGACTATTCGCGTAGTGGGTACCGATGATTCATTCGCGCGCTTCGTCAAAATGAACGCTGGTACGAAAAGAAGGAAAGGAGGTACTTGTAAGTAAATGCGGCGATCTCATGCGGCGTTCGCGGAAAACTCAAAGGCGTTATGTACGTACTTCTATATAAAAAGCACTCCGGAGATAGATAAGTTTTGTTTTGGTGTGCGCTCGGGCGCGTATTTTTGTCGGCGGTGTGCGCAAGGCACCGCAAGGCACCGCAAGGTCTGGCCACGATGAATTTTCTCTCCTTTCTCTCCCTTTCTCTCTCTCTCTCTCTCTCTCTCTCTCTCTCTCTCTCTCTCTCCCTCCCTCTTTACACCGAGAACTTACATACTCGCGTCCGCAGAGTCTTACGCGCAGGCGGTTAACCGCGAGCCAAGGAGAATATCAGGATCTAGTTCGAGAAATCGTTCCCGTCTCTCTCTCTCTCTCTCTCGCCCTCACTCCTTCTTTCTCTATCTCTATTTCTATCTCCGTTGCGGATTTAAGCAGGCAGAATTCCCAGTCTCACTTGTTTCGCTCTACGAGGGCATGAACGGCTCTCGAGTAGTTGTAGTAGGCGAAAAGATGAAAAAAAGACTGCGCGCGATGGTGCTCTCTTGTAAGAGAAAGAGAGATAGAGAGAGATAGAGTAGTGGCCTGTGCCAGGGCGTGGCAGACTGCAGCGGCGTGCACGGCTATAAGGTCATCAAACAACATAGCCGTCTTTTATAACCTGAGCATATTCTCTCTCTTTTTCTCTCCCTATCTCTTTCTCTATACCGTCTCCGTAACTCCCTCTAACCGAACCTCGTTATTTTCTCTATGGAGTGTACGTACTCTAAATTTTCTTTCGGTGCGCCAAAGTGAAATTTCACACCGGACGAGTGGCTTGGGTAAACGCGAACGAATCGAAAGATCGTACGATGACCAATTGTATTAGGGCGATATTGAATTGCTAAATTACGTTCCCTTCCTCTCTCGTTCTCTCGCTCTCTCTCTCTCTCTCTCTCTCTCTCTCTCTCTCTCTCTCTCTCGCGGTCAACTGGTTGCGAAATACGAATATGGTGAGTCGATTCATTCGTAATATATAGTTACGTGTTTATTGAAACTTTAGATGCTTTCACGATTATTAACCTTCGATAACCATCGCTTATTTATTGGCTTGTATAATCTATGGTCGGAGGCTCTCGACTACAACGACAGTCGTACCTATCGGCAGGGGAAAGATAGTTTCGGTTTCTCGCCGAGTAAGTTTCGAGAAAAGGGTAATGAGCGAATCGGCGTAAAAAGGTACGGAGATTGCGTGGATCGCAGAGATCGCGGAAGCGCGGGAGAATCGAATGCATCGCGCGAAATAAGGTTGCGGTGCGGGCATTGTTTACATAAGCGATGAAACTCGAGCTCGGATAGGTTTGAGGAATCCGCGAGGATTCGGTCGAGCTACCCCGTTACCCTCGGACACCGTCTCTACCCCCTCGCGGCGCTGAATTCTTTCCCAGGATACGTGCGATGCGCGCGGATGGGCGCCAAAGGCAAGAAGAGCAGTCAGCATAAAATTTTACGAGGCGCAGGATGATAAAATTTGGCATGCGACTCGAACAAGTGTTCGACGGCCACTTGTCCAACTTCTCTGCGGCTACGTAATAAGGGCTTTGCCAAGGGGCAGAAGGCCTAAAACTCGAGGACGCATGCGCGGACTCGCAAATCTCCTTTGAAGCACGAGTGTCAGTCTTTGCGCGGCTTTCTTCTTTTCTCCTTCTCCACCTCCTCCTCCTCAGCCTCCTCCTCGTCCTTCTCCTCCTCCTCGTCCTCCTGCTCCTCCTCTTCCTCCTCCTCATCTTCTCCTTCGTCCTCGCATATAATATACAGCGGAGCAGTCGCGTGGTGCGGGATCCGAAGACGCACGCGGTACCAGTTTCGAAGTGGGCTGAGGAGGGAGAAAATATAGGTTGTCTTCCGGTGGGTCGGACGCGATATATATGTATATAAGGAGCCGTACGGCTGCAGCAGCTCGCCTGCGGTGCAACGCGCGGATGATACATTATGGCATATTCTTTTTGACCGCACAGCTGCAGCTGCTTCTCTTTCTCCGCAAATTCTCTCTCGCTCCTTCGGCCCCTTCTCGACTCCTTCACTTCTCGCTCGCGAGGTAATCTGAGAAAAGATTTGTTGTGTTTCGCGTGTACGAGCTCGTGTAATGCGTAGTCCGAGAGTGCCGCTTGAATTCTTCCAACGAGGCCCAGCGAGATAAGGCTGTACGAAAGCCAGGACTACTGGCCCCGATTACCATCTCAAGAACGGCCCAGTACTACCCCGATAATGGTAGACTGCCCAAACTGCTCGTGTAGAATTAAATGCATCCTTTATGCTCGAATCCGTTTTACACGAAGAACCGCGAGACCGCCCCTTCGAATTCCTATTTTATCCGCTAAATTCGAGGTGTCGTATGTTTCTTTTATACTTCGAGAGCGCCTATTAACGATGCGATTGAAAAAAAGTCGAAAATCGGTTAAACGCGTAACTACTGTGACTATAAATATACTGCTAATAATCGAATCGCTACTTCGAAATCATAGTTGAGGCTCGCTTTACCGAGATGGATTATTCTACGAATCAAAGTAAGTGGACGAGAATACCGGTATCGCGCCGGTATCTTAAACGACTAGTCATTTCATGCATAAAACGTGTACCTTGATATTCCTTCGGGAGATGGAATATTATACAAAGGATATCGCCTTTGTGCAAAGGATAGCTTTGGTTGAAAACACGGACGACCGAAAATATCTTTGCATACAAGCAAGACCGAAATAAATCTAAACCAGGTTAACGTATTTCGAATTTTAGCGATGGAGTACTTTGTACGGTTATTCGCTAAATTGTTCGATTATTTACTCAGCGACTGATTTATTTGCGTATAATCATTATTTGCATAATTATCTATGCACGCGATTAAAAAGTAAAGTATTAAATTAGTAAATAAGCTACAAAACGTTAAATTATTTACTTATAAAGGTCCAATCGTTCCAATCGTCCAATCGTATTTTTTATAAACTACGATTTTTAAGTAAATAAATTACGTTCGATAAAGCATTATAACGAACTTGCGACATATAGGTCTTCGCGTAATGGGGAACCATAAAATGTAATTGCAATAGAAGATATAACGAAGAATAAATTAAAAAATAAATATTCATGAATTTGTAATGGGTATGACAAGCTTAGTACTAAAGCAGCACGCTTATTATAACATCCGATCCACGACAGGATGCCGGTAGCATGCCAGTACCATAAACTACTAGTCATTTCAAATATAAAACGCGCACGACCAGATTCTTATAGAAGATTCCGAAGATCTCGTCGCTGTCAAAAGCACAGTCTCGATAAAGAGACACACGATCGAAAGATGTAAAAGAGCCGGAGAACGCGTGGGTCCGTGGTGGCTGCATAATGTACGTGCGCACGAGGTGCAACCGGTTGCTCTCTCTCTCTCTCCCTTCCTCCCTCCCTCCCCCCCGCCCTCCCGCCCTCCCGCCATCCCGCCATCCCGCCATCCCTCTCTTTCGCGAGGATCATTGCGTGCATGCATGCGCTCGCGCGTACGCGAGTCTCGCATTACCGGCTAAATATTTCATTCATAAAGGCGCCTCTTGCCACTCGCCTCCTGCCGCTCGCCTCTCGCCTCTCGCCTCTCGCCACTCGCCGTTCTTATACCTTGGTCGAAGCAGCGGCAAAACTATGCGTGCGCACGCGCCTATTTCGAAAGCAATTACGATGCTTCAATGGACCCCTCGTTTCTACCATTATGCCCGTGATTTGCACTTATGGATAACGATATCGTCAGGACTCCCTATATTTCTATTATACCGCTTTCTTTCCTCTTTATTTTCTCCTTTTCCTATTTACTTTGACTCGTACGCGTGCGCAGCCGTATGCAACTTCAAGATACAAGCGGGAATGAAAAGCCACCATAAAAATTTATCACGGCAATCGCATTATTACTTGTCCGATTATAACCTTGACTTTGAGAACTTGTGTTAGTATTCGAAGGAACTGACGCGGCACTTCGTTTTCACCCTGTATCTTGATAACGCCTACAATTTTATAAGATGCATCGTCTCATAAACTTTGCAAAAGAATATATCGATATATCGAATATATCGCTATTTTTTACGTGAAATCTAATCGTAACTAGAATATCCGACGATGGGTTCCCGAAGCAAACAGACTCCGTCTATTTTTACGAATGTTGATTTAGTTAAAATTTAGAAGAGTTCCTGCACGAGCAGTTAAAATTCACATGCTACATTCGGAAGGTGATTTTTCGCTCTGATTAATCGACAAAAATGTTTAACGTTACAGAAATTCCGCGAGCACAGGATCGACGGTGCGGCACTTCCTCTCCTGTCGGAGGAGCATCTGACGGGACCCATGGGGATGAAGCTGGGACCTGCTCTGAAGCTGCGCGTTCTCCTGGCCCGCAAGCTCGGAGCTTGCACCGTTTGCCTGCACTGCGCCCACTGTCATCAGACTCCCCTGCCCCCGGCCCTGAGCGCCGCGGCGGCCGTCGCCGCAGCCGCGGCTGCCGCTCATGCCCAACAGCAGCACCACCAGCAGACGCCCAGCAGACGAGCCAGCGCGAATGCCAACTGACAGACCCAGGCGGAGCCCCCCAGAGTCGGCAAGGATCCCAATCGAGCCCTGAAGATTGAACGGCCCAAGAATCTGCCGCAACCGACATCGCAGCTCGGCAAGCCTCACGTGCTCTTCAAGAAACCCGTGAAGCACTGATGCGCACTTCTGGAGCTCCGCCAACCCTTATTGCAATCATTTTCCGAACCTTCGCAATGTCCGCGAATGCCTACGAATAACCGTACAAGTCTGGTTACTGTCCGGTGTATCCGAGAGATGCTCTTCCGATCCAGGTTATTGCGTGCCTCTCGAGCTCTGATTAGATATAGCTTTCTCTCCCTCTTTTTCCTAGCGCCCGTTGTTTAAGACATCGAGGTCTGCTTTCGGAATCCCGCACTTATTTGCCAAATGACCGAAAAAGCTAATCAAATTTACTCTTCCGATTTCAACGGCAATTTTAATTTTACGTGCAGAGGCCTGCAAATGCTTAGTTGACTTTAAAACTTTCTATATAGATAGATGCTTTTATTCTGATTAATCCATAATTTACTCTGTAATTACGTATGCGCTCGCTTATAAGGAAGAAATGAATAAATTATTGATGCAATATGTATATTATTTCACCTCCCGAAATATTGTCTAATACTGCTTCGATTTTTAATTCTAATAAAAGTGATGGTTAAAATGAAATTCTGTTTATAGATCTTATAAAAAATCGTATAGACTTATCTGTGTATGGAACTTATTAAGATAATTATGTACTATTTAAGTTATTACCTTCGTACTACTTTTTGGGCTAAGAATTGTAAAAGTAAAAATCGCATTCGTCATTATAAAATTCGTGTCGTAGCGATTATATTTTTGATAAATAAAGAGGCTCTCGGGTACATTGTGTATCATTTATTATAAAGGCAAACGTAGCTTATAACTATGCTGTAACGATTGTACAAACGACTTACTTCCAGCGTACTTAAATGAACGCGATAGACAGCGAAATTGAGAGGATCCGATGATCCATGTGCAATAAAGACAGAGACGCGTCTGTAAAAGACAGCCATCGCGATTCTAGTGATGCTTTTATGTGCTTTAATGAGGTTCACCTTGACTTTTATTGTAAAATTTATGTCAACCGAAGGCGAGTTATTCAGTATATACATTAAATTTTACATTAAATTTTACATTAAATTTTACATTATATATATAAATATATATATGTGTGTGTGTGTGTGAGTGATTATTTCGTATTTTAATACTATAAGTGATAAATTTGACTTAATTTAATTGCCTTGTAAAACTCAAAGCGCACCTCATTATAAACGAAAAATTGAATATGGACGCGTGTTTGCTCAAATTGTTGTTTCTTTTATTTGTATAAATTTTAACGGAGATTTTATACGCGATAATTATAAAAAAATTAAGCGATATTTTTGCTAACACCTTTACTTATTGTGCTGCACTCGATCCTAGAACTGCCAACGAATGATCGTACAACGTACTTTTAATATTTTTGTTGATTTAAGAATTGGCGATTCTTCTTTACGTATGAATCGTATATTATCAAACTGGTTATCGTAGAGAAAGGAATATATGCATATATACATTTGAAAGGCAACTATAAAGTCGATTCGTATGACGAGCAGTATTTTTATATATATAAATTTTAAATACCTTAACAGGTTACTTATGTGCCTAGATTCAGATTATCGATTATGTGAATAATATCGAGATAAAGAAAAATGTATACCGTATTTTGTAATGTACTTAATTTTCTTGCAAATTCGGTTAGCGTCACATAATAAAAAATAATAAGAAAAAAGAAAAAGACGAATCGATCTCGGTGCGAAAAGCACGCGCAAAAACAGCAAATTCCCTAGCGATTGCGGCTTTTACTTAATTAACAGTATAATTATTATATATATTATATATTATATATTATATATTATATATGTGTATAATTACAATTATTACGTGTATATATTGCGCTTAGGCATTTATTTATACAGTGCTTTTGAAGAGAAGGAAACATAGTATTTTATTTAGAAAACGAGCGACTCTATCAATTGTATATCACTTTTTAGCAGCCGACACATTTTGAGAGAAAGAAAGAATGCAGAAGAGTGAAAGAAGTGAATGCGATCGAGAATAAGTGACAGAAAGAATAAGAATCAACGATGATATAAACAAAAACAGCAATTTTTGTGATACTACAAAACTCATAAATTTCCTTCGCCATCCTTCATGTTTTTTTTTTCAATTCATGCCTTTCACTTTTTAGTATATCAAGCAACAGTTACGTTCACCCTGAATCTTTAGTCCATCTCTTCCTCGTTATTACTGGACTTGCAAAGTCTATCTTGTAAAATTTTATACGACTAAATCGTCGTATTATGTATAGTAGTAAATTAATGGTGAACAGCGAACAGTGCATTGTTTCTGTTGAAATAAATTCGTTGAAAAGTACTTATAAGTTTCTTTATTTATAAACCTATAAAAATTTATCACTATAAACGCTTAATTATATTAATTATTCGTATAAATTTTTCAATATCGAATAATATTACAACAGCGAATAATTCTTCTTTTTTCGTTAAAGGGCTTATGCAACTTTGACCTAAAATAGTAATAATACGATTGAAATTAAATGTTTCTAATTTTAAAAGCAGAAGTATCAAATTAACTTACATCACCGCGTAATGCTAAAACACCGTCCAACTCATTATTCAGAATTTCGATGTAAGCCTTACCGCTTGTATCAACTTGGATCGACTTTCCGGTACACTTTCCATTAATTGCTTCTCCCGAGATAACATCGCAATAGATCCCAGGTGGAAGACACACCGCGAGCGTCTGTTTCAGATCCATATTATCGGCGTTTATGGCTATGAAACCACGATCACCTCTGCAGAAAGCTATTTGATTGGAACCATTATCCCACCAATTAATCAGATCCGCGTTTCCCACGAAATTACGAAAGCCAACCATGTTGTAAATTTGTCGCCAGCGATGCTCGCATACCCAATTATTGCCGCAGCTTTTGTCTGAATTTATGCTGGGTGAGATAATGTTTCCATTGGAGTCGGACGGTGGACCATTTTCGAATGATGTGAAGTCGAAAGAACTTATAATTTGTGGATGCCCGTAAGGATGAGCCAACATAAATGCCACTGCCATCTGTTATTCAGGAAAATCATTTTCGGTCATTTTATTTTATTCGATTTTATTTAATTATACTTTATCACTACCAATCTATAAGGTTTATCGCGTTACACATATAAAAGCATGTAAATCTCTCTAGCGATGTAAATAAACATGTCTCTATAATACATTAAAAAAAATAATCGATAAATTTTTGATTTTAAAATAATTGCTTACAATAAATCGTATATTTTAATTATTTTAAATTACTTCAATAAATAAATGCGTAACATAAATGTATACATATATAAATCATTTCTTCTAAATACAATTAAGATAATAAAATATCCTATATTAGTAATTATTGCAAACTCGTATAACTGATTCATATAATCAATTGATTAATTACATGATTTTTTTATACAAGCATATTTTTATTTTTATAAAAATTATTGAAGTTCGTTAATTTAATATTTTATTTTTTCACAAATTTCATTTCTATAAAACCATAATTACTATTTATTTCTTATAATTATTTTAAATATTTATCGTTAAAATAAAGATATAATTAATTTATTAATAAGAAATGATTACTCATAAATATTCTTTTTATCCTAGAATTCTACTCAATATCCATGAGAAAAATTTTGAATTAAATTTTTAAAATCGTTTTTATTAATTTAAATAAATTATACATTTATTACATTCTTTTTGAACATAGTATTTTTATAATTTCTTTTTAAAAATTTATTTATATTTATTTATATTATTATAAATTTTGCAATCAAAATAATTATTTTTTTAAATCAAGCTAATTTTTTTTTATTTAATTGCTATTTGGGTAATTATATAAGTAATGAATTTTTCAAGATCAAATGAAGATTATAATTTGTTAATTACTTTTTATATTTTTTGTCAAATATACAAAATATACTTGACATTTAATATTATATTCCATATTTAAAAATTCAAAATATTTTAAAATATGCTAAAGACTAATTTGAAGACTTTTTCTTATATTTTTGCATTAAAATTATTTAAAATTTTTATTGAAAAATATAAAAAATATTTATTATTAATTATATGATATTAGAAACTCTAATTTAAACTTTTATCTACTATTAACACTTAATCTTAATATTTTTCAATTTATTAAAAAATTGTAATATAAAGCCATATTAATTAATTTCTTTGTGTAATTACATTAAAAAAACTCGGCTGATTTGTTAAAAAATTTTATGTTCTAAATTTTTGTAACAGGAGAATAAGATTTAACGTACTTAAAGAGCCTAAATATTTTATAAGTCTACTAGTTCTGCATTTATCAAAATGCAAATTATATACATTTTCATATCTAGAATAGTTGACTTTAAAATTATTCATATGTCTATTCGAATTAACTACACGTTCGATATGAATTTAACGGTATAAAATTATTATATAAATCAATTAATTTTTTATTATGCACTATTATTTGTTTTTCTTTTAATGTTACTATTTTTTATCTTCATTGATAATTTTTTTTATAAATACTTAATAAATTTTTTAAATTTTGTATAATATTATAATTTTTCTTCTGATTTTGATTAATATACTAAAAGAGAATGCGGTGAAAGTCAATTATACATCATTAAAAATTTTCAATATGAATAAAATATATTCATTTCAAATTTAGAGGTTTTTTCAACAATATGATTAAATAATGAAATTATGATATTAAAGATACAAAAATATATGTATACAGTAGATAGTCATCTTACTTTAAATATCATTAAACGCATTAGTAATATATACATTTTGTTTAAAATATTACTTGTAATATTTTACATTATTTGTAATATATTATTAGTAATGTATAAATAGAAACTTATGTGTTTAAAGCTTATAAAAGGATTATTATTATTTTCTTTTTATTGCTTGCATTATAGTATTATTCTTCAACTGTATGAAATTAAGATATGTTTAATTTAATGGACAACTATTTTTTTTTAAACAGTTAATAAATATTTAATTCGAAGTATGGTTTTATTAAAAATTAAAATTGAAATCTTTGCATGGACATAGAACATAGAAATCTTAGCATTTCTCAAAACTATGTAAAAATGATCGGATAGTCTGTTTAACACATCAACATACCTTATAAAGTTTAGCATTCTTGTAGGTAAGAGGTAAGTCTCCAGAAGAACGCTGGGTATCATGATTGTCGATGAAAATAAATGCATCCTTGGAAGGCAGTAAGCCCCATGCTTCTCCCCAGTTGACAAACCACTTAAGCAAATTTCTTCCACGAAGAGCATTGCTTATTTCTCGGCCATATCTAAATTCTGTGACTGCACCGAGTTTACTATATTGATATTTGTTAACTGCTTCGCCTCCGAAATCTATAACTTCCTGATATAAGAAAGGACGCGAGTCTTTATTATAGCCATATTTAACGTTCAAGTTATTTATTCGTGAATATATCACTGATAGGTCTTGTGGCCACATGTGTTTCGCAGCATCTATGCTAGAAATGATAAAGATTGATAACTGTAAGAGTTTATTTTTAAGTCAACTTTTTTAGCAACATCTTATTTAAATAAATATTTTTTTCAGTTGGAATGAATATATGTAATTATAATTTAATTTATTAGGTAATCTTAAATAATAACATTTTTATACGTAGAAGTCTTATCGCATGATACTAGTTAAAGTAAGATAAAAAACAACACAAATATGGTTAATACTATATTATTGAAATAAACGATTGATAATAAATAACCTGTTTTTTAAGATAGTATCCAATTTATATAGTGTACTGTTATTATTTTATATTTAATTTCTAAATTTTAATTTTATCTGTATCGCTTTATCAATATTATACACTTTATTAATATTTAAAATAATGAAACTCTATTAATTAATAAAGAATAAACTTATTTATAAATTATTCATTTAGATCTGTATAAATTTCTTTGTAAAAAATTGTGCATCTTCTATAACGTATCTAAATATTATACTTTAAATCAATCAAAATATTTGTATTACTCAAAATTACGAAAATATTGTAACTGCAATAAGTGCAACGGAATATAATATTTTTTTTATATCTTCAATCGTTTGATATAATTATTGAAATTGGATATTACTTCTGTAACATAGCGATAATATGTCAAGAATAAAAACTTGAACGTCATCGTAACAACTATTATTAATAATATTTAATATTTAGAATAGAGATGTATTAAGATTTTCTAGAACTAAAATCCATCGGAATAAGCAAATCAATAAATATAAATAAAACATTCGGTATCTATTACGCTTTGAAATTTTATCGTCGTTCGATTTCAAACGAACTCATTATCGTTCATGATTATGTCATTGATATAAAGTAAAAATTATAAAAAAGAAAAATATATCGCATAAAACTACATCCGAACAATTAAATGATACATATAATACAAACCGAAAGCCAGCAACTCCACTTTCGACAAGCTTGTTTAACATTTCTACAAGTTTCTCTCTAACGTGCTCCTGACTTTGATCCAAATCATGAAGACCCACAAGCTCGCAATTTTTCACATTTTCAATATTATTATAATCGTTAACAGTGCAGGCTGAGTGAAAGTCAGCTCCAGTGTAGGGCACCATTGGATAGTCCAGATTCGATGGATTAGCCCATGAGCCTCCGGTTCCCTTGGTAATAACGTGATCGGCACTCATATGGTTTAATAGTATGTCCACATAGATACGCACACCTACATTGTTACAACGATGCACCATGGACCGGAATTCCTCCTCGTTACCTGAGCGAGTTTGCCATAGATAAGATACAGGCTGATAACGCTCGTACCAGGGCCTAGATTCGATTATCACATTCTCTTGGACAGGGGACACCTGTCAAATTAGTTTAAAAAAACTTATTTATTCACACAAGCTATTAGCATATAAAAAATTAATATATTTTTCTTTTAAAATATAGTTTATAATTTTAATAGATAATTTTACATATAATGTATTTAGGCATTAGTTGATTGGAAAAAACTATAAATAAAAGGTGAAAAATAATTCGAGTATATTATTTAGAACATATTATAACTAAATAATAGTTAATAATAAGTAATGGGCTAGCTTAAAAGACAGCTTATGTTTTTTTAATCTTCAACATAATTATGTACAGAAAAACTGTACCCTTGAAATTTAATTACATAACATAATATTATTTTATCTTTTTTACAATATGCATCATAAACGTTCCTTTAATAATATTCCATATATTAAAAAAGATATTATTAGATATTATGATTGAATTACCTGAACACCTGCATATCCCATCGGCCCCAAAAATCTCTCGCACTCATCGGCAATATCATTCCATTTCCATTCAAAAAGATGCACCATAGTGGTTCGATTACCCACATAATTTGTAACTTGGGATATACCCGTTACATTTGTAAAAATAGTCCCGACCACAAAATATAACACAAAAAAAAACATAATTATTTTATTCTAACTTTGTGCTGTATGCCAATAATTGGACGTTTGACTAGATAGACTGTCTTATATACGTATTTTATTGATGAGAATTCTGAGAATTAAAAACAAGATTACATTTGTTATATTTTCTCAACAACCTACTTGACAATTGATTAGTATTTTGTAAATAAATCAATTATAAATATTTTAAAAAACTTTTAAACACTCCATTATTGAAAAATATTATATATAGAAACTGTAATTTTTCAGAATTTCTTTTGTCAATAATATTTATTATTATACAAAAAATAACTACAACTTAAACTCTATTTGTTAAAAAAATAATATAATAGTATATTTTAAGATCTTTTTCTTTCAGATATTTTATTGTATACGGTTATCTTTGTAAAAATTAAAACATTACATAATATTAAAAATTAGATAATGATTTTAATAATCTTAAATGTAAATCGTACTGAATTCTTATGAATACATGTAAGAATGAATTACAATTTAATTGTGATAATCAGATTAATTACAAAATAATTTATTTTAATTATATATTAAAAAATTATTATAAAGTATTAAAAATATAAAAAAAATTCCAAATTCATTAATTTATAACAAAATAAAATAATATTTATTCCCTAAGATTTCATAATAAATAGAAATAAATATACAATTTACAGTTTTTACCTTACAAAAATTTACTATCTTTAAATTTATTTCAAAGAAATTTATTTTGAAAGGATTGAATTTTTCGTAAGATGTCTTCTTATATTAAAATAATTATTTAATCTACAATAATCATACCATAAAAAAAATGTGTTTTTTAAATTAAAATTAAAATTTTTTATATTTTAAAAAGTTTATATCAAACTTAAAAATAATACGAAAAAATTTTTTTTTAAATTATAATATTTTTTATACTATAGTATATTATACTAAAAATTTTGATAAAATAAAATGTATTATTATCAGTTGTTTCGAAATCGCGTATCAATGTTTAAATTATATACCTGTTTTTAAATAATATTCTTAGGAACGATTAACTTCGCATGCATTTCAATTCCCCGAAACATTTTATTTTTTAAGTCTTAAGAATAAAAGTAATTTAAAGGAATTTATAAAATTATTGATTATGTAAACCACAATCAAATTGTCAAATGTACGCTTTTCTGAAATCCATCAATTTAATACAGATAAATGTTGTAAAATGTAATCTTGAATTTCTTATACACTTGATATGTGAAAACTTAGAAATTTGATTGTTTGCTCCAGATTAAATGGTTTAATACGAAGTTAAGATATGGAAAAACTGTCGCGTAAGAAAATAGTTTCGTATGTCGAGTTTAGAAGATATTTTTTATATAAAAATATATTAATATGATTAAATACTTTTTGCAATATTATTTTTATAAAGTTCAAAATGTAAAGTTTTAAAATTAGATATTTAATTATAAATTTACTTTCTTAAACCGATGAATATTAACAAGACTTTAATCTATTCAACTAATAATAGACTTATATTCTAAATATAATATACTAGCGAGTCTATATAAACAGGTAAGAGGACTAAACGTATCGTACACTTAATTTAATTAATAAATTAAATTATCGCTTATGAATTAAATAAATGTCATAAACATTTTTATTTTGTTACTCTTGGGTATTTTTTAAAGACTTCAAATAAGTAAATGGTTGAATTAGTAAGAAGTTTATCGTGGAATAGAGCATGAAATTCCTTCCCAAAAGTGCACGAAATACTACATGTGTATTATATAACGAATAACGCGGTACGCGTATTGCACTACTATACTAACGAGGGGGAGGAATTTTCTTAAACGTGACCGATTCACTTATATTTGAGAACAGCTATCAGTTTTAAATTATTCAAATTATTTATTAAATATTGATATATTTGTATAAAATATGACTTTTGAGTATACAAAATAATCTTTGAACATTTAAAAATAAAACTAACATTACAGTAATAAATTAATGTATATATTTAAATGGAGATTAACTATTTTATAATTAGCATATGCGTTAATTGAGATAAAATAAAAGTCTTCAATTACGATAGACGAAGATAATAAAACATTTTGACCAACTTGAAAAGCATTAGTACTACAAAAAAAATCTTTCGATTAAATTCTTCCCTAAGATATGTCAATTTTTACAAGATACTTGTAAATAATTTTACTTCAAGAGGGATTAAGTCTAACGAATCTTTCGCTCAACAGACTGTCTTAATTTTACTGCTAAAAATTCACAAAATAAATTCTTTGTGGAATGAAAATAGCGCATTGATTCTTCTTAACGGAAATAAGAACTTCTAGAAGAAAAAGATTTGTTTTAAAAAACAAGGAAAATACCCGAGAATGAGAAGGAGTTAAATTAGGTGTACATGGAGATCGATCGGACAGCGAACTCAAAAGGAAAATCGAGGAAAACTAAAGTACGGCAAAGGATGGGGAAATCGCCGATAGGTGTCGGTAGCGGACGACACTCCAGATTCCTGTAGTCGATGGTCGGCGACGCAAGGGGACGCCACTGCGCGAGTCGAACTCTTATCCATGCGGATAAGATCCAAGGCATGAACCGAAGCAAAATGGTGGAAATTGGTACGACGGCGTGTTGTTGGCCCTAGGGCCGCGAACGCATTATTTCTTCGCGGTAAGGTCTTGCCGCGTTCGTGGCGATCCTCGAGGAGAGGCGACCTAGGATGAACTTTATCGAGAGCTAACCCCCCCTCCCGGAGCTCAAGGAAGCGTCCGTGTGTCGGGTGTCGGCCGTCTCAGGGTCGACATCCGCTCAGTCTGGCGATTCGTTTTCTCAAAGCGCAACCCTCTCGGCATGTAGAGGATGAGTGCACTCGAGTGCCGGAGGCATTTTATAAGCGTACACAGCAGATTACTATCTGTCGAAGCGACGCACTATGACTAGCGCGTTGCCAGTCAACGGTTTCATGAACCCAACGAGTGGTCAACCAGCACTTGGTAATTCCTCAGATATTTTTATGTTTACGTGTCTCGTTCCTTGTTTTACTTTGCTTGTATACTTATATGTATAAGTATGTATCGATATACAACGGTTTTTTCTTATTCCGTCGATGATTTTCTCGCTTTCACACGCAGTTTTATTCGTACCTTACTATAGCTTCTTTACAACTATGCGGTAAGTCAATATTTGTAAACGTTCTATTGTTTATAGCTGAACAAACGACTGGCGGAGGAGTCGTTTCTTTGGATAAGAGTAAAGAATGGCAAATGGAATTACTAATGGAAAAACTGCGCTCGAAAGCATCAACATTCAAATCTCTCGTCGAAACTGCCAAGAACATACGTATGGCCATGTTGGTAAGTAATGAATTTGCAATACGCCGAATACCAAAAATTATTAAATCTTGGAAAATTTTTATTTAATTTTATTTTTTGGATTTTAGGATAAGAGGTTTGGCATCGATAGCGTCGAAAAAAATCAGCTTCAAAAATGTTTAGATGCATTGCAACACTCTATCAAAGTTACGTCTTTACAATCCATGATAGAACGATTGGAAAGTCTATCTCGTCAATTAGGGTAAAATATTATTTTTATATTTTTCGTAAATATCTTAACGTAATTTATCGTATGTTTTTACAATATTTTTTTTTAGATTAAAATTTATGATGTCTGGACCACCTACCGGCAATAGCGCAGAGCTTTTCATATCTTCCGACATGTTTTTCTTAGAAGTTCTATTAGAACCATCCGGTGCAGTTAAAGATGTTAAAATTCACCATGAAGGCAAAGCTGAGCAACAAGTAAGCTTGTAGATAATAAACTTTTGGCGTAAATTTAATACTATAACTGATAATTATAAATTGAATTACAGAGCTCCGAAGAATTAGTTGCTTGCCTTTCTCGAGGAGATTTTGTTGATTTTACAATGCAACTGGAAGGTTTAGCATCAATTTATCAATTAAATGCAGATAAAAAAGTAAAATGCAAGGCTTTTAGCGCTCTACAATCTCTAGAAACTGATTTAGGAATTTTAGCGCAGTTACAAACGTTTATAAAAGAGCCATTCAATGTTGTACATAAAAGTCCCGTTGGTAAGTTGATTTATCTAAAAAAATGAAAGTATTGTAGGTCCTAGGTTCTAAATTTTTTATTATTTTCAGGAATTCTCGAAAGAAGAAAAGGTGGACATGCTATGAAATTAACATATTTTGTATCTCCCTATGATTTAATAGATCAAGAAAATAAAAGCTGTGAAGCTTTAAGCTTAGAGGCTGTGATATCTAAGAAAGTTGGACATTCTGTTACAGTTTGTATGGAAGGCTCTACAGCTCACAAATTACCAACGTCAAGTATCATTACCGTAAATAGAGGTCCTTCTGGAAAAAGGTATCATATATGTATATAAAAATTTTTAAATTTTCAAGATAAAAATTAATTTGTAAAATGATTTCATTTGTACAGTACACCATCGTATGGCCCATTAACAAGTGCGAATTCGTCAATGTTACCTGCATGTTTTGTCTTAAAATTAGCTAAAAAGATGCCCATGTGTTTAGAATTAATACGACGCATACAGAAAGTGACAGATCTCGAATGTACCGATATATCAATACCTTATCCTCTTTTAAGTATGATTGTACAACATGCAAGCGATAAACAATTAGATTGTCAAAATAATAGAGGACTTCCAGTTGTAAGTAATCGTAATTTATATTTAAAATAATACGCTACTATGAAATATATAGTTTTTAAGATTTTTGGATTATCATTTTTATTTTTGTTTGTGAGAATTTGATACGGGGGAACAAATTTTTTGATAAAAATTTTGCCGTTTTATTTATGTACAAAAACTGTACATTCAATTTATAGATTTTTGGATTATAGATACATACATTATAATGATGACTTTGAAAAATGTTTGAATTAAAGTATTTGATCTAAAAATAGATAAAAGTTGGTAAACGACTTGTAATACTCGTGTTTAATTTATTTTCTTAATCTCTTTATTAAAAGATTCTCCTTATGTATTTTAAATACAAATTATACGACTTTTATTAATAAAACGGATTGTATTTGAAAAAATGTTCATAAAATATTAACTTTTGATTTAAAAAATGTTACATAAAAATAACTAATTTTTAAACATGACTAATTTAATAATTTTTATTGTCAGAGTCTTCCCGATCAGCAGCATTGTTACTTCATGACAGAGAATAGAAATATGGAGGGTGTTTTAGTTGGTAGTATACCTTTTACGCATCCAGCGCATGTACCGCAAATTTTAGTTTTCCTGCGTCAGCAAGCGTTGTTCAATACTTTAATATCAAGCTGTGTAAGAACAATGGCCCGACAGGATCCTGAACACGCCACTATTTTTGAAGTAAGCGCCTTGTCTTGGCAATGCATATCGATTAGCTTGGAACATCCATTTGAAGAAACTTTGGCAACCGCTGAACTGGATCTATCTGATATTTCTGCCTTGAAATGTAAGCTTTATGGTGTTAGTATAACCAATACGGAACAAACATCGGACCTTGCGGGAAAAGTATTGCAACGTTGTTTAAGCATTCCGTTAACTATGCGCACCTTGATAAAAACATGGGAAGGTCGAACATTCACTTTGAACCCCATAAGCGGAGGAAATAACAGTTTTAATAATAACCTGGGAACTGGTAGAGAACAAAACAATCACAATGGCCCAAATGTACCTGAATTTGGTAACGATGATATTAAAATTAAACAAGAACCAGGGACGATGAATGGGATGGGTACGATAGGACGACAGCAGCAACAGCAGCAGCAGCAGCAGCAACCGCAACAACAGCAAAGTCAGCAACAAAACCAACAACAGCAGCAGTCTTTTTTAGATGCCGGAGCGGAGAATAGTATCGGGTTTCCGTCATTTTCCGGCTCATCCGATACACCTGCTGCAATGCTAAACCCTTTACAATTGGGAGCACTATCGAGCACTTCCACATCTTCGAGCGATTTGAAAAGTAAAAAATCACGCAAGCGAAAAGCTGCGGATGGCTCGTGGAAGAGTCCAAAGCGAAAAAACGATCAGGATTCTAGCGAAATATTGTTAGAAAGTTCGAGCTCGGATTCAACGCCACTGGGAACTCCAACGGGTGGGAAGGATCTCGTTAACGACACTCGCACTCCAACTCCTACAACGGCGGTCAACATCACGAGCGGAGGTCTCGATCTTTCGAATCTGGATTCGTTGGACGTATTCAACGCTGATAAAAACTCGGACTACGACGTTGACAACGACACGGAAATCATTCAAGTCGAACCCATTGCCACGAACGTCGAAGACGCGTTGAAGCGGGAGCGAAAATTTAAGAAACGAATCGAAGAGAAGCCCAGTCCTACGAACGTCTTCGAGGACAACAAGACCTTGGTCTCGCCTTCCGTCAGTATTACGCCCATTTCGAGCGGTAGTTCTGGACAGAACACCAACTACAACTCGATGCTGACAAGCATGGGTCTGGAGAGGCGACCAGGCATCGAGATCATACCAATCACGTCTTTATCTCAAACTCCTTTACCGAGTTCCATTACCATAACAGCCATCTCGAACCCAGCTTCGAAATCTTCGTCTCTGGGAGATGATCGCAAGGAAAGAAAAAGTTCAAAAAACCGTTCGAGTAGTAGCGTCGAGGACAGCAAGAGCAAATTGGAGAAGAAACGAAAGCGTAAGCGAGAGTCGAGTCCCATGGGTCCACCGGAGAAGCTGCCGCCCAAGCAAGATCCTTTGTCAAAAGCCGTCTCGGTCAGCATAAAACCAGCCTCCGAGACTCCGCCAGGCTCGCTATCGTCCTCGTCGTCCCGTCCTTCCTCGCCGGCTACTACCATGCGCAAGTTCAGCCCTTCGCCGACTCGCACGAATCCACTGGTCATCGTTGGTAAATCGAGTCCGACGACCCTCAAGCAGTCATCGGGCAGTGGCAGCGGTAACAAACCGGTGCCGAGTCCCAAGCACTCGCCGGTTTACAGCAGTCCGAAACACATCGGAACGGGGCCCAGCAGCAGCGTGAGTCCGAAGCACGGGACGTCTTCTCCAAAACACGGGAATTCGGGTAGTGCCGGTAAACCAAGCATGTCCGCCCTAAAATCCGCGACCAACTCCCCATCCGGAAAGGGCGATTCGTCCAGCATTTCGAAAGCTAAGATGTCATCGTTGGTGCCTTCTACTTCGACGCCATCTTCCTCGGCCATTACCTTGTCCACTCTGTCTTCCTCCTCCTCGTCCTGTTCCTCGTCCTCGTCATCGTCATCCTTGAACAGCAAAGAATCGCGGGAGAAAGAGCGCAAAACTTCTTCGATGATGTTCGGTGGAGGCAGCAGCTCGGGACACCAGAGTCCAAAGTCCAAGAGCGTGACGTCGAAGCCAAAACCCATCGACGTGGACCAGCAGACGTCTTTATCGACTAGCAGCGGCGGAGGCAGTACGACGCCACCCTCGGATCCGAACAAGTTGCTCGCGAGTCAACAGCAGGCGAGAAATCGCAAGGGCTCGTTGAGCGCGGTCATAGACAAATTGAAAAATGCCCAACACTGCACGGACGACGGGCCGAATCCGGGTTCGAACTTGACGTCGAGCGCTGCAGGAGTTTCGACGAATCCTGTAGGGAAAAATCCATCGGGGGACGTCAAAAATCCCACGGAATACATGGTAAAACCGAGTTCCGATGGTATGAAACTCACGATCAACAAGACGAGGACGAAAGATCTCAAGTCCAACAACAGCAATTTGAAGCTGTCCTCGATGTCTCTCGGTGGCTCGGGTATGGTTGGGTCCGGAGGTGGTATGCTGCCTTCGACATCCTCTTCGGGAAATGGATCACCCAAGACGTATACGGGATTAAAGCCTGGCGTCATTTCAGGACCTGCCTCCAGGAAGACTCAAACCCAAACATCGCCAAAGGTTTCTTTCGATAATAATTATTTATTCATTTAAAAAAATTGTTACCCTATTTTAAGAAAGCTACCTATAAATTGATTTAATATTGCGTTGTTCTAAAAATCTGAGTTTTTTTAATAATTGCATAATTTGCAATTAAACGTTTGCAACTATTTGAAAAATCAAAATTAATCAAAATCGCGATATGAATTCAAAATGGTACTAAAAAAATGTTCCATGGATGTTTTTCAAACTAAAAGCTTCGTTAAAACAAATATCTAATTTTATAAGTCGAAGAAGTTAGGAAAATTATGAAATAGTACCCAATACTTTTCTATCAGTAAACAGTAAATAATGAATATACATAAAATTTTACTCGATACTTGCTTTATACTCAAATATAAATTTCACCACAAATTCGGGTACATTCTTTTTCTTAATATTGATTTAGCGTTACTCGTATTAAAATTTTAAACAATTTATTCCTCTAATTAAGCAAAATAAACAAACGAATTATGTCTTGTTTACGTTTTAAACATTTATTAGTTATACAATAATGAAATCCAATCGCAACGAAATGCTAATATTTGAACATTTTATATTCAGGTTCGCTCGAATTCACCTTTAACGTCGAGTAGCGGCATGGGAGGTTCAGGAAGTGGCAAGACCAGCCTTATGTCTGGTCAAAAGATTTCGAGTGGAGGTATGAAATCTGGATCGGGATCGAGTTTACTTTCTAGCGGACTCGCGGGGAAAAGCACTTCAGCCAAGTCCTTTTCTTCGTCTTCCTCCGGAGGATCGATGAAACAGAGTTCCATCGCAGCCGACCTTGGACGCGTCAGAGACAAATCGAGATTCAAATCCGGGGATAAGTCGTTCGTGAGTAAGGCTGGGGATCTAAGAAAGTCAAGCCCTTCGTCGATGGAGAGCGATGGCGAAAAAGCCTTCAAACTTTTGGCGGCGCATGCCTCCTCCATGAGCAGCTTACCAAATCTGCCAGGACTTCCGGCGCAGCTCGTCGTTGAAGGACTGATCAAACAGCTGGATACCAATTTCCAGATCCCGAAACTTTCGGCGCGGGTCAACGCGGACAATGCAGATAAGCGCTTCGTCGATAAAGTGGACTCGGGTTCGAAGTCGACCTACGATAAGTCGACCTACGATAAGTCGTCCTCCGATACACCGAGCAGATCTTCCCAGATGCTACCCAATTCGGCCATGTCGTCGGCCTCGAACACCTCGAAACTCGAAGAAGCCCACGGCCCGATTGGCCATGGCTCTTCTAACTCGATTATCGGTTACGGTTCGGGTAGTGCTTCCACTGGATCGATGTCGAGTTCCTCGATGAACGCCATGAACGCTCACGAGTCGGATGTACCGACGAATCTATCTATGCAATCGGAGGATAATCTGAGCATGAAGGCAGATCTTGGCAGCGGCAGATCGTATTTGAATTCGGGTGGTGAGATATCATCCAAAGAAAATATCGACTCTCTTGTTGCAGCTAAACAATCTTCGTATAGTATGAGTAGCGACTCGGTTGGAAATTTGGAAAGTTTAAATCTCGTTACAAAAGGGGCAGAAAAATATAAATTGTCGGACGACAAAGAGCAACATCAACACCAGTCCTTTCATCGAGTATCGCACGCTGATAAGAAATTGGTTGGATTTTTATTTGAGATTATATATCTATAATGTTGCGAGTTACAAAAGCCATAATTAAGATAATTAAGATTAACGTAAAGTTAGAACTACGTTAAAATACTTTAAACTAGAAACAACACTATGATACATCGATAATTATTTCTTCCAACTTTCTTTTCTTAACATCTTTTTTAAATTTTGCATTGAATTGATAAATATCATTGATAAATACAAAGTACATAAATTCTTTGCGACTGTTAGATTCATTTTTCGTTTTCTTCCAAATATTATTTTAAACTATTTCAAACTATTTATAAACAATATTATTCATAATGAGGTTTCGGTTACAAATTTTACAGGTGGAATCAAGCGTCACGACTTCGTCTGGCGTGAGTTTAACAGCGTTACCACCACCATCATCCTCAGCCACGTCGGGCAATACTAGTTCCCAGGAGGCAGCAGAGATGTTACTAGATTTTTCCACACCCAAGGAATCAGGAAGCGTCAGTAATCTTCCGATGAAAGGCTCGATGACCTTTGCTCCTTCCTCGTCGCCCATCCGGAAGAATACGACACCGCCACCGCCGCCACCTCCTCCTCCCCTCCCACCTCCGCCTCCACCCTCCTCGACATCAGTTCCAGCCGTATTAACCGCAGTTCCACCGTCCGTCTCACCGATCTCGAGTTTTCCCCAAAGCCCATCCGTGAGTCTACACATCGTCAAAAGCCCAGCACCTTCGCCAAGAGTCATCCCGCTATCACCGCACTCTGCCTCGCCTTGTATTACCGACGACGAACTTATGGATGAGGCTCTTGTCGGTGGGTAATAAACTTACCTTTAATTTCTTTATTTATTATTTTGTACATCTTGATAGATTTTTTCCTTTTATTCTTTATTGTGATAAGATCAGGTTAGAAAAAACTTATAATTTTTTGGTTTGATTATATTTTCGAAATAATTTTCATCGTAAGTTATATTTTGTATAATAATATAATAGAATTTTAAAACAAGTACTAATTTCACAAATTAAAAGTAATACTGTTTTTAACAACCTAATAATAGCTTCAATGTTTAAAAAGTCTCTGTTTTGTGTAAATTTGAAAATTATTCGTTTAATCTAATTTATAAAGCTTAAATTATAAAAAAAAATAATAAATCTACAATTTCAATATAAAAATGTATCAGATAGTCATTTTGCCATTTTGAATATCAAATACTTTTTTTATCAATGGAAAAATATAAACGAGTAGAAAATTTCTTGTAAATTATAACAAATAATACAATATTAATCAAATTAATTTAATATTTTTTTTTAATTTCAGGTTCTTGAAAATATGGAATTAAAAAGCACAAATGTTATTCGATATGCATTATTAAATTTGAAGAAATCGTGATGTTAATGAACCAAATTAAATATGGATTATATTTTTAATCTGCATTGCTCTAAACCAGTTGTATATTAACATGTATAAATAATAATAATTACTACGTTTTTGATATTATACAAAATTTTGTGCTTGTTCTGCTAAACTTGAATTTTAAACTTATAAAAACTTACTGATAAAATCGTTAAGATTCTGTTTGCGATAAATTAAAATACTATTGAAAGGACAATCATTTTGTAGACATGCATATATTTCTTAATAGAGCACTAAAACCGAAACTTAATTCTCTAAACAGCTCATTAGGTTATACAGTGTCATTTAATAACATTTTTTGTCATACTAGTGTTTTATTTATGAGTACTATTTTTGTAATATTTTTGCTAATTTCATATATTGTTCGGTAAGCTACAAATATTTTAAAGCCTTATTATAAAAATGTCATCTAATACCTTTTTCATTTGAGACGTTCTAAAATCAAAACGATTAATCAATTTTTGAATAATTAAAAAGCTTATACATATTTAGTTTGTCTTTATTAAAATATTCAATATATTAAAAGATATGTAAATGTCGTACCTTTGCTACATCATTTTGTAAACACATATGTAATACAAAATAACTTTTTTTAATTTATATCATATAAAAATCTATAAATTTAATTTTATATTTTGTCAAACATTAAGTGTTTAAAATATAGAATGTAATTGATTTTTTATTTTGATTCAGTTAAAGCATTAATATAACAATATGAAAATAATTATTTTAACGAAATATTGATACGACTTCAATATTGAATATTGAAGAGCCTTTAACATATATATACATTTTTTTCTGCTATAGTATAATTTGGCAACAGACTATTAAAAAATATTGAATCAATTTACCTAAAATAGGTACAATTGTACGCGCTTGAAAATATAAGAAAATTCATAATTTAATTTGTATAGAGAAATATTAGTACATGTAAATATATACATACGTACATTTATTCATAAATACACGTAACCATTAAAATTATATATTATTATTATTACATGTTGTTTAATTTTTATCATTAAGTACAAATAAGAAAACAGATATGTACATGAAAAAACAATAAATTAGTTTTTTTTAATATAATCTTCTGATAATTTATTGTTTAATAATAATTACTTATTCAAATTTTACGCGGAATTTAAGATATATATGTAGTTTAAATTTTGAAGAAGAACGATAATTTCATCGTTACCTATGGAAGATGGTTAAAAATAAAAACACGTTATAGGATAATAATATGTATTTAATTATTTTTAAAGACCTAACCCTATTCAATGCAATACATGTAACGTAAATTAAAAAATTTAATTTTGTATTTACAAATTGAAAAATTAATTAAATACAAATAAACATAAATAATAAAATAAACGAAAAAGACAATGCAAAACTAACTTATCTGAAACAAATGAACTTATTTTATAAATACTTTGGTAACATTTAATTGCAGCTTAAAAATGTTATGAAAAATTGACTAAAAATGCTTTTCCATAAATTTTGAAAACGATTCTTATTTACATCTGCATAATATTTAATATAATCATTATATTCTTACATTTAAATAAAACATTTTAAACATATATAAATTCATGATTGAATTTATCATTATAATATTTATAAACAAGGATTATGTCTATCACATTCAAGTGTCTATAATCTGCCAAGTATTATTTACTTTTTTTTTTATCAGCTCACAACATCAACAGAAACATTCGAAAGGATGTTATGACAAATCCAACTTCTCGGTAGAAGAAGATCAAAAAGTTGATCATCGTAAGGTGGGCAGTTTGATCTGGCGTGATATTCCATCAAATAAAGTGTGAAAATAATGCCGTTTCCCATAAAGAGCGAAAACCATATGAAGATATTTCCATCGATTTTTGAATGTTTCTTTGTTATAAAAACCAAAAGTAATCCAAAACCACCAAACATAAGCATCATTACCGGATAAAAGAATCGAAAAGCAAAGGCAAGAATGTACTCGTGAAATGCTGCTGACACTAGAAAAACAGTCAACGTCGCTAGAAATTTACTGTGAAGTTTTTCGTATACATCCTTATAAATGTACGTATAGAGCCAGTCATGTACAATTATATTCCAGGTTCTATAGAATGCATCGTAAGACGTACAATTCCACCAATCCTATAAAAATCAATTTAACTCAATTTATATACTATTACATGATTTTATATAATAAAATTTAAAAAATGTGTGATTATGTACCCTATAAAATAATTTGTCAGCGAATCTCAGTAGTTCAGCCATTCCATTTTGCCAAGAATGCAATATACAATAAAATCCAAATAGGAACATTATAAGTCCGGGAAGAGTTGTGCTGAAAATGGTAAGAATAACTGCTTGGGGTTCAAAAATTCGTGGACTGAATTTTTCAAACGGTGGTATAAGAAAACGTTCAAAAATAAATGCTGCATAAAATACAACCATAACGACTTCTGTAAAGTTCCACAAAACGATCTTCCATCTTATGGATTTCGTTCTAAAAGAAATTAAAACAATTAAAATTTTAATTTAATAATAAAATTGCTGATGCGCAATTTATTCAATCGATTAAATGTATACAAAAATTAGTTGATTTAAATTTAAATTAAAATTTTTTTTTTATTTTCTACAACTAAATTTTCCGAACAATATTTAGTCATATTTGTATTTTTTAGTAAAATTATAAGGAGGTTGAAAATATTCTATACTAAAAAAGAAATTTTATTTTCATGTCGATATAAGAAAAAGAAAATATTAAAAGATTGTTTTTGAAATTTCAAAGGAGATCATTGCTCAAACATGTCGACATAATAATCTAAAAATCTTCGCATCTCGTTTGTTAAATATTTAATTTTTTTTTTTGTAAAACTGAACTTCTTTTAAAAAACAGTTACATTTTTTATATTATTATGTAAGGTGATTACGAATCTTGTAAAAAGAAAAATTTTGTGCTTATAAAGTTTTAAATTCTCAAAGGGTCTGATAATCCTTCAAATTCAAATACCTTGGATATTCATCTCTATAGACTAAAGTTGGTGCGAACATAAAATACAAAAATTTGGAAAATCCTGGACAGTTTGATTCTTGATTATCATCGTCCTTTAATTTTCGTACTAAAATTCGCGGAGCATTGCTTCGCACAAATGCGTGTGTTTTCATTAACATACGAACCTAAATGTAAATAATGTCAAATTAATTGAAGTATTCCACATTTTTTTTTAATATCATTAAATATATTGAATAAATTTTTTTAATTATTGTTGAATAATAAAATATAATATTTTGAAAAAAGTAAAAATGATTTTTTCTTTACACCATAAAATTAAAGAAAATAATTATCCCAACTTAAATCATTATTTATAAAACTGTATATATTTAAAAAATTAATTTGTAAAATATAAAAATATACTTGTTCTGAAAGGATTATCAGGCTTGATGCTGGAGGAAGCTTTTCTTCAACTACAAATTTTGTTGGTAAAACAATGAAAATTATTTGATAAAGCATATAAGCTAATAGAAATCCATAATCGAACATTTTTAATAAAAATGCTGTTAAAATAAAAAGTACGTAAAATTATTTATATTATTAATGCAGAAATAGAAATATAATTAGTATATTTACATTTTGGAGAACATTTACTACGTTTTTGAACCCAAACTGAAAATCCTAAATAAGTAGCAAATGTTAAAAGCGTCATGAAAATCCATATCTGGACGGTATTTGAAAATTTTCCAAAACCTAATGTTACTGTTTTTATACCGAGATGCGTTCTGTAATTAAAACAATCGTAAATCCTTATATTACTACTCCGTGTTTTTATTTACATGTAAATTATTTAATAATTAAATAGTATTTAAAATAAATATTTACATACAGATAATTCAATATTTAAAAGATAATGTATAAAAGAAATACAATTACATTATTGATAACTCAATTAATCTTTGTACTTATTTATTTATAAATTTTATTTACATTTTCTATATTTTGTCTATATTTTTGTCTGTTTTTAATTTTAAAGATGTTAAGAATACCATTTTTTGTTATAATTTTTATTTTAAATATTTATATTAGAAATAATCAATATTTGAAAGATTTCTTTTTGTTGTTTCATAATGTTTAAACGAAAATAATAAATATTAAGTAAATCCATAAAAATTCTATATTATCTAATAAATACTATTTTAATTATAATAATTAAAAATATAGATAGATATAGAATCAAAGAATTGAAAGTATATAAATTGAATCTCTCATTAAAGTGTTTATGTCGTATGTAAATATTTTGTTTATATAATTCTTGTTACAACACTAAGACAAAAAATTCATGGATTGATTCTATTTAATTAATTTTCATTTTTAAATATCTTTTTTATAATTTATCAAACTGTATGAATTATAATTGTGATCTATAATTATTTTTACAATAAATACATATTTCTTCCATTTTTATTGACTAATTAGTAGATCTTTATAAGAATTATCTTTTAAAAAATACATTTAAATAAGTCAATTTATTTATTCCATATTGATTATTTTTTACTCAAATATTCCATAACAATTAAAAAATCATGAATCGTGAATATTTAATTACTTATTAAAATTAATTTTTCTAAGGCAAGAAATTAATTATTAAAAATATAACAAAGACTATAATATAAAAATATAATAAAAGTTTAAAATTAAATTGGTATGAGTACTTTACAAAAGCTAATAAAGTATCTGTAATTTTATGTCAAAACGCAAATAATTAATTTGATAATGTAAGAGCTTAATCAGTAAAAGAAATATATGGTAGTGATCAACGTGGTAATTAGAGAAAAGGTTATCGAATTAATTCAAGACACTTTATTCAATTCTGATTATTTTAATGAGACGTAAATGAATAATCAAAGTTGCTTATTAATTTTATGGTTAGGAAATTGTATTTTATAATAAATATTTTATTATGCTTCTGATATAAAAAAATATAAAAGAAGTTTGATTAATACATAATAAAATCAAATAATTAATAATTAGAAAAAATGAAATAAGAAAATAAGAAAATATATTAACATTTAACCCATGGTTTATTAAAAAAATATAATAAAATATCAGACTTATAATTAGTAACGTAACTATACAAACAGTATATATAAACTTGTATATATTAACAAATACACGAAAAAATGGTATTTCTTTGTAACGTTTAAGTAATGAATACAAATGTTATTTTATAAAAGATCATGTACATTATTCTTTTGAGTTTTAAATCTATATCGTTTTTACCTAGTTTTAAAGAATTAAATTTAAAAAATTAAAATATATATAAAGATAGTCTAATAATGAAACTAAAATATAAAAATAATAATTTAGTAGAAATAAATTTAGAATTATGGACATAAATAAAAATATAGATCAGATATAAAAAGTATTCATATTAAGTATTCATAATAATCCGTGAGGTTACAATTAGACATTTGATTTTTATTACAATTTTTCCAAAAACAATATACAACTGTAAATAATGAAATAGTATGTAGTGATAATCAAGCATTGAATATTTAATTATTTATTGTAATACTAAACTTAATGTTAATATATTTTTATGTTAAGTTTTTATCTTATTTTATATTGTTTTATTAAAAAGCAAAAAATTAACAACAAGTATTAGGAAATAATGTATTTTAATATTATTTGAAAATATTTTGTGTGTTTGCTTTAAGGTACATTATTAATGTAATAAAGTGAGATAAATGATGAAAATATGTTATATTGTACAGATAATCATGAAAGTGATGTTTACTTAAAAATTAAATAATTATTAATCCATAAATGTTATTTAAAAATTTTTTAAATATTTTTATTTTTTATATAAAATATCGATTAAAAAAGAACATTAAATACTTCAATGAAGGAAATGTATTAATAATGATTTTTAATTATAATTTCTACTCGTAAAAATTTAATAATGTAATTAAAACTATGTAGTGTAAAAACTATCTTAGTTTGTGTAATATTTTCAATAAATAAAATAAGTTTTTAAAAAAATTTTTATTATTTCTGTTTCATAGAAAATTCATTATAGCTTTATAAAATTAATAACAATTATAACACAAATATAAGATCGTAGAATCGAATTAGATGCTGAGTACCATCAATTCGTAAAAAATCTAAGGTCAACTATTGGCCTTCTAACATTCTTTGTAACAGTAATGAAAATTTATTTTGTAAGATACTTACGTGCCTGTTTCAATGAAATCATGTACAGCTGTGTTCAAGAAAAGAATGAGTAACATAACTATAAAAATATTATAAATTGTTCGAATATGATTGATTTCAAAGAGGTCGGTAAGAAAGGATTTCCTTGGAATAAATTGTTTATCTGCAAGTTTGCCATTTGATTTTCTTCTACTATAACAAAAATATAAAATTATTAATTTGTCAATAATGAATCATAATATATTTAATGTAAATAATACTGATTTAGAATATTATATGTAGGCTTTTATTAAGTTTTAAAACTTATTTCCGGATCTTAAGTGCAGAGTTTCATTATCTATATCTCAGTATTACTTTTAAATTTCAAACAGTTCTTGCAAGATTTAAAACTATATTCATATCCATGTATTTAACATAAATTAATAACATATTAGATATAAGATCTCGAAAACTATCCAAGTTATTTATAATTTAGTATCGTATTTTTCATACGATTGTTAAAATACTTACATTGCCTTAAAGGAGTTAAATACAAATATACATTGTGATATTAAATTAGATTATTATTAAATATATTGATACGAATAATATATTAAATATAAAAAACTCGGTTATTATAATCAAATTATTATTGAAAAAATTTCATCTTTATATAAAAACTCTTCAGTAAAATACTCATCAAAATCCACATCTTAGTTTCACGTCATTATACGTGTAAATTAGCTTTTATATGTATTCAATAATAAATTGTATAGAAAAAGTTGTTTTAATTACAAAAATACAATCCCCTTTACCTGTGATCGGAAGATTCTTTGTGGTAGCCGTTTTGTATTGTATTTGCTCGCAATCGACGCATTACTTCAGACATCATATCATTTAATCGATCATTCATATCATCCATGGCAGATTGACGCATTTCCTTTAAATTTAGAATGTATTTACGAATTTACAATAATTTATGTTAAAATACATTATTATTGTAAATAAGCTACAAGACATTATTTTCGAAGCCTTAGTTTTTTAATGTAATTTTTAAAAATATTCGTTAAAATTATAATATAAGTAACAGTTAATTATTATTAATTATTATTAAATTAAAAATTAAATTTAATAATAATATATTAAAAATATATGCACGATTAATCAATTTAAAATTAATATCATACTCTGTCAATATAACTAGAATTTTATAAATATTTGTAAAAATATGCCGATCAAAATAAAAAACTTTTCTTGTATTAATAATAAATTTAAAGTAAAAATTAGCTATTTTATATTTGATGACGATAAAATTTGAGAATAAGATATCGTTTAACTTGAATTATAATTTTAAAATATTCCTTGCGCGTATTTATTAGAAACTATTTAAATGAAACGTTACAGTTTATCCCGATTATATATTTGTTGTATATAATACTCATAATTGAGTAATATGTTTATCAGAATAGAATTTTTCATAAAACCATACTTGTAACCGTTCCTCTATCATTTCGATTTTTGTTCCATCTAAAATTATTGAAGAATCCTGTGGCAAAAATGACTTTGGAGAGCTGCTGTCATCTATAAAATAGAATGTAAGTTTAAAGAATACTAAATTATGCATTCAAATACTTTTAAAGTTTAAAGTCTTAACAACAAAGTTATAATTAGTATTTATAAGGTTATTAAAAATTAATTGTGCATGAGAATTCTATACGAAAACGAAAAATTTTGTATTTTATGAAAATTAATTTCAAATTTATTTCCATCTACTAATAAATATCAACAATTTGTGTTACTACAAATCCACTAATTAAACTTGACTAATAACCGTTCTCTTTATTATTTTACAACAAATCAATCGATGAAATATCATTTTATTTAACAATAACTTTTATAAAAACTGAATTAATTGTGCGTTACGATAAATATAAATCAATAAACATAAAGATGAATATGATGTTATGTAAATGTGCGTATTTGTGTATGTACATATACATACGTATGCCAGTTCTTATGTTTGACTTTATTAAAACTTTTCGAATGAATCGAGACGTTAGACGACGGTGGCGGGAAAATTCGGGAAGACAAACGCATCGTTAGCTGTACGGTTAAACTAATATTAAATTAACGAGTATAAATTAAATTAAAATGCAAGAGAGATAATCCTGGAAAATTTATAGAAAGGAATAATATAAACTTTTTGGATAAATTAATCGGTAATATATACATCGACTTGAAATCTATCCTCTCCGAGTGCGCTTTCAAAATATGAACAAACAATAATATTTACATCTTACCTTTCTCCTTACAGATTTCGGTGGGATTTTTTGAACTTTCAGTTTTTTCGAACAAACGTCGATAAACATTTGAATCATCTTTATTCATTTTGTTTCCAAAATAATTTTATGAATCTACTCGTAATAGTCTTGGAATCGAAAGGGAAGGCAATGAAGAGTAAAACGAGTAGTGAAAAAATAGGAAAAACAATAATGAAATGAGTATTGTGGTATAAATGAATTAAAGTTTTGGTAGTAACTGGATCCGTTTAGTATCAACGTAGCTTCTATACTGATGAAGCGATCAAACGTTCCATCTCTATTGCTCGTAGTGATAAGAGAGCTCGCGACTATCAAAGCTTTCGCTCTCCCCACTTCATCTCCCACTCGCACTTGTTTCCCAACAATCCAACATTATCCGTGTAAATTTAATCTGCGTAAGCTGTTAGTTGCTCTAAACTATACTGTCTTAGTGCGCTCGCCCTCGTGGCCGTGTGCACGCATTCAATTAGTCACCGCGATGAACCCGATACGTAAACACGATTACTGATCTATCGTTGGTACACGCACACTTGGACCTTTCACAATATTACGCTTCTCGAAAGGATGGTTCTCTTCTTTTTCCTTAGCCTTAGTCTCACTTTGTCCGCTACCAAATTAATTGACATTAAATATATGTTTATCCATACCGGTATTTACTTTTTTTACTTGAATAATAACGCGTTACTTAATCGTTTAAGTATCCTATGTCAACCGATGTTATCAATAAGTCCACTTCGTGAACTTATTAATCCTTCCTTTCAAAGACTTTTCTAAATTATTTTGAAAATATTAAATTTTTATTCGAATATACCCTAAAATACCGAGTTACTTTATTTCTTAAATATTTGTTTAATGTGTTTTTTCTTTCACAGATAATAAAAGGACTATATTTTTCTATTTATGCTTCGATGAGTCTAATGCTTAAAACAACTAAGCAGAATTATAGTTTTTGAAAGAGGTTTATTAAACAAATTCGCTTTGACAAAATATTTTGTAAAAAGAACAAATTCAAACGGATATTTAAATTTATTTTCAATCTAGTTATAATTTAAAAAATATAGATTAGACTCTATTGAAAATATGTTTCTTATTTTATAAAAATAAAATATATTTTTTAAAAATTGAATTATTATTTTTATAAATACTCAGATATACAAGTTAATTTATTCTTTCATAAGTATAATTATGCAAATTCAGTATCGTTAAGAATTTTATTAAAATATTATTTAAAAAATTGATTGTTTTAATGTATTACAAATCTGTCGTTCTTCAAAGATTTAATTTTTACACGAAATGTTTGGAATTGTTACTAAAATTTCAACGTGTAATAAAATAGATAGAATACAATAAAAAAAATACGTATTAGAATTTCAAATGGCTTTTTTAAAATTATATTTATATTATATGTACATAAAAATAAAGAATACATAAAAGGATAAATTCAAAATTCTCTTCAAACCTTAGAAGTTGAGTATAATTATCTAATTTAATTAAGTATAGTATGACAATCACATGAAATTTCTAAAAGAAAATGGTTTTTCTTATACGTATGGTATATTTCGTACTTTTTAAAATACTTAAAAAAATTGCATACAATTTTTTTCTATAAAAAAATTTACGATTAATTGCTTTGCAATCGTAAATAAACTAAGAAATTTTACACTTTATACTTTTCAAATAATTACATTTATTTACTATGTCTGTTTAACCATAATTACGATGACTCTCAAAAACCATTCATAAATAATTTAAACGTTTACAATACTAAAATTTAATAAATGGAATAAAGATATTTTATATAAACTCTTAAAATGATAAATTATAAACTTGAGAAACTATTTTGAGAAAAAAATCTGTAATCATCTTATAGCTATATTTCATTAATATAATCGAACAGTTTCTTGGTAAATAGAAGAAAATAACAGTCGCCGGAATTAAATTAAACTAATTAATTTTGAAAAAGTATTAATAAGCTATCGCATTAAAAAATTGCTAATGTAACGAATTAATGAAAAAAAGAATAAAAATTTTCAAAAAGTAAATACCGCGTTAGTGTTAGGATTATAGTTTTGAAGTAAAGGTACGTGAAATTCTAACATTTCATTAACATCAATAAAAATAATCAATTCTCAAGGCACTATCAGCATATTTTGATTATATTTAACAAGCGCGACGAGTAAACGGTGTGTCGTACTTAATCGTAATAATCGATCAATTCGTCAAGTACAATTTATACTATATACGGACAGTTCTAATCGCACAGCTCGCCCTGATAACGCCGCGTTTGACCTCTTTCTCTTGCTACGATAAAAGGACGAATCATCCCCCTCTACCTCGTACACATTGACTACAAAGTACGCGTGCACTCGTCCAACAGATTATCCATTTTTGGACACTCGTACTTCCGAACGCTTACGCTATTCACTCGTGTACGGCGTGCTTCCAATTAATAGTCACGCTCGAGTCGGTATTTTTGAACGGATTACTGCTTCCACAAAAAAAATAGTGAGCGATTGTTCTTTCTTTTGCGCACCTCGAGTGAATCACACATGACAAGTGTAATTAGTGTAAAAGCATTCGGAGCCAAGCTTTGTTAACGCGAAATAGTTCATTACTATGAACTACGATTTCCACTTTATATCATACGATGATAATAAACTGGAAACATTTTTTTTAAATTTATCATTTTAAATATTGATAACGTATGTATCGAAGAATTCGAAAACTCTTATATCAATGCTGAATCTTAAATTGTGCCATTAGATGCTTTTGGTATGTATTTGAATACATTCTACACTGAATATTGAAATGTAACGAATCAATCGCAACTGTTAATATCGGTCAATAAAAACAAGATGACGTAATATTTAAGTTTTTTCTTGAATGATAAAGCAAATAATAAATATATTTCGTTCAATCGAGTCGATATTGCATCAATGAAAGATATAAAGGCGAATAAATTAAATGCCTCTATTTTCCATTCAACTCATCGTTGGATTATAAATCATAATTAATCGGCTAAGACAAAAAAATAATAAACAGACAGTATAATGTATGTACAAAGTTAAAAAGGCATTCAACGTTACGTGTAGTCAATTTTTGACTTAATTGTTTATTTCTTTATCTTTTATACGCAGCCGCATTTGTCTATATACATTTTGTACAAATTTTTTGGTCTCCAAAGTGTATCGACGAATCTTCACGAGTTCGATCATCGAATTATTCTTCTTGTCCTGTTGTTTGCGACGTTGAAGGAAATATGTATTAACGTGACCCAGTGTTATTGAAATGCGCCGTTGACTCCGAAGCCTATAAAAACCATAATTAACTTTCATATGATATACTCTAAAATAATAAAATAATTTAATCCTTTCGGAAACTGACCTCTGATATTTGACCCAAAGGATCGGTATAATTAGTTCGTTGCGAATAATTCGTGGACGTGTGACTCGTTGGTTGTGTTATTCCCGAACTTATTCCGTTTGTAGCTGATTTATAGCCAGTAACCTGAAAACATGGACAAAATCAATTATTATATACTTGTATTTTAATCAATCGTTACGATCTAATCAATATATCAAACATTATTATACTATTTAGAAAATTATTTATACCAACGGGATAAATATGGTATATGGATTTGATTCTTTTCAAATTATAATTTTTTCTAATACTCTATTTTTAAAGCAAACAATGAAAAAACGTAGAAGCAGAAAATGATTAGTTATAATGAATTTTTTTCATTAATAATCTTTTATCTGGTAACTACAGTGGATCAAATCTAATTCAAGTACGAATAAGTAACAAAATTCACATTTTTATCATACCAAACATAATAATATAGTATTTATTTTTAGCGTATATCTCTGAATCTATTAAAATTTTTTTACAATATTTATTTTTAAATCCTTATATTTCAACCTTCAATTATACTATATACGTAATAATATGCAAACGTAAATACCTGAACAAATAATTAATAGTAAAAAATGACTTTATTAATCATGTATGATTTTGATCAACTTGCATATTACGTTTTATGGAATACAAGAGAAAATATTTTGAGTTGTAATATTCAAGAAAATTTTAAATTTAGAATAAATTATTATTAAAATTAGTTTTATATTTTTACAAATAACTTAATTTTAGTACTTTTAATATTTAAAATAAATATTTGGAAAGCGTTGATAATAAAATTACTTTTATTTTATTTGTATTGCAACTAATTATTAAGAAAATTGACAATTTACGATATAAAAATTTTTGTAAATCTTTTATAAAATTATAACTGCTTTTATTAAAAAACTCTAGTTCTTTATTCGCTTTATATTTAAAAAATAAAGTATTAAACTTAAAAGAATTATTATTTTTAATTCATACACGAAATATTAGTTCTTTCATAAAAAATTTTCTTTACTCATTTTGTATATTTAAGAAAATTTTATATTCATATTTACACAAATATATTTTATATTAAAAATATTTCATTGGAATAGATTTTAAATCGTATCTATAAAATTATTTAAATTATAGAAAAATCTTTAAAAGCGTAGCAGAATTTCTAAGTAATTAAAAGTTTTGTTTAGCTTTAAAATAAAAAAATCGCTTTACACTATTTTTTCATTATTTCAAATAGCTATAAATTAAAATCATTGTTTACTATCGCATAAAAATAATTTTCTTAAAGGAACGTTTGTAAATTTTGTGATCAACGTCGCAGAATCATTTCCAATATTAAAAGCCCGTTGTATAAAATGTTATCAAAACGTGTAAAAATATGAATAAATAAACTTAGTTTTATTTCGTTTTAATGCGATTTAATGTTTTTTCCCAATACGCTATTGGCAAGGCTTTATTTTTAAATATTTAAAAATGTTTGATTAGAAATAATTATGTAGCAAGGTCGAAAACTGAGACATTATCATTTGAATATTTTTTATATTGTTTTTTTACTCGTTAAGAATAATTACTATTAAATACGTTGTATAACATAATGAAAATACAAGAAATAAAATCAAGTTTGAAGTCTAATTTAAACGATATTTCAGATTCCGTTATAGAATATTCAATAACCAAATATTTAAATGAACGAAAAACTGTTTTTAAACGTCAAAGAGAAGAGCTGATAATACGCTGATAAGTACGTGGAATTGAGGTACGAAGACACTCGCGAAGTAAATATCGAACCCGAAGTAAATATTGATCTTTATAAATAAAGAATGGGAATGAAAAGGGACCGACCTTATCGTTGATTTCTGGAAAAATTGTACTGAGATTGAAGTTGGTGAGACTCGTGCCAGATGGATTATGCGTCATTGCCATCGGATTGCTGGGAGTTAGAATGCCTTGGGTGGCGGTGACGCTGCTCGAGGCGACCACCGGTGGAAGCGTCGAGGACGAGGCGGAAGAAGCCGCGCAAGCTGGAGGCGGTGGCAGTGGAGGCGGGGGAGGAACAGCTGCCTTTGAATAAACGTTCGCTTGATTTTGATAGAGCGAATTCGGCGGCGGCAGGAACGTCGACGCGTGATGGTAATCGTCGAGTGGCGATGTGATGCCCGAGATTGGAAAATCAAAATTCTGGACTCCAGTGCTTCCGTTACT
The DNA here is from genome assembly GCA_018907195.1 of Dolichoris vasculosae. Lineage (NCBI taxonomy): Eukaryota > Metazoa > Arthropoda > Insecta > Hymenoptera > Agaonidae > Dolichoris > Dolichoris vasculosae. The sequence goes on along the minus strand of JACCHY010000005.1, from coordinate 18,429,077 downwards.
ACCACTGCTGCTCTCTGCTTTTCTTTTGCTCTTCTTTTGCTGGCTAAAGTAAAGCCTTTTGTCGCAGTTTTGATGCTTGGTCGGGGCGTACGGCTGGTGATGATGATGATGATGAGAATGGTGATGGTGATTTTTTACACCGTCCGTCATATTAGTTAGCAACGGGGTCGTTATCGAAGTCGTTGAAACGTTAGGCGGCAGTAAAAAGTTGTTGCTATCCAGGTAGTCCGGTGTATTTTCATGCAACGACATCATATAATTGGCAGAACTATTGGAAATATTTGTAATAAAGTTGCTGGTTGGATAAATGTTTGCATTCGAAGAGTACGTATACGAGTGGTTAAAATTCTGATTCATTACTTGACCGTAGCCAGTACTCGTATCCTCGACATTAGGAAAATAATTAATGGTCATAGGATCGGAGTTTAAAGAACCAGAGAATTTGTTTTGCGTGTAATTGGACGCGTATTTTGGAATATTCTTTTCTGCGTGAGTATTATCTGTATGATTGTTATTCGTCCCTATCAAAGCTTCGGCCGTGTAATTACTTTTACAATTTCTACTTCTCCATTGGATATCGTTATTCTGTTGGCTATACTTTTGTTGTTGCTGTTGTTGCTGTTGCTGCTGCTGTTGTTGCTGTTGCTGCTGTTGTTGCTGCTGTTGCTGTTGCTGTTGCTGCTGTTGCTGTTGCTGCTGTTGTTGCTGCTGCTGTTGCTGCTGTTGTTGCTGCTGCTGCTGTTGCTGTTGCTGCTGCTGCTGCTGCTGCTGCTGATAATTAGCTTCGGAAAAACCCGACGTAGTCGAGCTCGTTTTCGTTTCTTCGTGTTGTCGGTGAATTTGTTCGCTATTGTTATTCGCCGACTGCTTGTGTCTCATATCCATCTGTCTCTTGACGCTGGCGCGCGGACTATTGTTGCTCTTGCGTTGCTTGCGCGATGTTTGTTGTTGCTGTTGCTGCTGATGCTGTTGCGACGGCTGATGGTGGTGGTGATGGTACTGACTGACGTGATGGTGATTGGTAGTGTGGTGCGACTGCTGATGTTGACTTTTTCCGGCTTTTTCGTGTTCAACGAGTTGACTCACTGATAAAAATGGCATCCCATGAGACGAATGTTGTTGCGAATTTTGCAAGTTCACGAGGCCTTGATAATCACGATTGGTTATTATTGCTTCTTTGTCCTTCAATGGATCTTTTCCTAAATCATTAGCACTAGTCCTTATTGGCATTTGTCCAAATAAAAAGTTTTGCTTCTCCGCAATATTGGTACCTAAAGCTAAATCACCCACTAATGCGGGCATCGTCGATGATTCTATGCTTTTGAGACTCTGATTTTGTTCCGTAGTTTGCGAAACATTTTTAGTCGGTGACCAAGAAAATGCTTGTTCCTCTGGGTAATACGTTGTATCCATGTTTCTTTTTGCTTCACCTTGTAAAACTGGTATGTTTGAAAAAGTGTGCGTTGTCATGTCATAATTATTATAAAATTGATGGTTTGTATTTGTTTGATTGTAACTCGGAGTTTGTGCAAAAATATTATTTTGACAAAACTCGAGTTCTTTTCCTATAGGAGGGAGAATGATGTCGGTAATATTTGAATTGTGCTTAATTTCGGGAGTCATCATCCAATTAACGGGGGGTCGAATCGCATGTTGTTGATGTAGTTGTTGTTGCTGTTGCGTCGACTGAATTTGATTGGTCGGATCTGTTTTCGTTTTACTTTGACTCGATTGAGGTTGATGCTGTTGTACGTGTTTATTATTATATAATGAATTTTCCTGATGTAGTGTCGACGTTGTTACTTGAGAACTAGATTGATATTTCGAATGAGTATTTTGAGTTTTTTCTCCGTATTTAAAACTTGTTCCAGAATATGCATCTTGATTATTGGAATATCTGGTCTGAATATTGCTCGAGTCTGAGTTAAAATTTGTATGCGAATTGTAATCGGGTAACATATAATTGGATTTATCCGATTTAAGAGACTGATGCGTTTGATTCGATGAGCCTTTGGTATTCGATGTCTGATGACTTTGTTGATTCGGTTGATTTTGCTGTTGGTGATGATGTTGATGAGCCAAATCTAGTCCACTCGAATAATTATTTTGAACATAATCCATATCCATCGGATACTTATACTTATTTTTATTCTCCGTAGGAAATTTAAAATCTGAATTTGATGCAGAAGGTTGATTATGAATACGAGTCGATTTTTGCATAGAAACCGATTGCGATATTCGCATATTTCTTGATTTATTCAAATCACTGTATGCTCTTTTTTGCATGTCAATAGATAATTTGGTTTTCGATTTATCAAAATTATGCACTTGAGTATCTACGGTAGAATATGACGGTTGTGTCGAAGAATTAGTTAAAGATACATTTTCTTTAGGTAAAGGAAGATAGTTAAAATTTTCACACGCAGTTTTAGGAATTTCTGTAGAAACTGTATTTTGTTCATACTGAGGAAAGTTACTATTATTACTACTCAGTGGCGAAAACGTTGTCCAAGATAGTATACTAAAATTTGAAGTATTATTTGCGACTGTAGTTGTCGATCTTGTACCATTATTATCATCATAATTTGTCGATACAACGTATACATCTGATTGCTGTGAAAAAGTATTAGATCTTGTAGAAGCAGCAACTTTTTGTGCAGAATTATTGGATGGTTGAGAAGAAGTAGTCATTATCTTTTTATTAATTTTATTATCGCAAGAACCGATATACGAACTCGAATTTGGAATTTCATTAGTTTTTTTGTGATAAAGAACGTTTGTGTCGGAATTATTTGGAGGTCCTTTATTATCAAGTTTCTTTATCGAATGAAAGTTATCGTTTGAAGTTATATTTTGATTATTTTGAATTACATTTTTCGAACCTTTTTCTTGATTTATAGAAACTTGAATATTTTTATTCGAAGAAGATTCAGAAATTGGCGTCTGAACTGGCGTATTTGAAAATGAGTTTTCTTTATTTCTAGCAGAGTATTCGTTGCTGCGTTCTGTAAAAGCTTCCATTGGACATATTTGAAGTTTACAAAGATCTCTATCGGTAGGAATATCACTCACGGATTGACATTGGAAATTATATTGACTATTATTTCGATCAATATTTTCCTTTGCACAATTTAATACGGAAGATTCGCAGTCGGCTGGCACAAAATGTGAATTAGGATTATACTTACTTGAACTTTCAGTAACCATTGTGCTTGTCGACAAAGAAGTTGTCGAAATATATTTATTTAAAATGTCATTAGCCATTGAACTTGAAATAGAAGTCATCGAAATATCTTTTGTATAATTAAAATTAGGTTGTGACTTATTTTCTAATGTGAAATTTTGAACACTGTTATTTATTGACCTTTCAATGTTATCCGTTATTAACGATGATTGATTTCTGTTTATAGTGTCAACGTTAGAATTCTCTGTTTCATGAGCTGAACTTTGTTGCACTTGCATAGAATTATTTGATTCAACGCTAAGTTGTCTATTTATTTGTTCCGAAGAAGCCGGAATTATTTTAAAAGATTCCGTAAGAGTTTGATTGCTAATCACTCTTGGGAGAGTTTTAATTTGAGTAGTTGCAGCTGCTGAATTATTTACAGGTGCGATTGACTCGGATGAAGGTTTAACTTGAGTCTCATCGTTCATTACGGATGATTCTATTGATTCTACAGTTTCGTTGACCGAAGATCTTGAATTAATTTTAAAATTATTAGGTTCTATAGTTCCAATCTGCAACAGCATCGGAGGTGTTTGGCTACTGTACTTAAAATCATCTTTTATTTCATCGTCGAGCACTTCGGTTTTACCGGTTAAAGATGATACGATTGGAAAAGCCATCAAAAAGGCAGCCGTAGGAGATATTGATTCTGAATTATTTGAACTTGAAGGTACTTGAAGCGAAGCGAATATATCATTCGATAAATCTGAATGCAAAGAATCTGTTTTATGATTTATCGGTACAAAACTATTGCTTGGACTATAGAACACTGTTTTAATAATATTGTGATCATCTTTAGCATTATTTTTCAATTTTACAGATTCTTCCTCTGTTAGAACTTTAATAGACGGAGATGTCGATACTGTTGGTATAGAATCAATTTTATTCTCCGAACTTTCTAGTTTCATCGTAGTAGTAGTATTTGTATCAAGATTTAAAAATATTTTATTATTTTCCGATGGTACTTGTTCGTCGATAATTTCATCTTGGGTATTCGACTGCAATATGTTATTGATTCTAGTTTCAATATTACAACTTTGACTTGTTTTATTTGGAAGAATAATATTTTCATGGATAGTACATTCCATCGATGTCATTTCAATATCAGCTTTTTTTATTAAAGGACTTGTTTTGCCTGTTTGAGGCTGAGAAGTAACTTCTGCTGATACAGAAGAACTATTTTCATTATTGCTTTCATGTATTTCATCGGAAATTCTTTCCTGAAAATCCGGTTGCGAGTGTTCTACTATATCCGATACAATAGTTATTTGTTTTTCTGGTGATTCTTTCGAAACAATAGTTTCATTTGTATCCAATAATTTTTCATCTGCCAAATATTCATTCGAATTATTTACTTTTTGTTCTTGACATTTATCGGTTGTCTCTAAAGTACAATTTGATTCTAATACAGTATCATTGCATTTTTGTTCCTTTGGAGTTGAATTGGAATTATTTTCAACAGAATCGTTTGATTGTATTTTTGTATAAGATGGATCTTCGCCAATTTTTTCAATTACTTGTTTTAAATTTTCGATAGATTTACATGTTACATTGTTATCTAACATAATATTTGTTTTTATCTGCACATTTTTTTTTTCGCTGTCGTTTTCGTTTCGCTTACTTTTTTTCTTTTTTACTTCACATTTTGTATTTGAATTAGAACTCGAATTACGTTTCAATCCTTTCTTATCTGTGGTTGACTTTTTTTTAGAAATATCATTCTTAACATCTTTTTTTACATTTTTTGAACTTTTTTGAATTTCTGAATTAGATGATCGCTTATTCTTTGAAGTTTTAGAAACACTTTTCCCTTTTATTTGTTTTTCAGTTGAAGATGTTGCTTTGATTTCATTCTTATCGATCTTATCTTTATAAACTGCAGGGATAGGAACCTTATAAGTCATTGTAGTTTCAGTAACTTCTCTCACCTTTGGTAAAATTCCCTTCATACCTCCTATTTTACTTGAATTTATAATTGTTTTCACATTTTTTGCCCAATCCCGTGGATTTATTAACATATTAGCTTGAATATTTGGCACAGTATTTAAAGTCATTGTTTGTACTGTACTTACTGTTTGAAAATGATTAGTTTGTAAAGGTTGCACTACAATCATCTGACCTTGCTGCGTATTATTCAATATTATAGAATTTGATGGACGTGATTGAGCATTCACAATAATATTTGATGTTAAAGACTGCATTGGTGTTACTACAGGCATTATTTTACCTCCTGAAAATACTAAAGTGCCTGTTGGAAGATTATTTAATTCTGTATTATCATTACATAACTTTTTTTTAGGCTCAGTTTTCTTTTTTCGCTTAACTTTCTTATGGTTTTCTGAAAGTTTGAAATTTATTAAAAATTATTTTTTAGTTAATAATTAGTAATATTTTGCTATAAACCTATTTTTAATTTAATAAATAGTAATATCAATACTTACTTATATCTACTTTGGAAGGAGATGCGGATACCGATGTATTATTAGTTACCGTTTCCTCGTTACACGAAGATAATTTATCTTCTTTTCCATTCTTTCCACTAGAACCACTGCTGACATGATTTTCTTGATCTTCGATAGTACATTTAGGTTTATCAGGGAAGCACTTATTATGGACGGGTTGTTTTTCAGCTCTTTTAACTACCACTGACTTTTTCTTTAAATTCGCTTTGAGACCAGTGGTACTTTTTTCTTTTTTCTTCTCCCCTCTTTTATCTAAATATAAACATAAATTATTAAAAATCATATTGAATTAAGAATAAATTTAAAATTAATAATTTTTACTCGTTTCTGTTTTATTAGTCGGCTTAGATCCAAATACAACATTAATTTTATTAGACCATTTGAGTGGTGAAATCTTTTCCAATGCAGGTTCTGCCGGTACCGTAATACCTGCATCTTTCAAAAGGTCAGAAAGCAATTGAATTCTTGACAATAATTGCATAACAAGTCTCTTTAAACGAGCCAATTCTTCCTCTGTAATATAAAACATAAAATGTTATAAAATTCTCTTCCAAGCGTTCGTACTAATATATACTTACTGTGAGCATCCGATGCTCTGGCGTGAAATAATTCATCCGTGCGACTATGTAGGTCCTTAATATATTTGGAAGCATGAATGAGGATGTCAATTTTATTTCGTTTACGTCCTTCTAATTGCGGTGGTAGAAGGTCTGATAAATTTTTGAAATACCCATTCATGCGTTTTCTTCTGTCTCTTTCCCATGTTTTGGCTTTTCTAAAATTCCATTTTAAACATTCAATCGTCATTTTTAACGAAGAATTCAACAATATTCTTTTTATAAAAAAAAAACTTACGTGTTCTCTTTTCGAGGCATAATAAATCTATCCTTTTTTCAACATTCTTATCCTATTCATTTTAGGATTCTATTTTTTGTCAAGTTTCGAAGGCTTTTCTTAAAGATTTTGTACATAATAACTTATGTAATTCAATATGTAATTTTTGTTTACAGAAAAAAGCAAAAACAGCTGTTCACGTTTTTAGAGCGTTTACAACTCTATACCTATTTGGTGATACCATATAGTAGCATTTAGTAGACTAGCTATCATTAGACTAGTAAGTCTAGTGTTCTTAGGGACTTTTATCTTTGTATAGGAATTTTGTTTGCTATCTCAAATTAAAAACCATAGGGAATGCATTTGATATTTTTATTAAAAATAAAGTAACAGTAGAAATAGAAAAATGAGTATAATAATAAATTACAAATATACTTCAACTTTTATTATTTTAAATATTAAATAATCTCTGCGCAGTTATATTTAAATGGTAATATTTAAAGTACTGAAAATCATCGTAATTATTATTAAAGGTTTTTTTTACCACTAGAAGTTTTTTTATTCTCTTGAATATATTATGTTTTATATTTTCTTATATTTTACAAAAATATATATAAGGCAATATTTATCTTAAAATTAAAATATTAACAAAAATAAAACACTGTAAAACATGAAACAAGAGCAATGGAAATGAATAGCGACGTTATAAGATTAAGGAGATATTAACGCGTTGTTAATAATTCTGCGAGAAAATAAGCTTTTCATAGTGGTCAAACATCGATTCGCTATATACGCAAATGATAGATTTGTACATACAGTGTTATGTGAATCAGACGTACCTATTGCACACGAATAACAATTATAAGTATTTGTTGTAGCTCACACATGCATTTCACGTAAGATCCGTGTAGAGCAAACTAAATATGTGTGCGTCCATATCGACTATATACATGCGTGACACATATATGCATGTGCACGCACTATTATTAAATATTAACAGAGTGTATTTAAATTGATCATCTGGAAGAATCGCACATATTTATATTTATGTTTTTGCATTGAAAAAGTGATGCGTAAGTATATAAGGGATGATAAGGGGTGTCGGGGTAGCCTGTAACAAGTGGCAAATGGGTGGAGCTTTAATGTTACAAACCAAGCACTGGACTAATAGAAGTTCATTAAGATTCCTGCATGTTGAGTCAATTTGAAAAGCCATTATAACAATCATTGTCTATGATCTTACAATGTGCGATATCGTAAATGGCTCGCAAAGCAAATTGCTTTGATAACTGGAATTCAATTATCGCAACGTCACTTTTTGAGGTTAGTTTACCTTTGTATTATCGTATCAAAATATTTTGTATCGAGGTATTGTATTCTAAATGTAAATATTGATATTCGCTCATGCGCTTTTCTAATCTTTCATGCGTATACGTTTATATACTAAATTAAAAAATTTATTTTTTATTATTTATTTAAACGTTATTTCGATATATCTAAAAAAGGCTGTTCGTTTAAATACTTTTGTTGTTCTTATTAAATACAAAACTTTTTTTATAGATTGACTTCAAGCTCCAAAAGAAAAAACGTTCAAATCGAAATGCCTGACGAATTAGAAACTACTCAACAAAATAATGAAGTTCTAGATTATGGTGATGTTGGAGTAGATGACGACGAAGGTTCGGATGGTGTGATTGTGCCTGAGCTTCAAGGAAATTTGTCAAAGTGGACCAACTACATCCATGGATGGCAAACGAGATTTATCGTTTTAAAAAATGGTACCCTGTCTTATTACAAATCTGAACAAGATAGCGGATTTGGTTGCCGAGGTTCTATTAGTCTTTACAAAGCAGATATAAAGGTAGGTCTCTACGATATACTTAAACTGTATCAAGATATTCAACTATATAATATTTTTATTTTATTTTCATGAATTAAGCTATAATTTATTAATAAATAACAATTTATAAGTTATCCGTACGACGATATTTTTTAATAATCTTTAAACATGTTTTAAATATTTTTATAAATTTTTATTTTAATTTCTTTTTAGGCTCACGAGTTTGACGAATGTAGATTCGATGTATCTGTAAATGATTGCTTAGTTTGGTATTTAAGAGCTAATCATCCAGAAGAGAAGCAACGTTGGGTAGATGTTTTAAAATCGTATAAGGTACGTTTCAATTTACATAAAAGAATTTTTTAGCTTCTCTAATTTTATATTTAGTTATACTAAAATTAATTATAATAAATAAAAATAAATTGTTGTCTTTAGGCTGAATCTGGATATGGTAGCGAAAACAGTTTAAAACGTCACGGTAGTGCCATATCTTTGATATCGAATACACAATCTACGGCGAGTGCCGGTAGTTTTAGTAAAAGAGGAGTTAGAGGGTTAAAAGAGAAGTTAGCGGAAATAGAAACATTTAAAGATATATTGGTACAACAAGTGGATACGCTTCAAAAATATTTTGATGATTGTGCAGAAAATGTTAAAAACTTACAGAGTAAGGGTCAGTTATCCGAGGATAAAATCGATGATATTTCTTTCGATCCAGCGGAACAAGCAATCGACTTTAAAGGTGAGGCGATTACTTTCAAGGCTACAAGCGAAGGTGTTATAGCGACGTTGCAGCACTGCGTCGATTTAATGATACAACGCGAAGACGCGTGGCGTAAACGTTGGGAAAAGGAAATGGAAAAAAGACGAAAATTACAGGAATTCTGTAGGTCTTTAAAGGAACAAGTTACATTAAACGGAGGTGTCACCGGAAGACCAAGAGTAGTCATTCATGGTGGACCTGATTACGAGGTAAGTTGTTTAATACATTCCCTATGTAATATTAACACGCGTATTTTACGATGAGCCAATAATCGAACGAGTAAGCATACCAAGCATTCAACGTTATAAAACTCGCGTGTAATTTCATAATCTTTATGTATGCAGTTTTTGTCTTCTGAGAAAGCATGTCTAGAATTTTAATGCTGTTACTTAACGTAATGTCTTACTTTCAAAAATATACATAAAGTTGTATCATCAGTTTGTAACAACTATTCACAAGAATTAGTTCTCTACTAAACTTTTATTTAAAATAACTTTAGAACTTTAATTAAAAAATGTATATGATTTTGAAAAAACACAATTATTTTTATTCTTATAAGGAGGGACCGCACAGTGCATTATGCGATGAAGAATTTTATGATGCGATGGAAACGGGACTTGATAAAATTGATGAAGAAAATGAAATAAAAGACCGGTTGAAGCAAAAATCCGTTGTGATTCCAACGACTCCTACAACACCAGCTGTGAAGCACAGGCTTTGGCCGGAGGTACAAAAGATTCATTGTTTTTTATTTTTTTAACTCGATACGAGTCGTTGACTACGTATTGCGTATATCAATCGGATTAATCGTTAAAATTTTAGATAAACAGGATAACATTGGAGCAATTGCATTACGCTCGTTTGGGAGTCGGCGCTGGAAGCTGGCAGTTGTTTGCCGAAGATGGAGATATGCGAATGTATAGACGAGAGGAAGAGGCCGATGGCCTAGTTGTTGATCCTTTGAAAGCGTGTCACGTTGTAAAGGGTGTTACTGGTCAAGAAGTTTGTAAAATATTTTTTAGTCCTGAATATCGAAGTGGTTGGGAAGCAACTTTAGAAGACATGACAGTGATAGAAAATATATCTAAAGATACTTTAGTTTTTTTACAAACTCATAAGCGAATTTGGCCTGCAAGCCAAAGAGATGCTTTATTTTGGTCACACATGCGCAAAGTACCGGATAATCAAGATCCAGATGCACAAGATTTATGGATCGTTTGTAATCACAGCACGGAACATTCGGATTATCCAGTAAGATTATGAAATGTGTTATGTTTTTAAATATGATGAATATTATTCGCCGTTATAATTAAAAATTAACCACATAATAAGAAGAAAATAAATAAATGTTTGTTTTAGCCAAATGCTGGAAAATGCGTTAGAGTATGTTTGACAGTTTGTCTTGTTTGCCAAACATTGATTGACCCACCAAAACAAAATGAAATGATTAAAAGAGAAGATATTACCTGCAAAATAACTTATTGTTCGGTCGGTCAGTATCAGTGATCTAATATTTTCAATGCTACTCGTTATAAAATTCAAATTGAATTCTTATAAAATTTTACAGTGAATCCCGGTGGATGGGCTCCAGCATCGGTTCTTCGTGCTGTTTATAAGAGAGAGTATCCGAAGTTTCTTAAGCGCTTTACTAATTTTTGTATCGATCAATGCAAAGATAAGCCAATTGTATTCTAAAGATTGCTCTCGACACTTTTTAATTCTTTCGCGCAGCGATAAGCGCAATATTGCATTAGAAGATCGCCTACATGTTACAATAAGCTAATTATTTTATCTGCACGTTATTTTTTAAATTTCATATTTTTAAATTATTTTTCCGGTTTGTTATGATATTATAAAAGTTGTACGTACAGTTTATTATCGTCAAATATGTTTGACATTTACAAATAATGCACCAGTTATACACATTTAACGACAAATTCGTCGTTTTTGTACATAAGCAGACGCGCAGAGTTTTCTGTCCTTGACTGTTGTAACTTTTTTCATGTAAAACGTCGGTGTGACGTCCAGTTGTACAAATTTTCTGATTGAAACATAAATGCACTATATGTACCTATTGTTACACTTTGACATACACGATAAATTGTATTATAGCATATTGCGAATTAAATTGTTATTTTTATTTATATAAAAAAATATGTATATCGGTGTGAAGAACAGATCGAGAATATGGAATCTAATAAAGACTGTTAGCGTATTGCTTACTTTTACATAGAAAAATTTATTACATTATACATATTAATTATTTACAAAGAATAAGAAAGTTTTTTAATTAATTAAAAGTTAATTATGTATTACTAATTCATTTTAGATCAAGTTACGGATAAAGAACCTCCACTTTTAGAAATTTTTGCTATTTCATCTTTGAATTTGTTGATTGTTTCTTTTGCTAATGTAAGTTTCTCCTTGTATTCTGCTACTTCGTTCCTAATTTTTGTCCTTGCATCCTTTATTGCTTTCAGCGTTTGTTCTTTTTTAAGTTCAACTAAACATTTATTTTTAAAAAATAATTTTGAATTATTGGTAAAAATATTTTTTTATTTTGTTATATTTAATACCACTATACTTACAATCTGTATCGTGTCGCCAAATACCAGCCGTTAATGGTTTTGCTGAATTCAATAAGTGTTGCATTAATGCCGTAGGATCTTGAAATATAATTTCATCGTAAAATTCTGAAACCAAACTCTTTTTTCCCACTTGCAATTCAGGCGATGTTTGAAATAATTTTAAAATATGATATATAGTAACCTATAACACATAAGCATTAATTATTTTTATTTTTAAGCAGTAAAAATATTATTTATTTTAGTTACTCACAGGTCGTTCGTTTGGATCGTGAAAATATATTTTAATAACTATTTCAAATTCTCCCCAGCCAGTCTCGGTTAACTCGTACGGTGGTTTTGTAATTATTCTGTTTGGATTGTTATAACTTTCGTGTAACTTAAAATGTACTTTCTTTAGATAAGCTGACATATCTTCATTATGATAAGGCTTCACGTACACTGTCCATTGATGAGTGTGTCCATCTTCTTCCCTTTTTTTGCCAAAATATCGCGCTACATTGCCGTATACTATAGGTTTTACAATAGTTACTCCCTAAATATAAAAATTTATTTTTATTGTCACAGTTTTAAAAGAATTTTACACTCAATACATTTTTTGTAAATTTTAAAAATAGTTTATTAATTTAATCTAACCTTTACTCTTCCACCAGAATCTGGGCCAAATTCAGTTGTACACGCCATTTAAGTAACTTAAAACGTATTTTGAATAAATACTAATTAACTTAATTTTATAACTTAACTATATAAATAAAATAATAATTATACAAATGCTTCGCAATCAAAAATTCGTCTTGAATTGTTTTGGTGGAATGGAGCATCATAACCTAAAACGATTGTTGTTTTCTAGAATTGTTACATTTTTGTCCAAGTTAACCTCGAAGTTAATAGAAAAGGGAGTAGAAGACCAAGTTTGTTAAAAAACTTACTAAAACAGAATATTAATACACTTTATATAAAAAAAATATTGTACATTATGTATAAAAGAAGAAAAATAAATTTTATTATAAAATATATTTTTGTAAAATTAAATTAAAATAAATTTATTATTTTAATAATATTGATTCTCAACATGTGTCCAAACAAAAATTGCATTAAGATTAAATAAAATAAACACACGCGTGTTTTAAGGAAAACGTGAAAATATTTTTGATCATTAGAATTTCGAAGTTTTAATTCTTAAATATATATAAAATATCGAGTAGACATAAATATGGGGAAAGCGTCAAAGGATAAACGAGATATTTATTATCGAAAAGCGAAAGAAGAAGGTTGGAGAGCGAGAAGTGCATTTAAATTACTTCAAATAGAAGAGGAATTTAATATTTTCAAAGGTAATCGTAAAAAATCTAAAAAAAACATGTTATTATTACACGAACTGTAATTGTACATTTGCAATTATTTGTTTTTAAAAATACACATTATTGGAAGATTTTTACATTAATTTCTCAATACAGGAGTTACAAAAGCAGTAGATTTGTGTGCTGCACCAGGTAGTTGGAGTCAAGTACTATCGCGTAAATTGAAGTAAAGTATTTTTATTATTCTAAAGATTTTTAAATAAAATATATAGAAGTAAATTATAAATTTGGTTTTAATTCTCAGTGAAAATTATGAAAAACTTAAAGAAACTACAAGTGATGTAGTTGCACCAAAAATTATAGCTGTTGATCTCCAAGCTATGGCACCAATTACAGGAGTAATCCAAATTCAGGGAGATATTACAAATATTAAAACAGCAGAACAAATAATTGCTTATTTTGATAACGAGCATGCAGATCTTATAGTTTGTGATGGAGCACCCGATGGTAAATTTCATATTTTTTGTACGATAAATAATTGAAGTGCAATTATAATAATTATTTTATTTTAACAGTTACTGGTCTTCATGATATGGATATTTACATTCAATCTCAATTATTACTATCTGCTTTAAAAATTACAACACATATATTAAAACCTAAAGGCACTTTTATTGCAAAGATTTTTAGAGCTAATGACGTTTCACTATTGTATTCACAGTTAAAGATATTTTTCACATCTGTGGTATGTGCTAAACCACGTAGTTCAAGAAATTCAAGTTTCGAAGCATTTGCAGTTTGCAGAGAATATTCTCCTCCGGAAGATTTTGATCCAAATTCACTAAATTCCACATTATCTGAATTTATTAATTTGAAAGGTGTTGACAGATTCATTGCTCCATTTGTAATTTGTGGAGATCTGTCTCAACCTGATTCTGATACAACTTATCCATTGGATGTAAGATTTATTCCAAACATAAATATTTTATAAATTATTCTTAAATCGTTGTTGATAAAAATTTTTATTTTAGTATGAAAACAAAGAATTTCAATATCATAAACCAACGCAAACTCCTATAAATCCACCCTACGAAGAAGCAATGGCACTTTTAAGTATTACAAATCTTAGCAAAACTACAGGCAGCTGTACACTACAAGGCCCTACAATATCTATCGATGACTTTAAAGCAGAGCAAATAAAAAACAAAGAGAAAGAGAAAGAAAAACTAAAAGAACAAAAGAAAGAAAAACGGAAACAAAAAAAGAAACTGGAAGAGCAAGAGATGCGGGAAGAGATAGAAAGGGAAATAAAAAAACAAAAAGATAAAAAAAAAGAGATGGAAATGCAAGAAGGAAAAGAGGAAGAAAATGAAATAGAATCTTGATTTGTTTTTACTATTCAAAACGAAAAATGTACATATTTTATAAACATTTTATATATAATAAATACAGTTATAAAATTATAATGTAAAAGTATTTAACCCTAATGAAAGAAATTAATAAATTACAAAATATGCTTTTGAAATTTTACAATTAAAAACTATGGTTTGGCTTTACACCAATTATAGGTACATATAAGCATTGGTCAGCTGACTACATATAAAAGGCAAATGTATTTGGGATTGCTCATTAATAACTACATGTTGCAGTAGCTTTGAAATTTATCTTAGGAACGGAAATTTTGTACTGAATATTCCGTGTGAGCATCAAACCACGAGATTAATTCTATTGTAAGTTTTAAGTGATGCACAAATGAAATATCTTAGCCAGGTTTTTTTCTTGACTCGCGATCCGTATTATTTCTATAGTTAGTAACATGTGAAATAAAGAATAACATTTAGAATTTTGTAGTCTTTTTCGTTACGAAAAATTATGAAAAGATGTTAAAAAACCTTTAGTTTAGAACCTGTATGTGAAAAATGAGATATTTTATTTAAGAAAGACGAAGAAAAATAAGTTTAAACCTTGCTGGCAAATGGATGTATGTAGTATTTTTGAATTATGAATCAGACTGATGCAAGAGATTTACGAGAAACATAAGGCAAACGACAACTCGTAAACGTATATTCGGTATATAGAGTTGGATAAGCTTCTCAAGGGATATGTATGCACATATATATTTATATAGTTGCTTATGTTTTCCTCTTTTCTTGTAACATGAATATTGAATGTCTTCTTGTCCTTTTGCGCGGGTCTGGACACCAAAGTCCAATCCGAATGTAACGTTATAACGTCGGTTCGTTTAACGATTTAAGTCTTAACAGTTGAAATTGAATAAATTCAGCATTAGAAAACAGGTATAAAAACTATTAGATTAGAAAAGTTTTTTTCAAATGTATCTTTTTTTTAAACGATATAATTAAATACAAAATATCATTTTTCAAATATAATGTTATTTTTAATAGCATTTTAAAAATAAATTTATTATATTACACTATTTTTATTAAACTTCAACTGTAAATTTTGTTATCGTAGCAAAGAAAAAGAACAAAAGTTCAGTTACCTAAAAAGGATACATGTAATAACTATTTTTCAATTATATAAAATAATTGAATATCAGTGATTGGTACAATATCAAAAAGGGCAATACATTTTAAAATTAATAATAATAAAGATGGTCAATAAAATATTTCATCATTAAAATAGTTGTATAAATCATTAAAAACTAAATCTCCTCTCTTTATTATTAGATATATTTTTTATTTCAGGATTATTTTAAACGTTTTCTAGAGAAAGTATTGATAAATATATTTAATTTTATTCAATAAATTTAAAAATATAATGTATAATTTTATCAGAAAATAAATATTTTAATTTAAAAATTATACATAAGATTTGAAAGTTCTTTTAGTTTTTTAAAGGTCAATCAAAACTTTATAAATAATATAAATACATTTCAAGTTTGACAATTCTTAAAAAAATTTGAATTAAATTAATTTAAAAAATGTTAATCTTAATTGAAAATTAATCGTATTGCATTGATACATAGAATAGTTTTAATATGTGACTTTTAGAATTGGACAATAACGCATAAAATAATTTAATATAAACAATCTGACACAATGCAATATATTGACATATGCTAATTAGTATAAGTTGAAAATATAATTTAACAACAGAATACTAATATGTTAATTTTCTATTATATGAAAAGAAACGTGCGAAAAGAATATTTATATTATATTCAATAAAATTAGAATACCATATTTTTCAACTGTTACGAGTAATATCATGTTTTACAACTACGTTATCAAGATTTTAATCATCTATCTATATATCAAGTTATAATAATAACCTTACTATCGATTAAATCGCTTTTTCACATATGCATTTATCTTTTTACAAAAATTGATTCACAAAAGCTCAAAATATGTAGAGGAAAGAATGTTCTCACCTAAATATTACGAATTAATACGATTAACGAGTATCTAAGAATTAGATAAAGTCGAATCAACTACTATTTAATAATTAGTTTAAACGACGGAATTTATTAAGGCTATTGATATAAATTATAAATTCGTTTTATAAGGTACGTTGAACCGTTTTGGCGTTTTTATTGCATTCATTAACGTTAATCTAATTGTTGTTCCATATTTTGTACCGCAGTACTTATAACGATTGCAGGATCATCTCTTTTCAACAGATCGTGTTTTTGCTATTTCAATCTCACGCTTGTATTCGCAGCTAAAAAAATATAGAAAGAAGTAGCGTTGCCGAAATCTCTGTCGAAAAAGAAAAGGAGAGAGAGAGAGAGAGAGAGAGAGGAATCGCTTAAACGAAAAGCAAGGATAGCAAAAAAAGGCAAGTGACGCTTGTTTGCGATACATCCGAGATTAATTCGGAGCACAAAGCGTAGTACTTCTTGAAGTTTTTGCCAACGATAATCCGATAGAAAGCTGAATTAGCGTTGGTGGGAACTAAGCTCCGAGCCTGCGTGCACCGGTCAGCAATGATAACGGAATTAACGCTTTGGGCGCAGAGCAGCGAACAAGGCCTATTTACCGGGCAGTCAAGTGCACACCTAACTGTTTTAACCGCCGTAGCGGCCTTTGCTCTCCTCCGAGTCCTGGATTTATGTGCGGCTAAAGGGTGCAGGGCCGACAAACCCGCTCCACCTTTCTTTTTTTCCTTCGGCTTTACGCGCCCGTGACTCTTATTCGGTATACCGGTGTTAACTCCGATTGCCCAATAATCGTTTCTGTTTTTTGGGCGAAGGCTACCGGAGTCCTCGGCTTACCCATACCCCAACAATCCTTCTGTGACTCCAATAAACGCTTCCGTACTTCAGAACTTATGTGCCAACTGGAACGTGCTCTACGTATACTGTTTATTAATGTAGTATACACCGGATGAGAACTGCCTTCCACCGATTGTACGCCGCCTCATCGATCGGACGTTTAGACGCGTATCTCTTGTTTTACAGATCGAATGTCTTCGCGCGTATCGTCTTCCGTTTACATATTCATAAGAGGCTTTTTTAATTTATAAATTCTTGCATTCGTGGAAAATCTAAAATTATTGTGCTTCTATCCTTCAGTAAATTATTACGGTAGAATACTTTGATGCAATTATTATTAAAATACAACGATAAAGCAATTTATCGTCGATTAATTATCTCCTTTTATTAATAAAACTTTTACGATAAGATTTTCTTATCCTTACTTAGAAAGGAAGAAAAGACTTTAAAAATAATGTTTTGGTTAAAACTAAAATTTTAAATTTAGAAAGGCTATGAAGAATTGTTCTATATCTTATTTACGACTATATATATATATTAAAATAAGTCAATGAATCAATAACATGTTTATCGATATCTGGTAAATTAAAACTTTACTTGGCATTATTGGATTAATAAAAAAAGTAGATTCCATTTCGCGAGCGTGTTTGTACGAACGTGCGTATCTTTACATGTGTGTTTGAGTGTATAATTTAATTAAAGTTGTAATTGATGTAAAATTGGTAGAACAACTCCTATGACGAAGGTCGGTATTACTTATTCCCTTGAAAGTCTTAAGCTTGAGTAGTAGATAACTTAATCTCTAACTATAAGTTAAGATTAATTTTAATTTTATTGAATATCACCTGTTATATTCTAAATGCTTGAAAACTATGCGAATGTCATCCTATATATTTAAAATATATCATTTAGAGTAAAAATATCACATTATATCGTCTAAAATACTCAATTTTATTTATACATTAATACTTTTATCCTCTCAAAAATTTCTTCACTATTTAATCTACATGAATTTATTTTTAAATTACGTTTAATACGTTACAAATTATAATTATGATTTGAACATTTTAAATTAAGATAAAATTATATTTAGACCATATGTACTAAAATGCTTTTTACAATAAAGAAAAAGTACTAATTTAAAACATCAGAATAAGAAACCTTTGATACACAGGTTGCATAATAATTTGAATCAATTTTATATCTTATTATAAAAGTCTAGGAATCAAAGGAACAGATAAAATTTCTTTTTGAATCATACGCTTTGTTAAAGTACCTTTAAGGAATTTAAACTTACCTTGCCACAAGCGTTAAATATTTTTAAAATAGTATCAAAATAATCTTTCGTGATAATAAATATAATTTACTCAAAATTGTATTTCGGTATATTTAATTTACTTTATCAATCAATAACAATAATTATAATGATTTTGAAAATACTATATATTCAACTTCGTGATACTATTAACGTCTTTAATTTTAAATTATGTTGAAGGAAGTAGACAATATCAACAATACTTCATACATAAGTATTGAAAAAACTATAATATTTAACATGTATTAAAAAACTTTGTTTATAAATATTTTCTATTCGCAAATATTAATTATTTATTATTTACTAGATAATATTTATTATTAGATTTAATATTATTATTCTTTTAGTTATTTTAATTATAAATATTTTTATTAAACTGATAAGTTAATTCAAAAACAATAATTTCTGATGAATTTGGTAAGGCTTATATATTAAAAAATAAATCAATTAACTATTATAATACATATGAAATTATTAATTTACTTTAGTTATATGTGATTATTTTATGAAATCTTTCAAATCTATTATATTCATTTATAATTTTAATTAGAATTTGAAAATATTAGAAAAAATATAATATTTAATTTACATTAAAAATTGAGTCTACATACATATAAATATAGATAATCATTTATTTTAAAAAATAGCAACAGGAATTATATATAATAAATGTGTAACAATATTCTGTGAATAATAAGAATAGAATTTCTTTACATGAGTGAAATATTCTGTGAAAATAAGCGATAATACTTTTATCTGAATAACAGAAAAATAGTAAAATAGAAAAATATAGTAGTAGTAAACTAGCAGTTCAGATACTTGTATACGGTTGATAATAGACAATGACAAATAACGTCACACTTTTTAAATAATACTTTCAAACCTCTTAGTCGCGAAAAAATTTGTTTATAAATATTTTTATTATGAAAAAAAGTAATAGGATTATACTTAATCTTAATTAAATCTTATAAATTTTATTATTAAGAAATAACTTTTTGTGACTTTCGTATCATTAAAATAATCTTTTACTAACAGTAAATAGAAAGATATAGATAAAATAATGTATTAATTTGATAATGATTTTACAATTTAAAACTGTATACATCGTTTATTTGAAGGATCTGAGAAAAACGAATTATTAAAAAAATTAAATAATCGGATAAAAATTATTTTTTTTAAATAACCATTGTATATAAAACTTAAACAGTTCTCTTAAATATTTTTTTATTGAAACATAAAGAAGTTTTGAAGATAATTAAAGAAATAAAAAATACTAATTAACTTTCCAGCATAGACGATTTTTTTAAACTTATCAAATTTTGTTAAAACACTCAAATATGTATTATAACTCAAAAATTTAGTTTTCGAATTAATAAATTTCCCGATTAGAAGTCCGTACATTTGGTTTAAATACGACAATAATATAATAAATGCATTAGAAGATTTTAATATAGTTTTATTTTTTTATAAGTCGAGTTTTAACATCCCTCGTTCCGCTTCTAAATAATCTTTGACATACATATTATAGAGTAGGAGTAAAGCTTTATGGGTATTTCCATATGTGAATTGTAAATACTTCTTTTTACTTCATACGAAGCATTGATCCGGTGGCCTTCTTCTAAAATCTTTTATTAAATATTTAAAAGTAAGATTAAAATGTCTCTCTGAAAAGCTTACAATTATTAGATTAATAAACTAAATTTTAAAAGAAAGAACATGAACTATTTCAATATATTTTAATTTAATATAAAAAAATTTATCAAGGCCACTTCATCATTGTCTCCCCTATATGTAATAAAGTCTTCATACATCGCATGAAATCTTATAAATGCGACAATTTATATACAAAAAGGAAAGTCACAAGCGCATGAAACTGTTTATTCCAAAGGGAAATTTTAATCTTAATTTATTCTCGACTGCAGCACGCGTACATTTGTTCTGGATATGAGATTTTCCTGACATGATAGGCGTGTGTGTGCGTATCCGCTAGCGTAATTACAGAGTGGGTGAGAAAGAGAGAGAAAGAGAGAGAAAGAGAGAGAAAGAGAGAGAAGGGTAGTCATGATATATAAGCATAGGAGAGGAACGAAGAACGCGTGAAAACATCGATCCTCGTTTATTCGACGGTGCGTCCGTCCGTCTAACCATTCTATTCCTCTCGTTCTTTCTTTTGCATTTCTACTTTTTCTCTCTTCTCTCTCTCTCACTCACTCACTCTCTCTCTCTGTCTCTCCACTTCCACTCTACATGTCCATTCGGCGAGGTGTATAAATGCAGTACCTCGATAAATTCTGGCGGTTTTCCGGGGGCGCGCCGCTAACCTCGAGTCCTCCGGAACGCGCGAGCGGATCCAACCACCACGTTTCATCCCTTGCCTATGTCCGCGTTCATTATAAAGCCGCCCATCCTCTTATTTCTTTGCTCTCTCTTTTTCAAGCGTGCTTAATTTTCCGGCCTAGGGAAGCTTCATCCGCGCTTGCGTACCTTTTTTATATACTGATGCCGCTTGCCAACACCTGATCATTGACTTAGCTTTCGTTGCGGTTATCGATTATTGTTTGAATATTTACAAAAAGCGAGTGTTTCTGACGAAGTTTTTTGAGGAATTTCGTTCGATAGTTGGGCATCTCTATGACAGCGGTGAGTCGCTTTACAACGGAAGTGAAAACCTGACCGCACGAGCCACAGACGCTCGTAAATAACGATTGCAGATTACAAGCATCGTCGCATAACGAAAAATTTATATCGCGTTCGTTCAACGAGTTTTTCACTATTTAATATGGTTGTCATTTTTCTTTCGACGGATTTTTTTATAGTTGTTTCGTCTTTCGTGTACTCGATGCAACTCGGAATGAACTCTGATGCGATAGAATCACAAAAAATTGACAAAAATCCATTTATTTATTGAACGAAAATAAATAGTACAAGTGAAAAGTTAAATCAACAATCGATCGTGTATTTTAAAATGAAAATAATATCAATTACTATGAATTATTTTTTATTTTATTATTTACTGATAATTGATTATACCTAAATGCATAAAATTACATAAAATTTATCTTCGAATAACGAAAAAAAATAAAAAAACGAATTCTATAGTAAATTTTTTATATCGATCAGGATATATTTGGCATATATTTTGAGAAATTCTTTTTAATTATTTTAAATATTTACGTATTGAAATCAAACGTTTATCAACTGTTTATATAATTTAAGCTTATCAAGAACAAAGAAAATTAATACAAAATTTGGATTTGAATAAGAATTGCACGTTTAATAATAGATAGACGATTCGTTGATAAATTACTTTTAAGCATGTAAAATATAATAGTTTTGATTTCTTAAATCTAAGAAAAATATTTTTCAGTATTATCTTCTTGTTTCAATTATTATGATCTTAAATCAAGAATTTTATTCAAATTTATCTTGAAAAATATTTATTGCTAAATACTGGTAATTTTATAATGTTATTATTATTATAAAAATAGAAAATATCG
This sequence comes from Dolichoris vasculosae, assembly GCA_018907195.1. Lineage (NCBI taxonomy): Eukaryota > Metazoa > Arthropoda > Insecta > Hymenoptera > Agaonidae > Dolichoris > Dolichoris vasculosae. Next base: position 18,407,017 of record JACCHY010000005.1, on the reverse strand, counting down.
AGCTAGTTTTTCAATGTTTGTAGATGCAAACACTTTCCGTGAGTTTTACATGTTACTATTTCCAGACTGTTACCTTTTATTTTCGATACTTACAATAAAAGTACTGCGTGTGTAGTTTATAAAATAAATATGTTTGGTCAGTACGAGAATTTTCAATTGAAAGTTATCGACTCTTCCTCAACAATGTATATCGAATACCTATAAATATTAACAAACATTTATTTATAAACGATGTTAATATTTTCAATAATAAAAAATATAGACCGATTTAAAACAATCATATTTTCTTCGTATATTAATTAAAAATTAAAAATACTTTTATACGTATAATATTAATTGAAATTTTTACTTGCAGTATTCTATATATTTTTCTTCTTGATCGTTAAAAAAATTATTCAAATTTTATTTTTACTACAAATATTTTTAAATAGAAGTGCGATATATGAAACGAATGCACCAAAATTTCAGGTTGAATTTCTCACTCTTTCAGTAAAACTTGTAATCTACGTACAGCCATTTATAGCATGAATATTCATGAATACAAAACAAAGTATCGACTGTTAACCTCTAAGAAAAAATTAAACATACGGTACAAGTTTGTAAAATAACATTAACCAAGGCTATATATTCATAAAATAATTAGTTACATAAAATTTTAATTTTAATAGGTAAAATAGTTTATAAAAAATTATTTTCCTCGAAATCTGATATGTTCTGAACCTGAAATATTTATCAAATTATATCACTATGATACAGTGGTCCTACACAAATACTAATATTATCACGTGATTTTGAACTTAACAGTTACTTAAAGTTTCTTTTTAATTTTTAGATTAATAACTTCTTAAATATTTTTTTATTTATTTGCATAATTATGAATGTAAATATATATCATTAGCATTAAAATTATATATTCTTTTATGGAATCAAAGTTTTTATCAATAAAAATTAATTATATAATAAAATATATTAAAATAATATATTTTATTTCCTCAAAGTAATTCCAAAAAGTTTATTTCTAATATACTAAATGATATTATTTCTTGATTTTTATACAAATTTTTAGAAGCAATAGAAAAGTTTGTATTGGTGCATAGTAGTTTTTTTATGATATACTTGTAACAACTTTTTTATGAGTTATAGAAATTTTCACAATAAGGTAAAGTTTCAACCAACATAACACTAAATCGTAGAAAAGTATAATAAATTCGCAAACACTTTTATCCTGAATTGAAATAGTACGTACAATTCTTTCAAAGAAGAGCATATTGATTTTCAATGAAAAAAAATGTTTAACAACATTACCGTAAATATATATAAACTTTTTTAAAGTTAAGAAAGTTTTAAATTAAAATTTAGAATATTTGTAAAATCTTAATAGTGTTTGTATAAAAATCTAAATTCTGAATTATTATATTTGTTCGTTATAATTAACAAATAATCGTTCTAAAAAAATGATTTTGTACACGTGTACATTTTTATTTTAAATATTAAATACTTTTAAATATTTTAAAAAAATGAAATAAAGTATATTATCTCATAATTCATGGAATTTTTAATATATAATATTTCACAACAAAATTGAAGAGGTCATTTTTTAAAGTTATATATATATATATAATTTATGAATATAAACTAAATTGAAAACTTAATTTGTTCTGAGTTTAATATTTGTAAAAATGATACGATTATATAATTTTATCGGTTAAAACGGATAAATTTATTTTATATGCTACCTTTGAAAGAGAATATTCGTTTAAATATTTTTAAGTCATCGAAACCCTTGATCTCATTTACCCAAATATAACGAAATATGCAATATCAAATTTTTTTATCCGAAATTATTATTTCACACGAATAAACGATTCCAATTGCAAATGACTTGAATTCGTACAATTATCGAATCTTCTGATTTTTAACCATAGCACCAAATATCGTCGAATCGTTTATAAAGCAAATGTATTATTTATACCGTTAAAACGTTACCACAAGAAAAATGTCGAATCTATCGGTTAAATTTATAAAATGAAAAATCGTAGTTACATGGAAATTAAAATATTTTTTCAGTGGCTTGGTGGAGTTCAGGGTCGCAGAATGAAAGTCAATATTGCCTTTAAATCTCTATCTATATCTACAGTTTAATAAATGAAATTATTAAACTTCAATAAAATGTAAATTTTTGCAGAGTGGAAGAGTAGAAGTTGGGCTTGCGAAAAGAAAATAAGTATAAAAGATTTTTTATCGGAGTAGACAGAGAAGTGGTTCCCTAACAAGGGAAATGTCAAGCCGTGATTTTGCGGGTCATCTAAACGAAAGCTTGCACGGGAATTGGAAAGAATTGGAGCTCGTTCGTAGTCTAAAGTTTGGTTGAAAGAGTGTCCGCTCGTTCATCGACGTACGTACGTTCGCTCCGGTTATATTAGGGCCGTATACCTTGGACTCCATCATGTACTCGCGCATATATGGATAAGCCCGAGAAAGAAAAACTGGAGTGGTCAGATGCGGGTGAGAAGGGTAATGTCTACTCTATCTCCATCTCTCTTTCTCCTTCCTCGTTACTTGGAAACCTCCCATCTTTCGAATGCACGTTCGTATAGAAAGTTTTATCGTTTCCGGTTTTATCATCGATACAGCTGAGGCCGGGCAACTGGCAGGCCGGACTGTATACGGAGAAACCGGATCACAGCTATAACGCTTTTCTATACGACATCGGGGTACGCGTATAAACTTTTCTCCGAGGCCATTGTCAAGCGTCTGCGGCAGAGTGCTAATTACGTCGGTAACCTGTTTTCAACTTCTCAACGACTCGTTCGTGGCGAGGAGCGGCGAGCTTCTGACATTCCAACTCTTCCCTATTATCTACAAAGTTAACTCGCTTTCTTTTCTTTATTTTAGTTTTTTTTATTTTTTCGCTTACTACTTTATTTCGATGTACTTTATGCTGCGCGTACACGAGCGAGACTACGCTTAGGATAATAAACTTTTATTTCTTTCTGCAACCTTATGTTATATGCTATATGCTCTTGAAATTAGTGTTACACAATCTTAAACCTGACTATCTTATCAGAGTATGATTTATAAGAAAAATGGTGTTTTTTTATATAATTTCAGAAAATATCGTATACCTTATTGTATTATATGTATTGTATTATATATATTGTATTATATATTAAAGCAGAATGTTTTTATAAATTTATTCGAACTTATTGCAAGAGTATTAACTTACAAAATATCAAATGAGTAATGAAAGTTTTAATCATATTATGCTAAATGGAACTCATATACGATAAAAATTACTTTATAAATTTCATAATGTAAGAAAGTTATTCTAATATGTATTAATATTGAAATATACAAGTAATTATATTCTTCTGCTAATATTACAAATGTTTTTTTATTTTATTTATAATTTTATTTATAAATATTATTTGTTTAATTATTGAATTGAAGTTTTTTAAATATTTGAAAATTTTATGGGTTAATTTTAACTTAATTTAAACATTTTATTAGCTTATTTTAACATAATCATTAATAAACTGGATTAGTAACTTACTGTGTATTACATTGAAATTCAAATTATTTGTCATATGCATATATTATTTCAATTTAGTCGAAATGACTAATTAATTTGGTAAAAATAAATCATAATAAAATATGTATAAAATTTTTTAATTTGTTTCGTTTGATATCTACCTTAAATTTATTAAACATTTAGTTTATCAATTCATTCTTTCAACTAAATCGATTTTAACAATTATCAGATGTAATATTGAATAAAAGAGTATGAAAAAATAATTAATAATAGAAAATAGAATTAAATTCAAATAAAAGTTTAAAACAAAATTTCATTATATTATATAAAATAGTGTATTATTATATACAGTCGGGAAAAGTGTTAAAGAATTACTTTAATTAAGCTTTAAATATTTTTAAAAGAAAATGTTGATATTTTATTAATTTTCATGAAATAGAATAAGTATAATGCACTTTCTAAAGAAATATTACGCATATACATTTTATACTTTCATATTCATAATAAATTTGCATGAATGAGTAATTGGAAAAAAAAATTTGTTCATAATACAAAAATTTTCAGTGATGAAAATAAATAATACAGTCATGAAAAGAGTAAATATTACTAAACTAAGTATAAAAGTTGCAAAATAATATGAAAGTTATTCATGGAAAAAATTTCTACTATTTGGTAATGGAAAAAACATTTTATTTTTACTGTTAACATTTCTATATGCTACATCCGTGTACTTCAGGAATGTAAAACTTTTTATTTTTTACATTTATTCAAAGTAAAAATATATCAAAATAAAAACTTTTGCTTGCTATATATTTTTTTATTATTTATCTATTAAAGTAAAAGTATAAAAAAAATAAAATAATTATAAAAATTTATTTTTGGATATGTTAGATTTTATTAATGTAAAAAAATCATGCAATAAAACAATTTTTTTATCTGTGTTTTGAACCTGAATCATATAGAAAGCTATAAATAGCATTTATACTTATTAATAATTATAACTATGTTTATAACAAATGGATTTGCTTTTAATTAGTTGTCATTGTCTATATTGTTCTGTCAGTTTTACATTATATACAAGTAAATAATATACATAAAACAATGTGTTTGTTTTTTTAAGTACGGCAAATATTAATTATAATTTATTTAACTGATATTTTACATTACTTGTTCAATTCTTTTGTAAATACGTTTGTCATTTGAAATGTAAGACATATCTTCAACCACATTTATTCAAAATTCAAAATTTTATATTTTCAATAATATCCACTATATTCATACCGTTCACATTCGATAATTATTTTATAATATATAAATATAATATATAAATAAATTGAGGAGCCTAACCTCTCGATATACGTAAGAATCATTTTCATCAGTATATATAGAATATGTTTAGTATTTGTTGTAATTAGATTAGTTTTATTACTCCTATTTTTCAAAGTATACATAAATACATTCAAATAGTTTTTATAAATGACTAAAATATGGAATTATAGATATGTCTTATTACATAAACAGTTTCTATCGATTAATTATGGATTAATTATTTTTGTAAAGCAACTATTCATAAATATTAGATATTAAAAAGAAAAAAGGAGTAACATTTATAATTATTAAAAAATTTATAAATATAAATTTTTCAAATTTATACTGGAATTATATTTAAAAGTTATATTCAATAAAGAATTTACAGTTTTATTACTATTTTTATTTTATTACTAAGCTCGTTAATTAAAACGTATCACATAAATATTAGTCTCTGAACTATAAGTTTGTATGAATACAGATTTTTAAATAACTTATTTTGTGTGCTAATTACCTGTCATAATTTATTTTTTTATAATTCTAAAATAAAAATTTGAACGAAATAAATGTAGACTTTATACTTGTATTTATTAAATTTTTTATAAATTAGTTTTACATTTGAATTTATCTACTTACATTATATATAAATAACCTACATATTACTTTTATAATTGTTACTAGTTACGTTTACTTGTTTAGATTTGCGTAACCACAAAATTATACATTTATTGCCTTGCAGGCTTATACACATTAGTTTTATAATAAGCAAGTAGTAAACAAAATAAATAACATTTAATTTAAGAACATATACGCTTTTATGAAACTTGATTTTTTTATTAATAAATGTAATTATAAATTAATTCATGTTAATATATTAATAATATATTAATAAGTTGATATATTAATAATAATTAGTAATTATTTTGATATTATATTATATATTGATATTATATAGATATTATAAATGGATTTATAAAGGAACAAAAATTTTGTTTGAATCATATTTTTATCGATATATTATATCAATGTTTAAATAAAGAGCTTGTTTTAATCAAATTATTATTCAATTATTAATGGCAATTTTTAAAAGTATTAATACGAAAAGTGATTGAAAATATTTAAATAATATGAAAAATGAATGTAATAAAAAATAAATTTTATATGAAGAATAAATCTAGCAAAACGCCAATATTTTGAGAAAGTTTTCATGTATTATCAATAATGTTACAATCAATCGGTATAATCGGTATAAGCTGATGTTCGGATGCTCATCTTTAAAAAAGAATGATGAGAAGGAAAGGGAATAGTGAGTCTAAATAGCCAATAAATGTGTACAAGAGATTGGAGAGAGTACATGCATCGTCGACACCAGCAAATTGAACTTATAAAATAACTAGTAGAGCAGATCTACAACATAAAACTGGAATAAATAGTATTGTAAATTAAGGAAAAGGTTAAGGATATTCATAATTATATGTAAATTATACCTAAAACTTTATCAGAATTTTTAGTAAATATAATTTGTCATAAAAATGGTAATTCTTTGATTTTGTTTTAATATAAAAAACGACATTCGTTGAAAAATTTCATTTTAGATTACACGAATTTTTTATATTTGAAATTGTAAATTTTTGTTACACATGTATTTAAAAAATTTTATTATAATCAACTAATTTTTACTTCAAATTTATTTGTCTTTTAAATTTCATTAATTATAATTTATATAGTATAATATATTTATAAAACTATTTCTAATTTTTTAATTCGGTTATCCTGCTTATGAGCAGAATTACCGTAAAACATCTGCAAAAAAATATCTTCAACGAATCTTCCATAAATTAAAAAAAATCAATATCATTGAAAAAAATATATCAAATTATAATTGATTATTAAATTATATTGACTACTATATATATTTTGTGTATAAGTAATAACAAATTGCTTGATTAATGTATGAATGTAATTTTTATACAAAAACTCTAGGAATCACTTTTCTCTATTCTGAAATTACAAAATTTTTTCTTAAATTAATAGATCATTTACAATTTAACATTAAGATATATGTGTGTGTACATTAAATGCAAGTATATAATTATTGCAATCGATATTTTTCCGTAAACCATAATGTTGATTTAAATATATTAATTACTTCCATAACTAAACTATACTGAATGTGTGAAAAACGTTTCTTAAATAAATAGTAATAACTTAATAAATAAATAAAAAAATAGTAAAAATTAAAATAAATAAATAATTCAAATAATTCATAAAGAGTAAACTATTTCTGGTTCATAAGAGTATTTTATGAGTAAATCCGACCTCCTATAAAAAGTGAATTCATAATTTGATTAAATTTTATATCGATAATACATTTTTTCAAAAGTACCAATGACTTTTTAAATATATTTATACAGGCAAAAAACTATTTCATACTCAAATTAAATATTTTTTTTTGGCTATTGAAATCAAAGAATAGATTTTAATTTACAAAATCAGTTTTATAGGAAATTAGATATTGCAAATACTTTTTTAATTAATCAATACTTTGAATAAACTTAATAAAAAAGTTTTTTGAAATCAATATAATCTTTGAAAAGAAAATGGAAATAAACAATAAATTAAATTTAGGTAAATTTAAAAAATTTATTATACTATTTTTTGTAATTTAATTATATTAAGAATTATACAATTTTTGGTAACGTAACATAGTAAATAAATACAATTTTTTTATGCTTACGTAAGTAAAATATTTATAAAAAATTCTTTAAAAAAATTTTCTAAATACGTATTTTGATACACAAAAATGAAATAGAATCGTTAAGAACCGTAAATAAATATAAAAAGATAACATTTAATAGCGTATACAGTAAAAAAATTAACAAATGATAAACATAATTGTATATCAAAGTAAAATAAACTCTAATAAAAATAAAATAAAATAAAAAAAAAAATTTCATAAATAAACGATTACCGAATAGAATAATCAAATACAAACGATTAAACAAAAATGCTATAAATTAAATTTAATAAATAATTTTTTCGTTTTTAAAAAAAATAACGAACAATTTTCATTCAATTTATTGAAAACATATGATAATAAATACATATAAAAAAGAAATGATTTATAAAAAATCATTGAATATAATATTATAATTTTAGTTTTTGTAATCAAAGGATTAATTATAAATTTTAATTTGATTTAAAATAACATTTTCTAAATTTTAGGAGATCTCTTTTTTCTTTACTTTTGTTTTTATATATTTTCTTCTGCCCAAATTAATAACTTTTTTCATTTTTAACTTTTTAAAAGTAACATCTCGAGAAAAAATTATAATTTATATAATTTTAAAGTGCAAGTAAAATATATGTTCAAAGTGAAATACTCTTTTTAATATATTTAAAGTGAAGCAAAGGAGAATGTCACAAGACATGCATATATTGTAGCCGGTTATTAGGAAGAAAATTTTATAAAATGAGTCACGATCTAAATAATAAAAATTATTTAAATTAGAAATAAAAATAAGATATCATATATTAATATTTTTTGAAATATTTATTAGTTGTCGAGCTCTTGAAAATTATGTATAAGATACTATATTTATGATAATGAATATATCATTTCATCCAAAAATCTTTTTATAGAATTTTATTGAAAAAAAGTAAAAAGTTACGTGTTAGAAAGTGTAAGAAAGGTAAGTTTCTATTAGGTAAGCTAGAAAAGTTTCGATTCTTCTACGGGAATACTTCAAATATAATATTGGAAATTTCTATAAAATGCTGCTGTCTGCATTAAACTATGTGCACTTAGGAATTTTTACTGAATTTTGAGTTCAATGTACATTTAAAAATTTAGTATATCCATCGATGAACTATTAATAAAATTAATATTATTACAAACAACATTTTCAAACGTACAGATTTTAATTATTATTAAAGTAATTTTTATAATTCAATGAAAATACTTAAATTTGAAGGAAAATTTTCGTACAATATATTTAAGTATAAGAAATATAGTGCATTTTTTAACATAATATCCTTTAATAATTATCTGATAATGTTAAATACTATAAAATTAAAATTATATATTATTTATTTATTAAAATTATAAAAGAAATTTAATTAAAAATATGTTTTTAAATTATTTTCTCTTTGAAAATAAATAAATTTCTTAAAGCATAAGTAATTCTTTTATACATTTAATATTCTCATAACTATTTATCAATATAGAAATTGTAGTATTAATAGTTCTAGTAATTGTTTTTATATCCAGTTGTATAACTAAAATATATGTTTTAAAATATATTATTTGTTTAGATTGAAAAAAGAGTCCTAATATTAATTTAATGAATTAAATTAATTTGTAAATCTGTTTTTATATATATGTGTGTGAAAATTATTAAAATTTGAATAATTTTATATATTTTCTGATTTTTAGTTACTAATCATTTATTTATATTAGTATAAAAGCTTTTTTTTATTACTAAATTATTAACATGTAATTTAATTTAATATTTTTCTATATTTAGCGATCACTTAATCGATACCAATATTAAAGTAAACATTTGAGTAAAACTATCTTAAATTTTTATTGAAATACCAAAGTAATGGTTAATTAATATTTATTTTTATTATTTATTAGAATATATTAATTTTGACACAAATGATAACATTTAATATAATTTATTATTATATATAAATATACATTTTTGATATTAGTATTTTATTATGCAAACAAATTTTATATTATTGAACATATTTTTATAGAAGATTTTAAATTAGAAAAAACAGTAATCGCATATATAACATATAAAATGTGTTGGTTTTTTTTATTGAGAAAGATAATTAAAATCTCTACAATTATGGTAAGCAAATTTTTTAAATATAAAATCAAAAATCTGTAGCACAAACTATCCAACAGGAATATCATTTGATTCAACCGAGTATTCACACCTTTTATTTCACTCCATGTTTTCGCTTATTCTGTCTATCTTTGCTCTTTATTCTGATACGGTCTTTGACGTTAGATCGCAGGGAAGACATGTAACGTCAAGGCAGACCATCATCAAAGCTTTCTTACTCTCCTTCTCTCTCTATCGGTTTTCCTGAATTATGTCAAAGTAGAGACTGTGGGCCTTGTCAGCTGCTTCCGTATAACTCAAGCTCTCAAAGTAGCTGAGAGCGGCAAATCCTTCCAACGTAGCCACAGCAGTAACCGCAAGGGACCAAAAATGAAATTGCCATTACTCAATGACTTCTCTCTCTCTCTCTTTCTTTCTTTCGTCGTAGTCAAAGTTTATTCATATTTTTACATATATATACGTATAGTTTACAAGCTTTACATATCTATACCTTTGCTCCAAACAATAAATTGATAAATGCTCCTTTGGATTAGCTGCGAATGGACAACTTTATAGTTCAAGATAGAACCCTAGCATTTATTTTATTTATACTGTACGAAGAACTGTAAATAATGCTTGCAGAAATTTACTAGACTATAAAGGAATGGGAAAACTTAACTGATGCGATAATTGAACTAAATAATGAAACAACCACTATTTTAAGTATTACATTAACTTTATAAATTAATCAAAATAACTTAATTATAAATTAAAGCATCCACAAAGCTGATATTTATAATATTAATTATTTATACAATTCTAAATAATTACAGCTTTTAGTTTTATTTTCTTTATTACATACACTATACATAATTCGAGATATTGATTTAAGCGACTAATTTGGATAGTGATAACATATAGATAGAATTCGCGATTATCCAATGAAAAGTGCTCGAGAAATGAATGTAAAAGTAATATCAAAAATATAGTAAATAATTGTTATGTGTACAATGCATTTTATAAATTAATATTTCTTTTCCTTAATAATATTTTAGTTAATAACAGATTTAAAAAAGAGTGCACATAAAATAAATCAGTCTTGCATTTGTTCTTACAATTGTATTTTCTAGCGAAAGATAAAAATTGCATGTAATTTGTTTATATCAACGAGTTATATCGTTTTATTTGTTTGCAAACAATTATTGGAAATAGAAATTTATTTAGTTAAAACGAGACATAGCCAGTCGTTGTGTATGTAGTTTGCTACGGACCATATCATTTGATAGTACATACAACAAGCATCACGCAAACTCGCCATAAGCTTCGCTATCGTTCGCCCAGTCTACGTTTCCTTCCCAGTTCCCTTTTATTTTCTTTCGTCCTTCCTTCCTTTCTTGCTTTCTTGCTTTCTTGCTTTCTTGCTTTCTTTCTTTCTTTCTTTCTTCCTTTCTTTCTTCCTTTCTTTCTTTCTTTTCCTCCAGCGAAACGAACAAGCCACAGTGGCGCACAGTAATAGGGCTATACACACCTGCAGCAGGTACATGCATTAGAGGCGGGTTATTGCACGCTCGCTCCGATCGTTATTTATTCACTTATGCGACAGTTAAAAATTATAGCTAGAACTCGACGCTACACTCACTGTATCAGCTCGCGCTTTTGCACTTTGCACCACGCATTTTCCTAACCTCGGCAACGTAAATTACTTATTTCGTCCTACAAGAATTACACCGAAGTGTACGTACATAACGCTATAATTCTATTTCATGTTTTCCTCGTTGGAGATGTGAATCCTAGAATTAATCTTTTCTTCTCACTAGCAGCATTACTCGTGGCAATCGATAAATACATTCTTCTTTTCTTTACAAATCTATTTCATATTTTGCAAAATTTATTCTACTACTTTTGCATCGTTACCCATAATTTTTCAGTCTTATAGAATTGCGCGTATTACTGCTTGAAAAAGAATAGGGTACTTATTATTCAACCATTATGTATCCTCTATAATTTATCGTGTGATTTTATATTTTCATCAACTGAAATAAGACTTTAACCAACCAAAAATATTAATTTAAATAATTTCTCAAAGTAAAATTTATTTATAAGTTTATTTAAATGATTCGATAGATCATTTATTTATTTTTTTAAGTCGTAAAAATCCTATTTCAATTCCTGTTCATGATTTATTATCGACGGTATATAAATATATATCTATGTTCATCATATAACACTTTTTTTATACTACGAAGAATACATCTTTATATTTTTAATCATAGTCTTCATAATTATAAATTTACAATGCTGTTTCATTTTTCATTCGGATGCTTATTTTGAAAAAACATTTTATTTAACAAAATAAATATAATATATATATATAATACTTATTTTTTTAATATTACAAAATATTGTATTTGATTCATTAAAAAATAAATTTATAAAAATATAGTTTTTATTTATTATTTTATCATTATTTGAAATATTAAAAATAAAATTTACATTTTTTTTAACAATCATCAGTAGCAAATATAAAAGTATACTTTAATTTTTTTATATTATATTTACATAGAAGATGATAATCTTTGTTAAATTTTTTAATATCTTTCATTCTAAGACACTTTATCTTTCAATTTTATACATTCTGTTTTATGTATTGATCATCGGTAAATTATAAATCTGCTAATCAAGAACAAATGCTATTGCGTTCTTACATTTCTCGCACTTTACATATATTCGATTCATAAAGGATAGTTATTTTTACATCAATTATTTATATTTCAAAAAAGTAACGTTTTCATATATTCTTTAGTAAACTACTTATTTAAAATATATAAAAAATAAGTAGTAAAATATTAAAATTTCTAAATGCGTTTTAACGGACAATTACGGGCTATAATTAGTACATTAAATCTATACTTAATTTTATAAGCATAACACATAAGGCAACTTTAATGTATTAATAATATATACTTTACAATAAAAGAATATAGGAAACGAAATTAGTTATTTTCTGTTGATTTTTTAAACGTATAAACGCGATACATTGGGGAATAAGGTGAAATCTCCCCATCGCTATCACCTTCCTCTCCGGTTGGATCATCTCTCTCTGGTTTGGACGATCGATATACTTGACTCTTCTCGTATTTTTCTTGGTTTGCTAATTAAATTATTTATTGGTTTATTCGTTATTTGTTACCGTTTCAAATTTCAATTAGTGAAATTTTAATTAAATTTAAATTGAAATCTATTTTTTTAAATATTTGTCACTAGCTTATCATTATTTTTATTTAAGTTGTTTTATAATTATATAATAAAAACAAATTTTAAAAAATTAAAGATATTCTTAATTTATTTATCGATAAAAAATAAAAATAAATTAAAATAATTATTCAAGTAAATTTATCATGGATTTGAATATTTTGATAATTCTTATAATGTAAATAAAATTATTCATCGATTTAAAAATGTATTTATAAAGATAACGTTAACTATTTCTTACTTTAATAATCGATAATAGAAAACAATAATTTTTCTCATTAAAACTTTAATGATGCTATGATATTTAATTATATTGTAAGATAAGTAATTATATAATTAATACTAAGATAGAGAGGTATCATAGCAGTTTTGAGCATATTATGTCATTCAGACTAAAATATAGATCGAACCATTCTACTCGTTCAGAAAGCAATTGATAGTTTAATTAGCATTTACTTTGGGAGTCAGGTGTCCTTGACTATACTATGTAAAGTAATAGTGAAATCAGAATTCGTATGAAAGTGCAGGAAAGCTCTCGATGCTTTCAGTGCTAGCTTTAAGAAACTCTTCTATACTGGGTCAGCAACCACTCATGAATCGTGGGCGACAAAATTGCTAAGCCACATAACTTCAAAATTGAAGGCGGAAATTCAAAAATATGATCTTAAACTTATATTTTCTAAATTAATATACCACTATCCATATAAATAGCCAATTGTAGGTTTTTGTAAGAAAATCAATGAGAACATTTGAAAACGGATTTAAATAGTATAACGAAGATATAAGTTTAATAGAATTTTCTTAAGGAATAAATGCAAGGTAATTGCATAAAGCTAGCGTATGATTCATGTAGGAATAAGGGTGAAATCTCTCCATATATGGCACGTGATTATGTTTTCTTAGTAAACATTAGACGTAAATTAATTATCTTAAATCTCTGAAATGCCAAGACTATAAGCCTCTCAATGCAGAGGGATCGTTATATCATTTCTAGAATCGAGAAATTGGTTTCAAGGGGGTGTTTATAGAAACTGACTAGATATCAAAGGCATATTCTAAAAAGCGTGCATTCATTTTCAGAATAATAATAAATAAAAGAAAGCAATGATGAAAATTAAAATAATAACGATGACGATGATAAATAAAATGAATAAAATATTTTTTGAGATAAGATAAACTAATAAATCGTGAATATATATTTCTAAATGAAAAGTTGCAAATAAATAATAAATTACTAGATTATTGCGATATAAAATTTCATTTGATATTTTATGATGTACACAAAAACATCGACACATAGGAAAACTTGGTTTCCTATTTTTACTTATCGGTATATCAATGTAATAAAAGCATACTCACTATTGAGTTTAGTAGGCGTGCTAGAGTATTCGGTAATGGCGTCTTCGTAATTTTTAAGCGGTATAGTACCAATTATGATGGTTGTTCTAATCTTGAGATTTTTTTGCAACATGCGATAGTACCATTCACCAAGGTCGACGCAAGCTTCGACTTTAAGCGCGTAACGAACATCGATAATGTTACAAAAGTTCATTCCACTAGGGGGTACTGACGGCATATCAAAATTTTCTTGATAAGTTTCTTCCTTAGGCGAAACAGGCAAGTCTATTTCAACGATAATCTCTTTGTGTCTTCTTAACTTTTCCTTTGCATGGTACGTAACAACCTGTAAATAAATGCTATTTATAGTTATATACATATTTACAGTTTTAGGTAATAGTAGATTTGGTGGAAGTCTATACATTAATTTGCATGAAAATTATGATTCTAAGTTAGGATATCAATTAAACGATAATTAATACTTACTTAACTATCATTTTTGTTTAAGACATAATTTATGATAACTTATTTTATCCGATAATGAGTTAGAATATTTATTTTATTCTTATTTTTTAAATAGAAAGTCAAATACTACCTTCTTGAGGACGATTCGTATCTTGGCAACCCGAACATGGGACTCGTTCTTCAAAGTTATTTCCATGGGTACAGTCTGCCCGGGAACGAAACCACGCACTGGTAACGACAAACATATTTTCAAAGGTTCCTTTTGACCAACGAACGTCTTGGACTGATTCTCACTAATGGGTAGCTAAGATCATTTGAATATAAAGGATGCAAAAGTGCATAAAACAAGCTAGACGATGCATAAATAATTATTATGAGCAGTATATATATGTAAATTACATAATTATGTATAAATGAAGTTAAAACTTCAAGTTAGTGCACATATTTTTGTTTTATAAAAGTGATCGCATAAAAAGCTCAAACTATTACCGTAAAAAAAGAAAATTCATTATTTAAATATTTTTAATATAAAATAAATTACAGAGTTTTTAAGAGTTTATAATTATGTCATACCGTTAAAGTATTTTTTGTTTGATTAATTTTATAAAATAAAGAGACTTGTTAAATACTCGATAAAATTAAGAAGTTGATAAATATAATAATATACCTATCGCAAAAAATGAAAGCTTTTATTTATCTATAAAATATCGTAGTACAGAGAATAAATATTAATGAAGTTGTCGAACGTTCCGTCGTTACAAAAGCGAAGTATAGGATAAGCTAATACAATCTCTACTTACCGGCGCTAGTGAGTCCTGATTGAGGTCACAGACCGAGGCGAGAGTAAAGGGTAGTGTGCTTGTTGAGAAAACAACATTCTCGGTCATGACGAGGATCGCCCTTATCGAGTAACGAATCCGTCCGTAAAGACCCTCGAAACTGCAGGGTGTTTTTTCCGGTAGCTTCATACTGAACGGGTAAATTCCGTTGGTCAGTTGACTCTTCGACTCTCCGTCTATCCGACACGGGCACAAACACTCGACAGTGATGCATGATCGTTCCATGTAACGAGGTTAATATATATGGGATCTGTACTTACCGCCTACTAGATAAGGCTCCAAGAGGAAATAATTCTCCTCGGCGGTGAATTTTCGTCGAATACCGACAGATCGATCAGTAAAGTGAACCCTCGCCTCACCCTTGCACCTGAGCTGGATTCCTGTATGAACGATCGTTTATCGAGTTATGCGAATAGACAAATATTATTGTTGCAATTCAAAGGCATCTTTAGAAAAATTATTCGTTTAAATAGTTTTTAACTAATTTATTATTTATTTATTTCCACAGGCATATTTAGAAATTTAACTAGAAATTTCAAGATGATGCACGCTATACATGAATATTGATATACAAGCACACCGTACTATCAATCTAATAAGAGCGTTATCGATTAAGTTCACAGACGATAAAACCTATTCTTCATATTTTTACAAGAATTTATAGAAGATATCTAGTTTGGATCTTTCCTTGATTCATTATAAAGAAAATCTTGGCTGTTACCAAAGTTTTTAAAGTGATATTTAGATCTTCGTAGTTATTTAATTTCATTTTTTTTTCAACGTGAGTATAAAAATAAAAAAATAAAAGTGATTATTATTTTGCTAGAATTATGAGTTATTTAAAGTATAATTTTCTGTTCTATGGTTTAAAATTTATGCTACAAAAATCACCCAAAAGTATGTAATTTTTTTGCTTTTATAAATAGAAAACGATAATTATCAATGGCAAAAGTTTCGAGGTCTTTTCGGTTCTGAGAGTTATCGCCTTAAATGTTGCCACTTTAATACAATTATCAAGAGTTTCATGTCGTGAGTACTATTTTTTTAACGTTCTATTTATTACAAGTACCCTTGCACGACGTTAAAAAAAACATTTTTCATGTGAAATATTATTGCTTGTACAATTTGTTATTAATATTTTTATTAAACTTACGTTCTTTATAATAATAAATATATATTATTAAATATTGAGATTTATTAAATTACATAATTAAATGAGATCTATACTGTTTAAATGCTGTATTATTATATTGCTGTTAAGAATATTTGCCCTGCTTTTTGCTGTTTAATCGAGTTAATTATTCTTTTGATCATTTAATTGCTGTTTTTAAATACTAAAAAACTACTTGAATATTTAAAAATTCTGTATCTCGACTAGCTTGAAAGATTAAATTTGTTATAGTTTTTATAAAATTATGCGTCACTCTTTTTACAATCGAATATTATAGTTAAAACTTCTAATTGAAATATACTCCTTGTTGATATAGAAGAGATTCTATTGAATTTAAAATAAAATAATTTTTATCGATAATATTTTTTTAGGACATTATATCGAATTATTAATTAATCTTATCTTATTTTTAAAATAAAATAATCATTTTAGTTCCGTTACACTATAAAAATATAATATACATTTTATTTTCATATAATCTAATATAAATAAATTATAATTATATACATAAATTTTATTATAATACCTATGATTATCTTTTATTAATTTAAATGATTAAAATATTTGAATGCAATTGAAAAATATAATTATTTAAACAAATTCATCAAAAATTCCTTTTATACGAATACGAATATTCTATGAACTTCTCATTAAAAATATTAAGTTATAATTAACATCGTCAAATAATAATTCTATAATATGAAGTAAAAAAATAAATATTTTTATTCTGTTTATATATGAAATAAAATTATAAATAGCGTTAAATTTAATCTACGTATTTATTTTAATTTTATAAGTAGGTAACTAATTTTTGGCAGTAAATAAGACACAAATAAAATATTTCTAATAAATGAAGAATATCAGAAAATTATTATATTGAAATTTATTATGAAAGCAAATTGAGAGGTTCTATTGCAGACCACCGATGCCGAAGTCGATGCGAGATACAGTATTCTGCACTTTACAACTATAGATGTAATATTCCAGCGTACTCGACGTCTACGTGTACGGAGTTGTCGATGGCGAGGTTCAAGTGCGATACTCTGTAGTTTAACGATGTAGGCATCAAGTATGACTGGATTTCAAATCTAAGCTCATAAAACAGTGAAGAGCTGTAGCTGGACTTCGTTATCAGCGACTTCATACAGGTAGAGATCGAGGATGACCCAATATCACACGTAAACTCGTAAAACTATAGTGCGTTTTATCTGGACCTCGTTCAAGACTATCTCATTTATCCAGAAGTAGAGAACTACCAAATACAACATCTAAACTCGTAAAATTTTAGAAAACGACTTTCTGTCCATGTCAAAGTTATAGCTGCGAAATAATGGTATTCGAAAATAGGCAGATACTATTATCGATAGCATGTGATAATTATATGTTCTTATACATAATGCAGTTAATGTCAGGTTTAAACGTTTTTTTGAAGATTAGGCCAAAGTTTTCTAAGCTTCTTCTCATCTATCGATTAAAAATATCTTGTTTTTATTTTATTTGTTATAAAATAAAGTATAATTAAAAACGATAATGATTTTATTATCCGTATTAAAATTTATGTATAAAATTTTATATAAAAAATTATTTTATCAACTATATTATTGTTACGTTAAATATATACATAAAATATTTTGTATGGGTGGTCGTAATATTTAATGCAATCGTGGGTTCAATTTAGAAAAATATAATTTCCGACGTATTTAATGATATTCTATGTAATAATCAAAGTAGAAAGGAAAATTCTTAATAGTATGATCGCGTATGTTTTAGTCTCTACTGTAATCAAAGAAGTAGTAAAATGCCAAACGTCCATCGAATATGATATAATGTATCGTTGAATTCAAAATTATTAATTTATACTCTTAATAATTTCTTGGAATTTTATTATTTGTAGCTACAGCAAATTATATACTATAAAACGAAAAACCGACTTTTTTTAAAATTCTAAAGTATTTTATTAAAAATAATATTAATATTATGCTATTATTTTGGTACGATCATAATTATATTACGTATACATAGATAATTTGCATTGATACAACATTTTTTATAAAATGATTTATTGGGTATAAATTCTATAATTTTTTTAAATTTAATCTTTTATATTAAATATGTTGTTTCGAATTCGGTATTTTTTAGGTATATTTAAATTGTAGATTTTCTAATTTCCATATTCTATTTCAAGAATATATATATTTGGTAAAATAAATAGCAAAGGTTATTTATCGCAGAATAATTTGGTTTCACGTAATTTATTTTATTAAATCATGTACATTCATAATTTGATTTACTGCTAAATTTTTATCTTTTATTAATATATTTTACTATTAAAAATAGTAAATAAAGTTTGTAATATTAAATTTTATTTTATAATTTTTTAGGGTATCAGTTATTTAATATTCACCGACTTTTACATTTTTTTTAAGAAAAATGAAAAATATTAAAATATTACTTTTATTAAATATCGCTTTATGTATTATTGCATATACATAATTTTTTCTTTTATTATACTATAAGTCTACAAGCCCGCATTATATATACGTTTTATCAATGCGATTAAAATGTAAAAATAAAATACGTTCCAGTTTTGTAATTTCTATTTCAATGAAATTAAGATTTATTTATTCAATATTTTCTCATTGTACATAATCTACAAGTAGAAAAGAAATTTAGATTTTACTAAAACTTTATTATATCATTTTTTATTTTGTACAGTAATTAATACTTTTCAAAAGAATTGTTACTGAAATGTATAAAAAAATAAATTTGCAATTAATAAAAATCATTATATTAATCATCATATTAATCGTTATGTAGATGATGCTATAAATATTCTATTTTTTCTCAAATTATATTAATATCTGAATATAATAAATAAATATATTTAATCATAAGAAATAATCTTTTTTAAAAATTAAAAAATTACCAAGTAAGCTTTGTATATATTTTAAAAATTATTCTATATTTTATATCATTTTTTCTTATAAGATGCTTAAAATACATGTCTTACAAATTGATTTTAGGATAATCATAAATGATTAGGTTTTTAATCACAGTAAAATGAGTATTAAGAACTGAAATTTAATGATGTTTCTACCGTTTCTTCTATAAAGATTGCATTAGATGTACCAATCTTTAGAGATTCATAAAAGAATAAAGTGAGAGGATAAATCTCGGAAGCCAATGTAACCATCATAATATTAGAGCATAAGATTAATTTATTGTAAGTAGTGGTAGAGTAATTGAATATTATGTTTGATTCAGCAACGATTTCGGAAGATGTGAAACTAATGAATATGGATAAATATTATCGTACACACTTAGGCGCAAAGCATGACTTAGAGATTACACTACCTTACAAATTAATATCAAAACTGAAACAATAACACTTGACAAAATAACTTAAAAAATTATTTTAACCAGTAAAGAAAAAATATGTAAAATTAGATAAAAATATAGTTTGGCTTTAAAACTCTTTAAGAATGTTTATGAAAACAAATATATCGATAAAGAAAATAAGTTTCCCTATTTATTACAAGTTATGATGCTTGATTCATGAGGAAAGATTTCAGTGAAAAGATATTCGTCTACAGTACAGAATTATGACAGAGTAATTAAAAGTTTCAAAAGTCATTTTAGATACGCAGATTAGTAGATCGAGCTGTATGTCAACAACATTTTATATTTAGTATTATAAAATCTATAAAATCAAGCAAAAAAGGTCTTGAAATAGTATTGTATAACGAACTTGATTCGTCCTTAAGATGTTTTGCAACCTTGTAAGTAACGATTATTAAAAGAGTACAAATATTTTACTTTTTATTAGTATTTTTTCTACCTTTTATATGATTTTTTGCATGTATAGCTATATAGTTCGATAAAAATAAGTGAAATAGGTGATAAGATACATAGAAACAATCTACTAATTTTTTAAAGCAATTTATTTATTTTATAAATAACAAAGTAGAAGATTATAAAAATTTATGTTTATTTTAAAACTGTAAGAAGTATAATAGTGAAATAACTATAAATAGAAAAAATAAGTATCAATTAAAAGAATTTTGCTCGTTACAATTAATTTAAAATTAGACATGCATTTTTTATACGTCTGTGATAAATTAAAAATATTTAATGTTCACACTTTAGTATGTAAATTTGATGTGCATGATAGAAAAATAACAGAACAAATCTTCAACAATTGAAGATTCAAAAGGATCTAATAGAAAAACAACAATTTAAAAACAATACGATTTCAAAAATACATGTCAAGTACGAACACTTTGGAAAGTAAGAATCGAGCACCACCGCATACAATAAATATAAAATTTGTGCGCGTAAATTATTATAAAACACAATTTATCTATATTAATTTTAAAAAATATTTCATGATTTGAAAGCTTTAACTTAGCTAATATACAATTAACTACACGTTTTGTAAGTAAATTGACTATTCTAATACATATTATAGTAGACAGAAAATTATTTCAGAACTCTGCAACATATACAATTACGGATTATTAGAGCATAATGTAAACTGAAAAAAATAATAAAGTGCTTCTATACTTATCGTTTTATTATAGATACAAAATTATAATTTAAAAGATCTAAAGTAATTGAATTTTTCTGTGATAAGAACTGTATAACTTATAAATGAAAATACAAAGAGGAAATAAGAACCGTATTTTTTAAATATGGTTTTTTAAATATGAAGTCAAATTATCATAATTAAATAATTAGAATTTTGCTATAAATTTACTAAAAGTATATTTTTTATTCTCGTATATTTATTATTATGAATAACCTCCGAATTTCAATCATTTAAAATTTTTTATATAAATAAATTATATATGATAACGAGATTATCTAAGAATGAACGAAAAAAGAAATAATGCAAATTTATGTCTTAATAGACTTGATGACTAATTTTTCTTGAAATAAATTGAATTAATTTGAGAATTACTTTAATTATATAAAAAAAACTTCAATAAAACATTTTCTTCTTAATTTTAAAGTTAGTTTAAAGATGTAGGAAAAGGTCAATTTATTTTATGAAAAATACAAGAAAGCATAATTTTTATTAAGTGAAATGATAAAATATTTTATTATTAATGGTTGAAACTTAAATAAGACAATTGAAAAAGAAGTTTATTTTTCTAAAAGATACTCATCATTTTTGGTGTCCGACTATTTTAACTAGTAACTACTATTATTGAAGTAAATGAAAAAAGATACTGTGAAAACTACGAAAAAAAATTTAAAATAACTTTAAACTATCTAACAAAAATATTTTATTTTAATCAGCAAAAGGTGATAATAAGATAACAATTAAGAAATTGAAAACATCGTCTATGGCTACAAGATACGAAGTGGCGCCTTTCTTAGCGAATTGTGTTTAAAACACCACAGTTTTCAAATGTATAGAGGTTGATTTCATTGGCCCTATCTTAATAGGATACAAGTCATCTTAACCCTACCCGATGGTGACTTGTGATGTAAATTGTAGCCGATGACATCTGAGAAGCTTAGGCACTTTTTACATTAAAGATTTTCAGTATGATAATAAATTATCTGTACAATAAAAAAATT
Organism: Dolichoris vasculosae; assembly: GCA_018907195.1. Taxonomy (NCBI): domain Eukaryota; kingdom Metazoa; phylum Arthropoda; class Insecta; order Hymenoptera; family Agaonidae; genus Dolichoris; species Dolichoris vasculosae. The sequence continues at coordinate 18,384,688 of JACCHY010000005.1, read as the reverse complement.
ACATCATAAGGGATCACAGATTATCAAAGAGAATAAGGTATTTTATAAGTATAAATTCAAAAAATAGGTGAATTGCATTACGTAATGTAAATAAATATAAGTGTTTACATTAATTTTAAGTAAGAATATATTATCTAAATATAGCCTTGGAAGCAACAAAGAAATGAATCGACAGTAAAATAAGAAGAATGTTTCTGAATGATGAGAGCTTCACTAACCTTGGCCTATTATATGATATTGCCAATAAGATTAAACTATTATAGCGTATAAATGCAGAATATCAAACTGAACGAATGAATTGTAATTACAGAGATTCTACAATTAATACGTAACTAAACCGTCTCGGTTGGTCCATTAACGTATACTTTTTCAACGATACTATCTTCAGCATCACGAAGGTAGTTGCGAACTTAATTACTAAAATCAAAGAGAAGCGAGGAAAAATACAGCCATTCTTGAAATCAATGCAAAATTAAGTAAATGAATTATATTAATTACTAAAGTAAAGGTTTCTACCATTAAATATTATTGAGAAACATTTTCAACAGGGATATTTTATTTTCTAAAGTGATAATATAATTTTATTTGTCTATTAACACGAACTTTACATTTTTGAAAAAGTAAAAAAGTTAATATTTGCTACAAGCAGAATATGATAAATAAATTAAAAATTGAAATAGACTAACTGTTAGATAAATTAAGCAGACTTAATATATTCGATCGAATATTGAATTTGCACTTAAAAGTCATACATAGGATTACAAAATGGAATTTGAATTGTAATACTTATAAGATGAACAAGTGATATGATTATGATATCTATAAAAATCGACTCAACAGCGTAATCTTTTATCATCCTCATGAGCCATAATGCAGAAGTAACTAAACGTAAATAATCACCTACAAATTACGTACTCTTATCATCTAACTTTTTTAAATACTAGTCAACTACTAATATATTTTTTAAATATGTATCGTTGTTTGTTCGTTGACATACCATAGGCATCTTAGAATTACATGCTTCGGGTGTTCTCTGACATTGTAATCTCTGACCTTTAACAAGAGTCGATTATCATTATATTTAATTTTATATTTGGATAAAGTACTCGATGAAAAATATTAATAGTACAATAAATTATAATATTAATTAAGTATTGATAAACGAATACTTTTCAAATTGAAGCTGTAATATATAATTTTTATTTTCTTTAATAATGAAATAAGAATGAAAAACTTTTTATCTCGTTAAACCATGCATCTTTTGAAAAATTATTTGTGAAATGTTTATCAAATCATCGTATGAAGCAAGTACTTTTGTGTTTGTTCGTAGTAACATATCTGTCACTATAACTTTGGCGCAATAAAAGAAAAAAATTCACAAGATAATTTTATTTACCCAAAGCCTCTATCGGTGCGACAAGTTCCAAAATGACTTTTCCAGTCACCATTTGTCCACCCATAAACACTCCGTCAGCATTGTCGAGAGCAATATCAATGCGCTCGAGGCCGTGACTATAAAGAATTATCATTACTTTACAATAATTCTGTAAATAAACGGTTAATAAACAATTGTACAAGTAAAAGTACTAAATAAATATGATTGAACACCTCGCAAAATCTGCCGCGATCGTGGCTTCCTCCTCATTTTTCATGCTGGATCGTCTAATAACGTTTAACTAACGCAACTTTCCTTACGATAAATGCGGCAAATCGACGTAACGTCCTACGCGTGATCGCGTGCACAGAAGAAAGCAAAAGTCCAAAAGCACAAGAAGAGAACTACTACTTAAATCTGTTGACAGGAATCCAAAATTCTTAATACGAATGCGCAGGCGCAATTGTTCTCTTACGCAGTATGTCCGCCAATATTCTATGGCGACGTCGAGTCGCCGTCGGAGATCGACTCCTTCGACGCATTCTGCTTTCGTCCCTTGTGTTGCGATGATGCTGTATGTTTCATCGTGAATGAACTACTTTTGAACCGAGGTCATCACGTCAAACTACATTTTTACTATCTTTCTTTCTCGCCTTTTATTTAAGAGTTACAGACAGAACAATATCGACTTTCGTTAACGATTTTATATATAAAATGTCCTATTTTCTCATAAAATTATTATTCGTTCGTTTTAATTATTATAAAACTCAACAATTTATTATGAAATGCTTTTTATCGTAAATTTTTATGATTAATATTCATTTTTATACAATATTTTCGTTGTTCCGCCAAGAATTTTACATCATTTTTTAAAATTTAAATAAGCTATAAAATTATTTTATATACAATTTTTTAATATAATTATTCGTACAGAAATTGAAGTGTTAAATCTAATAATCAACATTTTGGTAACAATGAATGAATTTGTATACATCGTTAATTTTATATTACTGTCCAAGCAATTTATTCAATGATTATTAAAATATTTTATCTTGAAATTTATCAATTTTTAAAAACAAATAATAAATAATGGTTCTTTTCTCATAAATTCTTTAAAATTTTAACTATTGAATATAAGTACATATAAGATTTCTTTCATCTTTTGCTATAACTATAATATATTATTTTAATAGAGTGTAAAATTATATCCATAAAATGTATACGTTTCAATCAGTTTGTAAATTATTTGTAATTAACTAACGAGAATACGATATGGATATCGCATCGCAATGAAAATTTCAATCGCATGATTAATATGTAGACGTAAATTTTTCTTAAATGCTAAAATTAATATGTGTCACAAAAGAATCGAATTTTTTTATAGTTTATTCTATCTATTTATCAAACCACTGGACAGTTTTCAATGTATAATAAATTTTAATACACGTTTTATGACTGAAATTTATTTACTCTTCTGAATAAAAGTTTATATATTTGTGTATCTGTAAAATTATTAAACAGCATTCGAACAATAATATTAATAGCTTTCAATGTACACGGGAAATTTTCTTTTGTTTTAGAAGTAGACATTATTATGAGAGGTTTTAAGTACACGACTCAACAATTTTCTAAGTTTACTAGTACCTACCTCTGGACGGTAATATTTAAATGATTGACAGCTTGGTTAAGTAATAACTCAAAGGAAAATTAGTAACGGTATTCCAAACGAAAAATAGCCTGACAATTTACTACAAACAGAACTTTAGTATTGCAAGTAGCACTTTGAAAGTATTATGTTGTACAATCGTTTTACTTCCAATAGTTACTTACGAAGATTCTTTTATGATTAAATATGTTAAAAATCATGCTATAATAAAAACTTTTAAAGTAAAACTCTAGAATTAAACTAGAATACTTTAGTTTGCTCAATTAATTACTTTATTATGGAGTTTGTTCATTTGTATTATATTTGATACTTTTTAATATTTGAAAACTGTTTCTATTGATTAAATACATGCTTATTTTATTAAAATTTATTTAAATTCAAATAATTATAAATCATTAATTCACGGGAGAAATTTTTCTTAATAGTTATAATTTTTCATAACAATTTTTGAATTTTTAAGAAATTATTTTTGAAAAATTTTTAAAAATTCCAAAAAACAGAAACTACCGATTTTTTTATTATTTTATAATTTTTATATAATAACTATGATAAGTAATATGAAGAAATGGATTTTTTGGTACTCGAAGAATAAAATACGATTCTTATTTAAATTAATTTTTATTTAAACATGATACCAGCGATTAGACTTTTAATTTATAATTTTTTTAAAAATAAGGTAACTTTATATAAATATAGTTTATAAAATTAATGTTAAATTTCATCATTTTTCCATTATTATTAATTTAATCATTTTAAGGACTTTTTAAAAATTAAATAAGATAAAATCTGTACTGATTAGGAAAAGGTAGAAAATATTTTTTTTATTTATTTAATGACTGCAAATTGAGTGTATGTAAAGTGTCTTCAAATAAAACGTTCCTTAAAGGGATAACAAAACTTTAATTTACGTTGTCAGAATTCGAATAGGATAATTATGAGAAAATAACTATTTTTCTTAAAAAGATCGTAAAATATGCTATAAATTTTGTAAATATTTTGTATGCTCTAAGATTTTTTAATACATAAACGAATATAAAATTTATTGCATATATTTTAAATTTTATACATGTATTTATTTTAAGATCGGCATTTTTAAGAAATAATATACTTTTATAATAATATATAACAATATAGATCGGTTTTCCAAATTTTTCTTAATATCATTTGTAAAATGTGCAAAAATAAATGTTTACTATTTACAATTTATTTTATTAGTAATTCTAATTTAAATTGGTAAAATGTACTATACAAAAATAAAGTAGAAAGATGGATGAATTTTTTTTGCTCGTTAATCTTCAAACTATAAATACAAATACGAAAAACACAAAAAAACAACGATATATCTTTGAAATGAAATAAAGATCATTGAAAAAATTCACATAAATTATAATTACGTAAAGACCGATAATTATATACTATCATAATTTTAAAGTGTAAAGATAAATGTCACGTAAAATTAGCGAAGAATTTAAACTGGTATTTCTCGATTGAATCGGTGAAAAATTTTCAAATATACCTGTCTAGGTATTCATATATAAAATACTACATAAAATGTTATGATAATAAATAAAGCTACGAAATAGTATATAATTAATTTATATATATGAAATACGCGAATAATATATTACTCGGTGAGAAATCTAGTTAAAAGTAGGGAGCGAATAAATTACAATGAAAAATGCGACAATAGAGTCAGTATGGTCTAAATAATTAAATATACTCGAAATAATCCTTGAAAATTGGCTGTAGTACACAATATATATTACAGGGGAAAATTATTCAAACCTCCTTTTACGTTATTCTTAATACAATAAAACAATATATATATATATATATATATATGCATATAATGCATAACGCAGATGTAATGTAATAACTTCTAATCTTGTAAAATCGCCCGAATGATTTTCCAGTTTCGGATTTGCCGCATGTATACAATATATCCACGCACGGCAGTTTCGATGAATATTGAATAACGAGAGCCAATTCGAATATCCGCGTAGTCTTGCATGTACATTGCCGTGTAGCAACGGCTTCCGCGAGAACATCAGAGTAAATATGTATCTGGATCTCGAAAGCGCGAACCTGCGTAATAATACAGGGCCGCGACAAGGGAAAGAGGAAGTATATCGTAAGCCGCCGAAGACTAATAGAGAAATTAATTACGCACCAGTGGGCCCTTGTTCTAATGCGTCGCGATACTATAACGAGAGTGATTCTATGCTGTACTCGCGTATTACTGCCTGTCGTATTGTCGATTGCGATGCTTTTCATTCTGGCGTGTATTCGTGCGGCTTCGATTTACACAGGCGACGCTAAAGAATCTTTTGAAGTCAAAGCCTCGATGCGGGAGTTATTTTGTAATTAGTTTCATTACCATAAAGAGTGAAATTTCTCACGTTAATTAACATTCTATGCGACGCGATATTGAAAAGCTTCGTAGGAAGCACGAATCACGCAATTACGTACAATACACGCTTGGGTCCTTGGCTTTCTAGTCGTTGGAAATTCTAAGATGAATGCCTAGTTCAAGAATAACGATATTAATGGAGCTTATTTTCAAAGTTCCGTTGAAACAATAGGGTAGATTTTTTCCCCTTGTGCAACTTCATAAATATCGGCGCGAGCTTTTACAAATATATATTTTATAGCAATTTAACGAATGGGAGACATTAAAACCCAAGCGCACGATCGCGAGTATTGGAAGAAGTAAGAATTATAGTACAATATTTATGCAAATGCTACAAGTTGTCGCCTCGTTGTGTTTCCGTCGGTAAGTCTCCTTTATTTTTTCGCGCAAAAGGGATTTCAGCTTTTTAATGAACGTCCGACATTGGATTTACGACTGGAGCGCCACGAGCCAAAATTCGCGTGACCTGGTACACCAGCACCTCCGTAACCAAATCGACTAGTAATTTGTCGGAATAAAAAAGAGACATAAAAGAGCATCAAGAGTAGCGAAAGAGAAAAAGAGGGAGAGAAGAATAAAGAGCGCAAGAAAAAAATCAACGTGTAGGGCAATTCTTGAACAAACCTCGACTTTTCCAGTTATAGAGATTCTTGCATAGATGTTTCCTATGATTTCTCCGGTCGTTTTTCCGTTTTTCTCCGTCCGGTTGAGCGGCTGGGATGCTGGTGCTGTGCGCTGTTCCTCTCCTGATTTATGGTCGGCGCGATGTTCTCCCGGGAGGAGACAAACTGCACGCACAAAACAACAACGCGACCAGAGTAATAATAGTTTCTTGTAGTTTCGCTGGTACTGCTGGACACGAGAGTATGTAGGAGAGGTAATCCCCACGTTTCCCATAAATTCCAATGACAATCATTATTTGCTCCCCTTGGCGCTCTTCCCACTTTCTCTCTCTCGCACACACTTTTTGCTTTATTTATATTTGCTGTCTTTTTTACTCAAGATAGCCGCGCAATATTTATGTTTTTATTCTTTTGTCTCTCAAGAGATCAAAATAGTTTTGGATAACAAACAAGTTGAAATTCTTTACATGGTATAAACTGAAGTATGACGTCTATAAAACAGTATATTTAAAATGATATAAAAACCTCTATAAAACGTGTGTACTTGTTCTTAATGCTAGTTGAACGTTTAAATGGTGATACGTTTTATTAATTGATCAAATAAAAAACTAATTGTTCTCTGTATTAAATGCTAGTGTATTGCTAGAAGATTGCACAATTCTTAAAATCATGGCAATGAAATATTCTATATTATATATACTATATCATTTTTCATAGCCGCGTCTGAGCGGAAAATCGATTTCAAACACTTTGACTTTGAGTTTCGATATTAAAATGTTAAAAGGTTTTAACTCGACATATTTTGACTATTTATTAAGTTTAAAATATTAAAATTGAGTTTAATATTTTTAGCGAAAAATCAATTTTTCATTTAATTTTTTTTTTAAATATGCTTTTAAGAATATTTAAAGCAATTTTTAAATGAATTGATATGGCGCCATTCGAAGGAAACAACTTAAAATCAAAATTTTTTAAGTACATTTTTCTTAAAATTTCAATTTTTAATATTATAAAAGTATATTTTTGAGAAAGTTCTTTTTTAATATTACTAAAATTTCATATAACATTTATAAACGTATTATTAGTCACGTTATATTTTTAAGACATATCTTTACATGGTATAATGTATATACTAATTTTATTAACGTTTATTATTGATAAGATTTATCACTTTTTCTAATACTATTCTTAACATCTGATCTCAATTGTTATATTACATAAATATTGGATAGATAAATAACAACTATCTTTTACGATAATATTATTGTAAAACCTTTTTTCGCTACATTGCTTACAAGTACAATTCTTCATATTTCGTTCATTTTAATTCAAAGTAGCTTAAAGAATATTCAATTTAACTTATTTGATACTCCCAACTAAATCCTGTGTAATATATTGTTTTCATACAATGACGTAATACTTTATTAAAAAAAATACGATTGGAAGAATGCTTAATACAAATATATATAATATAAAATGTAATAGTGAAAAAGTTAAAAAAATTAGATTTTAGGCATATGAATATTATAAATATATTTATAATACCGACTTTTAAGAATATATACATTTTATACCGAACGATCATAATTTAAAGTTTATACGTAGAGAAATCGCACTATCTTCTATATTTATTCACGTGCAAACCTAAAATAAATCAGATTTCGAAGGGTCCAAGGTATAATAATGTGGTTTACTTGGCTTTGTCGCTTTACGTGGCTCAAAGAGAGGAAAACCTTTCTTCTCAGTTCTGTGTGGGCAGCGTGGTTATCGCATTATTCAATTATGCACAAACAATCTTCCTCGTACACAGCAAAGTAACAATTTTACATTTTTTAAATAACACAAAAAATTGTATTTTGAACAAGCAAGGTTTACTAGTTATCGAGTTTATAAAAATTATTTTAGAAATTTTTTTAAACAAATTCTTTTTATACAATATACATGTTGGTATATTTTTTTTTATAATTGATTAATCTTAAATTAATTTAAGAAAATGATAAAATTAAATTAAAATTATTTTTAAATCTCATTTAAATTATTATAAGTACATATTTTAAGCTAAACTGGTTAATATAATTATCGTAAATCTCATAACCAAAAATAAATTTAATAAAAAACTAGTTAAAAATTTCAAAATTAGTTTTTAAAGTATTAAACTGTACATATGTTTTAGTTAACTTCTTCATATTATATCTTTATATTAAAAAATATATTTTTTTTGATAAACTAAAATTACCAAAATAATTAAATTAATAAAATGTACAGTATGGTAACAACTAATAAATCTTGTGTTTAATAATAGGTTTACAAAACCTTGTTTTCTAGCTATTAAAGATTTTAATAGCCTTAGATTATAAAATTCAAAATAAAGAAAAAATAAAATAGTAATTTATTCGAATAAATTCAGTTTATAGCATAACAGTCGACAAATATTCGATAACATAGTTATCAAAATTTTTAAAAACTTCGTAATAAAGTAATCATGCTTCATATTAAATATAAGTTAAAATCTAATCTCTTTCTTATTTAATTTATTAAGTAATTAATATTAGATCTCTTAAGAAATAATAGTTTTAATTCATGTTATTTTGAATTTTCAATCGATATTACGTACAATTTTTACTTTGTTTAATCAATTAATAAAAAATATTCAATCTAAATATTTGTTCTAAAAAGGATGTTTAACTCTAATGATTTTATAATATTTAGTTTAAGATTTGTTACATTTATTAATTTTTATATTATATACGAATATTAGAAGATATCAATTAATTTCAATGCTTGCATTATTACCATTTAATATTATAATGTAAGGAAACCAATTTAAAAATAATCAGTAAACATATGTCATATTATTATGTAAAGGACAAAAAATAAATTTATTTTTGCCGAATAAAATTTAGCAATATGATAGAATTATTAAATATATCGAAAAGTTGAAAAAATATTGAGTAAAATAATAAAATAATCTAAGCGACGTACAGTTTTAATGAGTTCAAGTCAAATGCATCATCATAAATTACTAAAATGCAATAACATTTAAAACACGAAATTATAGAATATAATTAAAAATTATAAGTTTATTATAAAATGTTAATTTCAATAAATTATGTAAGCGTTAATTTTTTTATAATAATTTGCAACGTATATTAATACTCGTGTTACGTATAGCGTGTCTCTTAATTCATACCTCTTCGTTTTACTTTATATCGATGTACATAAAATTATATGGTATAATATATATTATTAATTATTCATCATTCTTGAACGAAAATAATTTCATTTTGGATGTATTTATGTTCGTCGAACTTTCATACGTTTACGGCATAAACTAACCTTCACGCAGAGGCGCGGAACAATGTGCTTTAGTAGTAGTCTGCAAGAGGTCGTAATTAAATGTGACGGCGCTTTTTATACAATTTTTCAACTAATATGCACTTTTGCTCTTATGTACTTTATTCGAAAGCTATGAGGCGTTTTAATTATCTTCGATTACAGATTACACGTAATAAAAGTAAAATGAAAAAATACGTATTCAAATTTATTTATCGTACGCCTTCGATCGGATAGCAAAGAAATACAATTCATTTTTTTTCTTAATTTTTATGAAATAGTATTTATAAAATTTTTTTTACGAACGTATGTTCGCAATCATTTATAATCATTATCGAATTACCAAATATTTTAAATCTTTAGTTTTTTTAATTGGAAGAACCATCATCGATCTAACAATCTAATTATCATATTTAGTAGTTCAGTTTACTTAACCAACGTAATTACTTACAAGCGAACACAACCTTAAAACCAAGGCGATAGAATTTTAATAAGCGCGTTTTCTCGAACTACGTACGTTATTTCGATTTTGTCAGGATCCTCGGTGTTTAAAAACTTATGATAATATAATTCGTTACTACATAAAAGCAACGTTATCAAAAAGCAACTCGCTCCATAAATAACGCTCGATAGTATAAAGAGAGCATATTAATTTATTTTTGGAAGCTTGGCAAAAATTGACGTACGATGGATGAGCTATAAAGCGACGTGTAAAGAACAACGGCCACGGTTAAACGTCGATTCGGGAAGGGTGAAACGTTCCGTAGCTTTGGATTATTCGCGAATGCGCGTCGCACTCGCAAACGCTAATTATCTCATCGAGACAAACGGAGGATGTTAACGAAGCGGACAACGAATAGTTATGCTTCGTTAGATACTCAACGACCAAATAATTAGCGACGAGTCTCGGTTACTCTCGCGCGTCACTGCGTAGATTTTGTCTCGTCGTATATGCGTACGACCGTACGACCACCTCGCCACGAACTGTAAACTCAATTTTTCAGTTGTCTCAGGACTACTGGTCCGTGTACGCCTGACCACAGTTTCTTCGCTTAGTCAATTCTAACGACGTGCATGACATCTCCGAGGCTTTGATTTTCATAGGTGTTTAAGCAGTACGCTAATTGTCTCCATTTTAGCACTATTTTTTTTTCTTTTGGAAGAAACGATAGGCATAATGTTATGCCAATTACACCGGTTATTAACCTGTTACTTATTGCGGTTTTAAAAGTACGATACGACTTTAACCGTATTTTATACAAAATGAATATTTCTATTTCTTGAAAAGATAAACAAAGTATTTATTATGCGACCTTTTTCGAACGGAAGCTCGGGAAGAGCCGTAACAAAATAAATATACGAACAAGGAAACATTTATGAACATTGATGAACATTGAAGCTTTGGAGGAACAAGTTAAATGAGCCTTTGGAATGGTTAGTTTGCACATTATAAGGGTAAAGGAGTCGGCAGAGGCTTCCTGGAAGCAGGAAAAACTCGCGTCACGCATCGTTACAAAAGAAAAGCAGTCTTTAGGTTGTCACGTGCGAAAGGCGGAAAAGGCGGAAAAGGCGGAAAAGGCGGAAAACGCGCTTAGTTGTCGGGTAGGGGGCGGAAGGGTAAATTGGAGAACGGTGTACAATGCCGGAGTAACCCCACGCACGAAAGCTCTGGAAGTCATTGCGTTCGTCTCTAAATCAAGGCTAATGGAAATTTAGTCGTCGCGGAGCGCTTTAACGGGTAAACTTGCAGACTTACATCTCTGCGAGACTTCTTTTCTTATGCGCGCACAAAGGAAAAATAACACAGGCGACGAAATTAAAACGACTCTCCGGCTGCTGATGGAAGAGTCGTATCGCGGTTGGGTGAAAACAGACTCGAGGAAAGCGAAATGATAAAGGAGATATATAAGAGCTCGGACGACTGTGAACACAACGAGTAGATGAATGATAATAACAACGGTCGAGACTTCAACAAGGGATGTAAGAGCTATGGATAATCTTCACAATTTCTTTTCATAAAGTATGTTTTATTAAAATAAGTATAATATCTAGGCATGGACCTTCGGTCGTTTGCAACATCATTCACAAAAAATTTTAATAACTCGTTCGTGCTTTTTACTCTTAATTTTTAAATAGTAAAAATTCTTCATAATTATTAAAAATCGTTATTCAATTATAAAATAAGATAAAGCACTTGTCTTTAATTGTATACATTAGCGTAGACAGTGACCAAATAAAATATTACATGCTTATTTCTAATTATACATAGTAATTTATTATGTATAATTATTTTTGGTGTAGTAAACAATATTTTGTAACGCAGTTTCGTTAATTAGATTTGTAAATACACTTTACAACATTTTTTAAAAAAATTTACTTTTAAAATATTCGTAAGAATCTAGATTACAGTAATATAAAAAATAATAAAACACGATTAAATCAACGTTGATGTTACATCAACATTTTTCTTACATTTTAAAATAAATCAATAATAAAACGTTCAATGATTACACTCTTTCAAATATTTTAGATTTAATATAGCATTTAATTCGTCAAAATCTATTTGGCTAATAAAAGCTCTTTGTTGTTCATCTATTTTAGCCAAATTTAGATTGTGAATTTGTACTTCGTTATTATTTAAACTTTCGCTAACTTTATCGTTAGTATTAACATTATTAAAATTTTTGAGATCGCTTAAACATTTTCTTTTATGAAAGTTACCAAACCTTTTTTTTAATGGTAAATGAGTAATGTGAAACTCTGGTATATGTACAGACGATTTACTATTCATATTTTGATTAAGTTTTTCTAGTACCGTATCAGAGCTAAACTCTGAGTTTAAAGTTGTATTCTCTTCTTTATTCCATGCTGATTTTTTTATATTACATGCGTTTGAAATGTCATTCATAACAATAGAATTTTCATCGTTTAAAATTCCTTTTTTGTACAAGGATTGCAAACGAGGCGACGATCGCAATACTCTTTTCGAATTACACTTGATCGCTTGATAATTTGATTCTATGACTCCAATTTTCATAGTTTTTGACTTGATATTTGTAATTTTATATTTTAACGTATTAATATACCACGAATGTCTCAGATGTCGATGCACTTTATTACAATGTTCATAATATTCACCCTTCGTCATAAATCTTTTTTCTGTAACATATTAAAATATCGATCACTGTAAATAAAATAAAATTTAAATAAGTAATTGCCAGAAGAATTCTACAAATTTTTAAAGAATGAAGTAGTTTTAAGAATTTGCATGATCGAATCGCATACTCCAAGAGGAAATCAGTCGAAAGATAGACAGGAGCAAAAATAGTAAAGGTGGAGTAGTATTAATTGTACGAGAAAGTAGTGGAAAGGCAAAGACAAGGACGAGGGTGAGATAACGAGTAACTCGTTTATTTTTAAACCGACTTCATTATTAAGTTTATCAGGCTTGTTTACTCGATAGAATTCCAAGACACGTGCGCCGATTTACCAAGCGATGAATTTACCACTACTCCCGTAAAATTTGCAAATTCTTCCCGTTCGTTGAATTCTACTTACTGCATATACAGATTTTGTATTTTTCCAATTCGCTATGAAATCGTCTGAAATGGCGCCCGACATTGGATTTTCGCTCGCTGATGTAGCCGCATCCCGAACACTCGTAACTTTTCCCCCCGTCACTCCACTTGACCATCCATTTTTTGTTCTCCACACTCGAAATAACAGTCGACTCGTTACTGAAAAAATGTACCTTATTAGATAAAGTAAAGGGGGAAAAGAGGAGAAATCGAAAAAAGTAGGTGTACGTTCGCCGGTTAACGGATAAACGGGAGTCGCGCGAACGAAAGAACTTTTGTGCACAAAGAAATAAAAAGAACCCCAAAATTCTAGGGCTTAAATCACGCGAGAAGTCTTCGACCTAAATAACAAATTAAATAAAATAAGCAATAAACGTTCTAACCTATGCGGTTAAACAATTTCTTTCGTCGTTACCGCAAATAAATGTAAAATACGACTCCGATGAGCGCGAAAGCGGCTTCGTTGCGGCAACGGATACGAAATCTCCGAAAAACGTAGGCAGTCGAGTCGCGGACCTGATTCGAATAGAACTCGACGAAAGAAAAGAAAACAGAGAATAAGAAAAAGACCGAACTCCGTGGTTTGGACTTTGGCGAGTAATAATTTCCAAGAATCGGTCAATAATCGGTAAATAACGGGAGAATAGGGCTGATTTTTAAAAAAGATTTAGGAAAGAGGCAAAGCACGAAGAGTAGACTACTCACTCGTGCATGGTAATCGGCGACCCCGGAGGAAGAAGCTCCAGGACGACGAAAGACAATGAAAGCTCGCGTCCTCGAGGGGAAGAAAACCACCTTGAGCAGACAGCAAGGGCTACATCGAGAGCTCGTTTCTCGTGCAGAAATCATTCAAAAGGTAAAAAGGACCCACCGCGTCGAACTTCGCAAAATCAAAGATGCGCGAAATGCGTAACGCGCGCCCCCGAAAAAAAACAAATCGCGTCAACGTTCGAGCGATTGACCGAGACTGAATAACCGAATCGAATCGACAAGGACCAACTCCTGCTTCTCCTCCTCCACCTTCTCCAGTTTCTTCACCTCCTCCAGCCCCTCTAAAGGCTCAACAAATTTTGTCTTCGCTCGAACTCGTCCACCACCACCGACTATTGCCTTTTTGAAGGCTACGTAACATAAACAAACAAATCCGTTAAACCTATACTCATCTACTCGACTACAGCCTACGAGCCTACACCCTGTAAACTTATAAGTGCGAGATATGTATAATAATGGTGTACACGAGACTCGTTTCGAATTACTATTTGTACCGAGCCGCTGGCCACTCGCGCTCACCGATTTGTATACTATTTCATATCTCCTGATTCCGTTCTATGTATACTTATAATGTTACTCGTGAAATTTTGTCGCGTGGCTTATAAGAATACACTACCGCACAGTTTTATGTTTCTCCGAATCGTTTACCCAAAGAGTCGGTTAACTGCTTTTCTATAAATGCATATGGAATATCGGAGCAATGCATTTATACCTTTATTGACTTTTTCTACATTACGCTTTATATTTTTCACTCGTGTACAAAAATTAATTTCAACCTACTCGTAACGTATATTTACATTTACTACGTTTAAACTCTTTTAACTTATTTTTATTTTTTTTTATATTTATTAAAGTTTTTTTAAATAATAATAAAAATAGGAAAAAATAAAATCGTTGTTTTGGTTATAAAGTTGTATTCGCCATTACGATATTTAATTTCGTTGAAACATTTGCTTGTCTCGGACCTAAATATATTAAAACGTGGGTAAGTAAAATATTATTTAGATTTCAAACTTGACTAAAACACGTATTAGTAATGCAATATCTATTGAAAATTTTTTGTAACAATGATCGTAATTAATTAAAACGTCAATATAATAAAATAATGCATAAATTTTAATGCGATTACCCAATTTCAATATAATTTTAATTTTTTCTTATAACCTATATTTAAACATGTTAATATTTACCATGAAAAATTATAATTTATTATTATTTTCATGTATATATAATAATCCTCATAAAAAATATTGAATAGAGAATTTATACGAATCAATGAGTTATATATTAATTACGTATAATTATTATTTACATATTGATTCAATAATTAATATGAAAATATGATAACATATATTTAACAATTTTTATGTAAAGTATTGCAATTATACTGTACGTTTCATAATTATTTAAAATTTTCCATTTATGTTATAAATAATGAGCATCTATAAGGTATTTATTAAATATATTTTTGAGTATCATTGATCAAAATAATATCATAAATAGTTAAATCTACGATAAATATTCAATATTTTTTAGAATCCATACATTCGAATAGATTAATTACAAAAAACTAGAATTTCGTTACGATTTTTTAATTGAGTTTTTATCAATCAAATGATATTAATATAAAAAAAACGATTTTTATAAAAATTCTCTTCAATATACCAAAATATACTATTTATTA
This sequence comes from Dolichoris vasculosae, assembly GCA_018907195.1. NCBI lineage: Eukaryota > Metazoa > Arthropoda > Insecta > Hymenoptera > Agaonidae > Dolichoris > Dolichoris vasculosae. The sequence goes on along the minus strand of JACCHY010000005.1, from coordinate 18,369,248 downwards.
ATAAAATTCTGTTTTTGCATATAAATATATACATTTGTGCACTGATCTTTTTAGTGTGTACGTTCATAAAACATTCATTGTTTATGAATTCTACCATTATCGAATTATAAATGATTAGTATCTCACAATTTTCCATCTCTCAGTGCCGTTATGTCACATTATCAATTATTATAATAATAAAATTCATCAATAATTATCAATTTTATGATAATAACTTAATCGATTGGAATATTCAATATAATTTTAGATAGGTATAATATACTAATAGTAACGATTTAACAAATTAAATTAGATTAAAAGCCTGTTATATTTTAAATTAAATAATATTATAATTATAATTCATGGATATTATAATATTAATAAAAGTAAAATGAATAACAAATATGTACATCGACCTGTAAATATATATTAACGTATATATAATCATACAACAAAATAGAATGATAAACATTCGGAAATAGTTGTACGTTAAAAATTGCCGAATAAAATTAAGTTTATATCAATCTATTGTAAGATACATATCGTATTTCATATGGAATCGTGTCAAATGTATTATTAAATTATGGATTTAAGTAATATTTGAATAGTGCAAAAAAATCAATTCTTTATTAAAATTTTTTTAATTATTTATTTTATTTAAGATTTAAGCGAAAATAATAAACTATCGAAAGAATACCTTTAAAAATATGTAACAAAATCTACCAAATACAGATGCTACATTTAATTCTGTTGAGAAACTCAGTGGGTCAGTTGGATATTTTTATTCGTTGAAAAGAGGTAAGCCCTGAAATAATTTACATGGTTTCATATTTTTACATACATTACGATTCTCTTTGTGCAGCTTTTATCATTAAAATTAATGATTTTATATTATTAACAAAATCTTTTTTTCTCAACAAATTATAAACTTGAAATTAGATAATTTATAATATTAACCAGTATATTATAATTTTAAAGAAAATAATATGTAGTGTAAAGTAGTTCATAATTAAAGATGGATATTTTAATTAAAATTCTCTTCACCACAAATTTTATACAAATTTTTTCTACTTATTTTACTTAAAAACTATTTATACATAACCTGAATTTGAAAAAACTTAATTTATAGATTAATATGAAAAAATTGCTGCAATATTAAAAAATCACATATAATGATAACTAGTTTATTTCTTCTGCGTTGAATTCATACATTTAATTTTTTTTTATATACAATTTTATATGTGAAAATATTCTTTATTTTGTTTTTATACTTTTTTAGTAATTTAATTTTAATAAAAAACAAATTGTTAATAATCATAAATTTAATATATATAAATTTTTTTTCTTTTTAAGTCAAGTAAAATACCAATTCGATAGAAATTTAATTAAATTAATTGCATTTCAAACATTTTAACAAATTGTTTTTTGTTAAAGATTATACAATTAAAATATTTTAACCGAAACAATTTTTAAGATTAATAGTAAAAATCAATATAATTATATATAAAATTACAACGAAATATTATCAAAATTCAATAAAAATTAATTAAAGTCTTACTTGAGTGTAAAATTATTCGTGAAACAAAAATATGATATTTTACGTTATTCCATCGTGACATCAAAAGCAAATGTGATAATACGTTAATACTTACATTGTGAAAACAGTCTCTATAATAATATCGCGCATGCGCTTTATGAACTTCATCTTTCAAATGTTTATTCGTGAAATCTCATCATTAGTATTATTCTATACTCGATATAGAAGTAGTAAAATACTCAAATCGTATTATTTTATAGGTATTATTGTATTCATAAAAAATTACAATTTAATAACAAATTTACAATTTTCGTGAGTTTAAATACATTATTTTATCTTATGATTTTTATTATTATAATTTGTCTCAATCGATAAAACATTTGAATAAATTATAGTATAAAATTAGAAATTTTATTGTTAATGAAAAAATTATGCAATCTATAATGAATAACTTATTATGAATCTGAACAATAACCTAAGCTGCTTCAAAATATGTACAATTGTTGTCGTAAATCTCTGATAAGAGATTAATTAATTGAGAGGAAATAATTTTTTTCTTTATAATTAAATAAATAACTAAATTCAACGATATAATATTGATTTATTTAGTTTTACTAAAATCTCATTAATAAAAATATTATTGTGTAGTTATTTAAAATTATCAATATAGTTAAAACGCCGGTTTTAATCAATTATTTATTGTTTTAAAAAGAATGATACACTATATCAATAATTTAATTGATTTACAATTATAGATTATTATTGATTTATATATATGAAACTATTTTAATATTATATAAAAAATAAAAAAATAAATTAATAAATTAGGTTAAAATAGTATTTTGATAAATATTTGATATGGCTTATCAATTAATTTGACATAAAAGATATGAATAAAAAAATTGGATATAAATAAAACCATTATAAATTATAATAATATGAATCTGAAATGATTTTAAAACTTATGTTATATATCAGTCAACTAGAAAATGTTTAATTATAAATACTGATAAAAATACGATGTGATAAGTAAAACAATGTACACAACAATCATACTATAAATTCTTAGCTACTTCGATATGACAAGTTAATGTGCAAATACTACTCTGATATGTACAATATAATATTTGTATTCAATCATACGAATTACCATTTAAAAATCTTATATCAAATTACTTTATTTATTTCTCTTAAATATATCATGGAACGCATATTAGGGGGCGTCGATTTATCTGCTTCGGGCTTTGATGTTTTCAAAATTAGGAACGAAATAGTTTACACATATAATTAGCCACAAAGAATGACAGAAACTACTATAGATAAGCGTTGTACCGATATTTGAGGATATTTATAAAAAAATTATTTAAAAAATTCAAAAATATACTTTTTAGACGTAGAAAAAAGTGTAGTAAGAAGTAGCAAGGAGAAGCAAATACCATTGTAGAAGCTGGCGAATATGTCTTGAACTGTAGAAGGCCCGGCAAAGTTTTGAGGATAGCAGTAATAACAAGACTAACGAATATAGCCGGGTTTAGTCTTTGTAAAAATCACAATTGGAGTTCGGAGAGGTAGATGTGCACTTTCGGCGGTAGTAAACCTCAGATTGGAAAGTTTCCGCTCGTTTTCTTCTCGTAGACCATGTGTAGCTGCAACTTGGAGATGCTTTTATCCGGCTGTGAAGCCGGAGCAATATCCACGAGTACATTACTTTCTGATGTTTACTCTGTATAGACATATAAAAACAAAGACTTTTAATAAATTTGTTTCAAGAGTTTATCAAATACGTATTTTTAGTCAAGAGAAAGTCTAGTATATTTTTAATGTGATACTAAGTAACTATTAGTGGGAAATTATTAGTTTAAACGATAATTAACATTTTTATACGCTAAGAATGAATAATATTTACTCCTTGTGAAATTTAATAAAATATTAACATTAATTGTTGAACATATTTTATTAAACTTTCGGCGATATTTATTTTTCTTTTTAATATTTATTATTACCTATTTTCCAAATAAATTTTTTAATTAATTGTTTAAATAAAAGCGATGAAAGATTGGTAAAATTAAATTTTATGTTATTCTTTATTAATTTTGATTTATCGATGAGTTATAAAATCGATATTATTTTTATTAACGATTACGGAAATTTATTTAATATTGAGTATTTGTATATTGCACTAAAGTTTTAATACAATAAGTATCCTATTAAACTGATTACCAATTCAATCCATTGAAAAAAACCGTTATATATTAATTTAATTATACAAAGTATATATACACAAATACTTTTATAATTAAAATGCGTTTTTCTTAAAATTATATTATAGTTAATTAAACATGTCAAAGATAATAAAGATAGTTTGGTTGATTGATTAAAAATGTTACATAAATTTTTTGTTTATTGTTTTAAATTACTTTAGAAATCTTTGATAAAAGGGTAAAAAATTTTATTAAATCTAAACTTTTGTATTAAACTTTTAATTTAATTCAGACAGTCTGCATTTAGATGGCTGTTGTCATTGTAAAATGTATTTTCTAGAGGTAACTTACGCTATTGTGTATAACTTATTCAAATTTTAATATTCTGAATTTAAAATTTTTACTGAATTTAGTTCGGTATAAATTGATACTGAAGCTTCTATACATATACCAAACAGGAATTTTTAATACTTTACTTACCTACGACCACATAAGTAGACGGGCGTTTATTATATATCTATTATCTACAAATATTACACGTATAAAAAGAAAACATATCTTTATAATGTCTACTCAATTTTGAAAAGAAATAAGCGAATTGAATATAAATATAATAATGAAATGTGTAAATGGAAAATTAAAATGAATTTGATACTGACTTCCTGTAATTGATAATAAACGTGCTTGTAAATAGGCTTCTCAAAGATGTATAATCTTTACTGTTACCACTACAGATTACTTCGCCTTTCATTTTTCATTTTCAGTCTTTAATATTGTACTTTTGATGATTTTACTTGTTTTAAATTATGCTTTAATATTTTATATCTCATAAAATATATATAAATATTACATTTATTTTTATATTTTTCATTTTTTGTTTCCAAATAAAAAAATTTAATATCTTTTATTTTTTCATAAACATTATTCTAATATTATAAAAAATTATTCGGTACAGAAAAATTATTCAGAATAAATTTGAACAAATTAAATATTTGATGAAAACGAGTGTGAGTATATTAAAAGCGATTTTTAAAATTTACTTCACATGAAAATATAATACTTTTAAAATGACAAAAATTTTTAAAGCCTTTAATTTTCTGCTTGTTTCACGTTGAGAATTAAAAATTGCTTTGTTAAATATTTTGATTAATTAGTAAAATACGTTTTATCTTTAAATTTACTAATAAAATTTAATAATTGTTAAATAAAACTTTATTTTAATTTGTACATAAATTTTTTAATTTAAAAATCAAGGCAATAGTAATTTGAAAATTTTTTATATAATACTTATCAAATTTATATAATTGTGAATTAAAAAGATATTTTAAATATATTGTTATTATGGTTTATTTTTAAGGGCTTACATATTATAATATTGTACTCGTTGTAGATTTTAGAGATTCAAGTTTTCTTTGATCCACACTAAACAAAATAGAAATAACCTTACTAATGACAAGTAAAAGGAATATTTGAATTATTACAACTTACTTTTAAAATAGTTGAAAATTAAGTATAAATACACATATTATTTAACGTATTAATAGAATTTTTAAATTAATATATTGTTTTAATAGTACATATTTTTACATTAAGTTTTCAGAATCACAAATATCATAAAATATTGTAATGAAATAAAATATTAATGTTTTATATATATTTTATTATTTGCGCATTTAATTCAACGGATAATTTTAATACTAAATTTCAGTTTAATAGATAGAAGCATTTTTAACATACATCAACAATTTTTAACATTTTTAGCATTTTTAACATATATCAACAAAATATGAATTTAAAATTCATTTATCAATTATTTTTTACATTATATTTATAAGCGACAAATTAAAAAACAAAGAATAGAATTTATTATATTAATTTTAATATTATAAATAAATAAATATTATTATTTTAATATTAAAATATCAGGTAGCTAATAAAATTGAAGATACATGTCATTACTTTAGTTAGTCTAATTTAGTAAAAAATTTTATTACAGTTCAAAGAAAACATTGCAAAGGGATAAAGTCATTTTCTATTTTAAAAACTGTAATTACGATATCAACAAATTGTAACTATTTATTGTGATTTATACATCTAATACTACAGTATATAAAATATTTAGAATATATAGAATTTAAAGAATTGAATTTTATCGTATCTTACGACAACTATACGAATTTGTATAATCTCCGCGCGTACGTTAATATCTAAAGAACATGTCGAACCAAAAATAAAAGTTAGTTTTTTAATTAAAAATATATTCTCTATGTTCGATATATGATTTGAATACCAAACTTTGTAAACTACTACCCGATTAATATTTAAACTATTAATTTACCATTAATTAACTACTGTATCTACGTAATATATTTGTCAATATTTTCAGTTTTTTTATAAACATTTATAATATTTATATTAAATAGTTTTTTAATTTCATTTATATTGGTAATCAAATATTACGCAAGACTTTAAAACATTTTCAATTATATTGATAATTGGAAAAATTTTAACATAATTACTAAAGTTTTATGTTATTATAGATTACTGGTCCTACAAGTTTTGTAATTCACGAGATTAATTCTCATTGTAATTTTATGACATTTTATGAGTTTGATCATTTTTATTTAATATCGTATAAAAAGTTATTAATTTTAATAAGATTTTCTTTTAAGGTATAATACCAATTTATGCATTGATTAAAAAGTGAAACGAACATTTATCATATTAAAAAATTCAGTATATGCGAACAAAAGTCGCGAAATAACTAGTCTTCTCGACATTTTATATTTGATCTCGTATTCAGTTTTATATTACGAATGGAATTTATATATTGAGTTTAATTGTTTATGCCTAATATAAAAAACTTCCACTATAAGGTACAAAAATTAGTGTTTTTAAGTACTAAATATATTAAATAAAATATTAAACCGAAAATAAACAATTAAGGAAACTTATTAAAAAAAATATTTATATACATTTAATTTATAATGTAATTATACGATGAATATTCATTTTTAATTGTGTAATATTATTTTTTATAATAATGAAATATTATCTTCCTCAAATTAATCGATGTATTAACAGAAAATGTAATAGCTGCTTAAATCTGTACGTGCACAATGTACACAACATGAATTAGAATTTAGAAATGATAAAATGGATATAGTTTAATCCCTTCGATGTTGTGTATTATAAAGTAGGAACAATAATATTGCCTCCTCGTATTTCATTTTTGTCGACATATGCACGTACATGTGCACATACTGTTTATTTTACAAACACAGTAAAGGTATATTGTCACATGTTTTATGAAGCTTGATTATAGGTTATATGATAAATAATAAAGGCTCTTTCTCTCACTCTTTCTTTCTCTTTTTTGGTTGTCAGCGAACCGGCGTAACGAGTGTAACGAGCAATTGGAATCCCATCGAGGCCCTTTGCTGTGAATCTCATGAAGCCAGCAATGCATTTATCGAATTTCCGAGTATACGTATATATGTATATACAGACATGATCATATGCAGACAGGTGTATACGCGCGCGAACGCGAAACGCACCTGATTTCCCTAGTGACTTCCTCTCCTTCTTTTTTTCCTCTCGGATATATATACGACAATATTATGCACCTATGGATGGATTCGCGTATTCACGCAATCATTGCACGAATTAAAAAGGGAGTGTTCAGAACTTTCCCTGCACATTTATATATACGAAATATGTCTATCGCCCGCGACATTTCGAAACGCTATGGTACCTCATGGAAGAATAACGAGAATAACGGAATACTTCCTATATGTATATAGGTATGTGAATCTGAAAAGCTGCAGAGACTTGGCTAGCGATATCAACTGTAAGGTCGTTGAACTGTGGAGAATGACCGAACAAAAAATTATCCGATGTAGTTTTTTATACTTTTAATATTAAAATTTTAATATGTTGATATCAAATTTATTAATCCATTATTAAAAAGTTTGTTTTAGGGAAGAAATAATATCTTTAAATTATTTTACGGTTTAACAATTGAAGAATATTGCAACATAAATGTAAAATGAAAATTTTATTATTTGTTTGAGTAAATAACCTATAAACATCTATCATTTAATATCGTTATAAGTCAGTGATAATAAAAACAATAAAAATGTCTATAATTCCTTAATTTATGTTATTATACATAAAGGTAAAGTGAAAACAAATACATGATATTACTTTTCTTTGCCTATTAAAATTTAATTGTTAATTTTAATTCACTAGTTGTAAAGTTAATAAAGTAAACATTTGTTTACTACTGTTTGTTACCGATTTATATATTAATTTTTTTCTTTGACATAGAACATTTTATTACTTATTTTAAGATTTCTCGTTTTACGTTTTGTTATATTTCTACGATTACATTATGACATAAAGATCATGATCGTAGGATAATTTAGAAGTATTTTGTTTTCTTTTTATTATAAAAGCAATATATTTTACTGTTTTCAATTATTTATTTGAGTATGATTATTAAATTGATAAATGGATATTTATAATGTTATGTAAGAGCTTTAAAATTAAAGGATGATATAATTTTAATTAAAAATAGGTTTCAATTGATGTATAATTTGAAAAATATTACTCAACATAGTGAAAATCTATATTGTATAGGCATTGAAGGAAATTATTTAACGCTTTGAAAAGTATTAAGAAAAAAATCCATTTGGAAAGTTATAGCTACATTATGAAGTTTTGCATAAGTGAAATTTAATTTTCATAAATCAGAATCTATTTTCAAATGTAGTTAAATGTAATTACACTTTGATTATTTTAATTTAAACTAGCAGTATTTCGTGTGTGTGCGTGCATTCATGCGTGCTGTGTGTGACTTTTGCATGTGCATACGTGTGAGCATGTATTTGTTGATGCCATCGAAATGTAATTATGTTTAGCTTTACATAAAAATTAATTTTGATTTATGAAAATTAAATTTGATTTGTGAAAAGCTTTGTACGTAAGTTCACTGATGGACGTATTTTCAATGATACCTATAATATTTAAATATTCATATTTCAATTTAACTTATTATGATATGCTAGATACGAAGCTGATGTATTACAGAAATTTATTTATCTTTAATTTAACGCATTTATTTCGACTATCGATATAATTTTTTTCTTTTTCATAATTTAAATAAATTGTATCAAACTAAATATCAGAGAAGAAAACATCGATTACCCTTACGTATTTTATTATTAATTGATAAATAGTAACATTCACCATTTTATTAATACAATAAAATGCCTCTTTATTACTTTATATTCAAGATTTTTATATAAAAAATTAATTTTTTGAAACGTAATATCCTATTATTACTTTATTTTAAAAAATTTAGTTTATTATTTTTTTTTAATCGCTTTGATCTAAACGAACGTCTTTTATTAGGCATTTGTTGTACTAAAATCTTGTATGCATCTCTATTATTCAATTATAATATTCTAGTTAAAAGCCTCACCCATCTTAATCACATGATTTAATTGATTTTACAGTATTGGATCGAAGGCTAAGTCATATCTTTTAAATTGTATTGGGTATGCAAATTTAATATTAATTTATGCGATTAAGAATTAATTTGTTGGAATTTGCATTTTAGAAACTCAAAATTTCTAAATTTATTTAGAATTAATTGGTTAAATTAAAAAATGATTTAACTTATAAGTATTTTCGTACTAAAATTTAAAAGAAACATTTTTTCGATTTTATTTAAGTTTAAATTTTACGCCCGCACAAAACACGCGTGAATATGTGTGTTTGTATAACGAAGAATACGACAAACTATGTTTACTGACCGAAAGCTGAATCCGTGATAGAACTTATAAGTGCGTGAGGAATGTGTTAGTTAACCATCGCAACGGGAAACGGTGCGCTGCTGACGTATTTCATACAAAAATAGCAATACAACATTAAAATGGTAGAGTTGTAATATCATCGCTGAAAACCTGTATTAAGCAGACTTTGGAAAAAACCTAACTGTAATTCATAACTTATTTCAATTATTTTAAATTGAATGGGGGATAAATAATAAAAAATGGAAAAGTATAATTCTTAAAAATAATTACTTTTATATAAAGGTAGAAATTGCAATCAATTGAAAAGAGGTCAATTTATACAGTATTGCGATAAGTAGTTCTCTCTTTCTTTCTCACTCGCGCTTTCTTTCTATCTCGATGCCGCTATAATTCGCGTGAATGCAAAAAATTTGAATTTTACTTTTATATAGGTACACGTCGGCAATCTCGGTTATATCCGCGATGAAAGAGCAAGCCTAGCTATGCGCGAAACACAAAAAATAGCGTATATATACATTATGAGAAGCGGTTTATTTTCATGGCTCCAGAATATCTTCGTATTATGAGGTTATTTTGAATATTTTTTCATTATGTTCTTTTGAAATTATCTTAATAGAAATATATATTTATCGAAATCTTTTACTAATTTTAAGAACATTTGTTTATTAAAATTATCGTACGAAATTATTTTAATAAATATATTTTTATCAGTCCTCGGACAAGTCAACATTTCAGTTTTTAATAAAATTTCAAATTTAAAAGCTTATTACTTTTCTTTTTCAAATAAAATGTATTTTACAGTTTTAGTATTTCATTTTTCATAATATAATAAAATTTCATAAAAAAATATAAGTATCTACAATAAATTAAAATTTATGTCTCTATAAAACTATATCAATAGTTTATGTATTTTCTTATACTTTTATATTAATTCATAATTATTTCAGTTTGCATAAGTTTTCTAGATCTATTATGTCGTACATCGATATATTAGTAAAATATAACACACTATCTTATTATATTATGAGGTAATGAAAATTTAGTTAAAGAATTATCGATGAAGAAATTTTGATATAATATAAGATTTAAGAATAAAATTATTTAAAATATATAACAGAATATTAAATAAAATATAGATATATTAGCTTTCATTACTTGCATAAAGTATAATTGTACCTTAAAAATAACACACACAGGATTATATAAAGAAGAAGGATTATTCTTATATTAAATATAAAAACTAATATATATTAATAAATAACATTGATCTTTACATTTTAACTTATCATAAAACACTAAATTATCTGTTTTCATGAGAAATGCATTTCGAAACACCATCTAGTAACATTATAATTTCTAACTATTTTAAAAAGCTATTAAAAGAAATAAACTCGCAATAACTATAATATAGAATATTTATTATTTTTATCATTTTTATTTAGCGAACAATAATATAAAATTTATATATTTAATATTCTTTTATAGCGAATGTTGATTAAATTTTAAAAATACCGTTCGTATAAATAAAAATTATAAGTTATATTTTAAATCAAAAAAATTTTGTACATCATAATAAAATTTAATCATGTATTATTAAACTTGATAAGTATTTTTTATTATATAATAATATTTTTTTTAGCTGTTTATGTGATATTTTTGTATTATGCCTTTTACTTGTATCGGTAAATATTCTATATTATTGAATATATATACATAAATATATATATTCGACGGAGTTCTAAATACAATAATGTATTTAATTAATAAATATGTGGATTTTTAAATTTAGATAATTATTATTATTTATAAAAACTTATTAAATATATTAAATTTTTTATATGAAATAATTTAAGTAATATGAAAATTCAATATTTTTTTTCATAAGGAAGTAATTTTTTATATTTGTATCATTGTTTTATTATATTTCTTATTTATATTTTCATAATTTAATTAATAAATTTAAAATATAAAAAAATCTTAAAATATTAAATTACAAGAATACTGATACATTTATTTCTGGAAGTTAATAAAATTCAATGGTATAAGAATATTATTTAATTTTTAATAATGAGTTATCATTACGGTATCGATGATAAAAAAGTATATTATATCATGACTCATTAAATAATATTTAATAAATTTATGGCAAAATTAAGTAAAAAATTACGGTTAAAAAGTAAAAATGGTAACCGTAAAATTTGAGAGTACCATAAGAATAATATAAAAAGAATATGTGTATTAATTTTTAAATTTGTTAAAATATTTATTTCATTAAGAAAAATATTTTTCAAGGGCTCGTAAATTTTTGTTAAGAATAAAACTGTGTACGGAAAGATCAATATGAATGTATAATATATTTGAATTATATATTTTTAATGATTATTATAGATTGATCGTTTTAAAAATAAATATCATTCAGGCATGAATTCAAATTTTTATCTAAAGTAACCATTTACCTTTGAAACTCGATAAAGAATTTATCATATTTTTCTTGCATATTATTTATTTTAGTTATATATTTAACTATAAAGATAAAATAGACGATATGCTTTTTAAAATAAATCTGTATGTATACTTATATATAAATATATTTATTTGTTCGAGCTATTTGAAAGTATTATTATGAAGGCTTAGTTTAAATTATAATACCCAACGTTAATACAATCGTTAATTTTAAGACCTTGTAATAATTTAATAAGAAAAAATGAATTATTTGATAAATTTTTAAGACTGTTATAGTTCTTTCATTCAATCAAGCTTATAAGAAGGTTAAACTAAATTTAAAATACTCTTTAATAATTTCATAAATTGATTTTGCTATTTTTAACCGAATGTTAAAAATGATTATTTTAATTTCATTTTACGTGTTTTTGAGCTGCTTTTTGTAATAAAAACTGAATTCTGACTGAATTAATAGTAATAAAACCTTGAAAATGTGATTGAATGTAGAGTTTAATAATTTTATGAATTTGAATTTTAAATATGTGAATATTTTAAAATAATAATAATACTAATACTATTTAAAAAATGAAGTTTCCCTTCTTAGCAATAGGAAGATGATAGATAACCTTAAAATTTATTTCTATATTCGGTTATAAAATAATTCATCAATTCCATAAATTTTTTCTCTTTGACGCTACGTCGCGTGAGAGATATGAAAAAATAACCTATGGCAGATAAAAATATTACGGTCGTACGTGTGGTATATAGTTGAGTATGCGTGCGCACGCAAATATACACACTTTCGCACGCACGCACGCACATGTATTTAAATATACACACACGCACGCGTATATATCGATACATGCTCTTGTGCACGCACATAATACACCTTTTCTAAAACTGGTATATTCTGAGTCATTAAGTCTGAAAACGTGTTTTTACGATGATGTTTCTAAAACATTTATCACAATGAAGCTTCCGCTGTATTTCCTTACCTCGAATATTCCGATATTGTAGCTATTAAAAAAAACCTGTTTTCGAAGGAAAAAAAATACTTGCACATCGTGTTCACCGATCCGTCGGAGTCAAAGCAGTATAGATAGAAAATCATCGATTGTATCGAAAGAGCGCGGAATAATTTTTGAGGAAGAGATGCATCAGAGGTAAGTCTTCCGTGTTTTGGGCAAGAATCCTCGTCCGCGTTAGTCGTGGTCGTGAAGCATAAAAGTGCAGTGTGACATATCGGCATCGACTACAACTTTTTCCCTCTCGTTTTCTCTGCTTTCCCAGCTCACGACTCGTTTAACTGGGAATTATTATGCGAAAAGTTCTTTGCCGCTTCTCGTTTCTTCCTTGATGGACGATTAAAACTTCCGGCGCGAGCAAGAAATCCGGCTGCGCGTCGAATTTACAAATTCCTCCGGGCTGCATCAGCGCAGCCTTCGCGAGAAGGAAATGGCGTTTAGTCGTGAACCAGCAGGAGTCGAAGATATTAGGGACCAGAGTAATGCGAGGCTACAGGGACCGGCCACCAAATTATACTTTGGATTTGCAAGTAGAAAACCAGAACGTAGTTCGGACTCCATGGCATCGGTTCTTCATTTTAAACGAGCCCCAGCTTTTATAGATACCCTTGTTCCCTAGACAGGTTTTATCTACTTTAAAAAAGTCGTTTTCTTTTATATAAATTTAGAGAGAGAGAGAGAGAGAGAGAGAGAGAGAGAGAGAGAAAGAGAGTCAAGAAGCTTTTGCTAAATATTCTAGATTTTCATCGTAATACAGAGAATATAAGTACTCAGCTACATATTTTTTAATTCCTCTAATGAAAATCCGGTTAGTTTTATTTTCATATTTTATAATCGTTTAATTATTTCAGATTTTCATAAAATATTGTTTATTATTAGAAAATTGATGCTTCAATTTTTTCATTTACTAAAATTCAAATTTTAATATTTGAAATAGGCCACTTTGATTTTAAATAATAATTTAATAAAAAAAAGTTGTAAGTGTACCGTTTAAATGTACGAATCTTAGCATTAAGTGCGTAATATTCAAGTATTTTCGTTGTTAGTATAAAATATAAATTAGTATTATAAATTATTGTCAACGATTTCTATGGAAGGTTAGTACTAAATAATTTATCACATCCACATAATTAGCTAGGATAAATAGATGATTTTATCGCATGTAAAATTTAATTATCTCGATCACAACTCGGTAGAATTAAAAAAGTTTTGATAAAAAATGTCCTGCCCGGACCGTATAATACAAAGCTTAGAATTTGAAAGAATCTCAAATTTCTCTCGCTATGGCATACTTCATAAAGTCATGATTAATTTTTTTATCGGTACATATTTACCTTTTTAAGAAGATTGCAAACAAAAACCCCACCGTTCTAGAAATTTCGGTGTTTATTCAAAGAAGCAAAAAATATATACGAATAAGTAAATTAATGATACTTGTTTTTAAAAGTGCAATAAGAAGGACAGTTTTCGTCTCAGCGTATTAAATACGGTTTTACATTCGTCATATTAAAAGTTAAAAGGCAAAAAGTAAATTACTTTCACCAAGTTTTTATGTAATATTTACAAAAATGAGAAGAGCAGATACAATAGTCCAAGGCTAAACAAAAGATTGTAAATAATGATTTTTCGATAATAATTATAGTATATTAACGTTTTTACAGGAAAGGTATTAAAGTATAACAAAGGCTCGAGACCTCTATCCGGTTAGATTGTTTAAAGAAGCCATAAAAATGATGAAAAGTTATGGATTATGAATTATTTCGCAACTTATTACGAAACGATATTATTGCGCGTCGTTAAATTACAAGTTCTAACGGACGATTTCAGGGGTTTCGACACAAACCCATTTCAATGTTCAGCGATTCGACTATTTTGAGAAAAGCGTTTTTGCAGTCGAGACATTCGTCGAACGACGTCGGAACTGCGATCGCTGAAAGGAAATGCTTAAAAAATTGGAGTATCACCGAGGCTCGAGGGGCAAGGTAAAAGAAGATGCGAAAATAGGTCGGTACTCGCGGAGCCCGAGTATACGGGATATAAGTAATAATTAGCTCGAAGAGGTAGATCAAACCGTAAAGAGAATATAAAAAGGGAGGAAAGGCAATTCATAAAAAAATAATAATACGTCGGTGGAAGAAGCGGGTGGGAAGGGGAGGATGGGGGGAGGATGGGCGAGGACGGGAGAGGACGGGAGAGGACGGGAGAGGACGGGGGGAGGATGTTGGTGGATGGGGGTGGGGGAGGATCGCGATGCAATCGAAGCTGAAAATAATCCTTCTCCAAAGCATTAAATCGGCCGACTCCATCGAGCGATCGTCTCTCGACTCCACCGCGAATTAAAGCCCGTAATCCCTCCTTTCGTTCGCGCGGTAATCTTCGCACCCGCGCGTACGTACGCTCGGGGGGTGCGGGCGTGCGATATCTAGCTTTTCCGCGAGATACGAAGAATAAAAGCCGGGCTCGGGGCGTGGGGCGGACGTGGGAGTGAGCGTCGCGGCGCAGCAACACCGGGCCATCGGGCCACCGACACCGACACCGGCACCGCCACCGGCACCGACACCGGCACCGACACCGACACCGACATTCCTCGTCCGAGAGCGCGTCGTCGCGCCGCCGCGCCGGCAGAGGGTACGTGCGTCGCTGGCGGCGCGACGGCGGCGTCGGAGAGAGGGAGCACAGGCCGCAGACGCGCTCCAGGCGCTCCGAAGCCAGGGCCCGCTCGACTCGACGGCCGTGCGCTCAAAGTCAGTCAGCTTGAGGATTCCCTCGAGGCCGGCCGGTCTTGTGCGCGTTCAGTCGAGGTGCTCGTCCGTCGCTCACCTGCTCCGGCAGTCAGACCCGCGCGCGTTAGCTTTGGAAGCGGGGACGACGAGCGTCGTCCTCTGCGTCGTCCTCTGTGTCCTTCTCCGCGTCCTCCCCACAACCCGTTAAGTGCCCGCGCGGACGGGAGGTGCGACGCTCCGCAGGAGCTCCGGAGGATCCGCCGGATCCAGATCTCGCCGACACGTGAGTTGACGTCTCAGCTATTTACCGGGTCGTCGGAGCCGCTTTCCCGCCACGCATCCTTCGAGCGTATCAAGCGTTCGTCCTGCGCGGTATCGTGGCTTTTGTATTGGCGCGCGCCGAGCTGCGAGAGCGAGAGAGAAAGAGAAAGGGACCACGAAATTTTAGAGCTACCGCGGTACGCTTAGCTTAGGTAGGTAGGTAGGTACGTACCTGCTGGGAGCCACTGCTCACCGCCACTGCTCACCGTCACTGCTCACCGCCTCTGCTGGCCCCTCTCGATCTATCGAAATTCCAGGCACGCGATTATTTCATCGATTTACCGCTCGAGACGCGTGTCGGCCAATTACGCACGTGTCGATTTAAAAGATGATCATCCTCGCCGACGTAGCCGACGCTTTGGATTTTTCTTATCGAGTCTTCGGTGACGTTTTTACGATGAGCGACCACCAAAGGAAGTAGTATAAAATCGTTCGGGAACCGGATGTTTGATTTTTTCAATTTTTTTTTTGTCTCGCTCGCTTCTAAAGCACGGGTAATTATACCTATCGAAAATACAATTTTTACCCTGGAAACGAAATTTCCTTCGCTCCGAAGCGGCTGACCTCTCGCCTTTGGAAATATTAGAAATTGACGACTTGGAGCGGTGCAAAACTCGTTCGAGATCCGCCTGTTGGTACGCGTCGACGAACCTCGCGTATCGCAACTGTCAAATTTTACGATCGAAGATAGAAATTTTTATGTCTTCCGACGTGTACTATTATCAATAATAAATATGGTCGTATAGTTTTTCGATTCGCGCGTAAAAATGTTTTAATTATTTAGCTGGCGCCGCATCTCGAATTAGCATCGAAGCTGACGACCGCGGCTATTTTTGCTCGATGCACCGTACGATCGGCTCGAAAGACATTTTAGAGGCTTCGGACTCGACGCTGTAAAATTGATTAAGCGTTGGCGGTAAAAATTTGACGTTGAAACTGGCCGCGAGAACGAATCTCGATGCGTTGGTCGAAATCGGGCGCGATACGATAGAAGTTGCGAAAAACGTAGTCTACCCTCGTCATCGATATTCCGAGTGCGAGCGAATTTAATAAGCTTCGCATGATTTTCGCACCGGCAACGCTGAAATAATACCGATAGTACGAAATAAAATAATATTCTTTGAAATTCTTTGAACGGGATGAAAGGCAATTTCCTATTTCAATTACGTCGTGGTTAGTCGTTGAATTGTAAGAGATCCCATCCCACGAGGGGAATAAAAAGGTATACACTGGCAAGGGACGAGGCGGATGAAGAAAATTGGTTGAAAAAGCAGTCAGTCCAATCCAACGTGCCTCGGCTCTTGAACCGCCTCACACAAATACGCTTAGTTATAGGTAACCCACGTGAAAGAGTTAGTGTACAGCTGCCGTTTGACTTTCCTGTGCGTTCGTATAACGACATGGCAATTACATCGCAATCAATCTCGACGATTGTAATTACACATCTTACCGCGGCTAGTTTTATTCGCAATTTTGCCTATGTACGCTAGCCTTCTAATATTCAGCAGCTGATAATTAGCGTCGAGAGCAGACGGCAGTTCATATATGTTTTTTCGACTGCAACCGCCTCTTACGCGGTGCTATCTTCGCTCGATCAAACATTAAACGCTTACGTGCTGCTTCCTTTTTTGCTCGTCGGCTCTTTCCCTACATCGCCTTGTAAAATATAATTTTTCAATTATAACGAACATTTTATATCTGATTTTAATTTACACGGATTCTTTATTTCTTTGTCGCTTGACCTAAAGAGCATAAATAAAGGAAAACGATTATGAATATTTTAATCGAATCTTTCTTTATTATTGCCTTGCACTCTTTTTCTAACTTTACAATATGTAATTAATTTGCGAGAATACAAGTTACCGCAAGTTTTTCAAAGACACCTATTTATAAAAATATAATTTTCGACGAAATCGATAATTATGTGAATATGAAGTGTTAAAATTTTTTTATTAAAATTTTCGAAATTATTTTTGATATTTTTCTGATATCTAATGGATGTAAATAAATTTTTATGCAAATAAATTTCAAGATACTCTATTTTTATTTTTTTCTCGTTACAATTGTAAAACGTTAACAAATTATTAATCCCATAAAATTATTCAGTTTATTAAATTTTACCATAATTCAAAGATCTTTGAAAATTTTTTGTATCATCGATATCCAAATTTTGACGGAATACTTCATTATTTTGTTGTAACTTAGAATTTTTGAGTCTACAAAGGATTTTAACAGTACTTCAAAAATTTACGTCTTACGTATCTACGACCTAAACTGGATCGATTACAATGAAAGTTCATGCGCAGGAAACCTCGAATACTTACTTTCGTTAAAAATAAGTCGAAAGACTGCAAACTAATGTAAATTACATAATAATATAATAAAGATCGATTTCATTTAAATGTTACATTGTTTTTAAGTAATTTTTTCAAATTCATTTTAGGCGTTGTTTAGGTATCGGCAATTAATTTATACAAATAAATTTCGATTTATAACACTGTAGATGTTCATTATAAATTCTTTTATTATAATATTTTTTTGAGATACTAAATTTTATAATAATGAAAATGAAAAATTTTATTTTTATAAGTATCAATTTATAAATAATCCTTATTATCATATTATTTTATATATAAATAATAGAATTTTAACATATCAGGAAAACTACGTTGATTATTCACGGTAATAATAATCGGTAATTTATACATCAAGTAATTATAAATACAACTGTATAGTAAATCAGAATATGTATTTAATTATTACTTATAAAGAGAACATCATACTTTATATTTATAAATGTCAATATAATTTTGAAAATATTTTGCGATAATATTTTAAAAAGTCGTATTTTCTAGATTTAAATGCATTAATGTATAATTTTTTGATATATTATATGTTTTCTTATATATCTTTATCTAGCAATTTATAATATTGACAAATATACGAAAATAATTTTGTAAGAATAATTTATGTAAAAAATATTTTTTATTATATGTTGCTTTTTAAAAATAAATATTTTGATAAAAAAATGATAAAAAATTTTTATCTTAGTATAATTTTTACAGAAATTTCATAAAATATAAAAGAAAGAAGCTAAAATTATAGTAATTATTGAAATTTATTAAATGCTTAAATACATATTTCAAATTTGCATACTGCAAAAAATGTTTTTTTTTTAATAAAATGTATCCTTATGGATTGCTTAAGAAACTTAATTATGACTACTAAATTCTTTAGATTTATATATATATATATATATATAAAAATTTGTTTCAATTTTATTAGTCAAACTATACTAACGAATATGTGAAATACTTTGAAAATACATTAAATAAATCTATTTGTATATTATTAGAAATATATATATTTTATTTGACAAATATACTGATAATGAAAAAATATAATAATACAAAGTTTACCCGAAAATTTTCATGCATATCATTAATATTTAATCAGTAATATTTAAATATTTTGTGTTTCATGGATTTTTTTTTGGTTATATTTAAATAATTTTAATTTAGATAATTAATTATTGTAATTTAAACTTTAATTTAATTATATTAATCGTATACAAAATAAATTTCACCTTATCTTATTTTTCAATATTTCAAAAAAATTTTCAGTTTGCTTAAAATATAAAATTTAATTCCATTCAATTCTAGGGAATAAATCAAGAATAGTTTTTATTTAACAAATTTTTCAATGTCTGATTTCTTGAATAATTTCAAATAGTTTTTATTGAAATTTATATAAGATGTATATACGACTTTAAAAATTACTTTCGTATTTTTTTAAAAATCGTTACATGATATTTTATTTGAATTTTCTCGTTAGGTAATTCTTGAGGTTTTATATTTCGACACTAAAAAAAGTAAATTTGAAATTAACTCGAAACGAGTAAATTTTCAATTTGAGAAATTTTGAAACAGATTCGATAGAATTGATAAAACATCATCTTTGATCATCTTCCAGCATCGTATACCGAGTAGAAAAAGTTTCTTAAGTATTCTGGCAATCGGTCAGTTATAAATTTGAAATGTTCATTTCACTTAATCTTGCATATCTCTTTCGTTATATTCTTTTGCTTTTAACATTATACCCTTATTATATATGTATAATTTTTTTTTACAAAGATTTCGATTATATTATTTGCGAATCATTGTATAATTAAGCGATTTTACTACGAGATCCTTAAGAAATTTCTCGAGCGCGAGTTGAAGAGTAATGAAGAGAGGAAAAATGGACGGCAATCGATTTTCTTATCAAAGTTTGTCTGTCTTATCGAGCTGTTCGTGAACGATTCGATAGAATCCAGGGAAGATAAAAAAATACAGTCGCAGACATTGTTTGAAAATTGATTGATAGGGGTACCTCAACGAGATTTGCCTGTAAAATAACTCTTTAGCTTTTTATACATTATAAAAGAGTGGAACGCGTGAACGCGACAAGTAAAACGGTAATTAAGAAGAGAAAGCGCACACCTGCTCCTTTAATTAGCTGAAATATCTGGCTAACGGTTAGTGTCGAGTTATCGATACCCAAAGAGAATTAAATTCGACACGCAATATCACCCACCTTATATATATATATATATTTATATTTATATATGATATATCATAGAATAAGCAAAGGTTTTTTAATTCATTGCATCAAAATAAAATCATGAGAATGAATTTGGTAATTTGGTACGTCTTTATTCTTGTTTATCATAAATTTTTATGTATAAAAAGATGGTTTTCACATATGAATAACATATTTTATTATAATAAGCTGGTAAAATAATACGATAATTAATGTTAGATTATATTTTCTAGAGCTATAATTAGCTTCCCTTTGAATAAATGATTTTATTACATAAAATTCTGGAATTTTATTTTTTTATAAAATAAATAAAAATAAATAATTTGTAGATATATTCAAGCAATTAATTACTCTTTGCGAATGTATTTTAATTTTATTTTGTTGATTTTATAGTTAAAAAATGATACTATGTATAAGTAATCTATTTTTTATAAATTTTTTTATTACAAATATGATGTATTAGAAAAAATTATCTCTCATGATTTATGTGTGTATCTGATAATGATTCAACTATTTTTTAATTAATTACATCGAGATTTTTTTCTTGAAATCTTATCTGAATATTTTAATATATAATAGCCGTTGTAATTATGAGTTTAAATTACAATTTTTTATTAAAAATAATCGCCGATTTTTTTATTACGCATATATGTATTTTAAGTAAATTTAAGGTATATAAATTTTGTTGCTTAAATCCAGTAACTGAAAGTTAACTTAGCCACTATTACGTCCTTCATGAAAATTCGTGGGAAATAAATTTGTCATGGTGAGCATGTGAATTAGTTTATCAACGCAAATAAAAAATGCATAAAAAATTCTAAAGTCGTAACTAGAAATATTAAGAAATAACATAATTTACTTTATGTGTGTAGAAATTGTGTAATATCGGTAAAAAATGATTGAAAGTATTTAAATACAATGTAATAATTAAATAATGTATTACTAACGATTAATTATATAACCTTAGAGCATCAAAATTTTTCTATTTTTTTGTATATTTTATATTATCTTGCTTGGTTTTCGAAAACTTTTTGTTCTTTTTGTTAGTAGAAATATTTGAACAATATTAAAAGTGTTATCGACAAATTAATAAAAATGACGATGATGATATAAACTCTTAAGTAAAAATAATAACTTTTTATAATTGTTTTTTAAAAATAAATGCAAAAACAAAAAACTTGTAAAGTATTCGTTTACGGTAACATATTATAAATCATTTAAAATATTATTCTAAAATTATCTTCACAATAGTAACTTTTTTATTTTATCTTTAATAAATTGTAACGCAAGTGATTTTATGCGATAAATAATTGAAGTACTTTAAATTAACATATTTTTTTAATAACTATTAATAATAATCAGTCAAGGATTATTGAAAATTTAAAAAATGAAATAATATATAAAAATATGGTTACCGAAATCGACAGTGTTCTCATCTCAATTTTCATATGAAAATTTTTTTATAAAATAACTATTGCGTAATATTTTTTTTCAGCGTAGCCTTCCACGAAAGAAAGCTTCGATAAAATCATTTATCTTGTGCAAACACGATTTCGTATCATTATGCCCATCTACAGCATTCAAGTAGGTAAACACGAATGTAGTTGATTAGCATTAGTCACTAAGTCGTTCCGCTGTGATCGATTTAACATATATTTTTGGAGGATGATAGCTCTTTTCACGTTAATACGCGCTAAAGTAAAACTCGGTGTATAAGATAAGCCACCTCTAAAAGACAAAAACCATAAACACAGAAGGTGACCGGTCGCGCAATTGTTTCCTCCTCGCGTGCAAATAATAACACGAATAATGGGGTATTACGAGGGAAAAATTATACATATCCGAAGGAGCATAATCAACGGTAGCGGTACAGAGAAAAAAAGCACTCGGGTCGAGTTGATCCGCTTGATTCGCGTCCAATTCCGCAGTTGAGCAGAAGAACGGGAAAACTCGAAACGAAATGCTATGCATCTTTAATTAAATCTCTCTTTCGCTCTTACTCTCTTTCGTACTCGGCTCTATGTATCCCCGATGCAGTTAAGCGCCGACGCACGAGGTTAGCTCTTGGAGAGCTCAAATTTATTCCGTGCATTTCAATCTGTCCGCCCGCGTATGTTTGGCTTTCGTTCTCTCGTACGGCTCTGCCTTCGTTCCCTTGCCGCACCCTGATCCCTGGCCCCTGGCCTTGCGGATTCACGCGAGCGGCTCGAAGAATAAATAAAAGACGAGCGGGATTGCCGGCGCCACGAATACGTACCTACGTACGTACACATTGCGATTGGAGAAAGCGGTACGAAGACGAGTGATAGCTTCCGAGGATGAGAATTACGAAAATGGCCTGCGCTCTTTAAATAGCTTCGATTATTTAGGTTGCGCAATCATAATTCAGTGGGTGCGCGTAAAATTGGTACATTACAACGCTTATTGCTGGCGCTACGATCACCGATTATTTAAACCCAATATGGCTATTATTTCGATATCAGAATTATCAATCTGCGTATGCTTAATAAGCGCTCGAAATTATGACGAACGATCAGGTTTGAAGTATAATTCATCAGAATTTTTGATAAGACTTTGACAAATGCGGAGGCTTTGACACATGGAACAAAATTTAATTAAAATTTTACGAGATTTATAATTATTCAGTCCCATATTGTGCTAATAAGAATATTAATATCAAGTGTGTACTTTACACTGTTTGACAAGATAACAATAACGTCATTTTTTCACATTCCATCTAAACTTTTAATAGAAAACATTTTCCAAATATGTTCAGATATGTTTTATACTAGACTGAATAGATGTGCTTCTATAATGAAATAGTTTCGGTATTTAAACTTTGAATATTATTAATTAGAAATGATAACTTTAGCCGACTATCGCATTTAATTATGTTTTTAATGAAATTAAATTAAGCTTAATTTTATGCAATGCATTTAATTATATGTGAGTAATTTATAATTAATATATTTTTACGTGTCACGAATTTCCCGAATTTTTGATTTTTGATACATATTACGAAGGATTCGTAAACTGTGTAAATAATTTAAAAAATAAACTTAAAATATTGATATAGTTATATTCGATACAATGGATGTTGGCTAACTGTAAATAATATAAATGTATTCGCTAGCTTTCGCCGTGTAATAAAAAATGACAAATGTCATTTCAAAATTATTTTAGAAAATTCATCGAAACTTCATTGAAAATAAAAAGAAAGAATTAAACGAAGATGAAAATCGTGAAAAGTAAATGAGAAAATTACAAGTTAAACGAATTTAAACAATTTATGCCATTTCTCGTTTTTCCATCTGGAAAAATAAGCAAAATTTAAAATACCGAAGTGTAAAGTTATTTTAAAATAATTATTTTCAAAAATATACTCTTATTCCGATCTACATTTAATAAATATTTATAAATAAATTGCCAGCTATCAGAATTGCACGAAAAAAGCGAAATATATTTTTCGAAGTTTCGAATCATTGTAAAGTTCCATTTTCGGTACCGCAAGTTTTAGGCTTGAAATTAGAGAAAAAAGAAAAATAATAAAAAAAAAACAAAAAAACATTAACCTGGTAGTTATAAAAATGCAAATGTACACACTTGTGTGCTGCCGCGTCCATGTCTGTCCATTCGAAATTAAACGAAATATTTATTTCGAAAGTGTAAAGCAACTGGATTCCGCGAGTACGTTGCACGAGACGGGCTGTGCAGTAGATAAGTTTTTGCTCGGGAAATGCCTTAAAAGTAGGGTAATTTTTCAACTTCCCCTAGGTACGTGTGTACGAGCGTCAAGCGCGCGGGTAGACCGAACAACCCGTACGAATGTGTCTCGGAGCGAACGAGCGAGCGAGCGAGGAAGTAAGCAAGTAAGCAAGTAAGCAAGTAAGCAAGTAAGCAAGCGGATTCTCGTCGTCTCGTGTCGGTGCGCGTCCTAACCCCGTTTTCCTTATTTTCGCGTTGTTCGGGTATACGCTGGCATTGCTTTGCTCCTACTGTTAGTGTTGCTGCTTTCGTTCACTCGTCTTCGGTACCTTAATTCGATATAGCCTCGAGCGAGTAATTACGCTACTCGCCTACTCGTACTTACACGCGTGTGTGTACTTTATCGCGTAACTTGTCGTACGATGGATTTTCGTTTTTTATTTTTCATTTTCGTTCTGCCGATCGATTCAGGATTTGTTTTTTCAACTACGAACTCAAACGCTTATATTTGATAATTTTCTTCACAGCGTACTAATAACCAATTTCCCCTACATTTACAGCATTTCATAAAGTATCAATATTTAATTAACTTTAAGTTATTGCATCAACACAATTCTGAAACAGCGCACGTTATTTAATTTAAAACTGCGATTCTTTAAAAAATGTCGCTACAATCCGATAACTTTTTCTTCGATGTATTGGATAGTTATCAATAGTTATCGATATTTTTTAGAAACGTAGAGCCAAAAAAAATAACATGATTATGTTACAATTTTTATACGTGCTTTACCGAAAAAAAAATAATAGCAAAATATACGAATAAAAAACTTTATTTGGAAGAAATCGCTTAAGTGATTTATAAATGTTTTTTTAATTTTATTTTTGAACGGTAAATACTTCTATGTAAATTTTATTATCTTTATTTGACATACGGTATTTTTAAGTGTTTTTGAAATAAAGCAAATACATAATTAAAAATGTTAACGTATTTTATTTATTATTGTAAATTTTTTAATTGGAAAAAAGAATTAGTTAATTTTTATAATTCCATAAAAATAAGTATAATTTAAAAAATATTTTTTTTATAATATAAAAAGTGTTGTTCGTTTCATTGTTAAATTTAGGCAGGCTTAATCTTTGAATGTATTCTAATTCATGTGAGCAAAATAGTTAAGAGTATTTATGTATACTGAATATATAGTTTACATTGTAACAAAGACTCGATTTGAAAAGGCTTATTTTTAATGAATTAGCTGTTGTGGATTAAGAATTGAACTAAAATAGTTTATAAATTATTAAAAATTATTTATAAATAAGGAACTAAATGAAACATATAATTAGAACTTATTTAGAATTAAATAAATAATATAGTTTATTTTATAATTCAATATAAAAAGCTAATTTTAATTTTTAAAAGTTTAATTACATTTCATTAAAAAAAGAATTCATATTAGATTTAATTAAAATATACAATATTAAAATTTGTTAATAATAGAAAATTAAATAAACTTTAAAGCTATGCTAAGTATGTTTTATAAAAAGTAATTTATTAACTGTATTAATTAAAAATATTTCCTAATATTCAGTAATTTTATGAAATTATTTTATCGGTACGTAAATATACTTTTTATGCATAAAATTTTGTGATCAATTTGTTAAATGATGTATTATTATTAATACAGTAAACTCAAATGTGATAAATTGTGCATCTTTAAAAGTAAATTCTTTAAGTGCTTTAAAGTACTTAATAATAATTTACTAAAGTATAATATGGATTTTTCCTATAAAATGCTCTAGAACATTAATTTCAAACGCTTTTTATAAAATGATGGATTTTTTTCTCGAATTGGATGTAATACACATTTTTAATTAAGTTAATAAATTATTCAATAATACTGCAATATCTTTAGAATTAATTACAAGGTATATTAATTAATTAATTTCGGCTATTATTTAAAAAAGTTATGCAGTCTATAAGTATTGCATTATTTGAATATTTTTAAACTATTAAAAAACTTTGATCATGAAAATTGATCTGTTTATTTATATTTATAAGTTCATAATCATTTACCAATTCTATTAAGAATAATTTATCATGCTTTTAAATTAAATTAATGTACTAAATAAATACTCAGATTTGTAAATAGTTGATACAAATCTGAATCGAGAAGGCAATGCAATTTAGTTTATTAATAATAAAAGAAAAAATGAATCTGTTATTTTCCATGTACAACATTCATATTAATCAAATTATAATTTTATCAAGATTAAAGGAAAAGAAGTAATTAATTTTTAAATTTTCAGCAATATCTCTTCTGTTATTCATGTTTAAATTTCTAATTATGTATTCGGAATAACAATATCAATATCAAACCACTGTGATTACGTAATTTTTTATTTAGATTTAATAAGGTTATAAAAATATTCTTGAATATAAAATAATGAAAATTTAATTATACAAAAGGAAATAAATAGTAAATATTTTATGTATGGTTGTGTCTTGTACAATATTTAAATATGTTCTTTCATTAAAAATTAAATTTCACAAGTATTCTCGTACGATGTAGCTTAAATTAAATAATCAATAAGTTATGTAATCTTTTTATAGTGATTTATATCATATTATTAAAAGAAAATATAAAAAGATTATTTATAGAAATGAAATACGCTTTTTCTCAAAGTTCATTGCATTGTTTATGTATAATTTATTATTATTCAACAAGTATGTGTATATCATGTATATTTCTTTGTATATTTAAATATACTAATTAAGAAAACAACGTAGCTTGTTAATTTCCTTTCATAAACAATGTACGATAATATATATTGTTCTGTGGTTTTAAAATATTTGACATATGTTAATTGTGTTGAAAGAATAATAAATAACATTTTAAACGATAATGTTAATTACATTAAAACACGAATTACAAATCTTTCTAAATAACGGACATTTCGTGAAAGTGTATTCATTTTCCATATATGCTAATGGAAATGTAAAAAAATGACTCAATTACGTGAACATTTTCCGTGTAGTTAAGGTATTTTCGATGATTAATCTGATTTTCGATCACATTTAAAATGTGTGCATAAATGCATGGCTGGAAATAATTTTAGTCTTCGAAGGTTGGTTGTTTTTACGCTGTACAAATAGTTGGAGATCCTATCCGAACGCTGTCCGCTATAACGAATGTCTATTTTACCTTTTTACCTTTTGCGAAGAGAAGACGCGTCCGCGAGTTTCGCGCGTTCTTGCGTTCTCGCGTTCTCGCGTTCTCGCTCGAATATACCCATAGACCAAAGAGTGCGAGAGGGGTTGGGGGGAGGGGGGGGGACAATTGGATATACGTGCGGCGAAGGAGCAGAAGCTATCGACTTCCTTGCATATTGATGGTCCGCGCAGCGACTGATTAATTATTATGCTGGAATTCTGGGGGATTGCCGGGTTCGCTCGCACTAGCCTCATGCATATTCCACAGGGAGTGAGCGACGTCTGCATACACTTCTCTCGCAACTTTGCTCGAAAGTGTAGAAGATTACGTGCGAGCACGAATCAAGTGGCGAAAGGAGTCGGTGATGGGCCATTCCTCGCGATAGGCACCAACATAGAAACAAAGGGATGACTTTTCTTTTTCCTTTCCGTTTCTATTTTTATCTTTCTTATCTTCTTGTGCACATATGCCTTTTCCGTGACTGGTATACCTGATTTCATGGCTTTTTACGAGATGCCTGCGCGTTGTTTACGATGCGATTTCACTTTCAAATCTCGGGGGCTTCCATCGAAGTAAGTAACGTTGGAAAGTCTACCTTCGTCGATAAAGCCTCGTATAAATATTTGTCTCTTGCAGTTCCGTTCGATGACACGAGCATGTGGGAGACGTCGAGACGTTTAAGAGCTAGTTGCCTTTTACTTTTCCCCAAACTCCTTTTTCCCAAGTTCCCCGCTAAGCTTACAAGTTTTACATATACATTTTATAAATATATTGTTTGTACATGGAATAAAGAGTCATGTATTTACAAACGAATTTTCCCGAAACGAAATGGTGTTTCCGTAGCACGTTGAAACGTAGGTTAACGCGAGAAGTCAAGAATACCCATTTCTCCTCTGCACTCGGCAATAATTTATTCGAATCGACTCGAACATTAATAAAGAAAGGATTTACGTATGATTCATAAAAGTTCGTTTCCACATTGTCCGTTTCAAAGAAAATCCATTTCGAATATTTTAAGCGTTCGCTTTATAGTAGCATCGTCTTGACTTTTATTTTACAATTGGACACGGTAACTGCGAGTTCCTTAGGCCAATAAAAATGATAGTAAAGCAGTATAGTTAGAAAATATCGCTGTTTCGAGGAAACCAATCAGTCGTACAAAGAAAGTCGGGGAGAAGGAGGAGAAGGAGTGAATAGAAGGTAGGTTAAAGAAGTCAACGCGACAGAAGATATTTCGCAAATGTGTAAGCGCGTAAGTGTACGTGTGTAATACGTATATGCCGCGTAATGGGTAGTCATTTAAATTTTAAATGGCTACCAGGCGGTCGACTCGCTAGCGGCGGCAAACCGTTGCACGCCCCTTCTCCTTCTCTCAGTCCATCTCCGTCCAGGCTGCACATCGGGTCAGATAGCTGTAATTCGTTGCATCCTCCGACTCTTTTTATTCCTCCTCTCTCTCTTTCTCTCGCTCCTTCGCTCCTTCTCTTCTTTTCGTCGATCTCTCTCTCTCTCTCTCTCTTTCTTTCGATGCTCTCCCGTAATTGCGACGCGTTTCACCCTGCCGCTTATTTTTCCCGGTGCAGTTGACGTTGGCGACGGATATGAATCGTCGAATGGAGGAGTCTGATACGTACTCGGTCGATGGTTCGGTATAGTCCGGTCGTTGCCGCGAAAGCTTTCAGCATCACCTAAACTCGCGGCCGAGTAATTGGTTTTCGAAACTCAAGCGGTGAGCCTCGGTATTCCTCCTCCTCCGCCTCATCCGCCTCCTCCTCCTCCTCCTCCTCCTCCTCTATCTCGTCACTCCCGAAAAACCAATATTGCGCCGTGCGGCTCTGGTCAGTGGTAAGAGCTAGTCATGCCCGAAATAATTGTCTCCGAAAGAGGATATATCGTGTAAGATACGAGTCTCGCGTGTTTCTGGCTAAAAAGTTTTTTAAATCTTTGAAGGAAACTATTAAAAGCGTTCTTTTGTACTCCGTATAAAAAACGAGTCGGATGCATTATCAAGTTTCTAGGAAAGACATAAATTTTGACCGGGCAGGAATAGTCGGATATACGCGCGCGTTGTTTAATCCTTTAAAATAACGCTTATCCGTAAATAAAATTCTCGTATAATGCATATACAATAATACAATAGGAGAAGAAAGTGCGTAGTCGGGCTGAGATACGATTATCTTATCAGAATGAATACTTTTTGGTAAAAGACAGTTTCCGCACGGAATAACAACACGATCGGTGATACGTACAAAGGAGCTAATCCGCGTGTCGGTGCGCGTTGGTAGAGTTGGAGCCAGAGTCGGAGTGTCACTCTCCATAGGCCGAGGATGGACGATATCTCCCTGCTAAGGGATTACGGCAACGGATGATCACGCGCGATAATCTCGATTGAGTGCGATGGTGTGAACGTGGCCTAACGGAGAGAGGAGGTCCATCCTCCTGTCCGGCACTGCGTTTGTGTTGGCTTGTGTGTGCACGTGCGCCCGTGCGTGTACGTGTGTGCGCGCGTGCAGCGACGAGGGCCCAGCAACAAACATGCGGTTAGACCGGTCTCGAAGAGGTTCGCTCGGAGTCTCAGCCTCGTATCGTTCATCGCGACCGCCGTTTTTCCTCTTCTCGTGCGCGTGTATAATATACCCTCGCCTTCCGTAAGTCGCGTTCGCGTTGGAAAGTCGTCGGTACGTAGAGTAAATAAGGCGCAATCCAGCTTATTTGGAGATGCGTCGTTTCCGACACTCTTGACGGGGCACTAGCAGTATACATTGCAGTATATCTGCATAGGCGTCGTCCGCTTGAGCCGTGGAGAGTCTGCTACGCTCGAGCGTATGAACTTCGGGTAGAGCCGGGGAGAGGAAACCTCCGGTATAACTGGTAACGAGCGAAGAGGCCAAGTCAGTGTCGGCTCGAACTTTCCGATAATCCGAGAGCTTCTCTCTCTCTCTCTCTCTCTCTCTCTCTCTCTGTATGTCTTTCTCTCGCCCTCTGTATTTCTATCCTTTTTCTCTTTCTCTCTCGGTCTCTCGATAGGATCTTGCAGCGTCACGCATGAGTTCGCCCTCGAGTTTCAAATTCCCTTCTTCTTTCGCTATGCTCGTGTGTATGTTAATGCACGAGTTTGTAGCGGTGTAGACCAATGCGTCTATCGTTCGGAATTTTATTACTCGTGGATGCGAGAGAGAGAAAGAGTTCATAAGATACTCATCGCGAATCTTATATTTATATGTACGAGATGTACTTACGAGGAACAAATATTTTATCTTTAGCGATGTTTTATGAATTACTTTTGCTAGAATCGTGATTAAAAGTAATAATGAAGTACAATACGTACGATTCGTAAAAGAAAAAAATGATGTATCATCCGTAACATTCGAAGGAGTATATCGTGTAATATTTTTCGTATATTTTTTATATAAATAAGTGCGATTTATCGGAGAAATATTTATGTTATGGTACTATCGAAAATATGATTTACGTAAATATTTGAAATATCGACGGCATAGTATTTAGTCGGTTATCGTTATTTAATATTACATTACATTATTCATTATGCATTTTTTACAATCTTCGGTAATATAATAAAGCATGGAGGTATTCGATAAATTTTTTCAACTAAATATTTAGTAATAAATTGATATTTTCAAAATTAAAATGATTTAATGCTATCAAAATATTACGGAATGCATCGATCGTTATAATATAAAATGTTAATCTACCACACGGTTTTATAGGTAATTCAATGTACATTATTATATTTAAAAATATACGATCGAATATGTATCTAGTCAAGTATCGAGTTTTAATGATCCTTTCACTTAAATCCAATCATTACGTTTTAATGACTCTTTTTCTCGTAAAAATTAAAAATTGCTTTTGTTAGATTTGTTATACTCGAACAATAGATATAACGTTAAAATTGAATATTTAAATATTTGGCCGGACGGTTGAAAAATGGCACACAGATGTAACTATATTTGTACACTTAAGTTTATGCATCGGCAAAAGGAAATGTGAGGCATTCATTAATTTCCGGGTATTCGGCTGAAAATAAGAGTAAGCATTCGCACGAAATGTTGTTCCATGTAAAACTGACGAAAGTGCGGCCCGATTCTTAGTTGCTGCTTCTTTTCTTTCGAAAGCTTCGAGTGACTGTTAAGAAATTTGCACGATTCATACTTGGCAGAGAGTGCTTTTACCGGAGCTTTCAATAATACCCGAGGAAACCAGCACGTAGACATGCTCGGAGGCACATATATTTTTTAGAAATGCGAAAGCTCGGTGTAGCGCAACGCGGCGTATATCGTTGTCGCGAGCGCGGGTAAAGGGGAGAGAAAAAAGGGAGCAGTAGCGGGGGAATATAAAAATGAGGTCAGGTCCCGAGTGCATAAAGAGCCTAGTGATCTCGATCTTTGGCGTTTCGCAAGAGAGCCGCTGTGTGGTGTATGCCGTCGTAGTAGCCGCCGTCGTAGCCGCCAACGAAGCCGCCGTCGTACTCCTTACCTCGATCGTTCTAATTCAGGATTCCGATCGAGGCGAGCGAGGCGAGCGAGACGAACGAGGCGTACGAGGCGAACGAGGCGAACGAGGCGAACGAGGCAAACGAGGCGAACGAGGCGAACGAGGTGCTAAGTCGTCGGTAATCCTGATCGACACGGCGAAAAGCAATCGAGGCAATGTGTCGGCGTCGTCTTCGAGGACCGCGATAAGGAAGTTTGTCGGTGACGTCGAGTCATCGGAGGCGTTCGAGAAATCGCGCGATCGCTTTTCCTCGGTTTTGGTCGCGTTCGCTCCCACGAATCGATATAACGAGAAACCCGTATATGTCGCGCTTGCATCGCCGTTTCGCACACTCGCGCTCCGCCTTTACGATACGTCGTTTCTACTTTAAAGCCTTCCCTTGGCCGGCTATCACCCCTAACCTTAACGATGCCCGATTATTTGCAGAGAGGAAAGGGCCAGCGCTGTCGCGCATAACCCCTGCAATTAATGACACTGTTATACAAGACTCGAGGAAGCTAATGCTCGAGCTTTATGCCTGCAATACCTGGATTAGGATGTATTTGTTATCTTTGAGCTAACGCCGACGAAGATACCGTAGCTCATGCCATTATGTTTTACGCTTCGAAAAATATGACCGTGTGTCCGTTGGAGCGCTTCGAAGCCGAGGCAAATGTTGCTTGCTTACGCGCTCCTTTTCACTGCTAATTTATGGCAATGCTTTATCTTTTTTCTTTTTATTTTTTCCTTTTCTTTACTTATTCTTAACTAAACGCGCAGCTTATTTTTTCGGTACAAGCGATCGCGAGTTTCATCAGTTTCTTCCACGCCTATCTGCCCATTTCGAACCGAAGAACTATCTTTTATCCGCGTACGGGTTCGGGAAAAAATTATTTTAATGCCTTATTATATGTCGGAAGTCTATAAATTCTTTATCAAACAAAGGACAATGTTTCGTTTTTAAACAATAGAAATACATCGATAGCGATTTTCACGTAATCATATTTTATAACGAGTCGATGTCTTATTGCCTAAAATTTTTGACGCGAAAGTTATTGCTAAGTCGATTATTCACTTTCTAATCTTCGATTAATTACAATTTATTTCGGTACTATCGAAAGTTAGCGTGCTAAATCTATTTCTTCTAAATATCAAAATAAAATACAATTCGATTCTCGTGAAGAGTATTTTTTGTTTCTTTGTATATTTTCTGCAAATGTATTGAGGCAATTTAAATTATTATTCAGCTATTGTCGGTAACCAAGACAGAGAAGTATTAAATCAATTTCCATACATTACTTGTTGAACATAGTGACTTAATAATTGAGTCATTGCATTTGATTCGGAGTACTTCCTTGTTACATCAAAAGAAAAAGAAAGATTATAAAATCAATTATTATCGGTGAAAAATATTTTACTTATCATTTTATTCACATTTACACAATAGAATATCGTAAACTAATAAATACTTTCGTTATTTTTATACCTTTTATTTAATTTAACTCGTAATTTTAAAGAATTTAAATCTTTAAGAATA
The DNA here is from genome assembly GCA_018907195.1 of Dolichoris vasculosae. Classification (NCBI taxonomy): domain Eukaryota; kingdom Metazoa; phylum Arthropoda; class Insecta; order Hymenoptera; family Agaonidae; genus Dolichoris; species Dolichoris vasculosae. The sequence continues at coordinate 18,335,675 of JACCHY010000005.1, read as the reverse complement.
TCTATTACATATAAGTACAATAAAATTAATTATTTAACTTACATTATGTATGATTCAAGATCAATTTATTAAACGATATAAATATAGAGAAGCTATATTTTCCGTTAGAAAATATTTTTACTCTCCAATATTTTAATTTATAGTGATAGAGATATTAGAAAATCAAATTAATAAATTATAGGATAGTTATCTTGGAATTCTTTTTTATAAAAACCTAAAAATGCGTATTGATATTATCGTTCCTGTAAATAATAATTAGGAATATATTAATAAAAAACTAATATATTAAATATTTATATATTTTTTATAATATCAAGATATTAAGAAATTAATTTTTTAATTTTATAGTTTATTAGATATTGAATCGATTAAATTAATCAGATGTAAAAATTTAAAAATTAGGCATTCGTATTAAAGACTTTCTTATAATATAATAAATATGATATACTTTAATTGAGTCGAATTTCGTAAATAGGATATAACAGTTTTATAAAAATTAATAATTCATTTATGCAGTTTTGTTGGAATGGTTACGAATAATTATGTCGTTCATTTTTTCGTTTCTTGAATTTGATCCATAACTAGATATAAAAATAAATAAATAAAATAAAATAAAATAAATTAAATTATAGTAAAGGTATAATTATTAAAATTTGTTGAAAAAAGTTTAGTTATCAAAAATTTAGCTATGAATAATCATTGTTTGAGTAGAGTAGGTTGTATGTGCAAAGTAATTCGCTTTCCTCAACTTCTCATTAGCCGTGATTTATGATCTACAACGTTTAGCCCTTTATGAATGGTCGGTAACGTTGGAAAATTATATCAAATAACCCCGCCTTAGAGTTAGTTTGTTCGTAGGTAAAATGGCCAGCAGTTAATACTCCAACAGCAGTGGACTCAATTAAAACTGCTTTTCTTTGAGTCTGCAGCTGCTGTCGAAAAGAAAACTTTTTGTCACTCACACTTCCTTTCGTCCTTCCTTTTTTTCTTCCTTTTTTTCTTCCTTTTCTCTCTCGCTACTTTTTCAGTTCTATTGCATCGTTACCCTTGGTTTAGCCTGCACTAGTGCCCACACTGCGTTCGTACCAAATAAACATTCTTTTCTTGGTGTCAGACTGGAGCGATATTTTACAACAGCTTTCAAGAGTTTTAATTATAAATCAGTCTTTTTATTATCTACGATATCGAGCTCATTATTTAAGATATTATACAAATTTATCAATTTTCGTTAAAAATAGATTTTACGTGCGCTTAACGTAAGATCTTTTCGTTTCTTTATGGATAATATTTAAATTAGTATGTGTATATTGCTTTTAACCGTAAGAAACATTTACTTATTAATTCGAGCATTGAATTAAAATACCGTGATTCATCGAGATACCCGATTCGATTCATGCAAAGCTTAATATCTGAATTTTTGTTTAGAATTAAAGAACACAATACTACTTACAGAGTGCGGAATTAGAAATATAAAGTTTTCCGGTTTTTATTAGGCCATAATCTGGCTTTGGGTGAATTCTTGGCTACACAATGTGGCAGCAACAGCATGAATAGCTGAGCACTGACTCGGTTTAGAACTATCTATCCGTATCCTAGACAAGGAGCTAATGCGATTGCCGCGCATATACACAGAGAGTATACGAGCTGGAATCGTGTATGCTATAGCTTCGCTACTATTTGTTATGGCAGTATAGCTTAACGATAGGCTTGCTGTGCCAATGAGCTACTCAAAGGGGACAACAACAACGTCGACGACGGCGACGACGGCGATGACGACGACGACGACGACGACGACGACGACTACGACGACTACGACGACGACTACGACTACGACTACGACGACGTCGACTATGGCGTTGACGGTGACGGCGATGATGATGGCGGCTTAAACCTTTGTATACGAACAAGCGAGAGGAAGAGGGTGACAGAGGGATCGAGAGAGTGAGAGAGAGAGAGAGAGAGAGAGAGCACCGATGCGGGAATGTTGATGCTCTTTCTGGGCTTGCATGGATATGCCCGTCGTTGCTATATATACCCAGTTGCTGGAAACTATTCCATTGCATTGTGCATTCCCTCTTGATTCTCAAAAGGTTAGCTGGGTGGTGAGCCAATATATGTCAATTATATTCCTTTCTCTGATCAATGATTTATTAAAGGAAATACAATATTTATCAGAGAGTATCACCTTGAATATGATCAAGAAGGGAAAATCTACTGATTGACTATCAATAGTGACTAATTTTAAACGACAAACAGAATTTAACGATTTCTGTAAAAATATTATATAGACTTTTCAATTATACGAAAATTTCATAATTTAATTAATTGATTTATAATACTTAACGAGGTTTATTTGCAGAATTAATTAAACAAAAACCTTTAAAATGATTTAAAATTTTCTACTGTTTTAATTATTAAAAAATTTTAATTATTTGTTTATATTAAATTGACGCCAATATAATTATCTTAAAAATAGAAGTTAGAATAAAAAATCTAGTTTATATATTCAGTTCTTATAATTCAAATAGCAAATTCATCTAATTTGATAAGCTAAAAATATCACTCTACATCTAATACGATAAAATTTTGATCAGCTTAAATTAGCTTGATTACCAAAGCTGTACTGAATATTGAATGTGTTTGTTCCAATATTCAATATGATAGAAGACTTGTAATCAAATTTATAAAAGTTTGCTTATATTTACAGGAATTAACCAAGACATTTTAAAAATGCATACGATATGGAAATAACGGCTTGCTTGATAAATTTGATAACTTATGCATTTTTAAATGTGCACCAAAACAAATTTCTAAATATTTTTTGCTGATATGATTCAAAAAACAAGGGACATAAAAATTTTTAATTTGCTGAGAGATCATCGTACGTGAAGTAAGAATATTTTATAATTTAAATATTGAATATTTATGGAATAATATTAAATTTCATAATATGTTTCGAACGAACAATTAATTTTAATATCTATTTTTAATTTAAAAATTAAAACATTCTCGAGTAATTTCTATTTACCAATAATAAAAATATATATTAATACTATTACCGGAAGATGATGACTTATGTAATAATTTAAAACGCCGTTACGGTTAGAAAATTTCTATCATCCAAGAAAAATTTATAATTACAGTTCAATGCAATGAAACGTTTCTTATTTTATTATAACTCTTAAATGATACTTTGTTGCAATCGGTATTATGAATGGCTATTTATCTTATTAGAATTCCTTGTATTGCATGTGCGTGTAGCTTCCGTATATGCCTTACACTAGCTGAATAAGCGGATCATTAAAGCTACACAACATTAATTCTCTTTGGAGTCTATTATATTCTGAATACCGTAAAGATTCCGCTAAGGTATAAATAAGTTAGATTTATTCCTATTTAAAATATTATATAATAAGAATTCTTAATCTTACGATTAATTTTTTTTTATAAATTTAAGTAAAACATTCATTTTTATTATTATGAATAAAAATAAAAATTATTTTATGAATTTTAATTTGATGCGATAAATATCTTTTTAATAATTCTATCATTTAATCAAATTAGTTTAATGCGTTCATTTATAATTATTTTATTATATTATTATATTATATTATATTATATTTAGAATTATTTGATAAATGCCAATTACATATATTTTAGCAGTTATATTGTATATTTATATATACATCGATATCTATCATATTATAGACAGATTTAAGAAAAATTATTAATTAATTTCTTAACATTTTTTAAAACAAAGTTTTAAGATCGAGAATGTTACATTTCTAAATGTATTTTATATTTAAGGTTTAACTTTAAAATAAATATATAAATAAATTTAATAATTTTAATCATTTATTTGATTATTATTAAATTTTAAATTACATATTAAAAAATTATTTATTTTTTAATAACTAGATAAATAAACTTAAAGTCTAATATAAATGTTATATAAATTTTTCATGTGTTACATCAATAATATAGTATGTAATAGAAATTTATTTCTTACATTAAAATATATTTAAACAAATATAATATAATATAATTGAATTTTTAATTTTTAAATTATAATAAATAGTTTATTCAGAATCCTAGTAATATTTTATATTTGAACTACCGATAATCGTTGACGAAGTATTTGATACTAAAATAATAATTTTTAAATATTGCATACATATTTTAATTAAAAATTTGCTAAAAAGATTTTTAGTAAATAATTCTAAGATTAAATAACATTAAATAACATCAGTAATATAATTTTTTATTTTTTACATATTGCTAATAAAGAAATTATATTTTAAATGTATCTAAAACCGTAATTACAAAATTACTATATAATTTAACAAACATTTCGTTAAAAAAACATATCGGTATCTTTTATCAAATCTTAATAACTATCTATATTAGATTTAATTATTTTGTATTACAGAATTATTGAATTAACCCTCAATTTAATATCTAGTTTAATATAATTAAAAAATACTTATTTAAGAAAATTAATATATTTTTATAAAAGAATAATACGATTATAATTAATAAAATCTGGTATAATTTATCGCGCATTAAAAATTAGTACTTTTAAAACTTATTCTTAATTTTCTGAAGTCTTTGCATAATCATGTCAAGATTTTTATTTCTCTCGCTTGAAAATGCGTTCGAATATTTTAAATGTAATAAAATTGAAACCATAACCGTATTCTTTATAAAAAGAAAAATGCATTTTATTCAAGTACAAGGATCGATATTTTTTCTATTTTCGTAAATGTAACATTTTTTTTAGATTCATAAATGAATACTATCCATGAACTTATGAATAATTTAACATTTTAATTAAAGAAAAACTGGTAATTCGTGATTCGATTCGAGAAATAAAATTATAATATTCGAATGAACATGGAATAACAATGAGATCTATAAGATTTCAGTATTATATATATATAATAAAGTATTAAAGTGATTTAAAAGGTACACGCTTGTTAGTTTTACCTCGATATAAAATGACCGAGCGGCGATACACTTGGTGCGTGCGAGGACTAAATATCGCTGTTAAATTTACTCCGTAAATAATATACTCGGTGACAAAAACAATCAGGCTACGCGTTTCGCTTTGTCCGATTACATAAATGCCCCGCGAATACGAATGAATCCGATTACTTGAACGAAAACGTCGACTACGCAAACTGGAAATCTAGAAGCAGAGCGAAAAATGCTCGCATAAATGAATTGTTTTGAGAAGCGCGAACGCTCGATTCGAGGCGAGTTCGAGACGAAGCCGAGCATACATTTTTCGTGGAGCGGGACGTAGAACGGGAGTACGGGAGAACGGGAGAACGGGAGAACGGGAGAAGGGTGGGAACGCGATAAAAGGACCGCGAGCTTTGCACACGATCGACGATACAGAGTTCGCGGACTATGAACGGGGGTGGCAACCCTCGACACCTTTCATCCGATGTCGTAGTCGTTGTCATCGTGGCCGCGGTTCCACAATATACTCGAGACAATGGCATTGTGCGTGATTTCCGCAGGTTGCGGGAAAGATGTAGGAGGATGGCGGCAGATGCGCGCGATAAAACAACGGGTTGAAAAGGAAAAAAGGAGGAGGAAAAAGGAGGAAAAAGGAGGAAAAAGCTCGGCACGGGTTTGACGTGCTCGCTGTTAGTTTACGGCGTCGCGTTTGATCGATGAAAATCGCCGGTACGAGGGCGCAGTCCGAGCAGCCCAGTCGGAGGTGCCAAAGATACAATCGCCAACCGCGGGAACGCGAGCACGGCATCGGGACATTTTTCAAAGGCCTATTTTGCCGCGGGTGCGCCTCCCTCCACGACCACCGTGTACTCCCCGATACGCGAGGAAATAACCTCGGATTATCCTCTAGTTCCTTGCGTTAATCAATTTGAAAATTACAGTTTATGCACTAGTTCTCGAACATAACCGTTTAAGTACCTATTTCGTACTTAGAATCTGAAGGATTGATGGCAGCGATACTTGTTGACGGTTGAGAGTATAGGGGCTTAAGTACATCGATAATGCGTGTGCATAAGTAGCGGTGGATTTAAGCGCGTTTTACTCGATTGTCTTAATTGTCGGATGGGATTGGAATTTTAAATTCATCTTGATAAACGACGTTATTAATTTTCATCTATATATTTTTAATGTTTACTCGTAATTCTTTAGATTATAAATCGCTTACAGAGTTGAAAATTTCTTATCGAAATTTTTATATAGTTATACTCAATATTAATTTCGTACTAAATACTTAAGCTTGTACAAGTGCGTAGTAACAAAAAGGTATCCTGCATACGTCGACGACAAAAGAGCCTTTTTCGATGTAATATGTTTGTCGTGAAGTATTTCTATTATAATGTAATGAAATAACGAATCAAAATCGTTTTTTGGTGTACAAAAATTAAAAAATATTTTACATTTTTCACGGAGCTTTATTAATCTTTGAGAAATAGAATTATATATATATTTTATATTTTTTAACCTTTATAAATAATCTTATTTAAAAGCCTAAATATAATTAATGATAATACATTGTTTAGAAACATATTGATTAAGATAATTAAAATTGAATTGATTATTCAAGCAATTTATTTGTACAATAAAAAAATTAATGTTCTAAATTTTAAATTTGGTTATTTTGAGAAAATAAATGAATCCTAAAAAATAATTAGTTTTTTATTAACTGCTTATTTCATATTTATATTTTATTTGAAATGGTTTATATACAAGAATATTCCATAATTTTCTTTAATTATATTTTATAATAGTAAATTTCACGGTCATAAATTTTGAAAAAATAAGTATATACGTAAATACTAATCGAGATGGAATTTAATTGCCTTGTAATTTATACTAGTAGTTTATTGTCCTTATCATACCGAAATCGAAATTCGTAACTCGAATATCCATCACGTTGAAAGATAGATCTATTTTACTTATTAAAGTATTGAAGTCTAAATTCTTATTGTAGCTAACAATCTGTAAAACCTAAACTACATTAAACATTAGTTTATACGCGATGTTTACCACAATATAGATTTATTCAGATTCTTACAAAAAATCGCTTTCTGAGAATATTTCTAATCAATTAATATATTTGTTATAAAGTATTTTCGTTACATATCTTATAAATTAAAAGATTCTTTAATATTGTTTTTATATAAGCTGTATTTTTTGTTATATTCCAACAGAAATAGTTTTAGGATTTTCAATAAAAACGGATTTGTGTACAAATTAATCGTATTCCTTGAAATGAACATTATTATCAATCTAATTAATAATAATTATCAAAAAAATTGCAATTAATTGAATAAAATGATACAGTCGGTAAACGCATAATTACATAGCATTTTAGATATAAAAATATAGCATTCTCATTATTAAGAATTAAGATTTAAATGGAAAATTATATCAAAGCTTTTTAAATACATATTAATTTTATTAATAAAATGATACTAATTTGAATTTTTATTTCATTAGTTAATATATTTTTATGTTATAATAAAAACATAAAAAAATTTCAAAAAATTGCATTTTTAATAAACATTAATTTTAGGAAAATAGTTACTTCATTTGAATATTTAGTATTGATTTATCTATTTTTATTAATACTTATTTATTATTGAATAATAATAATATATTTTTATTAATATAAAATGATTTTATCGATTTTCATTTTATATCGTCATATGTACGATGCAAGTTTTCTTAACTCAGTTATTTTAAGGTGCTATTATTTTTTAAATTTTTAATCATATAAATTTAATATAAAATTCAATTACAAAAATCTTTTAATTTTTACAATTAATTCTAAAATTTTTCTTTTTTTATATAATTATACTTTTATCTTTGGTGATGTATATAAATATATAATGTCCACTTGATTATAGATGCATAATTATTATTATAAAATAAATTAAAAATAAAAAGCGTGTCAACAAAAGTATTTATTATGTACAAGTTTGATTTATCTTGTAGTGAGTAACCTTTAATTTTATTGTGCTATTAAATGCTGTTATATTTAATTTTTTGGTTGAGGTAAAATAAAAATTTATAAAGCTTTTTTTAAAACTGATTTTTAAATTTCTAACAAAAAATATCGTATAACTATCAAATATTTTATATTAAATATGATATTTACTTTCAAAAGAATTTTATAGAAATCGTTTGTTATCAATAGTGGATTATCTTTACATCTAGAAAATATAACGATATTTATTATCATAATACTTCGGATAGTAAAAAATTGTAAAAGACGATCATATTCTTTTCATTTAATATAAAATAATAATATAATTTTATTTCGAATAAATATTTTTAATTACATATAATTACAGGAAATATTAGTAATATTATTAATATTTATTTTTATTTCTATTATTATCATCAACGTAACGAAAGTTTAAAAATCTTTTTTATAATAATAGCATTTTGAAACATCCTTCTGTCTTACATTTATAAGTTATATTCCCATATTTTACTTACTTTTAATTTTATTTTTTTTAACCATGTTCATCTAATAAGTTATAAATATTATAAAAGATACAAATAAAATATAGTAGATAAAGATTTTATATATTTATTTTCCTTTATCTAATATATTCTCTTTCGTAAATAGACCATTTTGATTCAGATTTTAATATTTTTCTGAGAAAATACATAGTCTTTCTTACAAAATAAAAAAGATTGTATCAGTTATTTTGAAATTTCGTGGATGGATTTATACTCATATTTTTATTTGAATCGAAAGAATAAAAATGTAAATCTTAAATCTTTTTATTTTATATATTAAAGTTATAAATAAGTAAATTATTGTAACAGAAGCTTATTTAAAAATTTTTCAAATATATATAGTAAATTTTTATATTATAACATTCTGAATTTTTAAGTATGTAACTTAATTTTTAAACATCAATTTTCTGATAGTATTTATGATTTATTAAAAACGATTATTATTGAACTATATAATAAGAATTTTCAGAAAATTTCTTTTCTAATATTATTAATTAAGAATATTAATAAAATATGTTTCGTAAATTAATTTCGTTGTTATATAGAATTTCATATATTAACATCTAAGAACTAATTATTTTAAGAATTAAAATTGTATGAATCATAAATATTACAGAATATTTAAAACATTACAAAGTACTATAATGTTAATAGTTGTATAAAGATATATTCTATAATATATTTAAATATATTTTTAAGATATGTAAGTTAATATTATAAATATGATTTTATATTAAAAAAGATACATTTATTTTTTCTACTACTTATTGCTAGAAAATTTTTATTTATTAGTTTTAATATTTTAGTTATATAAATACTCCAATGAAAATATAAGTGATATATAAGTACTATAGTATGAAATGTAGAATGATTAAATTTATATAATTTTTATTGTGTCGGATATAAATATTTAATTTTTGATATAATTAATTTTTATTATATCAATTCATTTGATGTTTAAATATAATTTGTAAAATATAAAATCAAAAGAAAGCATTAGTTTCTTATCATATATTAAAAATATATATTTTAAAATTCATTGTTTTGAATAAGTAAATTTTTTGTATTTTTTAATTATTCTCTATTATGAAGAGAATTATAATTTTTTTTTCAGGTATTAAATTTAAAAAATAATCAATTTGTAATAATCCTTTAACTATTTAGGAGATGTTTACGGTAAAAAATATTTAGATGTAATATATTTTTAGAATTTTTTAAATATATTTTTTGAAATTAATCCAATTCTTATTAATATCGTATTATTTATTTATTGAGTTTATTTTATCTAAATATAATATTCATTAATTATATTTTTATGTACTGGTTATATTAAACAACTATTATAATAGAAATTGTTATTTTGGAAATGGTCTATAAATTAAATAAATTCATGGAATCCATAATCATGGTAATATTAATAAAATAAATTAAGTTTTCATTATTTTTCACGTATATGAATGTACTTTGGAGAAAATGATCAAAGCATATCTCAGTTCAATGATTCGAATTTATCAGGTAATATAATTTCGAATGAAATGGCGTTAAGAGAATAAACTCATGCATATTTATTTATAAGTACTTATTATTATTGTTTTTTATAATCTAAAATATTTTTAAAAGAACAAAATGTTAAATATGTATATTTTATTAAATTCCCAATAAGAATAATAAAATATATAATAAAATATTATAAAAATCAAATTTACAATTATAATTAACTTTTATAAATTATAAATATGATTGTTAATTTTAATACATTATAATACTTTTAATACTTAACTAGAAATAAATAAAGAATTAAAAATAAGTATAAATAAGAAATAAAGTATACGTTAATCACATTTAAAGTTTAGTTTATCTTTAATGTATTGTTAAATTCTGATAAAGAAATTTTAGACATACGTAAACTGTAATTTGAACTGTTTTATACAAGCTGTAATTTTATATTAAAATAAAATGAATGTATTGTTATAAATAGGCTTTAAGTTTTATATGTAATAACTAATTTTCTATAATCGTTATACAATAAATATTTTATATTAACTTATACATATTGTTAAATTTAGCAAGATATCGATAAATTTATATTTTTATATAATTTCATAACTGAGTTGCAGTTTAGTTAATTAATAATAAAATGAAATATGTTAGCGATATAATATTTTTGTATAATTAATAATTTTATTTACTATATCAAAATTATAATAGTATTTGGATGACAATATAAAATATTATGAATGAAATAAAATAAATATAAATAAAATTTAATAACTTGTATTTGAAAATATTGATAGATTTTACATGGATAGTATTATTATTCTTATATTATTAATTTTAAACAATAATAGATATTGCAAAGTTTTCGATAATCTTTTTGTATTTCTCTTCATATATTAATTAAACAATATTTATCAATTTTTCAATCATTTTTACATTACTATTTGGCATATTTTAAAATACAAATTATTTTATAAAAAGTATTGATGTTAATTTATTTAATTGAACAAATTTATTGTTGAATTCTAAATAATAATCATGAGTCTTAAAGAATTTATTTGTCAATTAAGAAAATTAGGTCAAACTAAAAAGTATGTCTAAATGCAAAGACAGAACTCATAATTTAACTTCAAATTCAGTTATATATAAATTATTTCTTTATTTTTCGAATAGCAGATGATATAATGAAAATTTATAATATTTTTCTTAAAAATATATCAAGGTAGATTTTACCGAGGAAATGTTCATGAAAATAATTCTTTAAATTTATCTATGACATCGATCGTTGATGTCAATCATTCAAATACCGTAAGTTGAATTATAAGAGTGAATACGGCATACATAGTGATAGATCATATCAAGTGTCGATTAATAGTAGATAAGAGAATAGAATAATATTTGCGGTAAAAGTAATAAATTTTCGAAATGAGTATGCTCAAGTCATTCGGTCATGACCTACGAGATCAATCGCTCCTTCTGTATTTCAAACACGAAAGCATTGTGATAAGCGTCTATAGGAATAATTCTGATCAGATAAAGAAAAATATAAGATTACTATCGTGTAAATCAATTCATGACGTTAAAAATTAAAACCCAACAAGTGATTAGTTAAAATTAAAATTTCTAGGAGTATATGTAGTTCAGCATCCAAAATCTGTTTATTTATTTTTTCTTGTTTATAAGTTTTTTTTTATGATTACGCATCACGCGAGATTGTAATTTATTTATAGAAAATCTAGATTACGAATAATTTGTCTACCTGAAAGTGTAAGAATTTATATATAATGACTCACGAATGTCCAAATGATAATGAAATTTATACTTCGTTTATATTCACACAAGCCTGCACCCCCACACATACACACACAATATATTAGATGCATTGGAATAAACCAAGATCATTCTCTTTCTCTTTGAATTATATAAAAATTATGAGGAAACGATAATTATAATTAAAAAATAGAAAACTATTCTTTATCATAAAATATAGTAGCTTTTGAAAGTTGTCTCCAATAAATTGTATATAAATATTGTTTTCTATTAATATTGAACATTTTACTAATTTTGATTGTTATGAAAAACAAATTTAGTTTGATTTAAAATTGATTAATTGTTTTTTTCTTAAAAAAATATTATTAATAAAAACAAAATTAATTTAAACAATAATTTGTTATTTGAGTAAGTTTTATTTTATACAAATACCAATTTATTATAAATTTTTTTATATTTCAATTATATTTTTACAACTTTTTGAGAACATTCGGTTCTCTTTTAAAATTTACATGATTTCATTTACAATTGCTTTAAGGAAAGTTGAAATTTATTTTGATCAATTTAATCTGATAGAAAGAAGAATTCAAAAAGTACTAAGAAAAACTGGAAAGCTTATTAAATTATTTTCCGAGGTTTTTACCTCGACTTCCATTGCTCAGATATAATATAGTTTTCACTTTAAGACTTTACTGTGATTTCGAAAAGGTCAAAGAAAAATGGCTGTTATTTGGCCATAACAGTCTTATATCAGAATAAAAAAATAAAAGTATTAATTAAAAAATTAATGTTTAAAACTCAAACGAATGATAAATAAATTATCTTCATTAAAAAAACGACATCAATAAAAATAATATATTTTCTTTATAAATAAGGTTTTAATATACTCCTAAAAACTGAAATTTCTCCTTTGAAAATATATTTTATGTTTAAATTATTATAACTTAAAAGAACTTACAGGAAAACGTTATAATCAGGAATAAAAATACTAAATGTATACTTTTAATTATGAAAGATAAATAGTATGTCTTTGATAATATTTTATATAAAAATTGAATTTGAATAGTTTCAATTTTTTGTACGCCTTTGAATTCAGAAAATTTAAACTATTTAATAGAACTCGATGCCATACTAATTTAATTTTTCTTTTTGAATGTTTGTATTTGTATATTTGTTAAATGTGTTTTGGACTAGAATTATTCATATTTGTAAAATAAAATTTATGAATTTACTTTGAATTTTGTGTTAATGAATTAACATACAAGTCAAAATTATTACTTTTTTATTTTACTCTCTAATATATCATTCAAAATCCTCGATGTATTTACTTATACTCATAATGTTCTTCAAATAATTTTTCATACATTTTTTGTTTTTAATATTTTTTAACATGTTTGGATAAGTTTATAATACATTCATTTTTTATTTATTCTCTAAAAAATAAGAGTTTAATATTAATTAAAATGGATGTTATCTTATTTGACTTTAAATTTTAGTTTCCATATTATAATATTTTTTTCGATAAGGAAACGTTTAATTTTATATACATAAAATTGTATATAAATTAAATTATTATTACTTGAGTTTCCAGATCTAATAATATACGTATAAGGAATAATGTTAAATATCAGTAAAATTGGAAAAATGAATGATAAACTTGTTGAAATGAAATTCAGCATGAGTTTCATTTATGACCTAGATTTTACTACTTCTAACTACATATTATAAATTCAGGGAGTTTAATAAAATTTTATTAAATTATTTTTATTTTGTTGACAAATATTTTAATTGAAAATATTAGACGATTAAAACAAACAATAACTGAGTTTTAAATGTAACTTTTATATGTAAATAAATAGAATTAAAAACATTTTTGAAAACTGTATTTAATAAAAACTTTCATTGATTTGCAGTCGATTATTAACTTTGAAGATGATTAATTCGTTTTATATAATTGTTGCTTTCATTTATCGGATAAGAATAACAAACATAGTTTTCTTTCGAATATTGAGCTTTAATGTTGACCTTATCATAAATGTGTGATTAACTAGAATCAGTTCATGAGAAAGTTTATTAACAGATTGAATATTAATTTTTAATATTGAAAAGAACTGTACTTATAAAATAATACAATATTCTGTTATTAAAAAATCTATATTTATTTTGTAAATATTTAGATATTAAAATATCGAAGATAAAAACAAATATAAAAAATTCAATAGTTTTATAATAAGAACTTTTTTTCGTCAAATCGGATATAATGTATTGATGTCATGTTTTTATTATTTGTAGTTATATTTTCTATTTTTTATAAATATATTTATATAATTTTATTGTGCTTATATAAATTATAGTATTAAATATAAACATTAATATTTGGTTAACCTAATAAAATATCCATAATATTTTGTTTATTCTTGTGGAGTTTAAAATTATGATTTTAAACTCTTTAATTAAGTATTTTTTATTGAACATAAAATCTATTACCTCTTCTTCCTTCATGTTTATCGACACAATTAACCTATTTTAAATTCATTTTTAAAATATACTTTACAATCTATATTCTAGCATGCATTGGAAAATTAAAATTTATTTTTAATCTTAACGCTTACCACATTATTTCTAATGTTAGTTATTTTCTTATTTAAGTAGATATGTTTTTTGCCATGTTTCACTTTATATTTAAATATTTTTTTTATTTGAAGTTTACATTTAATAATATTTAAGTTTCTTAAATTAATTTTACTGTATGTATATTTTCTTATATAAAGTAAGCGTTTAAATTTAGAAATAATAAATGATATATTTTCGCAACTAATTGAGATTCTTATTAAATCGTCTTTTAATTTTGTATTAGACTGTTTTTATTTTTTTTAAATTACATGCATACTTATATAAGATCTTTGGTTATTGCATCAGTAAGTAAAAGTAAAAAAAAATAATTGGAATATAATTTTTATTTAAAAAATTATCAAGTTGCATGTACATATTAGTCTAAGAATATTGAAGTCTAAATATCCTTAATATTTATGTATTATTATATGAAACTATTCAAATATATAATATTATTTATTTTCATATATATATATATGTGTATATATAATTAGATGTGTTAGTTCTAGTTTAAAAGTTATTAAAATTTAGAATAAATAAAATGTTGATTTTCATAAGTAATAATGACTTTTGATGGTGACTGTTATATATTTACAAAGAGTTTTTAGTAATAAAGATTTAAAATATATTAAAAGCTGGATGATTAACCAATATTTATTTTAAATAGCAGTATTCGTTTTTTTATGAATAACATGTAATTGATATTAATAAAAATTAATATAATATTTCGAAGAGCTTTTACTTAATATTAAGTATTAACTTTCAATCAACTTATAATCAACGGAATGAGTTAAGCTTCATCACTGTTCACGTTTGTAATAAAATTTCTCATAAGTGTGCGAATGTATCCCTATAGATTTTATAAATCTTTTTTGTTACTTAGATTTCAAACTTAAATTTAACAGGTTTACGGATTTAATGTTTTTTTTAAAAGATATAAGTAGTAAATGGTAAAGTAACAGTATTTATGTAACAAATTTTATTTATTAAAAATTATATTAAGTTTATAAACATTAGATATTTATTATTAAACAATTTTCTAAATTTTTTATCAATTACGAAGCGTTATAATAAATATATGATTGAAATCGCATTGAAATATTATTATTAAAATAATATTTATATTTTACAAACACTTAATCTTAGTTAAACGTAAAATTTTATAACATATAATACGATTACTAAGACATAATACAGATTAAATTCTTTAAGTTTGTGAAGCTGCTTTCGACATATCTTTGATCGATTACATCGAAAATATTCTGTTTCTAAGGTGCAACAAAAAATACAAAAAGTCTTATATATTAGCAACTGAATTTAGTTTAAATATTTCTGAGCAGTTAAGATGAATAACATAATAACAGCTAATTAATATACAAAAAAGTATATTGTATGTAATTAAATAAAAATTTATAAAACTCTTGTATAGTTTTATATCTTTTTATTACATGAAGTAAATTTCTATATATATATATCTATTTCTTTGTACCGCTTGGTTTATCTTTATTATATGATAAAAATTTACTTTCATTGATCTATGAATTTATGAAATAAAAGTTTTTAAATACTAATAATAGTCTTTGTTCAGCATTAAACTACCAATGATTCATATTCTTTTATCATATCATTTTTTCTCACATCTTGAGTTAAAATGGTAAAGTATCGCGATGAATTTTTAAAATCTTAAAAGAGATCGTCGAATATAGATGATATAGCTTACGTAAGAATTAAATTATAAAAGCAATTAGTTTTCCCTTAAATTTTTTATATCATTTTATAGTGTTTTTGAGATGTTCGATAGAAACTAGCGCTGACAATGTTCAGAAAAAAATTGATTTACCAGAATAATTTTTTATCTTGGCGTATCTTGAGCAACGAGTCGTTATATCCTCGGGTTCCAGCGATCGAGAAAAAGTCAACAAGATGATAAAATGTTTCTGGGTTGTCGCGCAATGTAGGAAAAAGAAGAAGAGAAGAAGTAGGCGCTCGAAAAGTCCTTTATACCATGTATACGATATGTTGGTTGGAGTTGCGAGTCGAGTATGTCTTTCCTATCGCGAATCGAAAACCAAAACAACGGTGACCAAAGCTAGAGTGTCGTGGTAAAGAAAGCTTAAGCGAGGAAATCTTTTGCTCTCCCTCTCTCTCTTTCTCTCTTTCTCTCTTTCTCTCTATCCATATCTTTTTTCCAGAGGGATCTTTGGGATTCCATTGCAGGAGTCGGTTCGGATTTTATCCGCTCGGTGATATTGCACAAGGTCGGTGCTCCGGTTCGCGAAAAGCGACGCGTGCTCGACCAACGCTCGGAGAAAAAGCGACGACGGATGGGTGTTTTCCAATCCAAGCCATTCGTTATTATGTCAACGAGTGTATACGCTCGTGAAAGTTGAATTTGCGGTTTAAACGTTCTGGTGGCGAGAGGTATATATTACGTTATCCTCGGCCGATTAGCCCGACACTCGAGGGATTAAAAAGTCGAGGTGGAAGGAATTTTCCGCGCTCTTCTTCTGGTACATCGCCACGTGCGATTTATGGAGCCCGGCGTGAGCGCGTGTACGTGCGCGGGACGTAAAAGTAAGCGCCGGCTCACGTTGCGCGCGAAGAGGTCGAAGTAGGGTACGCGAGCCGATAAATCGCTGCCCGTAAAACGACGTTAAGGAAGCGAGCTTGCGTTGCACGAGCGCATTTTTTCGTGCTCGAACGCCGACGGCGCAAGACCTCGAGTGCCGTCACCTGCCACTTCACCTAAGTGACAGCCTGTTTATGGTGCGCGCGTCAAGCACCTCGAACCAATATTCTGTGGCTCTCTCACCCCGTTGCGATCCCCGCGAGAAAAAACCGAGTGGCACTTTCATCCTGCGGGAGCCTTAAAAAGCACTAATGTTGCCGTGGACGATAACGTTTTATTTTTTTTAAAGCGTGTTTGCCCGCCGAGCGAAGTAGTAGACCGCGAGCGACGCGAAGCCCGAGTAAATCATTTTTGAAGAAACCGCGGATTCGGGAGCGAGGAAAAAGTGCACACTTCGGACGAAGTGCTCTGTTTTTCTCCCGCGATTCTCCTTAACTCGCTGAAAAAAGATTGACTGTCTTACTTTCTTTAAAGAATACGTCTGCGGACGGAGAAAAATAAGAAACTTCGTTCTCGAGTTAGTTTATGTTGGATCTCAACTTGAAAAACAAAAGAAGATCCGAATGCACGACTGGCAACCGCAGCCTTACTAGAAAGGATTTTACCTCTTTTATGAACTACGTTGAATTTTTAAGCATTTGGGCTATTTCGTCGCGAGCAGAAATGTAGAATTTTTCGGTATTTGTTGATGAGAAAACGTGCAAATATTAAGTATAACTTTTTAAACATCGTATTATAGACATATATACGGGCGTTAAAATGTTTTTATTATGATTGAAATATTTTATTTATTATCGTTGAAATAGCGTTTCAGTACATGTATTAGATATATTTCTAAGCTTTTATTTACATGAATGGTATTTTAACAAAATATTTAATTTAATTTGTTTTTATTGCAGGTGAGGTACGAATACAGTTTACTAAATCTTCGTTGCACGTAAGTTTAAATTAATGTATATATAATATTCATAACGTAGTTTAATCTTCGTGAATTAACATTTTTTTAAGAAACTACAATTTTGATTCTAATTTGAAGTATTGATTTTTTCTGTATTAATATATTTTATAATTTTGAGATTTATTCGTTAGAAAAACTTAAATATTTTATATTTAAAACTAGATGTATGTACGTCTATGTGCACATATATAGATGTATATATGGAATTTAAATTCTATGTACGAGAATTAAATAATCCAAAAATAATTGAAATATTTGCTTCGAAACAATTTCTTATATTATTTACAGAAATTTACATTTAATAATTAAATAAAATCAATTTAAATTCCTATAGTTAAATATTCTAAAATGTAGCTTATGAATTTTATAATAATTTGAAGTAAAAAATAAATTATATATTTTTATTATCATGCGTCAGTCGTAATTCATAATGAAATATGTACATATCATAGTAAAAAAATCCAATATAAAGCATTGTTTGTTTCGACTAAAATAGTTTTACAGAAGATGATACGTTTATTTCAAAATGAAATTTTTAAACGATAATTTCGTAGTTACATGTAGTACTATAATCATTTTTATGGAAATTAATTAAAAAAATTTTTATATATTCATAAACTTAATTAAATATAATGTTGTACACATTCGATGATATTTCTAATTAGAATTTAACGTTTGTTGTAAAGGCATATACATTTTTTGATTAATTTATCAATATTGGTTATTACATAAAAATATGTTATTACATGAAAAATCATCTATGCTTGATATCCTCATTTTTGTAAAATAGTTTTAATCTGCTATTCGTATTATATATTATTATAATATAATATTTAGAATATTTTTGTTGTTGGCATAAAATTATCTATAAAATAGAATTCTGAATTAGAAAGATTGTAAAGGTTATATTTAGAAACTACGATTTCTCATTTTAATCATGAATATAAATAAAAAATTTTTTCATTAATTTTGAAAGTTAAAAAGATAAAAGAGTAAATGATTTTTTGAAAAATAATTTTAATAAATAAATATTTATTAATTAGTAATTATATTCAAATCAATAAATGATTAATAATATTTTTTATTTTTATCATGAATATTCAACGATAGATTTAAATTTTTAAAAAGTAGTATGAATATTTATGAAAATATGTTAACGATTGTTATATTAAATCTAAATTTTTTATAAAATTGAAATTATTAATATTAATAAATTGGAATAATTATTACGAAATATATTTATTGTGTTTAATAAATACATATAACATTAAACTCTAGTAAATACGTGAGTTTGATATCTTTATAATAATATAACAATGAGTATTGGAACAATTAAATTTTATTTCTTTTATTTTACAACATTTCTGTCGTAATAAAGTTCTGATTTTGTTTTACAAATCTTATTTTATTGTTACTTAAATGAAAGACGTTCATTTTCTATTTAAAATTTTTATTTCTTATTCGTTATTATAATAAATTATTTTGCTCTTTAATGTCGTTAGAATGAAAACACTTATGCTTTTAAATTGTTGTAAATATTATTTCAGTGTTACTATAAAAATAAAAGTATTTTATTATTTTATTGTCGTTAAAATAAAATACAGTTTTTATATTGCATAAGTAAATCATTATTTTATTTATGATAAGAAAAGTTTTATTTGCAAGTAACTCCCTTAGAATTTGAGTTAATTCGATTTTAATACAAAATTCTGTTAACGAAGTTTACTTTGTTCGAAACATTAGAATAAAAGTCTTTTTTTAATAACTTGTAAGAGATTTCTATATAATATTTGAATTATATTTTACCCATTATAAAAATTCTATTCAAGTTTACGTATGACTACAGTCATACTTTGAAAGATTATTATGCAAATACATTATTATAAGTTTTAGGATAATCAACATAAATTAGACAAAATAATATTCTTAAAATAGTTACGAGTCGTATGATTTATTCATCGGAACATTTTACGCAATTTATACTAAATACTTTTATATTACATTTACTTAAACAAACGAACCAAAATGCGCGTAGATTCGTGATACAGAAAAAAAAAGGAATCGAAAAACGTCGAAAAACTTAATCATTCGCAACAACTTTTCGAATAATTTTATTAAAAAAGATTTATCGACAATTTAAAAGTAGTTTTAAAAATGAAAACTGAAAGGAACATCTTCATTAATGATAAGGTAGATTTTGTAATTGTTATAATAGAATTCTCTCTTCTTCTTGGAAACCTCAACGAGAGAAGGAAAGGATCGCAGTGTAACATCGAAGTTTCCTCGAACATCTTAAGAAAGTTCTTTGACGCTTGGGCATCGGTAAGAAAGACTTAAGCCAACAGGAGTAGAAAGAGAAAAAAAGGCGAGCAGTCGCGCGGAAGGTTTGCATTAATTAATCCGGCAGCCGGTGAACGAGCCTTTAACAAGCCGAATGAACGGAGAGCTCCGGTCCTCTGCGCGAAAGAAAATAGAGATCTTCGTTCGGGGTCGGAATTGAATGCGCATCGCCGCGGCCAATACTTGGAAAACTCGTTACGAAAGGATGATCGGTGTCGCGAGTTTCCTCGGGTGCTCTTGCGGTGCTCGGGCTTGGCTTAACTCGACCCCCTCCTCGGTGCGAGCTGCTCGGGACTCGTTAATGCGGTCGCGCGATCGGAATTCGCCTCTCTTTTCGCCTCTCCTTTCGCCTCTCCTTTCGCCTCTCCTTTCGCCTCTCCTTTCGCCTCTCCTTTCGCTCCAATATTTTCGAGTCGATTGCTTTTTCTCGTGCGCGAGTCCCGGTACAAAGCAACCGGGAGGAAGAAAGGAGATAAAGAGAGGAGCGGGCGCTTTTTTTATACCGTTTCCCCAACTTCTCGATTATGCGCGCGGTTGCGATGCGGCATTATGTGCGCGTCGAGAAAAGAATGCGGAGGTAGTCGGTGGATGGTAGATGCTTCGGCGCGATATGCGAATTGGAGGGGGAGGAAAAGAAATAGACGAAAGAAAAAAGGAAAGGCAGTCTGGGGGATCGTCGTCATGCATCCTCTTCGAAGCGGGCAATTTATTCGCCGTACCGATTCCAGAGTCGCTGCTTTTGCATTTTTCTCTCCTTTTATCTAAACACGCGCGCGCGTGCGCACACATACGTACCAAATAATCGCGCCCGCACCCACACACTCGTCCTCTTACAGGCTTACGTTTTACTACCCGCGGATCCTTTCTCTTCTTCTTTTCGTCTTCATCCCGCGGTCCTTCGGTTCTTCTCTTCTCCTTGTTCTTTGCCAAGTGCTCATTGCAACGAGGTAATAGAAAGTTTTGTTCGATAAGGCATGCAATGAAATTTATACTCGAGCTGAAACGTACCGCGAGAGGAAAAGGAAAAGAATTTGTCGAGAGATCGATTTTATCGAGAGCTTCGGATAACGGGGAACCGACGTAGTAACACGAATTTCGCAAATTACCAGGCATTCGATATGTGCTTTGGTTTCGTGCTCGTTCGATGACTCATTTAACGATTTTCGGAATCGCGCAGCAAGAGAAAAGACGACGCGAGGACTCGTAGATTTTCAATAAGGTTCATCACCGCCGGTACGCATCGACAGCCAGTGACGCTTATCGCATTTTACGCGCTTGTAAAAATCGTTTGGAACATTTTCTCGGTCGAATGATAAAGATAAAAGCTGCGAAGAGTCGTGAGGCGAGAATCCGGGAATCGCGAGGCGTGACTGCTTTATCCAAATGTCGTCGGCGAGTGACATAAACGTCTAGCGCCTCGTAAATATCCGTATTACACAAGAGTCGGTATTACGAGTCTTCGCCGGGCATGGCTCCGACATAAAAGTTTACAAGCACCCGACTGTAAACAGCGATCGTACCGATTTTTTTGGGCCGCGCGTCGCATTGTCAACCTGCCTACGTACAGCCCATTACACTTCCGGCAAGGTGTTTTGGGGAGGGGCGACCGAGTCGAGTTTAATTTGATACAGCTCGAGAATTTATGATCGGAGAACGCGCACCGAGTCGCGGGGGCGATACGCGAGGTACCCCCCTGCCTCGCCCCCTGCCTCGCCCCTCGTCCCTCGCCCCTCGCGTCACGCTCCTCGCGCCTCTCGCCTCGCTCCTATAAAACGGCTGCTGGCCGTATTATTTACGAGCCGCACGTGCCGGGATCCCCGAGTCCGGCTTCTCACTCGATGCCGCGGTATCGCCGCGCGAGACGGATTCCCGGTCGGTTTTTCATAATTGGCCGGGCGAAGGTGTGTAGGTGTGCAGGTGCGCGGAGTCCGGGGAGGAACGAGGGAAAATTATTACGAGGCAGCGCGAGCAACGACAGCTCGGGGTGCATTCGACTGCGACCGCAAAGCCGGGGGTGGTGCGTCGTTTCGGTGTCGAGATCCGTCAGCCAATCGTAGTCGGGCAGGGCCGAGGCGCGCGCCGCTCCATTAGGCTCGCTCCGGGGGGTTCACGGGGATCTGCCTCCGTGTATTCCCGCTTTCATGATTAATGCATTCGAGGAGAACCGCGAGTCTGCTCTGCGAACTGACAGCCGTCGACTACTACTCCGTGTCGGGTTCACCCTTGATTCACCCTCCGTGTCTTGACCCGTCACCGACGAAACGTCTCTCCTCCTGCGACGTCTCTTTCGACGAGTCCAAAGGTCGACTTTGGTAATCCAACGATGAATCCACCCGCGGTTTTTTCTTTTTTTTCTTCCATTGGCTCGAGCGTCCACCGATTCAAGTTCTATCGAACTCCGATGGAATAGAAACAGGATTTGTCCTCGATAACTCGGCGTGGTTCGAGTACAACCTCGTGAAAAATAGGACGCGAAGGAGCGTTAAATCAATATTTAGTTACGGATTTCGCACGCTAATATCAACGCGAAGCATTAGTAAAATAAATGTTATGTTCCACGCCGAAAACTGTTGTAAAGCCGTTCTCGCAAAGGAAGGCACGAGTAGTATCGTGACGGAATTAATCTTTAGTGCTGTTCATTTTTAAATTTCTTTTATTTTAGTGTGACGCGTGAACATGGGAGAGCATTCTTCGTTCGCTTTAGGTATTACGAGCGTGACGAGTTAGTTTATGTCTTGCATGGATTTTCCAGAAATCATGACTGATTATTAAAGCCGTTCAAAGTCGAAAGATTCGTATGCAATTATTTAAAAAAATTTCTGCTCGTAACATTTTCAGTCTGTTTTATCAATTCGTTTGTGTCTTCTTATTTTGTAATTTTAACCGAGTGCTCGTCAACGTTCAAAATATTATGTTTTTGAAAAGAAGTGATATTTTACGCGTATCTGACTGGTAAGCGTTAATTACTTTAGTACGCAGACGTAATATATTATTAGTTCACTCGTATGATATTTAAATGCGTGAGAAAGGGTGACAGATTTGAGGTTGACAGAAAGGTTAAAATTGTTTGATATGCGGTATTTCACACTCTACACTCTATTATACACGTAAATTTATAGCTAATATGCTTGCGAAGACTGATGTTTTATGGAAGGCTATGCGATGAAACGTAATTTGTCTATTAGGTTTGGTTATCGATTCATCGTTATTTATCGACATAAATTGTATCTGCACATTTTTTCGCTATCTCTATCTCTCCCTTTTGAGTTATTTATGTATTAAACTAGGTTTAAAACTAAAAAACATTAATTTTTAAATACATAGTTTTATTATAATATAATACATTTTTTAAATACGCGAAACAAATATAACTGATATGTACATATGGAGGTAAATATGTATATTTGTGAATGGAGTACAGGTCAAACCTTGAATTTATAGAGCCTCGCTTGCAAACTTTTGCAAGTCGTACTAAATTTATCGTTGATATTAGATCTCCCACGTATCTCACTATGTCGCTATTTTGAGTGTAGTTACCGGTGAAAAAAAATTGACAAACAGCATTCTTTTCCGTAGTTTATTGTTTTAATCATCTGTCCGAGTATATAGCGTTACATAAAACATTATATAAAACCTTTGACTTTCCGTACACAGAAATTTAATTAAAGAATGAAATGCTTTATACATTTTTTGCAAAAGGTTGTGTACACATTATTTTGTTAATATGTAGATATTAAAATAAAATGTAAGTATATAAAATAAAAGACTAAGATTAAAAAGTAAATATTGCAAACAACGTTAATTTTTATTTTCCAATACATTCATTTTTTTAGTTTTATTAACACGTTGAACGTTGAATTAGCGATTATTATCGAAACTTCAATTATTATCTGTGATAACTAATAATCACATTGTACCCATAATAACGGTATAAATTAAAATTCTTGAATGAAAATGAAATTAAAAAAAAATTCTTGAAGTATACTTTCATTCTTAATAAACTAAATTTACACGGGCTAATTAATATTTTTTATTTATATTGAAAACTTGAATGCTAAACAAAAAAATTTATTTTTTAACATTTTTAAGTTTAAACATCGAATTTGTTACGAATGAAAATATGTTAATTGAAACTAAATTGAATGTATTTTAATTTATTTTTAGAAAATATATAATTTGAATGCATGCTTTCAATTCTTAATATTGTAGTTTTTTTATCAAGAATTTAAGTATAGAATTGCTTTATTTGTTTTAAAATAATTGCAAATTAACGGATAGTGTATGGCATTTTACTCAAAGACATTTTCCTAGCAAGCGTATGTACAAACACACGTACGCACACATGCGTCACGTGCACACATACATAAACGTTAATTTTACATGAAAATCAATTTAAACGGTACTAAAACTAACAAAATATAATTCTGAGTAAATACATACGTAAAAGTGACTTATTTACATATTGGAATATTGTTAGAAATATCTTATTTATTTTTGTAGATTAATTTTGCCGAGTAACGACTGCACCTCGATTAAAAAATAAATAATTGAATCGTACTTCCAAGCAATCAAGACTTTGG
Source organism: Dolichoris vasculosae (assembly GCA_018907195.1). NCBI lineage: Eukaryota > Metazoa > Arthropoda > Insecta > Hymenoptera > Agaonidae > Dolichoris > Dolichoris vasculosae. Next base: position 18,310,771 of record JACCHY010000005.1, on the reverse strand, counting down.
TTATAAATGTTTATTCCAATATTTTTTATAAGCGTTGTTTAAAACAGCCATAAACTGTAGAGAAGATTCGTAAATGGAAAAGAATGTTATTGAATTTAGTTGAAATGCCGGTTCGAATCACGTCAACCATGCGACAAAATTTATTTATCCCTCCGCATTCTCTACTATTGTTCGGCAAGCTTGGCTACCGCATGCATGATTGACACTGGGAATTTTATTTATGCTCGAAGACGAATGACATAAAGTCAGCAGGAGTAAAGGGCTCTAATCAATTTTTTCCGGTTATCGCAGCACGAGGGTCTCGCGGTAGAGACAGTGCGGATATCCGAAGTCGCGTACGTGTGTTGGTGAGTGGTCGAACGAGTCGCGTGCAAATCGCGTTGTGTTTCACGAGCGTAGCTTAGAGCACAGTTTCACGTTGTGCAAGCGCGGCACTATATCAATGAAAGCCAGACGTACTCGTTTGTACGTCTGGTAGAACGCTCGCGAAGCTCTTGAGCTTTAAAACTTTAACTTATTTATTCTGCTTCTCTAAAGAAACAATCCGAAACGCATAGTAATGTGCCTGAATGTAATGTATATGTTGTACAGGAATAATACACCGACCGAATACACCAACGGTGCAAACTTTCAACTTATGAATGTTCCGTTTGGGTTAAAACTTTTCTACTGAATATAAACCTATTAAACCCATACAGTGAGATTTTTCTAAAAGAACAGTTTTACGTTCATTTTTTTTACCATACTTACATAAATATATGTATTTGTATATATTTATTTTGAAATGTAAATCTATTGGCTTTGATACTTTAAACTAGTTTAAGCTATCCAACGTATTTGACAAGATTTTTATTACGGAACGATTATAAATATTCCTATACATTATAATCGAATAAAAATATTAATGCTTTTATTAAATTTCCTATATTATTTTGTAAATAATTTCTATCTAGTAATTAATTTTTTTATGGCATTCTTTGAGTTTTTATATTTTCCGATATCTTTATTATTTTTATTATATTAGTTTTATTTTTTCCTTCAATTTATTGAAAAATAAAATCAAATTAAATTTATAATATTTTTAAAAATAATATTATATAGAATTATTATAGTGTTAAAATTATTTTAGTAATAAAAACGTGTAACTTTCAATTCGGACCATATATTATGTAGAAATTTTATTTTAGTTATGATATTTAAAGCTTTCTAGTGTTTGAAAATACAGATATAAATATTTTTGGATAAAATTAATTTGAAAGTTAATGTGTATAATATGTAAGATTAAATTTAACAAAGAAAACAGTTTTAAAAGAAAATTTATTATAGGTTATTTAAAATTATCAATTTTGGTAAATCGGTAAAGATTTTTAAAATGATTTTATAAATGTATAAGAATTTGTATTCAGAGTTCAACATATTAATTATATAGAAGATTACGAAATTAAACAATATAAATTTAGAAGGAATAAGCAATTGTAATAATGATGAATTTAAAATATCATAACGATTTTTGTCGAGATGCAGCACTTTTTAATATTAAATAACTAATTTTGAAAATTGAATTATGAATATTTCAATGTGGAAAAAGGACAATTATTATTAGATTTAAAATATTAAAGTCAAGTAAGTGATGTATGTTATAGTTCAAGAAATAAAAATTTTTTTAATAATTAATTTTATACATCAGCTGTAATTTACTTTTTTAATTTTTTTTTCTTTATAAAATACAGGTTGATATTTCGTATCAACCTTTTCCCGTGAAATTTTATTAAGAATTTATTGAATTGAAATAAGTTTTTTTAATAGAAAAAAATATATATATTCTATCAAATAAATTATATTATTAATATACTTTTTATAAAATATTTTTCTACTCGTAAATTTCAAACATAAATTATTCATAAACATTTTTTTATATTCTTTAATCATACTCAATAAAGTGAAATATGTGAATATAAATTCATCACTAGTTATATTTTTAAATGCAATAATCTAATAGTTTCAGAAAATTTTTTGTACATTAAGAAAAAATTTAAGAAAAAGTATATTTACTAAAAAGTTTGTGAATATTTTTGACGTTTTTTACTTTATTCTAGACAAAATAAAAATTCATCTTTTATCTTTTATACTAGAAACTTTAAAATGTTTTACCTTATCCAAAGTATCTTATGTAATTTTCGAAAAGATAGTCCCTAAACAGCTTATTATATGCATTATATTTTGCTTAAAATAAAATTGATGAATATAATAAATGATGCAATCGTATAAATTTCATATAGCGCTAATTCGATGAGAATATTTGAGTGTACCGAATACGTTAAATATGCCAATGTATAAAAAAAATATTTATTATTTTAAAAATAGCATTATAAGACTTAGAATAATGATGAATTAAAATTATTTTACGATATTATATTAAAAAATTTGTATTTATTCCAATTATAGAAAATTGAAGATAATTATTTAAGTTGCTTAAGTTAAATTGTTGAAAACACCAAGAATTTTAATTGTACGTATTCCTATATTTTTTCAAGCACAATACATTTTTGAGCAACAAAAAATGCGAATAGCTCCACAAAATATAATTCAATGTTTTTCGTATGCAAAATTTCGAACAACGACCATAAAAAGCATCCAGCTTTAAGCAAAACCACCTGAAATTCTCGGTAGACAAAACGCAGGCATGGCTCGAAAGGTAGATATAGACGAAGTAGCGAATAACGGCACGGGCTAAAGGCGCTTATAAAAATTAACATACCTCGCGAATCCATCTTGCCATATTGGGGTATTACAGGCATTTTGTACTTTAGGAGGGGACAGAGAATGCAAAGAGAATCAGATAACGAGTCCTGGAGGCACTAAATATAGGGAAAAGTACAATTCCCGCACGCGGGAGTTAAAGTACAAGGCTTTCGTGGCCCTTCTCCTTTTTACACCTTCGTCGAGCTCGAGGATCTATGTAATTTACAGCTGGAGCTGCTGTCGTTTTTATCAAGTCACAAATGCCGCTACTCAGTTCTCTGCTCAGTTCGCTGCTCAGTTCGCTGCTTTGGGACACGATGAGAACGCAGCGGGAAAGAGAAACGAGTGCTCGAAATTGCTGGCAGTTGGAGCTTGCACCGTAGGATAGGCAGGAGCCACGGCTGGTGCGAAATTTCTCTTCGCCTTGAGTATTGTTATTACGCACACATCCTTAAACTTCAGCGTTATAAGGACGAAATCGTTCAAAACTTTACGTCTCTGTTTCTCTCTTTCTCTCTCTTGCACTTTTCCTTTGTCTCAGTTTATACGATGGTGTGTAAACTTTCGACACGTGTTATTTTCAAACGTAAAAGTCAAGAGCTTCTTTTCGAGCTTCGTCGTTGCTACTTTTCGTTTAAGCGATTCGTATAAATTTTATTGTAAATATGAAAATTGCACAGTGGACGAGATTCCTTGGTTTTTCCGTTGGAAGCTTTGCTCGCCGTTGCGTACGCGATTACGTTAAGATACGAGCTTAAAGTAATGTCGGAGTTCAGGCAAGAGCTCGGCAATCTTGAGGCATCCTGAGATTGTTTGCTTCGTCTTTTCCGCGAACTTTGATCCACGCAAATTCTCACGGAAAAATTTTGCTGTGATTTTTTCTTCTTTTTCTCGTCCTCTCTCTCTCTCTCTTTCTTTTTCTTTCTCACTTTTTTAAGCGAGCGGGCGCATATACACGCGCATAAACACTTTTTTCCTTTTTCGTGAGTTTTCCTTCTCCCTGCGCCCATTTTCTCCTATATTCGTTCGGGGGGCGGACGGAGATCGTCGAGCGCGAATCGCACTGCTCGAGCGCGATACCGAGATTACGGGGAAAATTTTTTCCAACACGAGCACGTTAATGTGCAATTTTATTTTCGCAAAAGGTAATTTCGCGCAATACTCGCTGGCATATAAATGCGCGAGTTGATTAGGAGAGGCCGAGCAGAAAACGCGGGAATCGTTCTCCTCCGGTAATAGAGGAAAACCATAAAAATGACAAATAAGCCAGTAGCGCTTGGAAAGCGTATTTATGGAGGTGCATCGTCGTGACGGCGCTTTCAGCGCCTGTTTCACCTCCACCCTCTTGCTTTCAATATATGATGCATCGACGAAAGAAGGGAGAGAACCGACCCCCGAAGTTGTGATAAATGACGAGAGATTTACGAGTGGACCGTGCCATGCTATTACGACTCTTCCCTCCTCGCGAATGTATGTATGTATGTATGCGTGTATACGAGCACTATATGTATACGCGTATACGAGCACGCGCTGCACTACCTATGTAGCGAATATAAAATGCAAGAGCGAGCGAGAGGTCTGATACGTAAACCGCGGAAACTTCGGATACGGCCATTCGTTCGGCTGCCGGACCGCAAATTGAGCAGTTTGTTTCGCAAGAGCGAGAAAGGAAATGACCGCTCTATCTCGAGCTGAGGCTCTATCTTTGCGCTGCATTGAGCCTATAATGGTGGAAAATTCATTTCTCTCTCTCTCTCTCTCTCTCTTTTGCTCTCTCTTTCACCTTCTCTCTTTTCGTCTCTTACATTTCTTCTCCCGTCGATAGATGGATGAATTTGCACTCGATATTTCTTCTTTGGAACCATTTATTCCTTGTCCCTCCTCCGTCTCCGCTCGTTCACGACGTTAATTTTACTTTCACGCGAGTTGAGCAATGATGCCGCGTGTGCGCTGTTAAGGGAACTCATTTAGATTAATTTTTTAAAGCGATCGATCGATAACGATCAGCTTCCCGTCGAGTTTAGAACGACGCGACTGTGCGACTGTGCGACTGTAATTTTACATTTTACACGACTATCGTAGAATTACTTTTGCGAAGAAAAAAAAATGAAAATTTTCTTCGTAAAGGCAAATATTAAAAATACCGCAACGAATAATATTTTTTAGCGTTGCTTGCACCTTTGTTTCGTTGAAAACAAGTTTGTTTTTCTCCGTTTGTTCTGTTCTATTCCTTTTTACCTGCACCAAATGCAAAGAGCTATAAACGTTATTGGGATGATATTAAAAAATTCATGCTCGACATGAATTATGTTGCATAAAGTTTTAAAGGTTTTAACTTGGAGCTACATTTTCGAGAAATTTCCGCGCATCTGAGAAAGCAAAAAATCCATTCGAGTGCTTGTAAGTTTAAATTGGCCAACTTGAGCAATTTCTTACATAACTCAAATTTTTAGTACTTTTAGTCGGTATACAAAGTAACGAGGCAAAAATGTCAAGTCCTAATTTTAACTCCTTTTCTTCTTAATCCTGTTTTTCAATGCGGAAGTACGAACACTTTGGATATATTTTCTTGGAATAAGCGCACTCAAAGGTGTATGATTAATTTTTGTTTCTGAGAATGTTCGCTTCTGCGAAGGCCATCGAGCAAATTCGCTCTCCATTATACTTGCGAGTTAAGTAGTCCGAAGCGAGGGATGGCTGGAAAAAGAGAAAAGAGGAAAACGAAAGGAAAACGGGAAAAGGAGAAAAAATATTTTGCCTCGTTTTTTCGAATGGGTCGGTCGTCCGATGTACCGGTGCTTTAAGAGTAGCGCAACTCGGATGATAGTCGTCGCGCGATAGCGATAGCAGCCGTCACCCCGCGAGGGTGCGATACGCGTACGGGGAGAGAGAGGTGACACCGCACCAGACAGACGGTATACGTATATATCGCCCGAACCAATCTTGACAGTTGTGTCATTGATCCCGTGGGAACAGCGCGACGTTTATCCCGCGTCTTCCCCCAAAAGACGTTGAATTACGTCGTGTGGGGGAAGCTGTGGAGATGTGGAGCGCCATTTTCGCTTCGCTCGTCGCTTTATTTTTTTGTGTATTTAACAACGTATACGTTTACCGCGTGGCTGCGATGCTTAATTTATTCCTCTCATCGTCGCTCGGTAACGCCGTACATTCGTCGCAGAACCGCTGTATATCTGCTTCGGACGCCGGAACAATATCCGATCGAACTCTCGAGCTTTTCGAAAATTTCAACGAGCTCCGGATAGTTAGAGAGCTTGCGTATAATCCGAGTTTGCGCCCCCAGCCACGCTACTCTTCCGAAACCTCATCCTGCGCTACTTTCGTAATCGAGAGGCACCCTGCAATTTATCTATGCCCTCCTACTCTCAATCGAAAACCATCCCGCTCGATCTTCCGTGAGAGAATTCTTCCACCCTTGCTCTTTGTTTCCTTCCTTCCTTCCTTCCTTCTTTCTTTCTTTCTTTCTTTCTTTCTTTCTTGCTTCCTCCTTCGCTCCTTATTCCCCTTGAAAATAGACTTTATCAAAGCCTTAATGAGAATTCTCCTCTCCCGAGGCCCGTCGCTCGTATCCCTCCTTTGATCTCGGGGGAGGACAGCGCGGGACTCGCCAAGTGAATTTCACGCTGCACATTTGAATTTACTTTCCTCGGGGGAGAACGGAAAGATCGGCGAGCCATCTTCAAAGAAAACTACGAGTCCTTGCACACCGTTGATTCGACTAGGTTGCGGCGAATGCAAATCCGAGCTTCGCTGCCAGCGACGAACCAGAGACGAGCCAGCAAGAGAGAAACAAAGGAAAGTTGCGTGGAGCGCCGATGGCGTGTTACCAGTCACTAGACCAGCCATTACGATTTTTATGCGACCGCCTTCGTTTTTTCGTTGGTACCCCTAACCCCCTTCGCCGTAAATATACACACCGAACACGCACGCGTACACGGGAATCGCTCGAGTTGCTCCCGAAGATCGGTCAGTGGTCGAAGATAGAGACGTTTACGATGCGGGCCGAGCTCTCTAATTATAGTCGAACGCAATATCGTGGCTCTTTTCTCCTTTTCCCCGCTCATCCTCCTCATCCTCCTCATCCTCCTCATCCTCCCTCCCACCGTGGTTCGTGTCTGGTTTCAAGGCGTGATACAGACGCAACGTCGTCCACGAATGTCTGGTGCGTTCTCGGATAATTAGCAACGCGAGCTTACCGTGAAAGCGCTGGACGCGCCGAGAGTCGAGATTATTAGTCGATAGAGAGAGAGAGAGAGAGAGAACGAAGCAGTCAATTAATTTTTAGCTTCGGCTTTTCGCTCCGAAGCTCTCGCAGGACCGTCTCGATAGCTGGTAGAACTCAAAGAGTAGAACCGGTGAGCGGTGAACGGGAGGGTGCGATTTTCCGAGACGATAGATGCAGCTTTTGCTTCGCCACCCCTCGCGGAAGCAAGTAGTTGATGCGGACGCGGATTAAGTCAAGAGGCCGGATCGTAAATCAAAAGCTGGAGCTTACAGAGCCTCGGAGCCCCAGAGCCCGCCGCTATAGATAATAACCATTTTGCGCTTCCACGGTCCTCCTTTCCTCGCCGATACCCCTCCTTACATCGACCTAAGCTCGTCGATTCGAATGCAGTCGTCGAGAGAGTCAGGAGGCTTTCCCGTTCAATTAATTTTCAGCGTATAAGGTAAATTGCGGCTTGCTCTCGATTTCGGGGATACCTTTCTCCCCAAACCCCGGTCATCTTTCCCTCTTTCGCAGTCCTTTAAACATCTTTCCTTTTTTCTTTCACCCGGTTTTCCGAATCACGAACAATCCATTGGACTTAGAGGGAACCGCGCGTTTCGTCGATCAATTAGTCCATTGTTATTTCCACCGAAGCCCCTGGTTTTCCATCGGATTTCTCGCATTCAGCAGCCTTTACATCGAACCTCGTGGGGAGTCTCGCCCAAGACTCTCGTTGGGTCGTTCCTCTTAGGCGACACAGAGGACGTAGACTCGTTCTCTCTCTGGAACACGTGTAGCGGTGGTCGCGGTACGACAACGATGACATCGAGAGGCGGCTGAGAGTGACGTGCAATTTTGTGATCCTTTCTCCTCTCTTTTATATTCTCTCGCGTACGTTCCTACGTATGTCAAAAGTTCGACGTGGATATGCGAGGCTTACGCGCTGATCTCGAGGTTGCGTGCAGATAAAAACGAGGAGTCGAACGGAATCACCGTCAACAATCGTAATAACGTTTGAATATTGCTTCAACACTATAATCTCGTTCGCCTATCATTTTCTTCTCGCCTTCTATCTTTCGTTTTAGAATAGTGGCAATTTTCATCTGTCTTGTTTGCGTTATTTGCAATTCCCTACTCGTAAAATATTCGCCGCGTCGACGATAAATAATACTTGGCGAGTGAGCGAACGAGCGGATCTCCGAGCCCTCGGCTCTTAGTACAAAATGCTGACGCGCGCGCATTTTTCCGATAGTTGGATTTACTGCACACAACAAGACAGATTATGATCTGCCTCTTTTTCTCTTCATCGCACGATGAAAAATAGAGAAGAGAAACGAAAACCTTAGAAATGTCGGGCTCCCGAGAACCGTCTGCTTTGGTAGAATCCTCCGTAAACCAAATATATCGTTTCGATTCGTCGCGGACTCTGATCCAGAGCTCGCGTAACGCGAAAGGAATAGAGAGACGTGGATAAGTTTGCGAGACTGTAGTTTTCGGTAGCTCAGTCGCGATATCACGGCGACCTGTCCACCCTTCTCCTCTCTCTTGTTTTGTCCATCCATCCATCCTCTTAATAGAGAATGTTGCAAGATTGATTTATACGTGATGCAGCAACTGCTTCTCTCTCTCTCTCTCTCTCTCTCTCTCTCTCTCTGAGACTCTCGTTTTACGGTGATGCGGGCTTCGCGCAGAAGCGAACACAACGTTGCGTATCTGCTAGAAAAACGAATGCACGTCGGGGTTAGAGACTGCGGGCGTGCAAATTTCCGTGTCGGTACATAGTTCCGGGTCTCGATGCGTTTTCACCGAGATGCGACCTTTCGTAAATCGGAGAAAGTGCCGAGAGACGCTCGATTGTGTGTACGATTATAATAGATTCGAAGAGGTATTTAAACGAGTTGCCGGCGGTTAATGAAACGAGGATACGCTCGTTGATTAAGATTCCGTGATAAATCGTTCGTTTTCTTATACACCGGCGAGCAAAAAAATTTTCGCGGAGAAAAAAAAATTCTTCGTTTTCTTTTTAATTTTTATGGACCTAACTTTTCTTTAATTTCAATATAAATAATTTCTTAAAGATCACTGTTAGATATCATTTATTAGTAATTCATGCACGAACCGAGCTCGTCCTTATAGAGATATTTAACCGTTTCGGTTTTACTTTTACGATTAAAATTCCGATGAATAATCTAGATACAAACTTTTCATTACCGAGCTGTTTTTGTTTTAATTTCATACTTTCCATCCTTGCATTGTACGATAGCGACTATCCGAAACATTGTACATTGCGATGCAGTAAAATAAAATCAAATAACGTTTTTCGTTCGCGAAATAAAATTTCATGATTCGTAATATAAAATCTTAATTAGAAATATTATTTTAAAGTCGGATAAATAACGAATACATTTATAGATACGCGAAAATGTCGATAATGGAATTCTTTTGGTACACGAATATCGATTTATCGTTGAAACGCGCAACACGCGTGTTCGAAGTTTAAGAAATCTTTGAAGCATTAAAGTATCTTTAGGCGAATCTCTAATTTATCAACGTAGATTACGTAAATAGGAGCAAAGTTTCTTGACTCACACAGTTGTAGAAATCGTGAAAGTACACACAGTCGAGTGCGCGTGTAATCCCTGTTCGTGCATGGATCGGTTTCTCAGACTGGTAAAATTGTTTCTATTTGAAGAAAACATAGAGGAGCGGAAACTTTCTTATACGAATCGAAGTACGAGGGACTTTGATCAAGCAGCAACGGTGAATAACATGCATTGTGTCTTTTGTTAAATCGTTTCAACGAAACGACGTTCGTTCGCCGCGAGAGGGTCGACGAGATCGATTCGATCGCAGCAGCGAAAGATAAGCCCGGCGCGAAAAAATGGCCATACGTTTCTCGAAAGAATTCGTTTATCCGACAAGAATGTGTACACACAATGTGTACATATAGTGTGTACACACAACCGGTACACACGATGTGTACACTCGGAAATTCACATTTGTATATGAGCCGGAAAAAAAGAGCCTCCGAGGCGCGCAAGGCAAACGTTTGCGGTAAGCCGAAAATCGCTGGCTCCGAAGACCTGTCGCGCATACGCGCATTAAGCGAAGCTCATCCGGATAGATGAGACTAGCGAGAAGGTCTAGCGGCGCATATCAAGCGATTCGCAGGCATCGCGTCTCAAGATTAATGCGTGCTCGAGCTCTCGTGGCTCGTTATATACCGACGGATAAGACGATTACGATTATTCTTTCCTCTCGGGGAGGACGAGCAGCGATCGGCGCGGGTCGACTCCCGGTTGGTTCGCCTCCGCGTCAAACTTCCGGGGTGTAGTCGGTTCTCGGGCTTTTTTGCGCTCGAGTGCTACTTTGGTCGAGGGTCGGCGCGGCAAGGAAGTCGCAGTCGAGGCGAGGCGAGTGGAGGCGAGTGGAGGCGCGCACGTATGGGGATAAACGAGCTGCACTCGGCATTAGGCCACGTGCCCGGACTTCGGACGCTCCGGCCAAATTAAGTCGAGACTGGAAGCTCGTGGATAAGGGGAGACGGAGCAGAAAGAGGCAGGCTGATACGTGCGGATTGCGCACGAAATGCGACCAGGCTTTTTCTCGACTTTCATCCCGCTTTTGCCTTTTTTTCTTCTTCTTTTTTCTTTTTCGCCTCTCGTTTTTTTTTTCTTTTATTTTTTTCCATGTAGGAGGATGGAAAGTTTTTTCGCCTCCTCTCCGTGATTTCACCGTGAAGCTTCCTTATCGGGATTTTCACTACGATAAATCTCGGGGCTGCATTTGCAGGTGACACTAACGAAGGAGGCTGGTATATAATATCGACAAATAATGCTGCTATTGCTCTCTCTCCCTCTCTCCCTCTCTCCCTCTCTCCCTCTCTCCGTATGATACACTTTCACCGTTGTCTCTTTTACTTTTTGGTGGCGTGTCTTCCACTTCAACGCTATATTTTGCGATACAATGCGTGGCGTAAGAAAACGCTACGGTAGTTTATATCTTTTAAGATTTTTTTTTCAACTTCGAATAAATATGCTTTCTCCAAGAGCTTTCACTAGCCCAAGAGAAAATGCGCAATCCTATTATATAAAATTTATTTCAAATTATAGTTCGATCTCCTATACAATCTAACTAATATTTAATATTAACTATTATTTACTAATTTCAGATGAATTTCAGTTATAATCGATAAATGCAAATTAAACTGCAAATACGCGTAATATTGACTTAATAAATGGGTTGATGTTTGCTAATATTTCTAACGATGTTTAAAAATGAAATAAGATTTGCATAAATGCGATTGGATAATTAAAAATATTTTGAATAATTTATAGCCGAGTAAATATTTGTTGGATGCGAAAAGGAGAAAAGTAAGAATCGTAATCTAGTATACTTTCCCGGTGAAGTCTTTCGTCCTAGTCTGTTTAGTAAAAAGAACAAACGAATTACAGTTAATTTTTTATTTCAAGATACATTTACGCATTCGTGCTTCCCCGCTCTTAAAAAACTCACCCGTGCAGTTTGAAAATATTTTCAACTTCGATATCGATGTCCGTCGATTACTCGTTAGTTGTACGGCTGGATAAAAAGTGTTGTCGAGCAAAGTTTTCCCTCTATATACGTATAATGGTAGAACGGGATGCCAATGCATTCGAAACGTGTGTGTAGGTCCATTCTAGCAGGCCGTGGGGACACATAGGCGAAGGTCGCGCGGAAAGTACGACTCGTTTTTCTCATCCTCGTAAATTTGCTGATCCAGCTGTGAGGAATCGAGAAAATCGCCGAAAATGTCGGAACTAGCGCTGCCAATTCGTGGGACCGACGGCTCTGATTCACAATCTTGCTGATCGGGCAAGGCTTCGCCTGAAAAATCTCCAGATCCGATAAAGGCTTCTGGCGTTTGACTCGCCGCCGACTCCTTTACTCGTATATACCAGGCGAAGGGGCACAGGCAAATTTTTCGCTTCTTCGCGTACGCGTGCAGAATCGGTGGGATAAATTCCATCGCGGGTGTGCAAGGGATCGTCGAGCTCGACTTGATCTACTCGCGCGGTCACCGCGTATTCCCTACTCGTGATTCCAATGGTTGGGGAACTTGGAGTTATAGTTGGCTCGTACGCTTGTTCTCCAAGATACGAAGAAGGAATTCCCCCGTCGGTGCTTTTCCGATAATCCGACTCAGTCTTCGCGTCGTCGCCTTCGCACAAATGCAATTAGCGCCGAGTTTGATTCTACGTCAGCCACGAAAGCGGGCGCGAGTTTGCCTCCCGTCGTTGAGTTATCTATAGTTCCTTCCTATCTTTGGCTCTTCGGATTCTCTTTTTTGGACCGATTTCTTTGATATCGCGTGAGCGTTACAGATCTGCAGTTACGTTCTTGGTACGATGTGAGAACCAACGCAGCCACGAGATTGAAATCTGAGAGCTAGAAAAATAGCCACGGACACGACAACGGCAACTTTATATCGTTATCTTAATTTTCGAATGCTTTGTTTTTGCTTTCTAGTATGAAACAATTTCAAAATAGGTTAATAAAAGCTTTTTGACTAAAAATGCGCAGAGTATTTGAATTTTAGCTCCTTCGAATAACTTTCCTCGTTTTAGAGAAAAATTTTTAAATTAAATTTAAGAATTTTAATATAATGTATGAGTTGATATTTCCAAAATAGGTATTTATCTTGTATGTACGTACTTATATATTATCGGATATTTATTTTTAAGTCTTATTTTGACACTTATTTCGAATCGAGCACAGTAGATTTGTGTTTCTTTTGAGAGTAAAACATAAGTTACTCGTTTGTATTTACAATAATCGATATTTAATTGTATTTCGAACTTAGATTTCCCTCCGTAGCTTTCACTTTAAAAGTTTCAAATGGTCGTCAAATATTTGATGATCTATAATCATCTATTATTATATTCTACTATATTCATTATCGCGTGCATTATAATTTTCGCATTATTCCAAATCAAACAGAGTGAAAGCGTGTGGATTATCTTATTTACTTTTCCTTCGTTAATCAAATCATTAGTCATGGTGGTAACACTAATGGTGTATTATTAAATATTCCATATTATTCGAGACAGCACAAATATAGTTTTAATGACTTACATTCGGGTCATGGAAGTGGCATGGTATTTTCTATAGAATTTTATGCATTATACACGGTAGAATTTCAAGATTGGGATATAACGATACAAACGACTGAACGAACGTACGACTAATTCATCGTTTCTCCCCAAACTCCAATACCACTTATATCTACAATTATTTGGCTGCACACATAGCGAAACAAATGGAAATTGAATTGTGAAATAATGAAAAATCGTGAGCAATCGAATTCGCGTCAGGCTCGCATTCGAAACGCATTGAACAGCTTTCCGTACGGGAGATTACTCGGTTGGCGGGATGCGGGGCTAAAGGGGAAGGAAAAGAATTATATGACTACGTTGACGTACATTATTTGCCTCTGATAGACATTTGTTACAAAGCTTTATATCTAAAAAACTTGGTTGGCAAATACAAAAAGACAAGAACAAAAAGACATGCGCGAATAAATAATTTTAATTGATTTTAACTATTGAATCTTTTTATTTTTCAGAGAAATACAAGAATCGTCCATTAACGTTACGAACGAATTGGATTTTACAACGGTGTACTTAAAGGTAATGTGAAACCTTGCAGACTTCATTAAACACTTTTTATTGCATTTCAAATATTCTCTACAGGTATTAAGAAACTGTCGGAATATAAATAGACTCGGAGTTATGGTAACTTTGGATTAGTTTTTGCAAATTTTACAATGTATTATATATTTCATAATTTGACGCGTAAAGTAGAAATCATTTTTGATAATTCAAAAGAATATCAGAGTTCTTGGATAGTCTACTTTAATCTTAAAAAGTTGTTAAACGAAAGCTATTATCAATTTTTCTCAAAAGTTAAGCTATTATTCCATAAAGTTTTAGAATTACATTTATATAATAAGATGTCAGAAGTTTATCATTCTTAACAACTCAAAACATCTTTCGCATAATATTTGATATTCCAGCTTATCTTGGCATTTAAACAACTTTGATGGACTTCGATATCGCTTAACGATTCTATAAATTAACTATCGTTATTTAACGAAGGCTCGAGTTTCTTGCTCTAAGGGATTTAAGAATGTTACCGCAGTTTGTCAAGTCGGCATTTTCTACGTAAGCGAATGTAAAAATTTAATCAGCAATATAATAAAGGGCAAATCGTTTCGCCTCTGATAAAAAGAGAATTCGCAGTAGTCCCTCGTAAATAAACATTCCGTTTTCATTACCCAAGTACTTGTCTCTCGTCTGTTTAGTAAAATGTCTGGCGTATATAAGCCGTACTCGCTGCAGTGGAAGCGGCAGCGGCAGAGGCAATCGTTAAAGACAGAAAGCATGCCATTGTCGTTGCCGTTACCGATGTGAGAAGCAAAGAAAAGTGCGGGCCGTATTAAAGCGGAGTGCACCGAGGATGGTTCACCGAAGAAAGTCCGAGCGTGCGGCTATTCGAGGTCGTTCATACACCGAGACTCGCGGAGCGTTATTGCGTGTACGAATCGCGGAGGAGATCCGTCTAATAACTGGTTATTAGCTCGATGCTTTGGCTTTCCTTCTTTCCGCACTCGCGCGTACCTCCGAAAATCGTCGGCTCTCGCTTTTCGCGCATATCGCAAAGGAAAATTCTTGAAAATTCAATTACTGCTTCGAGAACATATTGGATTCCTTCGCCTCCCCTTGCAACGGAGGAATGCAGCTGAAATCGAACGTGGATACACACATGTGATCGCCGCGTACTTTACCCCATGCTCTGCTTTTTCTGACATTTTATTTTTACTCGCCTTGACTCTCTCGCCGGTCTCTTCTACCCCATCTTTGTCCAAGTTCCTGCATCGAAAGCTCAAACTGCTCTTTCCTCGATGTCGCGGAATAAGCGGACAAAATAGAAAAAGAGAGGGACCGCTGAAAAAGTTATCTCCCTTAAGAGTGGGATCTGCGGAAGAAGGCTAAAAGATGAAAGGAGCTAAATCTTAGTCTATTCGATGGATGAGAAACACTCGTGTTTAAGATCGGCGAACCATGAATTTACCTTTCTTCTTTTTGTTCTCTGGAAAATATTCAAGAAATATGACGAGTGGGATAAGAGCATTGTAAAATCATTATATATAAAATGTCCAGTTTTTCAAAAGTTTTCTTCTTAATTATAACTAAATACGTTTTTAAAAAGCTAAAATAGTCTAAATATGGATGTGTCAATTAAATTGCACATATTTGCATTCCGTTTGTATTTTATTGTAATTCTTTAATCGGTAAAAATGTTGTAGTCTATAAATATTATTTATTAATGTTTAGGCGAGTTAATTTTATGATAAAGATTTATGAAATGATAAAATTTTAGTGACTAAAGTTCTAATTAAATTATTGGTACTTCAGCTATCAGCATATATCCAACCATGTAATTTTCTTATTAAATAACGATTTATATCGTAATTTGATCGTGACCTCAATTTTTAAGCAATCAATTTAGGATGCAAAAATTTGAATATATTTTGATAGTGGAAATTTTTTTTTGTAATGTAACAATTGTAGTTTCAGTTTATTTTATTTATTAAACTGTTCGCATTTGAAAATTAATATTTCAAATTATTACATTAATAAACTTACTAGATTAATTCATTATAAATAAAGGTATTATTTTAAATTATAATTATTATTGAAATAAAAATATATAATTTTTTTCAAGAAAAAATTTTTGTTTGTTTTAAAAATAAATATTAAGTGATGTCTGCATTGGATGCAATTATTTTATGCTGTATTTATGATTACAGCAACAGCATTTATAAAATTCAGCTTGAAGCAAACTTTATTTCAGAAAAGAATCTTTTTATTTATCGTTTCTGTAAAATATTATTTAAATATAAAATATGAATATGAATATCTTTCTTTGATTTTTTAAAAGTACTATATAAATAAAAAATCAGCTTCTATATCCGTGTACCTAATTTATGATAGAAATTATAAATTGAAAATATAAATTGAAAGTAAAAAAGTTGATGTTAATTATTATCTTTTAAAAGTTTTAATGTCTGAAATTAAATTATTAAAATATTATCAAAAAACTATTTTATTTTAAGTACTATAATTTTTCGCACGATCATAAATAATTATTAGTTATCATAACATTATGAATTAATAATTTGTAAAAAAAATGTTAGAACCGACATAATTTAACAATCGTATATATTGAAGTTCGATAAATAATACTTTTTTAATTTACATTTTATAAAAAACAGATAATTAATTAATAACATTGTATAGTATGACTAAATTTGATTGTATTAATTTATATTAATCTTTTATAAGCATTAAAAATATTAACTTGTTACAGAGAATATATTTTTATTTATAATTATTTGTCAGTGCATTATTTATTAACGTAAAAAAAAAAAAGTTTTTTTAAATAAACGAAATTTTTTCTAGATATATCAAAATTAAAATTGAAAAATGTATAAATTGTTTTGATCGATAAAATAAAAAAAATTTAAATAATAAATAAATATGATTAATTAGGTTTTGTTTCGAAACGTTAAGCTATTAATTTTTGATTTCTACTACATTTGGCTCTATTAATTGCCTCGACAAAGCTGAAATCGAAGCTGAAATCGAAGCTGAAATCGAAGCTGAATATCATGATATTGTGTATTAATTATTTAATAGATAGGTTTAACTATGGTTTTAGATTTATTATTGAATGATGTGATATTGATACAAAAGAATTTAGTAGTGGAATACGATCAATACCAAAGTGAGAATCAATGAAAATATTTTGAAATACGTGGTTTAGTTTTAAAAAATCAAATGTGTAATTTACTCGTAATTAACAGATGTGAATATTACAATTTTCAACGTATATAATAATAATAGTAATAATAATAATGATCTTATAAAAAATAATAGTCTTAAGTAATATTAAAAAATTATTAAGAAAATTACATTTTAAGTAAGTGTAATAAACTATAAGTCGACGTTTTCAAAAACCATATACTGACTTTAAATATAATGTATTTTTAATTCTGTTATTATATTACCCTCTACGAGTAATAATTTTCAATCTAATTTTTATCTGCAAATTTTTCTGTGTCACATGATCCTCAAAGGTGATCATCTTTAAAATGAAAAATTATTCGAACGAAATACAATTGTTTACGGATTCAAATATTTGCGAGTTAAAAGTGACGTACATATGCTGCATAAAGCTTGAACTCTGGAGGCCTCTCGAGTCATTAATGAGAGTAATGGCATCGAGGGATAATGTGAACGCAAAAGAGAGGAATTTTCTCTGGATAGCAAAGAGTCGGATAGATAGAATGAAAGAGAGAGAGAGAGAGAAGGAGAGAAGGAGAGGGAGAGGAAAGGAGATATAAAGCGAAAGGTAGTAGTCTCTTGGAATTAGAGAGCTGTATCGCAAATGTCGCTCTCTTGGTTTGTACAGTTCAGAGTCGTGTAATGGCGCGCGTTTAGTTTTCAGTCCGCTGAACCTTCGTGGAGGATCAGACAATAATGTGAGCGGGATTCACAGCCCCGCAGATTATTATCTGCGCATGATGGCATCGATAAGATGACGACTGTGAACTGATGTACTTTCTTCTGTATTTCTCTACTCTTCTCTTTCAGTTGCTTTTTGCAAATGACAGACACGAATAATGAGATTTTTATTTGCAAGTTACTAGAAGGCTAATCAAAAGAACATTTTATCGAAGCTTTAATCTATATTTCAAAATATGGAGATAATTAAAAATCGTTATTTAATTTTTATAATAAGAAGTGTATCAAAGCAGAATATACCGATAAATTTATACCTACCGTATATTTTGTGAAATAAATGTGTTCTGCACATTCAGATATTATTTTTGACGTATTTTATAAAAAATTGTATCAAAGAAAATAAATATAACTGAATTTGTATTTATTTCTACTAGAAAACATTTTAAAATAATATTCTAAGTAATATTATATTATGGTTTTTTTCGAATAATTTTTAAATTATTAATTTTTAATAAACTCAGTTTCAATTGAAAATTATTTAATTGAAAACATCAAGAGATCATCGATGGGAAATTTGTATTTTCGCTATTGACGATAAACTTATTAAAATATATTTATCATAAATCTGTCGAAAATAATATTTATGTGAAAACGATTTTGTAAAATATTGAATTTATAAGCAATATACAGATTGATATTATAATGATAGTTTTAAAAAATTATTGTTAATAACGCTAAATAATTTTGATATAAACACGACTTTGAGATAAAAATCAATATTATTTGAATAGACGATGAAGTTATATTACTGTAAGTTACGTATGTTGTAATACATTAAATAATAAATTACCATTAAAAGAAATATCCGTTTAGAAGCAAAATGAGAAATTCTTACATGGACCCTACATTCTTACTGCGCGATAATAATAAATTTAACAGGAAGTTAATTTAAAATAAATTTCAAAAACTTTCGAATTAGTCGGTAAAGAAGAGATCTTTACTTTTCATATGCATACTGCTGTATAAATTCTAAAGTAATAAAATTTGTATCAAATGAAAATATATATTGTATTCATAATAAGAATTACTTTTTATCAATAAATTTGCATTTTAATTAAATTAATATTTTTCTTGTTCTTAACTATGTTTATTAATAATTGAGTAAAAAATTTTTCTTCTCGTCGATGCGTAGATTAAAATTGAAGATTAGATTGTTAAAATAAAGACTATAAAAATAAATAAATTAAAGAGGTTCCGTAGATCTCGACTTGTACGAAATAGATAGGCACTCCTCTCTTTTCTCGCATGCCACTGACTACAATCCATGCCGTTGCATTACTTAAAGATATTTGTAAATTTCTTTTGTTTTTCTCGTATAAATGTATTAGTTTTAATATTTTTTATTTTTGTATCGTTTTTTAAATAAATAAATAATTTTTCTTTTGTTAATATCCTTATATTTTATTCTAAAATGGTGGTACCATGAATTTATTTTTATAAAAATATATTTTATAAAAATGTTCCGTGCGAAGGTAAAACTTTGAAAGTAAATTTTCAACAATCTTAGAGTGAAGTGATTTAAAATTTTAAGAACGTGAAACGCTATTGACCTCATTCCAAAACCTGTTTAAAGCTTTATGTCACCGAAGAAGTTTTGAAGAAAAACAATCAAAATCTTACAGATTTTTTGTACAAAGACATTTGGAATATAGCGAATTCATATTAGTTATTATTATAAAAACGACGAGTTACAAAAAATCAAACATTTATTATAAGAAGATATTGTTTTAATTGGTTAGAGTTGTGATGTAAGTTAAAGTAATAAAAGAACATTAGGTGAAGAATAAAAGCAGATAATTGGATAAAAGTATCGAATACTAATATATAATAATATACGATGGTAATACGAACGTTGGAAAATTATCGCTAATAATATTTTTAAGTCGCTTACAAAATTTTTTAGTCCAGCAAAAGTACAAGGTACTTTGTGTAATAACAGGTAAGCGATAAAATTGACTGCATTACCAGTAATGAATTCTGAAATGACACGTCCAAGGTTTACTATTCTCGTGGAATTCGATGATGATTTTTTACAAGAAAATGGTATCTACGGGCTAAAAATTGTACTCCGTTCTAATTTTTTTAATACAGACATTTTTTAATATAATTACTTCTTAAGACATCTAAAGAGCTACGATAGAATAGTTGGTTTTCTCGCGGTCCAAGAATTTTGCTTTCAGTCGTTGATCGTCGTCGCTCTCCGTGAGCCATTATACAGCTATTATACGAGGGAGAGCTCATTACGAAGATCTGCAGCAGTGCAGCGTGTCCTTCGTTCGCTTGTCGTCAAAGAGAGGGAGAGAGAAGGAGAGAAAGAGAGAAAGCAAAAGGAATAGAAGCGCGCTGTTCCCGAGGAAAGGAAGGTCGATGTGCACGGGATGAAATTGCGCCGCGTTGAGGCCATGCTATTCCCAGCTTCTGCAGCCGAGGTTCTCATTGTGCGTAAGCTTCAAACGGTCCAATCTTTCGCGTAATACAAAAGCCCTCGAACAAGACCTGCAAAGACGTTCGCGTCACCAATTAAGAAAATAAAATGTGTACACTCGAAGCCTGTCGTTTAGTTTTTATTATTCTTGTTGCGATAACGAAACAAAGTCTGGATAACTCGAACAATTATAACGGAAACTTCCAAATCGGCGATTCGATTCTAGCCTTCCGCTTTTTTTTGCAGGTGATTGTCACAGCCCATTGCTTTCGTTCTGGGTAAGGATTTTTCGATTCGCGTCGACGTCGAATTCAAATAATCGATTAACGCGTTACGCGCTTGAACGCAATTTAATTACCAGGGGGTACGGAAAACTCGATACAAGAGCTTGATCTATGGGTACTTTGAGTATATGAAAGCAAGAGAGAGAGAGAGAGAGAGAGACAAGTACGAGTGCCATTGGAAGCGAACGTCACGAGGATTGAGTTAAATTGGTAAACGATCCTCCAACCGTACACATCGCGAAGGCTCAGCGAATCAAAGTTATCATCTCGGCGAAATTATTATCATTTCGTTAAATACGTATTGCTTATAAAAATTGAACAGCCAGGCTAATTTACTTACCGCCGAGGAAATTGTCACGCAGATATTCACGCACGGAAAAATAAAGCAAAGGGTGAAAGGTTTGTACGGGAAATTGCTCGTCTACTCGTGGCAAAAGCCTCGGCCTGCGTCGATGTTGGGAACCACCCGTCCAAGTTTATTGGCTTGCGCGCAATGGCAATTTATGGCTGTGCTTAATTACGCGGTAGTCGCTAATGGAGCCGAGACGTCGTGTTTAATTCAAAGAGACGGTGCTTCGGCAGAGTTAAATGAAACGGGACCGAAGCTTCTCTCCGCAGTTCGTTTCAAAGGTTCGAGCTACGTGCGCCACGTCAAACAGCCAATGACGTACGTCTGCGTTATCGAGCTTGATTTAATTTCTACCTTTTGGACTTCCGAGCTTTCGATCACAATGGATGATCACGGTACGCGTGATGTTGAAATCGTCGGCTTTTTCTAATTCACTGCTTCGGCTTGACCAACTTCGTTACATATACAACCAAGAACAATTGAAAAGTTCCAGATATCCCAGATAAATATTATGATTTCTTTGCGTCAATTTTCTAGTTGTTTTATCAATCTCGGCGACAGACCTGCAACTGTGCCAGAATCAACAACTTTTTAAGTCTAATAATATCATGCTATTATTTTCTTTCTGTCAATTTTCCGCTTTCCTTTAACATGAAATGTTAGTTTAACAAATACACAATTACTTTACTAATGACAAACTAAAAATTTTTAATAATAAAATACTTGACTATATTCTTTGGAATATAGAAGTAATTTGGGTGTACTTTACATTTTACATTAATTTTTGTATTATCAATCCTTTTTTTTAATTAAATGTAGTTACTACGCGAATACAAATAATTTTTCATTTCTTTATTATATTACTTTGCTGCTTGCATTTATACTAAATGTGTCGCCTTTTAGTTTTACATGATACCGGAAATTTAAATTCTGTATAAAATTAATTTCTAAAGATAATTACATTTTTTATAATGACGCTCTTGGAAAAAGTAATATGTATTTCTTTGAGTGCTCTGCAACTTATCGGATAGTACGCAGATAAATATACTGCGATATCAATAGAATAATAAAATGGTAAATATACTATATTCGATTGATAAAAATTTTACAAATACAACATAATCAAAGGGCATTTTTGAATATTTACTTTAGTAGAAAAAAATTTGTTTTTTATATAAGTAGATATATAAATCCATAATAATTATACAACAGAATAAGGTTGGTTTTTTATGCTTTCTAATTTAAATAGTAAACATTATAAAGTTCTATAATTACATAACATGTATTTAAAAAAAAATTAGTACTTGGGCATGCAAATACTATATACAATTAAAGAAAGACTCTTTAGAATTAGTTCAACTCCTTCAGAAAATAAAGAAGTAGTTCTTGCTTTCGAATTTTCTCAAGCATGAACATATAAAAATAAATTAATATTCAGAAACTTTGTAATATTTCTATAAATTATAAATTTTAAGCTTTCATGATAATTTGAATAAGTATTCATGATTTTTGAATTCCAGACGTATATTTATTATTCGTAACCGACTTTTCATGAACTTCAATGCTCACGAAATATCGACTTTAACTTGACTATTTGCGACTTAAATTACAACAATTATACCTACTTATTTAGTATACAATTTGTAACTTTTTTCAGCGTAATTTTTATTGAATATTTTTTAAAATTTAAAAAGGAAAATGATCATCTGTAAATATTATATTTTGTGTTAAAATATTTTGTGTCATTCGAATTATTTGATTATATGAAAAATTAAAAAACTTATGATTACAAAATAAGTTATTTAATCACTATCGAATGAAAAACAATATTTAAATATCAAACTTTTATGTGTAACTTATATTCTTTATTCTCTTCTCTTAAAGGAACAAATTTTCTTTCAAACGCGTTACTTACATTCTTCAAGCTATATTTGTTCTAAGGACAAGAATTTTCTCCGATTTTTAAAAATAGATATTTCAATCATAAATTTTTTAAAAATTATCGTTAATATTTACGTATTTATTATACATTTGATTATGTATTAATAGACAATATATTTTTTTATATTTTTAATTTTATTTATAATCTTTACGATTTATATTTTTAAAATATTTAAAATTTAGAACTACTAATTTTGATATTAAACAAGTTATATTATATTTTATCTTCTTAGATAAACAATAATATCGCGAAATTTAAATTCTTTTTTTGATTAAGTTAAATAATGTTTTATTTGTTATAATTTATTAATTAGTTTTATAATTAAATGTTTTATTTAATGGATTGTACGAAGTTTATGTATTAAAGCTTAATTAAACAGAATATTTTCAGTTATAATATTTTTATAATTTTTATGTAATTTATTACGTTTTATTATAATATATAATTTATAATTATTAAAACTGGAACTTTAACATCAACCATATTTAAAATAAATTGGCTTATTTCAAACTTAAAGTATTAGAACATTTTTAATAAATTTATTGTACAGATATTTTATACATTGAAAAAATTTTATTATTTAAAAGTTAGATCGATCGAGTAATTATCTGTACTTAAACAAGTTCTATTTAATTTTTATTTTTCTTAATATCTTGTAAAATCATTATTATGGATCATAATTCCCATCTAGTGGTTTAATTATAATTATACATTTTTATCTTGTAATATAATTCTTTGCATAATTGTATAATTTTAAGTTAAATATAAAAAATAAATAACATTTTACGTTTGATCTTTTGAAAATATATGATAATTATAAATATTATATTTAAACATAATTTAGTAAATATTGAAAAGATTTTAAATTTTATAATAATAGTACAACTTTTGATCCATTAAGATCAAGATAAAGTAGATTTATTTTAAAACTTGATTAATAATCATATGCGAGCGATAAAATTACTTTATATGCATATATACTTCTTTATGGTATCTACGTGTTTTACCCACTTAAATAAAATATGAAATATATAATAATGTATATACCTAAAAATATATATATATATTTTTAAAGTAAGAATAATTAGTAAAAATAAATTTCTATTAGAGTAATTTAACGTGAATGAAATAACAATATTTAAATTAAAATAAATTAGAACGATTGATAATTCTTATATAGGTCTCATTGTTTTTTTTTAACCAAAATTATTTATCAATAACGAATCTATCTTGTAAGCATTCAACAAAAGAAATATGTAAGATTCTTACTTTTACAATGGCTCAATCGATAATAAAATATAATAATATGATGGTTTAAAAATAAAAAGTATCGGAACTATTATTGAAAATCGTAATTACAAAGTTAAGTCTACTCCTTAGTGGTTTAGTACCTCTTAGAAATATAGAACTACTGTGAAACTGCAAAAGAAGTGAAACGCGGTCTGCACGAGTCCAGTCTATTCTCCAAGGATCCGAAGAGCTGGAACGAAGACGTACATATGTGCGGAGACGTTAGGTCGCGAAATGGGGATATGGTAGGAAAAAGCGAAAAATGAAACGGACTGAAAGGACGAAAGGAAAAGCGAACGAAAGAACGAGATTAATGTCTCCATTCGACACGGTTCAAGTTTTCATCTTGCCGATATAGATTGTGTGTGAGAGGTGGCCAAAGGGGTTGTTGGCCAAAGTGGAGGGAGAGGGGATAACGACAAACCCTTTCGCGTTTCCGGCACGAGCCCGTAAATAACGCGACGCGACGCTTCTCGCGGCTGGATACGTTTCAATTTTTCACGAAGTTCCTGCTCATCAATCTCTTCTACGGCATGATACATGATACCAGCAGACGTTGTAGATGTGCGAGTTCCCGATGCTCTAAAGCTATTGCTGGGTTGTTGTTTTTTTTACGTCCACGCTCTTATCCTCTGCTTCGTTTACCTAATATATGATAATTAAAAAGCACCGCTTTCTGGTCATTTGTTACTTCTACCAACCAATGTATACAGTTCACCGGTTTTACAATCATTTTTATTAGCGTTTTGTTCCATTTCATTTATCGCACGGTTTTACAACTACTGTAGAACTCAAAACTTATAAATGCACTTGTTGTTTCAATATTCTTTGAAAGTATACGTAATCACTTCGTGCATTAGTATAGTCTATCGTAAATAAATTGCTGATGAATTGATTCGATAATCTATATAAATCAATGTCACTTAACTCAAAATAATTGATTCTTAAAATAATTTATAAGTTTTTAGGATAAAAATATTTTATGATAATTATTTTTATTATACTTAATCATTTCAACTTATTATAAAGATAAAAGTGTGTTTATAGTAAACGTATTTCTGGAATTTTAACGAGGGATAACAAAATTTAATTCGTGTTTAAAGTGAATTACAACGATTTCAAAAGAATAATACGAAATTAAAATATTCGATTTCTGTAATATAATATACATTCGACTAATATAATTGAATAATTTACTTATTATTGATTCCACGGAAGACATTAAATATTTATTTTTTTTATTTCGAAATTTATTAAAAAACGAATGCAATAAAGTTAAGATAATTTTCTTCTTATTATAAAATTATTTCCTTAAAGATGATATCAACATTATAAATTATAGTTAACAGAATAAAGCAATAAAACTTAATTCAATTAATAGATTACAATTATAAGCTTTTATACATTACAAACTCTTCTTATAGATCTATTCTAGTTTATAAAACAATAGAAATCATTTAATGAGATTTTACTAATTCAGTTCCAACTATTTTAGTTTCGGTTAATTTTAAATTTCATCGTTCATTAATTTTATTTCATTATATTGCTGCTTTGAAATATAATTCATTTAGAAATGATGAATTAATTTGACGAAAATACATTATTTTCGTGCAAAAAAAAGAAAATTTTTTTACACAATCAATTGAGAATATTTCCGTATAAATTATTGATTAAGAGGTAAATAGGCAATTAATGGTTTCAAAATGAATCGCTAATCAATCATTAAATTGCATTACATAAAATGCTTTATACTATATTTTGAGTAAAAAAAATGCTATTATAATTTTTAATATTAAATTATACTTGTATAAATTACTTAAACTGTATAAACACTTATTAACATTTTGCATGATGAGGTAAAACTCATAATTTTATTCGTGTATAGTGTAAACTATAATTTACTTACGAGACATCATATAAGTAATTTCGTGACAATTAAACAACATATAAAATACAAAGTATCTATTTACTTTTTACAAAATTGTAATATAAAATTTTTGTTTTAAACAATCAAAAATATCAAAAACATATTCATTAAGTAGTTAAAAAACTTAAAAATTATCACAACCCAAATGTACAGACTTAAAACAGTTGATATAAATTAAAATATTATTTTAAAATATATTCTTCTATTTAATGATTATTATTTAAATTTATGAAGTTTACATACGAAATAACGGAAAAATAAATAAATAAATAAATTTACATATTTGTTTCATATGTAAATTTTTCTTTCATTAAGAAGCGAATTTTAAAATTTTTTAATATTTTCTACTAATGTAGTCTTTTGAAAAGAAGATTAATAACAATAATTAATTTTCAACATTTTTCTTTTATTAAACGACTTAGTATTTATATTGTTACTTTTCAAAATAAATTATGTAATTAATTTATATTAGTTTTTGTAATTCCTTTGTCAGTATAACTTCTGAAACGAGTTTCTGATCTTGATACTGATAAAAAGTTTATTACGTAATAAAGGAAGGAAGATAATTAAAACGTTGATTACTGTGAACACTCTTTAATTAATAGTGCTACTATTATAATATTAAAATAATGTAAGATTTACGATTATAAACTTTTATTGATTATCGAGTAGGAAGAAACAAAAAATTTTTTTACCAACTAATTCGACAGTTTTCTTTTTTTTACGAAACCGATGCGGCTTGAAATTAAAATTCATAGGAATAAATTCGTTCGGTAGAAATTCATGGTAGATCGAAGCATTTTTTTATTACAATTCTTAACAAATATTGTACTATTGCGTATTTTATTATGCAGTAGTATCGCGGTAAAGCTTACCGTGACGAATAATAAATTTTTTACCAACAGTAGTAGAGCATCGAGAAAAACATTTGTACGACCCAAAGAAAACTTTCCATTGGTGTACGCAAAATATTGTTTTTATTTAAAGATACTTTTATTGCATTTTCTAAAGGTTTTATAGAGTCGGTGGACCAAAAGAGAAATAAAACTTTATTTTCTAAAAGAAGATAAATTTTTTAACGTATCGAATACCAAAAGAGCGATTTTCTTGGAAATATAGAAATAAATTTGTCGCGAGGCAAGTGCAAATAATATAATCGAATGTAAAGGGACGGAAGACACGACCGAGCGTAAAAACACAATTTTTCTCGCAATTTAGGGAAGCTCCGGGAGACTCTGGGAGACTCTGGGAGACTCCGAGACACTCCGGGACACTCCGGGACACTCCAGGGAAGTCGGGCAAACGATGTAAATAAGCAATGGTAGAACATCGAAATATCGCGAGCCGACGATTACCGTCGCTCCCCAGCTTTATTCATTCGATAGAGCCTAATGCGCAAAACGTGTACGGAAATCGGCGTCCCGGTCATTATTTATGATGGATGGTTCGGTCGAAACGTCGGAATATAGAACAGGAAAAAGAAGGAAAGTGAAGTCGCGAGCTGTCGTCTTTGAGATAAGTGTCCTTATCGAGGTAAGTTCGCGCTCCTCCAAGTTGGTTGGTACGCCGCCGAGCGCCGAACGTAGGAAAGGACGCGTCGGCGGTGGCGTCGATAGAGTTACAGGGGCGCTCGATAGGCGACCGCGCGTGAAAAGTTTCGACAACAGAGAGGCGAATATTCATAAAGTTGTCCTGCGACTCGGCCGGGATCGTTGAGCTCGCGCAATTCCTCCTCGCGCAGGCGCACCCGAGGTCGGAGCTGCGAAGGAAAGAGCGCGATCGTAAACGCGAAATCGCGTCGGAGGCCGTCACTCGGAAAGCTTTTTTTGTTCGCGCACTCGCATTTTATACGGCGACATAACCGTATATCAATAACGCGGATCTGATTTCATGCCGGCGATCCTTTACTTTTGTTTGGCGCACCCAGAGCCTGTGTATTCGACAATGCTCGCGAGGGGCGGCCGAGTGCGGAGCCCTCGTAAAATCGACCATCGGAATATCGGATTCTCGTGCTCGGTGCTCGTTTGCGATAGATTCGATTGGTGGAATTATTTCTTCCTGCCTTGGCGGGCATAGCTGTACACGTCGGATGCTCGGCACCGCTCGCGCTTTCGCCGGGAGAGGAATATTTCTAGTTGTTTTGCCAAGGGAAAACCGCGTTCGCTTGATTTTCAGAGCGAATTTCGCCGGAGGCTGCACCGCGACAAACGGAATATCCTTTGAATTTTCATTACCTGTACCTATAGGCAACGCGCAAAAAGCTCGACCCGAAGGAGCTGGAGTTCGAGGTATCAGATATCTTTTTAATCTTTTGTTAGATGTGCATTTCCAGTGATGAAGCGAATCGAGAGGCAAAAGTTTACTTTGCCTGGGATATTGAATAATGTCAAGTATAAAAGTTTCTCGTCTTCTCTTTCTCGCTCTCTCTCTCTCTCTCTGTCCGTCTCTTTCTTACTTCCTTCCTTGCTCGCTGCGCATCTCGAATTTGCGTGCATGAATATCCACGTTTCTCGAGTGCTACACTCCTATTCCGCTGTTCCACTGGTTTTTGAGGAAACTCGTCATTTAACTTCTTAACGAAAGTCGCGACTTTTCTCGTTCTCCTTTTTCTTTCTAAGGCATATTTCAATTAATTAAATTCTTATTCTTTGCGATTCTTCAAACAAATTCTTGCGTATTGTACAATTCTTTCTTTCTTTCTTTCTTTCTTTCTTTCTTTCTAACTTTGCAGTGCATCGCACGAAACGTGTATTCGTATTCCTTTTCCTCGAGTCGGAGCTAACTTTTCAAGCTACAACTTCAATATTCAGTTATAATGTTAGAGTAAATATCGTGCCTTAATTTAACTATCGGAACAAGTAAAATTCTACGGGAGTACTTAGAAAACTCGCAAAATCGAATGCGTGCAGACGATTCGCTTTTATTTAGTTTCTATTATACGAATGCATCGTCGGTTATGCATGACTTTTGAACTTTAAATTTCCATGCATTTGTTTAATGTGTTTTAAAATATTTAAAATACAGGGTTTCCGTAATAATTTTTCAACCAATGAAAACGAAATCGTGGATGAAGTTTTACTTTGGCATCGTTAAATTCAACGACTACGATTGTTTATTACTTAAGTTCCGGTGTAGTTAGTTACGGAATCGGTGAAAAATTGTAAAGTTATTCGTGGAAATAAGTCGAGTGTAATAACGTAATTCCGAGTCAATAAACATCGATGCATTCGAGATTCCCTCTTCTCTCTTTTTTAATTAAGACTAAAAGTTATCGTTAATCATTAAAACGTCGCTTATAGGCAGGTTTGTTAAACTCGTAAAATGTTTACAAAATGAAATATAGATTGTACATTTATCGCGTGTATGCGCGTATACGTGAGAAAGAAAAAAAGAAAGAGAGAAGAACAGCTCTAACAAGCGCATATGTATACGCAGACGCGTCGGTTATCGGTTATCATATTACTGCAATACTCGTAGATAATAATTTTAGCTTTCCGCAAAATCATTCAAAATTATCTTATCGATAAAATATATGATTGATCGAAATTCCGAATAAAAATATATACATATTTTCGTGAGAAACAAGCCTTCTTTGATAAATTATCCGTTATGGAATGGTAAAATAAATCACCTTGACCTCGCAACTTTCATTTTAACGATGCTGCTCGGATGCTTAGTAATTAATAACATTGCAGCGGGTACAATGAATCGCCGAGTCCTTTTCAATTCATAAAAGTCTCTCCTTTAGACTTAGGAAATAGCCTTGCATACAATGCGGTAGCAGAAAGGTTATATTTTTCAGGCCATTAGCAGGAACTGGCTCGTTATCGGTGAGGGCATCGATACATATTCAGTTGGCGGCTGGCGGTTGGTGGCCGGTGGTTGGCGGCCGGTGGTTGGCGGCCGGTGGTTGGCGGCTGGCTAACTTTGCGCTTTCCTTCTATCCTCGAGGAGGTATACGCTCGGAAGCTCGTTAGCGCTCGTCCAAGGAACGACGTCTCGGATTCGCGAACGCGAAAAGCCAGAGGAAGAAGCCAACTAGACGCGAGTTGGAATTTCGGAGGGAGTCGAACAACCGCTCGGCTCGCATGCAGGGGTCACCCCGAGGCGAGCGTTCACCGAGAAGAAAACGCCGATCGAGCGAACGGGTCTCGATACGCCCGCGCGAATGCCGAGAGTTGCGTAATTTGTGCACCGGCGAAGAATAGATACAGCCGAGGCACCTTTCGCGAAAAGGTCGCTTGCCTCGTTCGTCTCGCTCGTTTCGCTCGTCTCGCTCGTCTCTCTTGCTCCGGTCGCCTCGCGGCCTCGCTCGTCGATCGCGAATCCGTGTCTCGGATGCTCGCGAGTCGCGCACAACGCGCGCGTTATATGTAGGGCGAGTGACGAAACGGGCTAAATGAAAAGTTTGACGTAGACGGCGAAGACTGCGAATGCAATCGGAAAGTTGGTGCGGCTACCGCCGAGTCGCATACGGGACGCGCGGCTATATAATGGGGCAAATGGCCTGGGCACGGAGCCGAGAGCTCGTTAGCCTGTACAGGAAACTGGCACAGCTGCATCGCGCGGATGTACGGCCACGAGACTCTTGGGGAGAATCTCGGCAGTTTCAAAGATGCTGCTGTCCGAGTTTCGAGTCCGGAGTAGGTGTCTTCCGTTCCTCGGTTCGATCGAAGTTTCGACCCTGACGCCGCGACAATGGCGACGGCTATTACCCCCACTTCCTCCCCCCTCCCCATCCCCATCATCCACACTCACTAGCTCACTCTTCCTCTCCCTCTCTCTCTCCTCTTCGTTCTTCCGTTCCTTCTTCGGTGTTCGGTCCCAATTAAAGTGAGCCATTGGTTTACCGACCGATTAGTCGACTGCTCGATATTACCAACGCTTCTACACATATCTACTCCTCTGTACTCTGCGCGTTGTTTTCTTATCTATTGTAATTTACTCGAATTTAAGGTTATTGGCTCCGAGAGAAAAAATATCGATATTTTTTTGCTTTGTATAAAATTGATGGGATAACATACCATTTACATTCTTGTTTAATGAAATATCACAAATTAAGATTGAGCGAAGAATTTTATAACTTTTTACGCGTAGAAAAATGTTTTCGATGATTAACTTGCTTTTTAAAAAAAGATACAAAGAATTTCTTATTGCGTATCTCGATAAGTGTATGGATGAGTGGATTTAATAACATTTTTCTCTCTGTTTCAGTTTTATGTAACTAATTAAATAGAAATGCGTAACCTTTTTTTTATCTATTGAATTTAATTGTCGTATAAAACAAACATTTACCGTAAATTACATATAGATACTTAATAAAGTTTTAAGATTTCATAAACTTGATTACCTGTAAAAGAAAATTCATCTTTTAATATTTTACTCTTTCTAGCAATCGATACTTTATATTTTTTGAAATATTATACGATTCTGAATAGAAAATATTCAATCCTTTCATAAATGTTAATTATTTTAAAATGTAAATATAGATAAAAATTTTAATTAACGTAACATTTGAAATTTCAAAATTCTTTTTACGAGTTTCTATAATAAATGGCAACATTTTTAACAAATTCATAAAATTAGAAACTGATGCTTAATTTTATTATTCTCATCTTGAGTGATACTTTGACATCAAAATTACTTTATAATTAAATTACTTTGTACTTTCTTAGTTAATGATAAACGAGAGTGTCAAAAAAGAATAATTTATGTAATTGTATTACACGAACTCAATCATTATAAAATAAGTTTGTAATATTTAATTTTTCATTATTCATCGAGTCAAGATAAAAAGAAATCCATTTAAATTATTAAGCGAGGCGGTTTCCTTTCGTCGAAAAAAATAATTTTAACAATAATTAACATAATGACAAGGGTAACAACAACAATAATAATTATAATAATAATAACAAGAACAATAAAGGTGACGACGATGATTAAATTTTATGCTTATCGTAGGTCGTCCATTATCCGGCTAGGATAACTTTGAATATCCACAAATAATACGGAAAGCAATGATTACAGTTTAATTAAAGCTAATTAGCTACATTTAATAGGATTCGTTATCAATTTTAAGATTAGTAACGTAATTCAAGCTAATTAAGCATGAACGAGTCTGGTTTTGTGCGAGAACGCATGATTAAGCCCTTAGAATAGTAATTAGTATCAATTTTAGGTGTGACCATTGGCGAGGGTCGCCTCGGCTCCCGTTTCGTGACGCATGAAAAGGTTCTGTCGGCTGGTGGTTGGACTCGCGCCGATGCTTCGCGTTCGCTCGCGATCGATACTCGCTCTAAGCACACGAGCCTTCGGCGGAAGCGCAATCGATGAGACTCCGGAAACCGTTATTTGTCCATCACAGAGCTGCATTGGAGCGCGCACCCGGACAAGCGAGGCTACAGAGCTTTTATCAAGGGACTCTAAAATTAGCGCGGCCTCGAATGGATTTGCGCGCTCCATAAAGTTTCGTTCGACGCTCGAGGATCGCCCTGGAGGGTAGAAGTCGCGTCGGCATTATCGCGTCCTCGGGTCTCGGGCTCTTCCGCGTTTACAACTCGCCCGAGTTTAACGACGGCTGCGGCGTCGCTTCGCTCCGCGGATTATTCGCGACTCCGAAGCTCCGGGAAGCCTTACGTCGAAGCCCGCGAGCCTATAACTCCAAGGTGGGACGCACCGACGGCGCCGCGACGTCGATCATTAGTCCCGCGTTAAATCACCCGTGGGTATTCCCGTGCTGCAGGAGGATTATACGGATATCGCGGACGTACGCGCTTTAGTTTATACCGGCGACTTTCTTTCCTGCGCTTATCTTTATGCCCGCTCTTTTTAAGTAAACGCTCGCGTGAAAGTATAAAATGCCGTGCGCTCGCTTTTACAATTTTCATTTTAGCTAACTTTTTCTCTCCACCGCTCTTTTCTCTTTTCCTCTTCTACCTTTTCACCCTGAATAAATGAAAATTTAACCAAAACTTTTTTCTAAAATTCCATATTCATAGATTATTCAAACGTATTTGTTGGAAATACTTTGACTAAGTCTTAACTTTCTACGAAATAAGGAAAATTGTTTATATAACTTGTCACGAAAGACGGAAAGACTTTGAGGGTAGTCATTTTAGTTCGCACGTTCATAAGAATATGTTTAGAGTTAGAACGATCTTTTCTATTTTCATTGTTTGTTGTACTTTAAGATCATTGTGTAAACATGAGTCTCTCGCTATATTCGAGAACCTTTTTCATATTAAACTCTTGAAAAGACGTTTGATTACATCAGAAACTTGTGTTGATACTTTTTTTTTAAATTGTACGAAGACGATACTCTTTCATCATTTTAAAATTGTCATTTCACTGATGTTTTTCTTAGTCTGTCATGGAATTAAACATTATTGTGGGTTACGGATAAAAAAATTAAAATTTTTTAAGAATATTTTGATAAATCACTATCGAATATATATTCCTTTTAGATATTATTTTACAATAGAATTCTAAATTTTTACATAAAATATGTCGTGCTATGTATGTCTATAAAAAACAATTTATCTAGAAATTAATTTTACCTTGAAATATTAATTAAATTCTTTACTGCTACATCGAAAAAAATTTCTTGATAAAATTTATCTTGCGAACAGGGAATGTGAAACATTATGTCATTTCAAGAGATGGTAGAATAATAATTTATATCACGTTTCGCGGTAAAATTCTCATACTATTAGATGAAATTTTCTGCTTAATTATTCAGTTTTACAAAAATTTTTTCTAATAATTTTTTTTTGAAAATTCTTTATCTATGGTTAAATAGTTGATACATAAAAAAGTCCAAAAAATTGTACCTACGTTTTTCAATACTTTGGTATTTAACACCAATAATATTCAATTTATATTTGAAAAGTAAATTAAAACGTTGGAAATTTATAAAATTTTTTATATGGTAGAATAATAAATATTTTTTAGATGATAGGTGATATATGATATATGATATATGATATATGATATATGATATATGATATGGCTATTTTAATTACTACCTTTATTTAAATATCTGAGATTAATCTGTAAAATTTCTCAATTAAATTAAATTTTACTGGATATGCATAAGGTTATACGTGATAAATTATATATGTATCTCTGAATGAAATAGTTATATTTACTCGCTATGTTATTTTATACATATTCCTTAATAAGATAATTTAATAGTATTATTGAATATTAATAAGATATTCTATAACAGTTTTTTTTTCTTATATTATTGTTCATTAAAACTGTGAATTATTAAGTGATTGTCTACGGTAAAAAGTTGAATGAATTTATATACAATTATTCTTTGCGATTCTTTGCGCAAAAAAAGGTTTTTCTTCCAATTATTAATGAATTGTTTATTAATAAAGTTAAACATTAATCGTAAATCTAAATATAAGTTGTATCGATTTATACTGTCATTAATTTATCGATACAAAATAGATTGAATTTACTTGAATTTTAAAATTAAAGCTATATTATAAAATTAGAGTTTTGCTTCGTACAAGATGTTATACTATAAAATTGATTATATAGTATTGACTTATTTATCGTCTCGTAAAATTCTTATAAATACCGCTATCAATTAAAATACTACGCATAAGATATAATTATACTTTTTTATATATTGTTTCTCGATTATATTTCCTGTAACACGTATTTTTTACATTACTTTTCAACATATTACTATAAGATTGTTCGTGCTTTAAGACGAGATTAAATAGATAGTAAGATGTAGAATATTTTAGAAGAGAAATTTAAAAAATATACATTTGTTAAATTTGGATAGATTCTTTACAAAAAAAATTGGGTTTAAAATAAGTTTACCTATAGATTAGTGGTGAGAAGTGCATGAATCGTAAGAAAGCGCACAAAGAACGTCTAGAGTCTCACTGGAGTAGGCATTCGAATTTAGGAAGTATAATCGTATGCATAGCATTCGAGACATTTACATTGTTAGCTTTAAAATTTGCCGCGATTGTAAAGAGCGACCTTTCAATGTTTTCCTTTTTTGCGCATACATACCTAGAAGAAATCGCGTTATGGTAGCACGCAAAGTAGACGGAACGAGCATATTTAAGGAGAGCGAACTGCACCACTGTACTCATATATCTATGCTCGCGTTGCTTGTTCAGCTGGTGTGTTGACACTGCCAACGTAAAG
Source organism: Dolichoris vasculosae (assembly GCA_018907195.1). Lineage (NCBI taxonomy): Eukaryota > Metazoa > Arthropoda > Insecta > Hymenoptera > Agaonidae > Dolichoris > Dolichoris vasculosae. Next base: position 18,275,782 of record JACCHY010000005.1, on the reverse strand, counting down.
TTCACACACACGGACGTTTTTGCCCTTTCGCCTCGAGGTTGCACTCACACAAAGGCACTTATCGTCGTTCGGTGCAATCCCTCTGTGGTAGAAACGGTGGAACCGTTTTCAAGTGCTTCGTGAATATATGTACAGGCAGGGCGCGTGTCCTTACTTACCCAATCTTTTGCTTTTTCCGTGTACGCCCCCGCGAAAAGCCTTTACGCAGCATCTCTCCATTATGCGGACCCGCGCGTTTTTTGGCCTCGATCCAAAAATTTCCGACAGTCCCTTTTTCTGCTTTCGTACAACAACGGGGTTGGGTCCTGTCGGGATCCGTTCCGCTTGCTTTCGTTAGATGAACTACTAATGGAGTCAACGGTGCTTTTCCATTGGTCAGCGTTGGAGCCGAACCCGGAACAAGATGCTTTGCTGAGTCGGCGAAATATTTTGTCGAATCGACGAATTTAGAGTTATATTTTCGATGTAATCCATTCGTTTTTAAATTTCAGGTGGATGACATTTCTTCTGTCTTTTTTGAAACTGTTCTGTAATGAATTTATAATTCGAACGATATCGGTAATAAATTACCTACGTCAAAATATGTACTTTATTTCAATGATATCGAAGGTGATTTTCTTGTCCACCTTGCTCAATAATTTGCTTGTGAGTTTTATTAACGTTGTTTTATAACAAAATTGATCTACGTACTAATGATTATATGATAAAGAAAATATTTAATACATCAACAATCGAATAGAAATAGGAAATATGATAAAGGTTTATTGTTATAATTTATTACAGGTTCCGGCTATTCTAATTCGTTTATTTAAAGATCGCTTTCAATTTTGTTATCTTTAATTAAATGTTTTATCTTGTGCTTTATATCTATATTCTTATAATAAACTAATTTATCAAATAAAAAATCGTCCTTGCTTTTAATGAATTGATAAATATATATGTATGTATTAAGTAAATAGAAATTTTAAATAAATGTTAATGCTGCATAACATATTTAAAAATAAATTTTTTGACTTTATGGTAAACAGCTCTGAATTTGATATTGAAAACAAAAAAATTTATTGGGAAATTTTCTATAATTATGAAAGTACATTTTAAAGCAAAAATTGTCATAAGTAAATTCAAAATTGAACTTTCCAAAAATTTGAAAATATAATAATAAATTAATAAAATATTTCTTACAGTTGGGTAATAAAGCTTATTTTTAATACCTCCAGGCAAAAATCCTCAAAATAAAAAAGTAACATGGAATACTCGATTTGTCGGTATTAGATCGAATTTTATTTTTATTTATTGAAAAATATTATAGGATATTAAATAATAAAATATTTTTTCATTTTTAGTTAAAATTTTTCATTTGTTAAAGAAACCATATTTAAGGTAAATTAGAAGTACGTATCTTAAATAATTTTAACGAATATTTAGATCAGTTATTGCATCGGTTATTTTATGGTACCAAATACTGTTCCTATAATATATATATCATATATATAATAAGGAAATGACTCATAATATTGTTTACTCGTGCTTTTAACACGGTTAATGGACTATTTTAATAGATTTCCAAAATAATCGAAACATGGTCTTTCATGAGAATGTAGTATAAAGCTTCCTCGGTTATTACAGTTTTATTATAGTATTTGTTCGTGGATCTTTTAGCTTATACTATTGTACTTCCTTCTTAAATGTATAAACAAGAAAAGAAAAAAAATGATAGCATAATTCACTGCGTCCCAATATATTATTTGCCATTCTACTCTGATTGATAATACACAGTTCTGTTATCGCTTGTATCTAGGATCAATTAAATGTCTGTACTTAAATTAATATTAATGTGTCTGTCTAAAATATGATATATCGAACCTTTTATAATTTTTTAATATAAATTTTCTGTGCTACATCATTTATAAGTATAAAATTTTTTTTGTAGTTTATATATTTACTTGTTTATTATTCTACCCTAATCTATTAATACAGTAGTTATAGATTTATCGAATAAAATACATGAATAAGAAATATATTTAAAACAAACAGATGAATATCAAATGCATCTTGTTACATTGTATTATAGAATTAATTAAGTGCATCGTTTGATTTAACTGTATAATTTTTTAAAACAAGTAGAATAAGAATAAATAGTTTAATTGCCTTTCGCATATCGTATCGTATGTCATAATGAATCCCCAGAAAGTGTAAAGTTAATAATATTTTTCATAGTTTTTATTATATTTTTATACAGATTTATGACATAGAGATCATAATACTTAGACGTTAAAAGTGCTTTTACACACTACTGCGATAAATTATACGTTATGGAATGCTTGGTAGATGTAACAAATCTAATCATACATCCAAAGGAGGAATTAACAAACATTTTTTCACGTAATAGTTGCAGCGGTAACCGCTCTCGAATTAAGCGTTGTTTTCATAAGATGCGCTAATGAAACGGAATGATACTGGTCCATCGATATAATTGCAACGGGACTACGGCGATACAGGATTTTGCGCAAATGTAGTTGCAGCCCGTCGCCAATCGCAACCGCACGTTTTCCCTTCCTTTACTTATTTAATTAACATTCGTTGTTACCGTGCAACGAGCGATGCGGAATATTGCAGTTTAATCCCATGTCCCACGAGAGTCGTTGCCGTTGTGCTCCTGCGGTGCGCACATAATTTCCACCTACATTTAGGACTTAGACGAGACGAAAGCCGAAGGAATGGATGAAAATTTTTGAACCGCGTCCTTACATACCGCTTTATTATCTTTATTATTATTTTCTGCAACACCTTTTAAAACACTACGCCATCATAAAGTTTTGTCGACGATGAGTTTTAAACTTGTGCATTGCATTTTATATAATTCGACTTTTTTCTAGCGCCGGTAATCGCTGCGTAATTACCGGTTGATTGCAAAATTAAAAAATTACGATCGTAAAATAGTAGTATTGCAATATCTTTGTAACATATGTTCGAAAATATGATAATGAGCGTAACACCGCTAGTGGGCAAGTCTGTAAAAAATTAAAATTAAACGACAATGTTTAGAAAGTTTAGTTGGATTTTGGGTTGCACGACCTTTCGATCTTTGTAATATACAGTCATTCGGTGAGCGCTCATTACTTCGGAGTCATGGCTTGTGCCTTCGCAGCGTTGCTTCATCAGTTGTGTACGACTCATCACCCAACGACCGTGGAAAGAGATTCCACAACTTTCACAATTGATGAAGCGTGTCTCGACTATGTTTGCGAATGTCTCTGTCTACGAGAATTCCGTAAAAATCAATGTGGTACAGCGCTTAAAATATGGTTCGATGCTCCACGAGTATTGTTTGTTCCTGTGAATAGTTTCTCGATATAACAATAACGTTTTTAAAAGATTCGATGAAGAATGAGTCGCGACTATCGTCTCGGATGCACCGATCATATCTCTACTATTGCTTCATAGCGAATCGATAAAAAAATTGTCAGTCCAATATTGGTATGATTGGTTTCGCTGAAATCATTGAAATAAATTTAAAGTATTCAACTAGAGTTTGATTTTACACTGTGATTGATTATGTTCATTCGGTTATAAAAAATGTCGTTGGACTATGAATCGTCAATAATTTATTAACCAATTTGAAATGTATTAAAAACAATATAATACGAAATCATCTTTTATTCAATTTATTCTTGATATCCATTATCAATTGCATAAGAGAAAATAAAAATGAATTTATATAAATTTTGAACTCGGTACTAATTTGTATAGATGATTTGGTAGTAAAATTAATGTGATTGAAAGTGTAAACTTCTTCAAACTAAAAACATCGTCTTAAATATAAAATTAAGCGTATAACAAATACTAAGATAATTTAAAATTTTGAAATAAGTTCTTTGATAAAGTAAATAATTATATAATACAATGGAGCAATAATAGTATAAATCATATAACTAGGAAATTGCAACAAAATTATACTGCAAAAATTAGCGTTTCTACTCTTTCAGAAAATTCTTGAAGTTTTTATTAATAATATACAATTTGAAAGTTAGAATTGATAAACGCAGAATATTATTGTTAGTTTTCTACCGATATAAAAATTAATTCGTATTAAATATAAAAAAAAAATTTCAAGAGTTAAAAAATGAAATGTACAGAAAAAAATTTGAAGAAAAATAAATTAAAGATAGCGTGGAATCTAGGAAATTACATAATAATAACATAGAGAAACTCTGTACTTTATTAAATATACTTTACTGTAAAGATAATTAAATTACGCAAAATAAGATGGTCGAAATATGTAGTTTGAGTATGAAAGAAAAGTATAGTATACAGACTTTCATTAAGAAAGCCGGAAAAGACTTTCAGGCAGATTAAGATTGAGCTGTAAGACAATATTAAATTAAACTTATGAGAAGTAAGCTATGAACAAATACTCTTCGTAAAGCTAACTTCAAATAGAGAATACAAGGAGCAACGGCACTCTGATGATAATATGATAATAAACGTTTGATTTCATCTCATCGATTAAATAATATTAATAATTAAAATTACGATCATGTAACATAAACGTATGAAATACATTTGATTAAGTTAATGCACGAAACGTCGTACATAATTTAACATTGAGTATTAATACGTTAAGTTTTTTATTCGATCATAAATTAAAAATTTTTCCTTAATAAAGAAAAGTATTAAAAATGATTTATGAGGTATTTGCTTAGCAATTATCACACTGAAAAAGTAATATAAAGAATTTTTAAAAGTTTTTACCAATTATTGAGTTATAATCTTAAAGAATATCGATTCAAACTACTAAAAACAATGTTGTACGTGCTTATAATAATTAGGATCATAATTATAACTGTAAATATAAAGACATGCTGCTTACATTATCCAGACTATGCTAATAAGTACTTACAAAAGTTTGAATGACAAAGTTTAAATAGACGCTTGCTTATACGTGAAATAGGTTTTAGTCGACTCTAATATGTATGGTAATACTTATTCAAATACATATTTTAAGTGAAAAATCATGCACAGGCATAAAAATATCCTTATATTAATTAAAAAATATCGAATTTGTGAGATCGAGCGTGATTTAGAAGGTAAAGATAATCGAAAGATTGCTCGTAAGATTGTTGGTAAGATTGTTGGTAAAATTGTTGGTAAGATTGCTGGTAAGATTGCTCGAAAGATTGCTCGTAAGATTGCTAATAAATGACTTTATTAGTTGGATATTATTAATTCTGTAGCATTATCGGAATGGTTTGCTATTATCGACACTTTTGTCAGTTGTACATCCATTATTATAATTACTTTTCCCCAATACAGATCTCCATTGTAAGTGGCAGGAAGTACGGTTCGCGACCCAACTCCGAATAAAAATTTGCCATGAAAAAAATGAACATGAGCGTTGTAACTTATGGATGCGACAGAGCTCTTTGAAGGCGGCCGTGTTAAAAAAGAAGAAAAAAGAAGAAAAAAGAAGAAAAAAAAGCAAAGCAAAGAGGGAGAGAAAGAGTCTTTGATAGAACGACGAGTTACCGAATGCCTCGGGCTCCTCTCTCTTTCCCTCTTTTATCTACTCTCGGCCTTCCTTCTTTCTCTTACGGTCTTTCGCGCGATCGGAGTCATGTGCCTTGTGCCTACTCGCGCGCTCATCGTCGGCGCGTTCGCACAAAGTGTTTCGAAAGTATGCCGCCGAAAGGTCAACCTTTGCCTCCGCGCCCTCTCCATCGTCGTCGTCGTCGTCGTCGACTCCGGTTGAACGTTTCTCGTTTCTCGCGGCGCCAACGTTGCTACGCTCGATATATTGTATAATCCGACTGGATACCACGCGAACACGGGAATACACCGTTGCATACACCGATGCACTTGCACAGTGTGTTGTGTGCTTTAATGAGCAGACGAACTCGGGTAGTCTTCCCTGAATATCCTGCAAAGATTCCAAAGATCGCGTGCTGGTGCTAACCGACTCGAGAAATCCCGATTAACTTGAAAACTTGAAAACGCTCGTAAACGAGTATAGCACCCTCATTTTATACGTATGATGATTCAACTCACAGGCTTAAATGCCTTTTAAGGAGTGAAACTTCGAAACTTACACTTACTTCCAATCAGAGAGGACTCGATGAGTTTTTTGTTATTAAATAGCTGAAAAATATAAGTAAACATGCACTTAAAATCTAAATTTCCGATACTTACTAAATAAGTCAGAAAGATGTTGGATTCTTCAAAAAAATCAAATTATTTCTAATTGCCTCGATTTAATCTGTTTTGTTTTATGCAGAGAAATAAAATTGTTGATTACTCGAGTTGCTTTCTAATTCAACTTTATTCGCTACGAGTAGACAAATTGAATGTAAATATTTATTATCAAATTGAAGAAAGTAATTTCGTATCTTGGTAAATTAAAAAGCAATTGATCTAGTAATAAAATTAATTTGATGCGGTATTTTTTTGGCTAAAGGAAGTAAAATTTTATCGTCATAGTTCTAAAAGCTGTAGTAATTGAATAATCGCGTTATATTTAAAGGTAAAAACAAGTATAAAAATAATAAATATTATATGCATTTAACTATCAAAATTTATATTTCTTCGTTGTTCTATAAAATATTCCTTGCGTTAATTTCTCATTTAAAATCTGAAATTTATGACTGTTCTATAAAAAAGCAGAATGTTTTTCATTTTTAGACCCTCAATGACCGGACAGGAGTATTTAATTTGCTCTTGTTTTATTTTTGTATATTCTTCTGAATAATATATGTAAATGACTTAAAATTAATTGCGTACTCAATAATGTATAAGATAATTCATACAAATATTTTGTGATGGCAATTTTTTCACTTTTTTCCCTTTATTTTATTTTTAATTTATCATTAATCATATATTTACTAACCTGATGATATTATTTTTAAATAAACTAAAACAATATAAATAATAACATATACTTTTTTTTATAAAAATCATATTCGACTTATCAAATAGATATAAATGTAAATAAACTTTCTCGTTATTTCTATCGAAATTTTTAAATGTAAATTAATAACTGCGTTAAATAAAAGAAATGATGTATAAACATTAGAAACGGTAAAAAATAACGCGCAGTATATATTTAACAAAAAATAAGGCAAAATCCTTGTACCGAATAATTTTAATTATAGATTTTAATTTGAAATGAACTGCAATATGTTTCGAAAATTTAGTTCGTTATTCAAACAAAAATATAAATATTTTACTTTGCTTATAATCATATCTTCGCACCTGAAAAAACACTGAATTTAAATTACGTCAATGTATTTTTTAGATTTTTTTAATAAAAATATTTTTAGCTTTAATTAAATTATATTGTTAGTTAATTTTTATGCATGAAATTTTAATTAAAGTAAAATAAAACATAATGTTTCATTAAATTAAAAGCAAATTTTTAATTATTCGTCTACCATATTTAATCGACCACTTTCATTAATTTGTCTCGTCTATTTATGAAATTTTCCTTATGATAAACTAGAAATCCACCGTGATTTATCTTTTACTGTATACAATGAAATTAATGTATACAATATACCTGAATAAAAATTTACGATCGTTGAAACAAGTGAAAACATTACTAATTTAAAAAAGAGCTAAGTTTTTTAACTTTAATTGTGCATCACTAATACATACGTTTATTAAAATTTATCGCGTTAAAAGTTACCTCGTATATTTCAAAATAAGATTCCCTTGGTAGAAAGAATTGCAATTTTATAATATTAATAAACTAACTTTTTATTGGAAAGCATTCTCCGTACTTACGTATACATGTACAGAAAAAATTTATAAGAATCGCTTTAATAGCTTTCAAAGAACTTTATTTATATAGAAGAAAAAACTTTCTATGATAAACATATGTTAACCGAATAAAATAGGGTTAATATATAATATTCGAGTAAACATGAAATCCTCACAAAGCGATCTTATCCGACCAATAAACCCAATTTAATAAACCAAGTTTCGCTTTGACATCTGTCTTCATTCTCCCGTTTCGCTTATTCCCTAAGAAAGAGACTTTCTCGAGTGTAGAGACATCATTAATTTCATTTTGACTTACAAAATTACATTCTCTATATTACAGACTTATGTTTCTTATTAGGCTCCTTTTGTTTTCTTTCTTAAAAAGAAAATTAATCAAAGCTCGGACTTTAAATGAGCAAAGAACGTTCTAACAAGTTGCAAAGTTTAATTAGAAAAGTAAAGTATACAAACGATAAGATTTTGACAAAACATAGTCTTGTATTGAATAAAAATTACGAGCTTTTTAACGCATAGATAAATACACAGTATATCTGAATTAGTCATAAAAGCTGTGTGGTTTCGGCTTCGAATATTAAATTTTACAACGCTCAAGCTTTACGGCGTACTCAATTAACACGAAAAGGTTCACAGGCGTAGAGTGTTTTCTTTTTCTTTCTCGCTTTACAGCAAGAAAATAAATATCTCATTTTATTTTCACCACAGTCGTAACTTCTTCTGTTCACCCCCTCCTCACGCTAAACTGTAACCGGTGTGCAATAGCGTACTACATTCGAGGCGAAAATACAGTTGCAAGATTAAATTAGTTGAAGATCTTCCCTCTTTCATCCGTCACGCAACTCGCGGCAATCGAGGTACGACGAATTTAGAAAGATTGAAGTCTCGGCTTGTCGCTGTAATTAGATGAAACGTTAGTTGTCGCGATTTTGAAGCGAAATTAAGAGACAAAGCAAAGGATTTAAACAGAGTATCGCGCAATGCAGAACGCGCAAATCTCTTATCTTCTATCCTCCCTCTTTACTGTTTTCCCCTGAAATGGAAACCGTTTTCTTTCGCCTTTTTCTTATTTCGATACTTCAGCTGCACCTGTTGGCAAATAAAATTGCCAGGGTAGGAAGAGGTCTGGCGTTGCAGAGATTGTGTGTAAGTATCCCTTAATCGTTTATGTGGGTACTTGGGTTGAGAGAATTCCGTACTCTCGAAATTCCTTCGAGTGAATATAACACTGTATAAAGAAGATGGAGTCGCAGTATTTTCATTTTCCGAAAGTAACTTTCGCGCCAATTAAAGCGAGCAGACAATTTATTTCGGTTATATTCGACCGAAAAGCTTCGATTTTCGTAATCTACCTTCAAAAATTTAAGGAGATCGTAGCGATATTTCACGAGTAAAAGAACAGCTTTTACAACATTTTGGAATTGTAAAAGAAAAAGTATACGATCCGGTTTACGTAATCACCGATGAGTCATAACAAATTTTCTAAATTTCAAATAAACGTTTTTGGTATTTGTAATTCTGACTAAGTATATATTATCATAAGGTATACATATACTTTTCTCGTATAATCAACGTCGCTTCGAAAATACATGAATTTCCAAGCGATGCAAAAAATCGATAAAAATTGGATCGAACGGGTTATTTATTTACGTAAGGCGCGATGGAAACGTACCGATTCACGTATAGCCAATTTCAAAAGATTTTACGGTAAATAAAAATTTTCTCGATGAATCGATGCGTTAATAGAAAAACTATAGAGGAATCTAATTTGACCGTTCGGAATATTTAAGATTCAGTTTAAGATAAGTTAGATTTAATTTCTAGCTATAATCGAATAAAACTCTAAGAATTTTTTTTTCCATCAAACGAATATTCGAACGCTCGTTCGTTACGAATCCAAAAGGAACTTTGCATTCCAAGGAGTAACGGCGGCGACTTATAAAGCATTGTAGGAAAATAAACGAGAAGAGTAGAAAAGGCTCAGGGAAAGTACGCATCGAGCTGGATCGCGAAATCTCTGCCGTATCTCGAAGGTATCGAGAGTTTTTTTTAGCTATTGCCACAACTTAGTTTCCCAATATGCAGAGAGCTAACTTGAAAAGAGCGCTTGTTTCTAAAAGAAGAAGCGGCTATGGATGTACACGAATAAGGAGGCGTATAAAAGCCGGACGAGTAAGCACGTATGCGACACAGCCGGAAAAACGACGGCGCTTACTCGAAAGTCGTTCGCTGCAGAACGGATAAAGCTCGTAAAACACGTCACCTGAGTCCTTCCTCGTTACGTGCCCTTATCTTTCTCTCTCCCTCTCTCTCTCTCTCTCTCTCTCTCTCTCTCTCTCTCTCTCTCCCTCTTCATCTAGTTGCCAATGGCCACTCGTCGAGCATTCAAATCCCTCTTGACCGAGCGTGCCACTTCGTCCTCTTCGTCCTCGATACTTTTTTCTCGATGTACCCAGAAAACGAGGTTAGAAAAAAGAAACGCGAGAATAAAGGCATCGACGTCACGATGGGGCCATCTTTTATTACGTCCAGTCGCCCTTGTATTTTTGCTGGCGCGTACAACCACTCGCGAAAAATGGAAAGTCAATGAAGATTGAGATAGTTTAAGTACGATAACAAATGGTCCGTAAATTTTGAAATCGTTCGAAAGAAACGTATATCGGTAGATCCGCTTAATACAAAATGATGTACACGTTATCGAATCGTGTACAGAAGCTGTATATGGAACTAATTTACGTAACTAACGATAAACGGCATACGTGATCGTTCAAATATAGCTTTTAAAAAACTCAAAAGGAAATTTATCGTTTCAATCGTATAAAATTAAATAATTAGCTTTTTAAAAAAGCTATTTGACGTTTTTATTATTCATTAATAAAAAAGTTGGTTTGCGTTCCTTCGCAGCCGAATGAAATTAAAGAAAATTTTTTCTCGGATCGTATCGCTCCAACTTATTTGATCCTGTAACACGAAATGGAAAAATTACTCGACATACGTGGGCAGTAAAACTGCCAAGTTTCCGTGGACCTCGAAATATAGCTTGTCGGAAAAAGTTTTCGGAACGACCTTCGGATACGACTCGGAGCCGAGATGAATCGACATTCGACGCGTGGTCGGCTTAGCTATGAAGGACTTAGCGAGGTTTCGTTGTAGAAACAGAGCAACGATACATTCGCTTCAAACTACTCGCGTTTATATCTCTTTGTATTTTCACAGACTATCGACCGATAATTGTACTTCACAGTATACTTCAATTATCATCCAAGTAGCACGTACCGAATTACGTGTACCTTCGACAAAGTTCGGCTGTCCGTACATTATTTACCTCGCGTTTACGAGAGTGCGTATCACAAGAGAATGTTTCTACAAAAATGCTTTATTTTTTATACGGGATTACACGATACAAAAGACTTTTGTAACCGCTAACTGCTTAAAATTGCTTTCTTTTTTAATTATGCATACGTATTTTCACATACGTATTTTCTTTTCCACGGATAAACGATAAAACGCACTCCGTTCCGTAAAAAGCGAACGAGCATTTATCGCAATTAACGTTCCACTCGCAATTCTCGTCAATTAAAAGAAATTACGGTATCCGTGTAACGCTATCTTGAACACATTTTTTATTCATGATTCTTGAATTTATTAGATTTGATAACAATTATTTTTATAATAATTTCCATAATGAAATTTATAAGATATCCGTATGAAATTTTTAGAGATGAAAGCGCGCCTTTTTCGAATTGTAACTATAGAATATTAGAAAAATATGGGTTATTTTAATTATAATATAATACGTCGAACGATTCGTAGATACTAAGATACTTAGCGGCGTTTGAACCAATTCCTCCGTATATCCCGATAAGATAGCAATTTTGCAATAACTCCGGAGCGCGAATGAACGATTCGAGACGGATTAAGCGAACGTAGGTTAAGATTTTGGTAATTTTCACGGAAAGAGTCGACAGTTTTTCGTAATATTTATTAAAACAATTTCGCTGCTGTATAAATCTGTATAGGTGCGTGTAAAAATATGTGCACGGTCTTGAAAAATGGAACCCGGTGTAAAAGGGTGGCGTTGCCTGTCTTTCGTCCAGTATCTCGCAAGAGAATTTGGTACGACCATGCCGCCAGTCTTAATTAACTCGCGGAACTCGTGGCGTCGGTGGTACGAGGAGCCACCGACCACGAAAGCACAACACCAAAGGCTCGCAATTCTGTATACATAGCGCGAGGGTGTTGCTGCCGTTGGTGATGCTGTTGCTACTTCTACTGCTAGTGGTACTACTCCTACCACGACTGCCGATACTTTCTCTTTCCCTCGCCACGACGACGGCTTTGTATTCGTAGCTTTTCCCTGTAAATCCCCCTTAAATCCCAGGCGTCTTTACCAGGGCGCGTCTGCGGCTTTCTTCTCGGAACCCTTCGTCTTTTCCTTAGCCACCTCATCCGCCCTCCTTCCATTCCCCCTTCCTTTCCGCGCTCGGTGTACTTCTCAAGGCACCTCGCAACAATTGCAACTCGAGCCTTAAAACCATTAGCCGTTTCATTGGCTTGCGCTCGCAGTCCAACGCTATCAAATTCTTCAGCCCGCGGCGATTTTTTACCCCTGCCGATGCTGTTGTACAACTTAACGCCATCGCCATTGTGTAGTTTTGCGGAGCAATGAGAGAAAAAATGGAACAAGAGTTATCGGGAAAGAGAGAGAGAGAGAGAGAGAGAGAGAGAGAGAGAGAGAGAGAGAGAGAAGGTACGTGTATACACGTATATATCTACGTTGAAAGATTGGCTTTATTTTCTTTACAGTTCGTTCGGAATCGTCGAGTTTCTCGTTTCTCATCGATTCTCCCTTTTTTATCAATTGCATGCAAATTACTCTACCGAACAAATCGAGGCAACGGTCTTTTTCAGGTAACGATTCGACACTCGTGCTGAATATAATTATACGCTAGATGTAATATTCCATGAATGTAAATATTTTTTATCGACTTTGTTTCGTCTTTTTGGTCGTTCGACGCGTGAGTTTTCACTTACGAGGTGGAAAGTGATTTGGGAACGGCAAAAAGTTCACGTAAAATATACAACCATTATTTTAAGATTGTTCCCCGGTACATAATTTTTGCATTGAATAAATTTGAAATGGTTGTTTTCTTTAAGCTTGCATAATACACGGGTTATTTATTGTACAACACGTGCCATTGTACTAATTTTCAATTTTACATTTAACGTAGCGACACACGTAGTTAAAATTGTAACAAAAATATCGACGAATGGATTGTTTATAAAACGATTTAGAACGAGTTAATGATGATCGATCGTGCAAAATGAATAATGTCATTATCGAAATTTATACGAATTTTTAGTAATTTTTGCTAAAGTATGAATCAAGGTTTCGAACAATGGAATACGACCGAGATACGTTAAAATAATAAGCTGCTTGTTCCACGCCCCTCGTTTTCCAGTAGCTCATTCATAACGCAATTTTAGATTTTTACCGCTTACGCGATTAAGAGCGAAACTCGGGGCAAAGTTTTCTTTTCAACTTTTCAGCGTTATCCTTGAAGAAAGAGGATGCGCGAACAAAATAGCCAGAAGAAATCGCAGGCGTTAGAATGAGGAGAATGGCAAAGCCACGTATCAATAATTTACATTCGTTGAATACATAATGTGATTGATTGAGCGGACACCGAACGATTTACGCCCATTCTTTGAAAGAACGGTGGGTTGGCACTGCAATTTTCTTTTACAACCATCTTTATGGATCCTTCCAGTATGCTGTCCACGCGTACGTGCACGTTTATGCACGATGGAGCCAGCGACTACTTTACCCGCTACTTTACCCGCTACTTTACGACTAACTAATTATAGCCTGAAATCTTGGTGCGACTGGATATACCTCTTTTATTCACGCGCGATTTTTATCTTTGGTTGTCCGTTTTTCTGTTTCCTCTCTCCGTGTACGACTCGAAAGGACGGCTCCGGTCGGAAGGAAAATCGGTGATAAATTGATTCACCGAGACGACAGAACGTAAAAGTGACGCCGAGCGAATCGAGTCGAAGATCAGGCTCGGAAATTTCTCCAGTTTCCTCGCGGTATCCATTGTGTTAATATTTGAGAATGCCTTTGGAAAACAGCGAATGACGGCAACAGCTCGGCTCGGTCCAAGGGCGGAGGCAACGTTGCCTCGCTCACGAGTGTACCGTTGATTGATGGTTACCGAATTAATCACGCTTAAGATGAATGCACTCTGCCCCGTGACTGGAACTGCGCTCAGCCAGAAAGAAGAGAAAACATAATAAAAATCACCCACGGGAAGGATAAATTTATCAGGGTCTCGAGTCTGGGAGCATCAAGCGATCAAATTACTTTTGATAACTTTGAATTTGTTAAATGAGCCTAATGACGTCAGCTGCTGCCGGCTTATTTATTCCACTAAATAGGTAACTGCGTATTTTCCGCGCTAAATACTCGGCCGAGTTAACGAGCGAGGTCGATCTTTTGGTTACTTTCTTTCGTACTATACGCACTTGATTTTTGTGTACTTATTGGAAATGTAATAACGTTGGAGCGCACGAGTAGAAAATGTTGCTTTATTCTTCGAGAGGTTTTGAATTGTCTGTAATGATTATTATTTGTTTTAATCCTATTAGCGCGAGTTCACATTTTGAAAAATCTTTCAAGTTGTTCGAGAAATGAACTAGAAGCAAGAATAACGATTTACCGATAGAACTTTATGGTATTTTTTACTTTTTGAATTTTTCCTCCTATACTGTAAGTTTACTGGAATTACTTGAATATGTGAAGTTATTTCAAATTTTTTAAAATAAAAGAATTTAATATTATAAATGAGTACAAAATCTAGTATATAATAATAAGACTATAAAGTATAATCATGCAATCGTGACGTTTTTTATCAATTAAAATTATAGGTAATAGACATTTTTCGTACATCGAAATAAATTATAATGTAGTGAAATAAAATAATGTATTGATACTAATGTATTAAAATTAATGTAAATATATAATAATGTAATACTTACTGAAAATCGAATAAAAAATATATGTGTAGGTTATAAATTTTTGCTTTGCAGTTACTATAAATTTCATGTACAAATAATTTTAAAGTCGCGTTTAAAAGCTTCCAAAATAGCAGTTAAGAAAAGATTTTTTAGTTTCGTATGAAAAGAATACGTAAAATAGTTAACAATAAACTTGTATTATAAAAACTATACTTAGTACTTTTAATTTTTAAATTTATTTCGATTTTTACTGAATTATTAACGTAATTTAATTACTTTTTACTAAAACTATATATTCTTAAAAAAAATAAAAGCGCTTTGCATTCAAATTTCTATTTTACCTTTGTAGATAACATTGGTAAAATATCAATTATTAATATTATTTTTAAATGATGGAACTAAAACTAAAATCACAAAGCATATGTTAGCAAGATTTGATTATTTCCAAAGACTTGTAAGTTATAAGTACAGAATTTAAATAACAGTGAACTATAATTTTTCTAATAACGTTTGTTCACATTTGAGTTTTATGAGTTTTGATAAGCGACATAAATGTAAACAGTTCCTAATCCTATAAAACAGTTTTAAATTAATTCCAATGTAGTATATCTTTCATTAGAAAAATTATTGTTGTAAATTCTAGATATTATTCTATGGATATAATATTAATATAAATAAACTCTACTTCTAATGTTAATTATAATATTCATTTTTTTATGTATAAATTTCTTACATTATCATAATATACTAAGTAATAAATGATTAAACTTTTTTAAGATAAAAAAAACTAGAAGTATTTTTTTATAATAGATTATTAAAAGTATAAATAATTCATGTATTTATTAATTGGTAAATCCTAAAATTTACATGTAAAGTAAATTTTATAGCCTTATAAAATTTTTGCGTTGGCAACAATATTATTCAAGTTACACTCAATGTTCTAGAATTATTATTTATTCAATAATATTTATTTCAAATTTTATAAAAAAAATTTTATATTTATAGGAAAGCAAAATAATAGTTTGATAAATACATATGAATCATCAATTCAATTTAGAAATAGAAATTGAGGCAAATAAAATTTTTTTACAGGCTCAGAGTCAATATTTTTTCAAATGAAAATAAAAATTTATATTATATTTAAACTTTTTAAATTATAAAGTTATCGATCATTATAAAATCTTTATTAATAATAATCAATAGAACATATGTTATTTTAATTGTAAATTTAAAATTTATAAATTTGAATTCTTTAAAATTAAAAAATATTTTTAAATTAAAATGTAAATAAAATCCAAAAGTACCAGTTCAAAGTGCTCATTGAGCTAATTGCAATCAATTATTTATGAAAATATATATATATTATAATGTGAAGTTTTCTAAAAACAGTTTATTGAATTCTGAATAAAATTTAATTATTATTTCATTCTAAAATAATAATTTACTTAAATCTTTGGACTTTTTCCAAATTATATAAAATAATGAGATGCTTGAGTAAAAAAAATTTATTACACAAATTTGTTAATTATCGTAAATAAATAATACAAATGAATAGATATTATTCTTTTCTACGTAAAAAACGTATAATTTTATATTTGCACAAATATTAAAGTTATCTATAATATTTTAAAAAGAATATTTTTTTGTACGAAATTTTATCTTTCAGCATTATTAAAACGATACGTCGTTGACAGAAGAAAAAAAATAGAAAACATAATAACGTTATCACCTAATTCCCAGTTAAATTAGTGTTATGATATGAAAGAAGGAAAAATTCTTGGTAAAGATTTTTATCCGAAAGAGTTACTTTCGCAATTAAAAGACAATGAAAATGTCTGGAGCATTTGGTAAAATACGTGTCAGCCTCAGTCTTTACAGTTTATACACGTCGGGGCGAGTTATTAGTGCATTTCAGCTATTCTGAAGGGGTTCGCGATGAGGAAGAAGGGCGTCTGCTGCGTCGGGACGGCAAAAGGAAAATGCTGGCAGCCAGTCAATCGCAGAGGGATGGGATGGTTGAGAGGGCAGTAACGGTGCAGGTGACGCGACTCGACCGTAACTCCTTATGTCGTCATTGTTCGGTGCGTCAAAGAACCTAACCCGCAAGAATTTACCCTCTCGAGTCGCGCCTGCCGGGGCTGCTAAGAAACTTGGCGAGCTTTCATTACATCGGAGCTCGAAATCACGAGCTTTTGAAAATTACCGTTGTTCTTGCCATTTGAATACGTTCAACGGTGTAACATTCAACATATATAATACAGAATTCTTGAATTGAATTTCAAAAAAGATTTCAAAAAAGCTTCGTCTTGAGAAAAGTACTTTTTTGTACTTTCAAATTATTTAAGCGCTCAACATTACAGATACAGTAATAATTAGATGGAGTTCAGTTTTGTGTATTTAAAACGAAATACTTTTCATTCGTGCATCAAACATACGTATTATTTTATTTTTCTCATCAGAGTGAAAAGTGAAAACAGTTTAATTATAAACTATAGCTTGAAAAGCACGATTGTCATTCTTAATCAATATATTATTTATACCGAATTCACCGATACAAAACGAATCGAAATCTGGTTTTTTATAGTGGAATAATTAATAGTATTAATATATTTAATTAAATTTCATCGTTTATAAACTTATTTAAAAATTCCATTACAATTTCTTTAATTTAATCGTTCTGACGAAAATATTTATACGTAAAAACTAAGTATTTGAAAATAACGCGTCGTAAATTTTAATCAGTGAACAAATATTTATACTCGAATATTAAAGTGTATTTAGTATTTTTATACTTTAATTTAATAATATATATCCTTATTTCACATTTATTTATTAAATAATAAGTTTTATTTCTGTTATAGGTAAGACGCAGATTAATTGCTCTATCGATTCACTTTCATTTTGTAAGTAAAAATATTTACAATCAATTTCATAAATCCTTCTCGGAGATGTTAAACAAAAGTAAAATTGAAAATGCGAGTTTGATCAATTTGTAATTAAAATAAGTTTCTGAGATTTTTGTAAAACTTTAAAAGAAAAATTATAATAGTTACCATAGGACATACATTTTATAAAGATCGCGATAAAATTATAAAATAATTGTCGGATAAAGTTAATTTTGATAATATTTAGACATTGATAAAAAGCAAAAGTATGCGTCTACTTATTCGTCTTATCGTTTAAAATTCCAACTACCGACTGTCTCACGCGTAATAATTCAAACAAAGTAAATTGGGATGTATAATATTTCATTTGCGTTAGAATATTATACGTAACCTACAGAACAAACAAACTCGAATTTTAAAGAAAAAAGATTTTTTTATTAAAGTAAAAAATTTAGAGAAAATTGACCGAAGAAGTGCTTTAATATAATAATTTAATATCTTCTTCTATATATTCAAAACGGTATTAAAATTTATCTTTTATTCATCTTAGTCTTCGCTACGAAAGCCAGAATCTTCTTAAAATGGATAGTTATTCACGTTTATAGAAAATTACGATAACAAATGTACTTCGGAGGTTTTTATCTCGAGAAAAAATGATATTCATCGTGGCTATTTTCTAAACTGCCGCAATAAACTCGTTAAGTTGAATTCAAATTTTTCCGTCGCGAAGAATAGCCCGAGTTACGCGTCTTTGCACTTTAATAAATAATTCCGCAATTACGGAGAGTTTGGAAAAATAAAATCAAGTCTCTTAGTCTCTTATAAAAGCAACGCTTGTAAGTTTTTGCAACAACGATGACTTTTTACTGGGAACGGTATCGTTTGTAAATATTGTCGTACATATAAAGTTTTCAATAAAACGTTGCCGTAGGCTTGTCCCACCGAGTCCGTCCCTCTACTACTTTCCCGCTCGCTCGGATTCTTTTCTTCGGGCAATTTTTCTTCCGGGAACCATTTCTCATCTGGCAGCGCCCGCTACCTTACATTCACACACCCACCCACACCCACGCACCGAAAATACTTTAATGCTCTTTGCGCGCGTGTGGGTGCAGTGTGTCTCTTACATGTCGCACTTTTTATACCCACTCGAGAGATAAAAAATATTAAAAAATATACGGCGCACTAAAAACTAGAAAACAAAGAAAATTCCAAGAGTTAAAAAGAGAGAAAAATACCGACGTATAAGAAAGTGGGATACTTCTCGCGGCTGAAACGGAGCCTGGAGTCGGGAGCCTGGAGTCGGGAGCCGAGAATCGGGAGCCGGAAACTGGGAACCGAAGTAGCGGGGGAGGTTTTTCGATGCAGAGATTTTTCATATCCTTAAAACACAACTCGGTGCTTTCCGCAAACTGGAACTCTATAGAGGAGGCAACATCTCGGGCGACTTTATGGCCGCCGACGTCGCACGTACTCACGAGGCGCGACGCCCGCGTCTATTCCTTTTGTGCGTCCCGAACAAAGGGGTGAGTTCTCAAGCGCGAATTCGCCGTCGCGCGTCGAGCCGCTCGTGCAGGAAGGAAGTTTTCATTCGCTCATCTCCGCGCCCTTACCGAGCGACCGACCGAGAAAGAAAGAGGGAGACTCGCAGCCTCGCGTGTATCGACAAAGAAGAAAAAGCTTCGAATTTCCCGACGCGGAAAATCTCCCTCTTTTCTTCCTTTGCCGACCCTTTCCGTTCCCTTTTTCGTTGCGCACCGCGTTACGTTGAACCTGGAGCTCTCGTCGATGCTGCACCGAGGCTGCACCGAGGCTGCACCGATGATGCACCGATGATGCACCGATGATGCGCCGATGATGCATCTGCCACCTGACAATGCATTACTTATACGCGTCTCCGAGCTTTACCGAGGGAGAATTCCTCGATTGAAAAATCCCAACTCTTCTGATGCGACAAATCTTGTCTCAGCGTTTTAACCTATTCCCCCGTTGAGCTTCCTCGCGATCTCCCCGACACAGGGAATTATAGAGGAAAATTGTCGGGTGTAAGTCATGCGACGCTTTTCGAAAGCTTTCGCACTTCAATTAAAAAGGTGTTTCATCCGAGTCGAGGACCTCTTGCGCTGAAATTAAATTTTCACGGTATTGCTTTTGGCCCTCTTGGCGCTCTCGGCTGGATGTGTACCTCGACGCGCGATCGTCTTATCAAGCGTATCCTTTCCACGTTCCTTCCTAATTTCACATTCTTGAAGCGAACCGGGGAAAAAAGAAGAAACGATCCATCCCCAAGGAGATTCGCGTGTTTGTCTCGAGCGGCGTTACTTTTCTCGCCCTACTCCTCCGAGCGAAAGTTTTGTTACCGCCTCGCTGGATCTGCGGTTGGAAATTTAGTTTGGGCTCGCGTGCGGAGGCTTAATTAGTCGTTGCGGCGCATAGCCGCATCCGAGAAATCTAAAAATTGAAACGTCAAACGGACTTTTAAGTGTCGCTTGCGCCTATCCGAGTATCTTTTTGATGCGGTCGTAGTCGGTGTTACTTCATGCAACGAGGACGAGGCGAGTCACTTTTGCTCGCGAGAGACGACAAAGTCGACGAGTCGTGCTAAAGTTTAATCGCGCGTGTAAACCCTACGACTCAACGGGAGCTCTGCTTTTGCTCCCTACGCTCGGCCCTCCTCTTATCCAGGTTCGGTGATTCCTTTTTTCTTTATTTTTATTCCTTCTTTTTTCTATTTCTTTTTCCTTTTATTTCTTGTATATACTTTGGAAATTGATATCGCAAATACGATCGATCGGCTGGTTTATCAAGACCGTCAAGATTTCAGTACGTTATTGAAAAGCTCGATTTCATCCGTATTTCTGTAACGGATACTATCGTTTGTTTTAGTTGAATGCGAACGGTTTAAAATTTAACTGCTCCCGAAATCAATCGATCCAACTATAAAGATAAAAATAATAAATCGAGAAATAACGTTAGACGTTTAATATCATTTTATAAACTAATCTGGAAGAGGATCGCAAAGAGATCTTTAGTATTTACTGGAATTATCAACGTATCCAATCGCGCTTTGATAGTACGATCGATTTTCACGATATTTTAATCATCGAATGTAACGTGGCGCCTCGATGCCACTGTCCCACAATACGACTGGAACTACCCACAGAACACGGGATTCGTTAATTGAGCCTCGGTTTCCTCGTACTTTGAGAACACTGAGTTTCTCGTGTACCCTTCCCACCGCCATCGTTGGTACAGAGATGACCCTTTAGCTGTACGCTATCCTTAATGGTGACCGCAGAAGAGACTTGGTTTGCAAATAGAAAGAGAGGGAAGCTCGAAAACGAGATATTTTAATTTTAGCGTGCGGCGAAAAGATACGAACGATAAATTATCTTTTATTAATTAATAAAAATAAATAACGCGCGCATTTATCTCGGTAAGAAACATATTAAAAAGATTTATAGTAATAAGAAAGTAATACGTATCTTATTCGATATCCATACCTCTGTTGTGGTAAGGTGTAGTTCGTATTAAATAAGTAGGCGTATATTTATGAGCTGCGTCTCTACCTTCGGAGAAATCGAAACCTGTGTCAATGTAAGCAATTTATTTATCGACGGGACATCTTATTATCACTAGACGCGTTCGTCTCTGACAAGAGTACTTCGTTCGCGATTGCACCAGCCACGCGCTTTTCTTGTATCTTGAAAGCGAGTCATCGAACATATCGCAGTCGTGTATTGCGACGTAATTGCCTCGTATACGCGATGAACGAAAGTTTCTTCGGGAAACGAGTGCACCGACCGAATCGGTAGAAATTCGAGTTGACCGACGAAACTGAAGTAAACTAACTCATTTGTAGTAAACTACCGAGATTAGGAATTATGGTTTCGAGCTTGTCTCGCATTTTTCCCCTTCCTAGTGTTAAGTATTCTACACATCGTACGAATCGCAACGATTGTAAGTGTATCGACTTTTATGCCGTGTAAACTGACTCGTTTTTGTATCAGTGATATTTTCGTATTTTTTACAAGTGTAAATTGATTTTATTAGTTTTTGTACATTCTAGTGTATCGTATTAAAAATATAGCATAAATAATATCATTTTAACGGAATAACTTTCTATTTTCTATCTTATAGATAAATTAATTTCTATCGTTGTTACAATTATTGTGATAACGAAAGAGAAACCAAATTATTCTGAATACAGATTTTTTTATTTTCTTAGTTAAATTGATCAAAATTTCTAAATGTAAATAAATTTTAATTAATTTTCTATTTTTTTTATAAAAATAATAAACTTTAAAGTATGTAGATATAATACAATATTACAAAAGTAATTTGATGTTTCGTAAAAGTATTAAAAAGTTAATTAGATAGAAATAAGGTCAAGTATATTTGCACAAACTTCACTTAAAACAATGTTGTTCAAAATATTTATTCAAAATTTATTAAAAATCATAAAAATACGATTATTAATTATTTTATAATGCATATTAAAATTTATTTAACAGATATCAATTTATATATAAAAAGAAATTCGTTAAAAATATTTTTTTATCTACGTTAAACAAAATTTTTAATACAAACAAATTGTTTTATTTTTATTCTCTTTGGGAATAACATATATCGAGAGCTATACTTTATTAACAGAAAATTTTTTTTCTAATTTATGTATAGAATAAGTTATAAATAATGTTTTATTTTATAAAAAAATTTCAATATATAATGAAATAAAAATATCAAAATTATTAAATAAAATTTTTTAAAAATTCAACGTATTTTAACTTATGTTTAAATATTTTTTAAAACAAAACATAAATTTGGTTACATTTTTTGCCTTGTAACTATATAATTACTTATCGAACACAATTTCTTTTTTAAAAGAAATACCTTTGAGAATATCTTTACCAAGTTTTATACATAAAATATTTTTTCAAAAATAAATATTGATTTAAAAAAAATTAATAAATATTATGGAATACATCAAAAATTTAGTCTTATCTACGTGTTTAGCTTCTTTGTGAAATGTTAACAAAATTCTAAAGTTTTTGTCTATATACACTGATGCTCAAAGTCGTGCTGTTTGCGATTACCATCTGTTAAAAATTTATTTTTCTCAAATAGAAGAAATTCTTTGCACGCAATAAATCTTGTCATTACAATAAATTATAATTTTTAACAAAAAATATTTTACAAAATGAATATTTTTAGATTAGTCGTATTATTTATTAGCCTTTTCAAAAACTAGAACATACATAGATGATTTAACATAGTTGTTTAAACCTGAAATTTTACGAATTTATCCATGAATTATAAATTAGAAATTTAGTAATATGATATGTACATAAGAAATTCTATACTAATAAGAACTAGTTTTGCTAAGTATACGTAGTGAAATTGATAAAAAGCTTGTATTTCCTTATACTTAAATAAATTAACCAATGCAGCAGTGTTTATATATATATATATATATATATATATATATATATATATATGTATATTAATGTAGAGTAGTTCATAAAATGTTTTTCATAATAGTTTTTCTTTTGCTTTTCTTGTATGTCATTAAACAGAATTTTTTACATTTTATCTTGGCTAGCTTCTATAAATATATGTATTGAACAGATATAGATTTTTTTGGATTTGTATGTTTTCTATTTTTATAAGGTTTCTATTCCAACATGTCTGTGTAGTAAATTTAAATTTATGTGATTTGATACATATTAATCTTGTATCAATCCTTTGCAAAATATGATAAGAATTAAATTTATGACTTAAAATTTATCAAATTTTCGAAAAAATAATTATTTCCTTTTGTTTTCAAAAGATATTCATTTATTTAATTTTCTAATATGTTATTTTAAATAATAACACAATTTTTTAATAAATTTGTAGTTTATTTAAAATTTTTCAAAAACAAAAATTGATTTATTTGGTGTTTGTGAATGTAATTAAATTTTTTACTTATTATTTAGGCGAAATTTTCGAGCAATGGAAAATTAGCATAAAAAAATTTATGAAAATATCATCGATTTTTCATTAGTAAAATATTTTTATTTTAAAAATGTTAAAATATGCTCTTTTTGTTTTACGTTACTAAAGTAAAAGTAATACTATTAACCATTCCATGATATTAGTAATTAAGTAGGCATTGTTTATTTAAAAATATGAAAATATTTCGATGTATAATAAAATACAGTAAAATATTTATTTTAAAACTAGATAATAATTTAAATAATTTAATAATTTTTAAATAATATTCGAATCAACTATTATTTTAAAAATATATTTTTAGTAGGTTAAAGTTACTAAAAAAAACAGTTGATCCTAAATTAAATAAAAAAATATTAAATTATTCCCTTTGAAATTAAGTTACTGGAGATATTTCAAAGGAAAACCTTGGAATTCTTGTAACAAATGAATTTTTTGACCATAAATATCGTGTTACTACTACATTTAATTAAAAGAAAATAAAAATTTATAGTATTAATTAAGAACCGTTATATTATTTATGATTTTTTACGGATCAATATAGTTAAGTAATAAAAAATACTTAAAAAATAAACTGTAAACTTATAAACCACTATGTTTATAATATTATCACTAACAAAATTTCTTCGACACCATTAATCATAATATAAACATTTATTTTTTGGAAATTATTCAACAAGAAATAAAAATTAATGTAAACGTTCCGTGGTTATTTACAAAATCTTGAAACGTGCGTTAGAAGGTTGCCAAAAGCAATAGATATCCATTACCGAGTAGTACAGGCAGCAATAAATTGAAACGTTAAATAGATTCGAAGAGAGATTTGTAAGAAGTTGCCGCGTCGTTCGACGAACGATTTTCGGAAGTCATAAGGGTGATCGAAGAGAGCACATCCCCTTAGCTCGTCGAACTTTTTCGCATAAATAATGTTGGTAGGATATGTCGCATGTCGTCCTTGATACTTTCTCCTCGCCGTTATTCATACTCCGTGGGAATTGTCAAAGTTAGGAAAAGAAGCCTGGCGGATTACACATCCTAACCAGCTGAATCGCCAGCAAAAAAAGAAAGAAACTCCCTCGTTCGGGACTCGAGGAGCCGCACTTCCCGTCCGTCTTCCCTTATTGCCTTCTGTTTTTCTTCTTTCCGGTGCTTCTCGTTTCGCGCTTCCTTCTCCTACATCCTTCCTTCCGCTACTACCTTTTAGTTATCTCCATCTCGCTTCCCTTCCCCATCCTCTTCCTCCGCTACTCGGCTTTTTATCTCGCACGCTTAACTCTATGAACTCGAGAAATATCCGCGAAAACGTCCCTGTGGCGTCATGAAAAAACACGATCGATCTTCCTTTTCTCACCTTTTTCTTAATTGCTCTCGTGCGCGTTTTCTCTTCCAGACTTATATCGAGCAAACGGTCCGCACAGCTTTTAATAAGAGAGAATGAGATATTTTATCGAGAGAAAAAACATGGACAAATATAACTCTGTATTTATTACATTTTACAAAGGATTAATGATCCGCGATGATCTTTTTATAAAATAATTATGTGGAACGGCTGTACGACTTTGACAAAAACTTTACTCGATAAGACGTTTTTTTTAATAATTATTATTTTCATTAAAATACTCGTGCATTCAATTTTGCAAGACTACATTTATACATACATTTATAAACTTTCAAAAGTTATTTCAAACTTTATAATTTCATGACATTTTATCGGCAATAAGATAACCATAAATTTGTGAATAAATCATGTTTTATGTATCTATTTTTTCCATTCCAAATAAAATTATCGCGTTATTTAAACAAGTCATTTCGCTAATATAATTTTTTTCATTTATAAAATTACTTACGAATCGATTAAAACTATTTGCTTTAAGTTACGAACTCTTCGAGAATTAAAATACTCGTAATCTTTTTATCTTTTTTCGTTATAAATTAACTTGATAAAAAAAATAGTACGTTGTTTAATCTATAAAAATATTATGAAAGAAATATTTTTTAATCTGCAAATATTATAATCGAAGCAATTTCGTATATATTAAGTGACGTAAACCCTCGTTACTTCTTGAAAAACGTGTAATCGTACAAATTATATTATCAATTATATACGTATACCCGTTGAGAAATATTAATCTTGAACACAAGGAAAAGAAAATTCTTTAAGCAGCCTTCGGATACGATTACAGAAAAATTTTATCATTAAATTTACGATATTAAAATTATACGATATTTCTTATTTTGCATAATTAACATGGTTGCTAAATTTTTATAACCTTTTTTAAATTTCTAGTTAGTTGTAACTATTTAAATTTAACTTTTATTTAAATAAAATTTTCCTTTTGTAATTAATGTAAGCGATTGATTTAATATAAAATAGAATGTTTTAAACGATAGAAATAGTATTATAATCTCCGATAGATTTAATTTAAGTCGGATTGAATTTGATCTATTTAAAAGAGAAGTAAATCTTATTTAACGCGAAATAGAATCCGTTGAGTACCACATAAAATTAAGATATTTCCTTCTACAGTGTAGATGTTATTTTACTTAGCGGGAATTCTTTTTTGAGATCGCGAATTCAATGTTTCACAAGCATCCGCTTTTATGAAAAGAGAACGCTCAAAAAACAAATTTTAAAAAGAATTCTTGGCCGTGCAGCCGAGAAGACGTAAGCTGTAGGATATCTCCATTATAGCAACACAGAAAATTAAAAACTAAAACACAATGAGAAATGAAAGAACAACGCTGCTGTGCCTCCGCAGTCTTTATCCAATTAACAAGAGCAACATTTTCATAGGCAGGATCTATTTAATTTTCCGGTAAAACATGTATTCCACCTATTCACGTTTCATCATTTGACAAATTCATTACGGGTTCAGGGAGAGTCCACAGGCCGCTGTGGACGAGATATTCAAATGCCCGAATTTGTTCGCTGCTTGTTTTCGGAGGGGCGGTGCGCAGATTTACGCGAGTGGGCTTTGCGAATTAAACTCTTCTCTCGACGCGAGCAAGCGAGAGACCCGCGGGAGGAGAAACAAGGAGGAACACAATGGGACGTCGACCGTTTGTAAAATTGCGCGCATTTTCCTCTTCCGGTGGCTTCTATTTTTTTTTCCTTTTTATAACTGATGGATTAAGCTTTTCGACGCGGTAAATGTTAGTCACGGAATTATCTACGTGTGTACTCACCGACTTTTTCCATAAACCAGCAACTTTATTTATTTTTCTCGATTAAATTTTCCATAATTTTCACCGGTACGCTATTTTTCCCTGTCGAATAAACATAAAATTGAAAGATATTTTTATTTCGATCCTACCCATCTCCCGCACTCGCTCGCATAATTGCTTATTTTTTTAACACTTTATCTATTTTCACGCGCTTGTTTCAAATACGATGGGACGCGCGAGAGAAGAAAAATATACGAGTTCGTACAAACGGTCCTCGGTGACTAGGATTCGGGAAATTCATCGAAAATTCAGTATTATAAGCAGAGACATAAAACCTCCACGTATGCAGACCTCCTTTGCGTTTCTCTCACTTTGTCTCTTTTCCTTGCTCCGAAATGAGCTTCATTGAGTGTTGCAAATGATGTATACGAGTGGTCGGTTGAATTTGATCGCGATCCACGCATAGCCGAAACGATTGTACGTGCTATTCACAGGCGATTAAACGATTCGCTTCCAATGTATTTTAGTTACTGCATTGTAACATGTGGGTAAATGCAATGCTCCGAAAGGAAAGAGATGCTCGAAACTAAAGTGGCTGCGGCATGTCAAAGCGTTCTAGGTATGTACGGTGTATGAGAATATGGCAAACCGAGTACGTATGGGAATGAAATAGAGAATAAGCCAGAGAGAGAGAGAGAGAGAGAGAGAGAGAGGTTGAAAGGCCATGGAAACGATGCGGATTCGTTTGGAATTCCGGGACAGCTGTCAACGAGTGGCTACATGAATTTTGATCAATGTTACCCACCGACAGCCTATTTTATATTACACACATATTCCTTTCGAAAGTGCGTATGAGATATGATTTTCAAAGCATCGAAAAAAAAGAATAAAAAAGGTGATAAGCGTGTGTTCCATTTGAAACGTTGAATACGTTCCCTTTGTGCAAAGATTGATGATGTACGATATACTATGGTACGAAACGAAATATATACATTATCTTCGAGTACTTTGAAGATCATTTTCTATCGGTACGCGCGTAACGAATACTCTTTCTTAGATAAATTATCGAGACACGCAATGTTTTATCGATCGTTTTAAAACAATATTGATTTTGGAACCAGTCTTACTTTTATGAAAAATGTATCGTATATATACGTGTTTGTACAGTTGATCCAATACAGACGAAAAAAAAGTTCATTTTAATTTCAAAGTTAATTAAATCGTAATTCATAATTACATATTCTCGCGTATCGAGTTACGAGAAATGCATTTAAAATGCAAGCCAAATATAAATATATCCTGGCGTTTGTTTAGTATAGAAGTTTTGTTGATTTTAGCGAGACTTGTAGTTTCTTGGAATTGATTACCGGTCTGAGCTCAACGTAATCCGTTTATATTTTAGTTGGTATTATACGACACGAGTACGCGAGCACCCAAAATTTCAATGTAAAATGGATTTTGCATTCGAATGCGAGCGAGCGTTCCTCCAAGGCTCTTTCGATCGGATTCGTAAAGTAAAAAAACAAAAGGAAAAAAGGAACGGAGGAACGGAGGAACGGAGGAACGAAGGAACGAGGGAACGAAGGAACGAAGGAACCAAGGAACGAAGAAACAAAAAACGGAGAAATCGAAGAGTGACGGGCAGCTGCGGAACCTCACCTTAATGAAGAAACGCTTGCGTACTCGTAGATCGATGAAAAAAGCAGGCGACGTAAAAAGCGACGCGCTATTTTTACGGGAAGATTCCGCGTGAGCGGAGCACCGGACTCCCCTGCGAAACTTTTCCACTGATGCTGCGCTGCCGCCTCGTCGTTCCTCGGTTGCCCAAGAGATCCAGATACGCGGCTTTTGCTAAACCAGTTCCGCCGACGGCACAGGCTATTGACCTCGAGTCTGCTGCTCCACGTCCGCCTGGACGCGTGCGTGTGTACTACATGTGCTCGACGCTCGCGAGCCGATTCGCCAGGAGATATAAAATCGCTGTCGGCGCCGTTGCTCTCGATGTGCACGCCGGCAAAAAATGCCCTAAAGACGATTTCATCCGTCGAGAGAGAGGAGTTCGCTTAGGTGTCACGCGGATTCTCCCGTTGTTGCTCTGACTGATTGCGTTTTATCCTATTCTCCTTGTTTCCGCGACTCTCTATTTCGAGCCCTCGGAGATCGCTCGTTTGTCACTAACGAAGCTAAGAGCTTTATATCCGCACCTTTTTCCTTTCCCTCCAAAGAATTTCTACTCTCCGCGAAGAATTTTCTTGTTAGTGCTCGAAAATTAGGTGAATTAAAAGCAGCGCTTAAGTTTTCTAAAATTGAACGACTAACGAATTATAAAATGTGGAACGAAACCGTCGAGGAAATTAAGAAGTTTATGAATTATTCCATCCATTGATAAGAGAACTTATCCATGGTGAATGTATTTATAATGTAAAGTATACGTGCGTTAACATTTGCATATCTACTATTTAAATAGACGAACGCGTTTAAGATTAATAGAGTCAAAAGTTAAAATTATATGACACGATATTTCGCTTTCCAGAATTCCCCACTATTTCGACGTATATTCGTGAAAATCAATAATTAAACCTGTTTACTATGCGTTGGAGAAAGTCGAGCGAGAAGCGAAGAAAAAGAAGTAATATACGAGCGAGTATAACGCGGAGCTCTATGAAAGTAACGAACGATGTGTCGAATGTTACCATTCCGCTATTTACAGACTCAAAAATAGCATACTGTGTGCGCTCCACGGTATTTATACTGTGTTGAAGTAGCTGTAAGCAAACGTATTCTTTACTTAAATGAAGCAAGTGCGTACGAAAGAGTAAAATATAGAGTAATAAACGTAGAATATAATTACAAGTACATCCTTTCTTCGGTGTAATAATTGAAATACTTCGTATAAACTATAAGTGTAATTAGAAACTCTTAATTTTCATACTGTTAAATAAACGCTGTTTATACGCAACAGCAATTTTAAATTAAACCATTCGTATTTACGAGCATTATCGAAAACAAAAACTAATGGAGGCGAATAAGCCATTGTCGAAAGGAATTTTTTATTATAATTTTCAGCGGGTTATCCTTCATTATTATTTTATATATATATATTGAAACACCGATGCTTTACCGACTCAAAAATATAGATAAATTAGTACATTCGTGCTACGGAATAGATAATTAGAACGCATTCATTTTTCATTAGTATCGTTTTATACAATGCTATCGTAAAAAACGATCACCCGAACGCACAGGAATATTTCATTTCGATATTTAATAAGCTTACGAGCTTGCAGAAAATTCACGTTGTAAATACACGATGTTTTTCCTCGATTTTACATAAATAATCCTACTCAAATATTTACAAGTAAATAAATAAGCATAAGCGGAATATTCGCACCACCGAAAACAATGGATGACTCGAAAAAGTTGAAAGCTTTCCAAAGTAGTTGGCAAACATATTTCATAAATATTCTCTACATTCTTGAATTGGTTATCTAATATCTGTATCGGCACGATGCGAAAGCTCGTAAATTCAAAGTGACCGAGTAAGAGTCGATCGAGAAAAATGTAGAAGGAGCATAAATAAGAAACCTGTAAGCTCGTGGCACGCGGAGCAATAATTATCTTATAGATCGATAAGGAAGCATTCGCGAGTCAAAGAAAGACGGTCACAAGGGGCGAAAGGGGAAATCGGGGGGCAGAGAGAACGATGTACACGCAATCTCAGGAATATCGCTCCGGTAAAAGGAGGATAGTCCCATTTTCTCGCGGAGTCACGATTCTATAGTGGAAAGAGAATAGGAGGGACGGTTCGCTCGTTACAAAGTCTCGCGCTTGCCTCCAATCTCACGGTCCAAGAGTTCGAGGCTGCTGCCTCTGCAGCCAAGTCGAGGCCAAGCAGTGGCGTCCGCGCTCACACACGCGTACCGCGCTTGCACACCCACTCTCTCTCTCTCTCTCTCCCTGTATCCTCGTGTACACGTAGGTGCGCGGGGGAACGGGGGAACGGGGGATCGGGGAACCAAGGGAGAGACACTGGAAGCGGTGCATCTGCATCGTCGCGCAAGGCTGCGCACGCCCTCGCGTTCGCTTGGTAAGAAGCTGGGAACCCTTGCCGGAGATTTATTAATCTCGCGTAATAATGCTCGAGTTTTCAATGAGCGATCGCACGCTCGAGCGTCTCCCAATTGAACGCCCAACGCAGCTATCAAATTAGCGAAGGCACAGTAGCGCCGGAGCTCTTGTAGCGATCTTATTGTGCTCTTATTGTGCTCTTATTGTGCTCTTATCGCGCTCGTATTGCGCTCGTATTGCGCTCGTATTGCCATCTGGCAGCTTAGAGTCATTGTCTGGTGATTTCGCCCCCGAGTGATCGCGTCGAGGGACGCGTTCCCCTCTTCGCTTCGATCTGTCCGATTTTTAGTCGCAAGGGCGTAGACTCCGATCGCGGATTTTCGCGCTCGAGTTCGTTTTGCTTACTCGGCCCGAACCTTCCAGACCTCCCCGACTTTTGCGTTCGCACTTTTTTGCTTTCCTCGAGCCAACGCGAAAACTACGGGAACGAATTTCGTTTTTCCGCGCGTTTTAACGAGCGAGTTCCGTCTTTTTAGGAACTTTCTTTGCTCTGGAATAATCGCTTCGCGTATTAGTTGTTGCGGTCGCGTCATGGAAAGTTATGCAAGCGAGTAATGGATATTCCGATAAAAAAATATTCTCGATTATGCTTAACTATAACGTATTAAAGTACACGATAACGTATTAAAATTGATCGTATAGACTAAATTAAAGATATTTTATTGCATCGTTCGATACTGGATTCGATATTTTCTTTTCCACAAATTGTTATTTTATGGACTTTTTAATTCGTGCCGATTATTAAATATTTCGATAAATTTTGTTTTAATAGTACTCGAAGATTGAATGGATATCACAATTAGAATTTTATGAATTGATTTACAAAAGTGTATACGAGGTTCGATAACCTTATGTTACGTTGGTAAATGTAATTCAACAAAATTGTTTTATACTTTCTAAATAAGTGTGAATTATAGAGAAATATTTTTTTAATTACCATATATACGCGAAATAAATTGTTTAATATAGCGATTACCCATCCGGTTGGGTAAACCGGAGGTACTAAAAAAATTTTTATTCAGAACATGAAAAATTAAGAATAACCGTCCTTCATGCTATAAATTCTAACTTTCCATGCACTGTGTAGAAACATATTTTATTCTCTTTTATTTTTCTTATCGGATGGCTAATAGTTCCTGAACTTTTCATCCGTACGATAAAAAGTAACACGTGTTTTTTTTTTTTATAATAAATAGGCGAAATAAAAAGAGATTAGAAATGATCATTGTTTCAAAGTTGAAATTATCAAATGATGCAATAATAATCCTTTTAATGTGCGTTATTGCGTTACATAAAATAAAATTATTCTGTATCAACGCAAGTCAAAATCGCAGTTATTATCCATTATTACAGCTACTCTGATTAACATCATACATTTTACATAATTTTTAAAACATTATAAAATGAAGCAATAAACAGTTTATCATTGCTATAAAAATATGATCGTATATTCTAATGATGATAATATTAATGGATTGCAGTTAAATATACATGCAATTGGAGTAACTTAGATAACTGGTAAGAGGTGGTCACGCGGTTAAGACGTTCAGCTTCTACGAGACACTTAATTAAGTCTAATTGATTAAAGCAGTTTTATTGTATCAGAGATTTATTTTATAACAATATTTTTTCGCTAAATTTTGCCTTATTAATTACGAATTTTTTTCACCGTAAACTCGATGTAATTAAATCATATTTTTATAAGTCATTCCACACCATTTCTAATTTCTTAATTTAACTTTCTCCTCCACGGAAACAAACACTTATTTATTGCGTAAAAGTAAAAAACGGCAAAACGGCGGTTGATGTCATAAACAAGTATATTAAAATATGTTACTGCGAAATTTCTTTCGTCGATCTACAAATTTTCTAATTTAAATTAGCATTTCACTAATTTGAAACGATAGCGTAGGTAGTTTAGTAAAATTATTACAACCGGTAAAATATTTATCTTTTGACCATATAAATTCTACTTAGATCAGAAAAAACTACGTTTTATATACGAGTAATCTGTAATTATAAATAACGTTATATTATCAGTTGATACATATAAATACGTGTATTTAATTTTCATTCGTTATATAAAATAAGTATCTAAATCTATTCCGTTAATAAATACAGCGATTATAAAGTATCTACATTATAATCAAATTTCTAAACAAAATTTTTTAAATTTTAATGTAAAAATTAAAAAAAATTTGTAGTTTAAATATAAGCTCGATTATTAATGTTTGTCAATAATAACTCGAGATAAAAAGGAGAACATTTATTACTCGAAAGCACGAAAGTATTCTTTGCACTTAGATTATCCTTTCGTAGTTTCCTCTCTTATGGATGTCTTCCAATATTGGCATTTATATCATGACGGTCGTTGCTAGTATTACTCTTGTCCACCTACGTTTCTTTTTGACAGGTCCATCAACTGTACTTGCCACCGTAACAACTACTTCTTTTATTTTCTAATTGTCGTTTTTTGTATAGTACAATGTACATTAATGATAATCAGTTATCTTGATGGTTGATTTAATGAAACGATGACGTAATTTTATAAATCTGCACTTCCCGAGGCGATGCTGAAAAATTCAAATAATGCTAAACATTGTTATAAAATGTAAGCTAGTAAACAATTTTAACTTCTTGTAAAATGAATAATTTAATAGAATCAATCAGTTTAAAGATTCATTTTACTTCACATTGTTCAGAATATTGCTTACACTTTTATCTCTAGTATTAAGAATATTAAGTATCCGTATATTTCATATCTAATCTTCTGTTTTTACTTTTTTCATTTATATTTATTGTATTACTCCGGTAAATTTATTATAAGTCACTTGTTAAATAACGCTAACTAATAGCAAATATTAACATAAGTTATAATCACAGTTAAGAAAATTGATAAAACAAAATAATAGCTCACATCATTTATTTATTTATTCGATGTTATTATTTTAAAATATTTATGACCGTTAATTAATTTTTACATAAATTTTATGTGGATTACATAGATAAAGAACGATATAACTTTATTAAAAATATAATATCATGATTAAAAATCATTTAAATATATTTTTTATTATTTTACAAATAAAATTATACTTCTATTAATAAAGACGTATTACTTTTTAGCAATAATTAATTACCCTGCATAAAAAATTTAAATATGTAAAATTATTAAATTAACTTTATTATAATTTTTGCCTTTTAGTGTGCTATTTATCTTGTTGTGATAAAATTATTTATACTATTTTAAAAAATACTACTTTTATATTTAAATTTTAAACAAAATTTAAAACTAAAATCTGTTTTAAGAAAACTATTAAAATATCATATTTACATCCTACATGAATATTAGTTCATAATATGACGAAGTATAATAGACTTTTATTATGAATTTAAATTAAATATTTTCATTTAATTTTTTATTTCTGTAAATTAAATTATGATGTGTTATCAATGTGATAATAATATGCAAAAATATAATCAATTTTATAAAAATAAATTTTTAATACGATGTTATACTAAAATTTAAATTTTATTGAAACTATTAATTATCAATACGCAAATTTTTGTAAAGGAAATATTTCTAAAAACTAATATCTTTACCGAACTATTTTAAAGTTAAATCGGTATCGAATGTAATT
This sequence comes from Dolichoris vasculosae, assembly GCA_018907195.1. Classification (NCBI taxonomy): domain Eukaryota; kingdom Metazoa; phylum Arthropoda; class Insecta; order Hymenoptera; family Agaonidae; genus Dolichoris; species Dolichoris vasculosae. Next base: position 18,241,182 of record JACCHY010000005.1, on the reverse strand, counting down.
GCATTATTTTCATATTTCAATTTATAATACAAAAACAAAATATTTTTCAAATCATTTTTAATATTATAATAATATAATACTATTTCTCTTAAAAATATTTGTATACTATTTATGCGTACTCCATCCATTTTTAATATTTATTTGTAATAAATTATATTTAGTATAATTGCAAAGCGAGTATCTATACTTTTTTGTAAAATAAAACATCGAAAAAGCATACCGACTACTACACCGAATTAACTACTTTAAGTCTACAAATTTTATTCAAATATTTATTTCTAATTAATTAAAACTCAAATATTAATCAGATTTCATTGAAATATTTATTCTTTTCAATTGTATCTCTGATAATTTTTTATTCGTTCGAGTAATTCAATAAGCTTCAATTAATTTTTTTCATTAAAAGAAGAGTACTTACTTTTGAAATTACAATTTTTTTCTTGGTACGATCTATTGTTTTATTTTGGCTGATTCTTAAATCAGATTATAGTAGACATAAAAATTTGAATTCATCATTATTTATATAAAATAACTTTTGACACTATATATTATTTAGCGAATATATTTAAAAATATACGATAAAATAAACACTTTTGTTTTTATATATTGATTTTACGGTTAATAATTTTGATGAAAATATTTGCTAAAATTTATTCAGGATATACTTCTACGTTATAAATAAATAATAAATTATTTCTATCCACGTTTATAGTTGATTTAAAATTTCTGATGTCCTACTTTCCCAATCAATAAAGTAAGCTTCTTTTAGAAACTTTTGCAGTTCGTGTGTGGGTATAAAGATTTTTTTCTCGCCTTGAGTTATCAAAAAGGTTTTTGTATCCGACACGAGAGGGGGACGAGCGGTTTCGCAATAACTCGTGATAGAAAATGCTGTATATATACAGGAAAAAGAAGAGCACTAAGAGTGTGAAAGAGACCCTTGCACAGGATATAAGAAGAACGATAAAAATACATATGTATATAGAAATATGTAGGGAAGGAGAGATGGGGGAAATAGAGACAGAGAGAGAGAGAGAGAGACAGAGAGAGTGAGATCGTGCATTTGAAAGGAGCACAGAAGAAAGGGAGTTAGAAAAACAGTAGAAGGTTAAAATTTCTCGGGTGAATCCTCCGAAAAATAGAAGGTCTCGCGCGCGTTGGGCTCGAGTCGGGTCATAATTTCCAACGGTAGCGCTTAAGAGTAAAGGAAAGAAGAAAGTCTCAGGGTGAGGTGAAAAGCCGCGGTGGAGGTTTCGGTGGGTGGTTATACGGGAAAGAGGATAGAACGAAGCTATGGTTTACGTCCATTATAGCCGCAAGCCCGAGGGAGAAAGAAGAGCTGCTAGGCTTGACAACAAAACCGCTCGTATCACGTGATATTAATACCAAGCTGCGAAGGTGCTTTTAATAAGTTCGCGCGAGGTAATGAAACCCATTCATATGAAAGTTTTCCGTGAGCGCCAGGCCCCTCGTACACGCGTGCCTCCACGTGTACGTACGAGAACATACGAGCGCATACGAGCACATACGAACACATACGAGAACATACTCGCTTTAATTGCCCCCGCAAAAAATATTCAAAAGGGTAGTCTGCTTATCTCCGAGAGAAATCCTTCATTGTTCTGGCTCTTTACGACCTACATTTTTAGTTCGCGTTCGTATATTTTATTTTTCGCGATTGATTTCTTTGAAGAAAATCCGACCCATCGATCAACCGCGCTTTAATTCAACTATTCAACGAGATGAAAAGACGACCGATTACGAATTATTCCGAGGATTACTCCTACGAATGTCGGATTAAAATTTTTTTTTTCATTCAATCGAGCAAAAGAGAAAATTAGAATGTAAAACGAATACGTTTAATTTTATTAAACATACCGAATTAAGCTTCGGAGTAATTTTTAAATTGAAGGTAGAAAAAATACTGGAAAAAAATTTTGACGCGTAACATTGTCTATCATTCGAACTGAATAGTAGAAAAACTATAAGTGGTATCGACCAAGAGATTGATGGCTTTGATTATTTTTCATCCATTTTTTTGCAACGAAAACTATTGAAAAAACTTGAGATATACATCGATTTGTAAAAAAAATGTTCACGCACCGGAGAAAATAGAGAAAAATATCTGTCCATGCTGTACTAAAAAATGACTTACAATTTAAATTCTATTTTATTTTTTATATTTTTTTTCGACGATGGACAATGTGCGAAACGATCTAATTCACACGAATAATGTGTAACTCGGTTGGCGTGAATGACACGATGAGGCAAAATGCCGATTAAAAATGACACGGTATACAACGGATAAATTATGCATGACCTTAATGCGTTTTGGGCAACTACACCCGTACGCGCTCTATTTAGTTGGGTAGGAGTTTATTGTACGCGTAGCGAGGGGAGGAAACAAAATAATGATTCGTCGGTATAGTTACGTCACCGGATAACTAATTCATCCCTTTGGTGAACTCAATGTAACATATTTACCGGATACACGTTCGCTCGCACGAACGGAATATTTAATTCCTTCCTAAGCCCTCTCCCGTCTCTGCATTAAACTCCATTGGAAATTTATGGTAGCGGAGATGCGAGCAGTCGAAACGATACCTACGGGTTAAAGTGCAGAAAGCTCAACGTTTGTTTTCATGATTCCATAAGATTTAGGATGGAAATACGTAAATCCTGTATACTTTAATGTCGTGCAAATTTTATTACATACACTGCTAAAACCAAAGCATACTCAAACTCTTCGCAACTTCTGGCATCGTACGCTAGTGAAATTATATTCGTATATTTCCTAGTTCTAGATTAAATTTTCAACTAATTCTCTGAAAGAGACTATTACAAAATTTAGGGTAAAATACGTTTCAAATAATATCGGTTAATTTCTTCTTTATGTAACGATATCGTTAAAAATCAGCGATTATATACGAACCGACGATTAATTTTTTTAAATAATTGTTTCAGATATTAGTAAGAATTTGCTTTTATGCACAAAATAAATTAAAAACATGTATAAAATACCGAGTACGAGATAAATAATTTTTTGTAATTCAAACAATTTTCAACTATAATTTATTTTATTTTAATAAATTTTACAACAATTGTTAGGTTATTCGCTTAAAATTTTTTACAATAATATGTTAATATATTGCAAAATCTAAAGTAGATTTTTCGTTAGTTATAAGCTGACATTTTTGCCTTATACAAATGGATCTATTATTTTTTTAACTATATTGTTAATTAATTTTTGTATCGTTTATGAAATTGTTTATATTAATATTATTATAATTTGTATTTTTTATCAGCTATTCTTAACGAAAGTTTTTAAACAAGTATATTATTTATATGGGGGAGATTTAGATCTTTTATATTTTCATTTACATGAATATTTAAAATAAAAAAGCTAAATTCCGTGGCATAATTTAAAAGTTAAGAGTTAAAAAATTTAGTGGATTTCGTATTATTCTTATGATTTATTTATATTACAAATTATAATGGGAAAATTAAAAAGTTTTACTGTTAAAAACTTAATCGAAATTAATACAAACTTTTTTACATATAAAGATTATTTTGACAATATTTTATTACAATTTATACGACACTTAGAAACTATAAAATTTTATTGTATTCAAATAATTAATATTGGTACAGTTTCAGTATTTATTATTTTAATTCTTCACATTTTGATCAAGGTATTATATATCATTTTGTAACATTTGATATAATTTTAGTACAGTTATAAATTTTATAAGTGTAATAATTTAAGAGTACATGTAATGCAACAATGTATCATCGAGTGTAGTGTGTAATAATTATTGTATACAACATTTAATGTAGTCATGTGTATTTTTTAACACATAATAAGTGCTCTTTGGAAAGTTTTTAATATAAAACACTTTGCTATAAGCAAAGAGAAAGTTTTACCGTGTTATAAATGCACTAAAAAAGTTAGAGAAGCTTTCCGATAAAATACGAAGTACAAAATATAAAATATAACAGAGCGAAGCTGTATTTTTCAATATTTATTTACCGCGGACTAAAAATAATAACCATAAATACGTTATGTGAGAAAGTAAGAGAGAGGGAGAGAACAAGAGAGAAATTGTTGATAGTACGATTAAGAAAGTACATGACTCACAAATCTCTATATAAGCAACAAATAGAAAACTGCACGTAGCGACAGTTTGTACAAATATACTCGGGTCATTTGGTTATTTTAGGGGAAATTATTTTTTCGTTTTAAGCCATATAACGTATAAACCATTTCAACTATTTTTATGTAATTTAGTTTATTAATTATTTTTAACGTAATATTCTTTCTAATATTTCTACGCAGATATTTATTTTTACTGGAATTTGAAAAAATCTACATTATACTAACGTTATAAATATATATGACTTAAACATAAACAATAGTTTTTTCAAATAATTTTTTATCTTTTGGTGACAATTAACTTCCATAAATTTCTTTTTGACATTAATGACGTACAAGATTTTAGATGCATAGGCACGCGATCATAATGTCGACACGAAACCATTAAAAATGTACAACAATAATTTTGCATTTGTATGTAAATTTCATTGATAGTCGAAGAATCTCGCGAAAAATATAGAGTTACTTTAAATTGCTTACAAGAAATATGACGAAAACTATCTAAACCACTTTTAAAGTTTGACCGACAACTATATTTCGTACTTCAAAATTTCAAAGTATTCGAAAACAGTCCCAGTTGGAGCGCCCGAAGTCGAAGAGAGAAAAGTGATTGTCAGAAAGAGAGAGAAAGAGTGAGAGAGAACGAGAGAAAAAGAAAGAGAGATGTTTGTATTCGTGATTAATGTTTGAGCATTCGATCGCGTCTCCTAAGAAAAAGTACAAACGTTTTTTTACAAGCCTTACTCTCTGATTTACATCGTCAGATTTGCAGCAACCTTTAAAATGTAAACTTGATGACTACAGTGACGTTGTAACCGGAGTCGCGTACGGTAACGTAGACACGTGCGAACTTGATGCTTTATCGTAAAATTTATCATGTACAAACATGAATTTAAAGGTGAGTTTAACCTTGCTCTGATATGGAAGAATTAAAAAACAATTTACATTACGATATACGAGCTTCGGTATTCAACTCACACAACGGTATTTTTTTGTCGACAGCTCTCGAATTAAAGCTATGAAAAGATAAAAGGTTTTAATGCACGCGCAGATATTACGGTGTGCGAGACAAATTAAAGTCTACATAAAACTAAAAGAATACCCTCGTTAATTCGTCTACATTTGTATCGAGTGTTAAAGATACAATTGGCACAGGTAGAGCTAATACACTCGACGTATAAAATTGTCTCCTCGAATCGAAAATCCCTCGTGAAAATTCTCCCCCACGGGAAAGTTCATCGGAAGGAAAACGGCATTCGAATTCCTAAAAATAAAACTTCCTTTGAAAGATGACGGTTCTTCGCGGAAAACAGCGCGTGATATTTCTTTTCTTTTCGCGCGCCGGAGATCGACGAAGGGGTTATTTCGCAGAGATCGCGCAACCGAGAAAAGAAATTACTTTTTCCTTTCGAAGCGTTCTCGTAATGCACTCTCGCATGGACGCTTTGAAAGAGAGTGAGAGAGAGAGAGAGAGAGAGAGAAAGCGAAAGTGCGAATGGTCGGATCGGGGCTTAATTCAAATCCGTGAATAAGTGAGATGGCTTTGCGATATCCGGGCGGCGCTGCCCACGAGCGTTGGACTCGGACAGAGGACAACCGCACTCGTGGGTGTCGGTGCTAATTCCGGAATATTAATTAACGTGGACGGAGCTGCGGCAAACCGAGCGTGAATCGTCCCGGGCCCAAATTTGATTAGCGCCTCGGTTTAAGCCCCGACCCGCAGCTCTTCTCGACAAATTTTCATTTCGGCGTCTCGCCCTCGCCTTCGTCCTCGCCATCGTCCTCGTAACTCATTCGCCCAGCAACCTTATAAATGTCTCGCAGCCGGGTGCTTTGTTTTCCAGCCACGATTCCTCAGATTCGAAAGAGGAGGAGCTGCTTTTCCGCATTGGCGCGCCTCGATTTTCCGGTTGCCGCGGTTCGCCGTCGATCGGCCTCGCACGGACGGCGCTCTTCGATAAAAGCCCGGATGGGGGAGATGGGGAGGGCGACTGGCACGAGGAGCGCAATTAGGGTCGAGACAAAGGGGAGCGACAAAAGGAGACTCCGGAGATGCTGCGCTCGGCGTACGTGCGTTGTACGGTTATGCGGTGGGCAAGAACGAGGAGACCAGGGAGAACGAAGAGACCGGGGAGGTCGAGGAGGTCGACGGGGGAGGGCTCGCTTATTTGGCCGGCGTCCAGACGGTCTCTTCGCGCGACGGGAATGTCCATTACTCCATTAGCGGTTAACGCGTTAACTCTTTATTGCCTCCGTGGAAGCGACTGCACAACCAGTGCTTTTCATTGTCAAGGCTTTTAACAGCCGACGTTATCGCGATGCGCGACGCTTGACCATTGCGTTTCAGTTCCTCTCGAATTCGAGGATTTCTGCTGACGACTCCCGTAAACCACTTCGGACTTCGCTCTATTACACCATTTCATGCTCCTTTTATATACTTGTGGCTAATGTGCGACCGATGAACTGCGGCTGCAATCCTATCGAGTTACCGTTTCTGCATCCTCCACCCATCAAACCTACCGAAACATCGACTTCCCGGACCAATTTTATGTTGCTCTCGTTCGTGCACTCTGATATCAAAATTTTCCGCTCGGCTCTTGCTTCTTATGCGTAAAGGATATCAAATATAAGCGCTTTTTCTTTTATAAGAAAAGTAAACATCATTTTGCTAATCCAGCGTTACTCGACGGCTTTATTTTTAATATGCATACAGACAATATCCTTCCTGTTTCCAAAATAAATTTATAACATAAAATAAATATTTATCCGGATGATGTCAATAACGTATTTGCAAAAGTCGATATTAAATTTGCTAAAATAATGTTAAACTAAATTATTATTCGATGAACTTGAACGTAGATATTAACAGGAACTTGTTACTTTAGTGATAACCCGGTAAGATTTTTCCGGTGTAAAATTTTTTAAAACTTTCATTTTTCCATCGAATATTTTCTATTTATAAAGATGAGTGTAAAGCGGATTAGATTGCGATATTACTGCTACCGCATTTCCGTGTTTTTCCCTTTCGGTTCAGTTTTTTTTTAAAGAATCTATTAATTCGTAAAAATATCTTTGTAACTTACAGCGCAGAGTTTATAAATACATTGTTGGTTATTTGATGTTATAGTCGAAGTAAAGATATTTTAATTGACAGTTGTATATTTAAAATTTATCTGAAGTCTTTTAAAAAATGTATCCGATGTATATTTTAAACATTTTTGTTCAAACTTACTTTTATTGAAAAAGTTTTCAAAAGTTTAAAACTTAAGAGGTTAAATTTAGACATAATTTTTTAACAAATTCAACGTATTTTTTTACGTTTTCTTCAAATATATCATTTTAACAACATTTTCTGAAAGTTTTGAGTTAATCGGATTAAAATTAATGGAATTGTATAAGATCAAAGTGTGCTTCACGTTCGATATGAAGCAGAATTTGAACTTTACCTCATTTTTCTTAAAATTACATTTTCCAAATTGGTAATCGTGTGTGCAAATGTAAGCCGTATATCTGTCTTAATAATTTGCTTTACAATTTAAAGTTTAAAATTATAAATCATTTTAAAATTTCAAATCATTTCAAAATAAATTGTTTATTGCATAATTTAACGAATATGTCTAATGTTTTAGCTAATTATATTTAAAATAACTTTCGCCGCACACATGTTTTAACTTTCCGACTCTAATTTTTTTTTAGCTAATAGTTTTTAAAATAACTTTCGCTGCACACATATTTTAACTTTCCGACTGTATGCTAATGCTTATATAAACATTTAGTAACGAATATGTAATAATATTTTTTTTTTAATTGAATAAAAATATACTCTTATTATTTTTAATTATTATTATTTACTACGCCTAGAATGAATAATTGAACTACGGTTACGCTTTGCTGTCACTGAGATTAATAATATACTTTACTCCGGACATCATTAACGCCGTTGATGAAGCTTTGGTATAGTATAACAATAAATGAAGCTGTACGTATAAATGTGTTTGTATGCTAAAAGATTCTATTATTTAATCTATAGGATGGAAATTTAAATACACTTCAATCAATTAAGTCACTTATTTTTAGTTACATAAATTAACCTAAAACAATATTAGAGGGTTTATATAACACGTTCTTATATAATAATACTAAATATTATAATTGTTTTTTAATTTATAATTTTATTATAAATTATTGTATATAATTAGTGCTAAATATAACGTTTTTTATTTAAATAATATAAAAAATAGATGTATTAAAATTCTTAGCCATAATAAATCTAATTGTCAATAAATAGTATATTTTATTTATCATTACGTGCGTTCAAATACATTATGCCTTTTAAACACTGCACGAAGATAGCGACTATTAGTATCCAACGCATATATTTTCTAAGTCGAATACGTGTCTGCGCTAAGCGATCTCGTATACATTGCTGTTACATGAGAAAATGTAGTATATAACCAATGAGTAAATATAGATATATTAATCGTTTGTATGCCAGCTTAGAAACCGAGTCCGTTATTACCTGTGAATTGACACCTTTAGGCATTATATCGGATGATATTGTATGTTTACTTATAAAATCTTTAAAAAGAACTAACTGGACTACAAATTTTTTTTAGGTTATTTTAAATGTCAATCAGAAACCGATTTTTGCGTATCACTCCATTGGTTCAAATCAGATCATATCGTGTATTACAAATATTTCTATGCGTTTAAAAATGAAAAAAAAAAAAAAGAATTCGTAACGATTTGGATAAAAAATATATTTCTTTATTAAAAACAGTTTTGTTAAAAATATTATGGTGATTATGTACTAAATTAGTCTTTTAACAAAATTAAAATAAAGACTTGTGCTTTGTTTTTTTATGCTTTTAAAAATTAAAATATCAATATTTGCTAAGCGACCAAAAAATTTTGCCTTCGTGAATACATTTCTTCGCAAAGATTCGTGATATTATTGTATTTGCCATGTGATTAATAGAGTAATAAAGTACTTTGAATATAAACATTAAATCATCGAGAACAATCCTTGTGTATCAATTGTTAAAATATTAACATCTGTTAAGTACGCATATGAAATGATAAAATCACGTAATACGTGAAAAATCAATAGAGAATAAAATTTATGATAGAACTAAAGTTGAAAAGAGTAAGTTCGAAATTGAAATATAATTATAAATATTTATTTTATTTATTACAATTACATTTTTACAACCTTTCGAATAATCAATTAAGATCATGTAACAAAAATATCGTAATATTTATTTATGTGATAATTTTCAGTATTAAAATATTTATTCGCGATCCGGAGGTATTCCATAGAAAGTTAATTAATCGGATCGAATGTTAGTTTATCGATGGTTGATAAAACTGGATAAAAATTTTAAAGATATTCATTTACATTTCATTATCGGAAAAGTCATAGATCTGTATTCGTATAATGTATTAAAACAAACACACGGATCATCATCCATCATGCGCAAAGTAACCTATTTTATTTCAATAGTCGCGAATTATCATTGAAATTTAATTGATTCCATTGTAAAAAAAAGATACCGCTTATAATCGCAGAGTTAAAATATAAGTAATTTAGTCTTGGTAAATATCTGCGATAGCCTACTCCGAGTGTTTGCTTTAATCCCAGTACTTATTCGAATATGTAAAATTTACTATCGCACGTAAAAGAATTTACTTGCTCGAAATACGAAAAATCTTTGTAAAGTAACACAATGAAAATTGATTACAAAATGGAGAAATTCCATAAAGGATAGAAAGAAAAAGAACTGATTAAAGTGTGATAGAATAGTGTAAGAGCGCGATAGAACGTAAAGAGATGCGCGGACATCCGGGAAACGGAATTTCCTTCTCTTTAGGAAGTGCCTCGTCATTCTAGACGATCCAAGTGAGTTGATAATACGGCGCAGCTGTACGTTTTGTGTCTGTAATACGCGTACACTCACTAAACCCGTCGTCGAGTGATTTCGCTATCGGCTAGCAAAGTAAACCTTACACTGACGTATACCAACGTATACCAACGTATACGGACTCATACCAACGCATGAATCGCGAGTTATTCCCATCTTAGGCAAATATAGCGCGGCTCGCCAAGTCGTAGAAACGAATGAAAATAACCAACGTTGAAAACTCTTTTATCTTTTGTTCCAGACACTCTCGGCCGGAGCCACGACGATCGATCCAAGGGAACGCACCGATCGTTCCAGGGCTGACCGAGACGTACGTTGCGTATGTTGCGTATGATGTCGCAGAAGCATCGTCCCGAGCCTCGAGCGCAATCGTCGGATCTCTCCTGTCCAGTTGAACGAGGCCCGGGCGCAAAATAAAAGTCACCGAGACACCGACGATCACAAGAAGAACGCGACGATCGCGAGGAAGGAGCAGGACATGTCGCTGAGATAACAGGAAAAAAAAGACGCGCGTCGAGAGTTGCCTGGCTACCGGATTGCCCGGGGGAAATCGCCGACGATAGAAAGAAGCCGAGGGAGAGGCGATTAAAGACAGAGACGCGAATCCTGCGAGGGAGGAGGCGAGAGATAAGCAATGGGCTTCCCGCGACGGCGTTCCTTATGGCTCAAGGTCGCGATCCTTGCGGGCGCCATTTGGCTGACCGTCTGCTTCCTCCTCTACACGGAGGACAGAGCGGCCGCGGCGGCGGACCAGGGATTGCAGCAGCAGGTCCAGCAAGCAGCCCAGCAACAGGCCCTGATCGGAGCCCCTCAGATGGCCAATGGGTTCGTACCACCCGCTGCGCAGTTGATCAAGAGGGAGACGGTTCTCAATGTGGTCAGCAAGCCCAAGAATCACGCTGGTCCCGATCAAGGTAGGGACTACCATCAACGACTACTCGCTTCCATTTTTCTTTTTTCTTTCGTACCCTTAATTACGATCGTTTTCGCTAGGCAAGGAACCTCCGCAAGTCATCTGTTATTCCGAGAATGTATACGCCTGGTAGTGTATGTACAAGGCTTTACCTTCGCTTAGAATTTTTATTTTAGAACAGCCGCTAAACTAATGAATTCTGTATGAAAAAATTTTGCCAGGAGCTGTTTTCGCTATCCTATAATTTCAAAACTAATGTACGTTACATTTATTTTCTAATTTTTTGTACGCGCAGTCTGTTTTTAAAATTTTGCTTACTTTCGTAATGAATTCTAATTTTAAATTAGATTTTGATACGTTAAATTTATCTAGTTTCTGTTTCGCTGTCTTTTCTAAATACTCTATTTTATTATAAATAAGAGATTTAAACGTTGAATTCTAATTTGATTCACATTGTTCGTAAGGCTTCTGTTATTTGACTAATATAGAGTATACAAGCTTCGTCAGGTTGTACATTAAGTTTATTTTGTATTTAATTATACCTTGTAGCGAATAAGGAATACACGGGTGTTGAAACTACGTAATTTAATTTAATATTTAAAACCATAAAATTCATGAACTCTTGAATACTTAATATTTTTTATTAAGTTGATATTGTATAAAACTACGTATGAATATTAAAGAAAAATACGAACCAAGTTTATACTTACGTTTTTACTTCTTTACGATGCGCATTGTGAATTATTTTATCCATTTATAATGCATAGATGCATACGCGTGTATATATATTTTCCAGATATGCTTTGAATACATTTTTAAGATTCTTTTGATTTAGTAATTAATTTATTACTTAATTTAATCTGATATTTATAAAATAACTTTATTGTATTTGCAAATTAATGACGTGTATTCAAAATCTATTCGATATTAAAAAAGACTATTATGTACTTATTGTGCCTAGACAAAGTATGTCATATTTCCAATATTTTTTCATATATCTTTATTAAACTCAAAATATTCAAATTTATCGATTGATTGAAGTTTAATAAATATTCCCTTTGTCAAATCTAAATAAATCCAAAATATACAGCTACGATAAAACGTTAAATTTTTAAAAGACTCATTGATAATAATATTTTGACACATTTCATGAAAAAAAATGCATTGAAATGTTGATGTATACACGACATTTATAATAAATTTAGACAATGATTTGATAAAGTAAGCATTTTGTTATGTCAAAACGTTAGTTTTATTACTTATAAAAAGAAGTATTACAGACTTTTATAAATTAACACATAATTAAATTTAAAATAAATGAAAATTGTTATTTAATTAAACTACTGAAAAGATCTTTAATTAACCTTTTTTCATTTTTTGTTCTTTTCATTAATGTACAGAATAGTTATTTTAAATTGAATATGAAATGTTTCAATTTTATAATTGCGATCGGTATTTAAAATAAATAATATATACAATATAAAACAGTTTCAATAAATATATCTATTAATGAAAAAGGACCTTAAATTGTATCAAAGCACAAATTGTAAAATATTCAATCACTTAATATACACAAAAAATTTTTTATTAACTAACATTTGTACTAAATTACCTATCGCGTAAGTATTAGTGATATAATTATACTGTTCAATAAAAAAAATTCATCGATATTTCAAAACATAAAAATTACCGTGAAAAGTATAAAAGAAAATACAATCCTCGTTAAAAATATAAAAGTATCGCGTAATATTTAAAAAAATATCAATTCTAAATGGTTTCAGAAAAGATATTTTATAATAATGACTGAAAATATTTTTTTTCCTTTATTTTGCCTTAGAAGGTGGTGGAGTGTTGGCAGCACCTCGGGATCAAGATACGTCGGCTCCAGGTGAAATGGGTAGACCGGTTATCCTGCCAACGAATATGACAGCGGAAATCAAGAAGCTGGTGGACGATGGATGGATCAACAATGCTTTCAATCAGTACGCCAGCGATTTGATTTCCGTTCATAGAACGCTGCCGGATCCTCGAGATTCTTGGTATGTTTTTAATATCCATTTTTATATTAATTTGGACAGTATATAAAAAAATTTATATTTTTAGTGTTAGTTAAAAGAGCAAATTTAAATTAAAAGAAAAGATGATCTGAATATTATTCTTACAGAATGGAATAAACTAGTCATTGATAAATTTATAAATTCTTAATTTATAAATTTTAAAGTGTATAATATCTTATATAATAGATATTAATTATAATATAATTGTAAATAAGAATATTTGAAAATGGCTGACACTTTAAAGTTAGCCTGAAATATTTAATTTAGCGTTTTAATCAAGAATAGTTTTAAAACTATATTTTTATTTATATTGTTTCATGGGAAAAAAATTTAATGGGTGCAATTATATCAATTTCTAAAAATGCAATAAATATTAATCAGAATTTTTATTTAATAAAGAAAATAGAGCTCGGATATAATATATATTTGAAAAATGTGTATAACATTATTAGAAATGATAGAAATATAATATCACAATCAAATTTTTGTATTTCAATTTAACAAAAATAGAGATGTAAATTTTTTATTATCAACTTAATAACTTTTCTTATATATCATCTACATTTTTAACATTGCTGCTTTTATTTTTAGTATAAAATGGAAATCACGCTAGGAAATTCAGAAAATAATTCTTTGTGTATTTTGCCTTTATTCAACAAAAGTTGCTTTAAATTCATTCGGGATTGAAATTACAATAAAATTTTCTAAATTATTTATTAAAAAACTTTTTAAATATTAGCATTTATATAAGAAAATAAAAACAGGAAAAAAAAGATTATAAAGAAAGAAAAACTGCCTACTTCTTTATGTAAACCAATATTCATTTTTAAAATACATAGATCTTTACCCTCGGGTTTTTATTTATTCATAGTATTAATTTAGTATTTCATGAAGTTTAAAAATATTAGTATTTTTATTAGAAATTTTATATTAATTTAGTGGATGGTAAATATTTTTGTTGCTGATTAATATTATATTTTAATCATTGAAGATGTGATCATTCAATTTATTATTTAAAGTCCCATTAAAATCCCATTAAAGTCCTATTAAAGTATTAAGAATACATAAATAATAATTTTAGTTAATGAAATAGATTAATAAACAGTTTTATTATTTATTCCAATATTAAAATAATATTCATAATATTTTAAATGATTTATTTACATTTTTCAGAATATTAAATCAAAATTGTACGATAGCTAAAAAATATACTTCACTATCAATTATTGAGATAATAATTTAAACATTTTGTATCATCATATATAAAATCTGACACTATAGTTTTATTCATTAATTTATAATATCCATTCAAAAATTCATTTCTTTAATAATAAAAAAACACTGCTCTTTTTTATTCCGAACCAAATCTTAAATACTTAGTCATACCTTTGGCTTCTTAAGATTAATTTAATATTTTCTTTTTATTTTTATCATATTATATCGAAAGCGCTTACACTTTTTAATTTTTTACTAAAACTATACATATCGCTCTTTGAATTCTTATTTGATATCTTTTTTCTTTATAATTTTTGCGATTTAAGCACGTATATAAGATGTAAGGAAAAAATAGAGTTTTTCTAACTTAGGACTACACAAGCTTCTAAATTTTTCACCTTTTTTGCTCTACAATATTCTCTAGTCAAAAATTTATTTGAATTATTTCAAGAAATAAAAAGTGTATAAAGCACACATTCAAAGCACACGTAAATATATATATAGAAGACTTATGATAAATTATTATTCTATAAACGTTTTATTACTTATCACATCATACGAGAATAACTAATAACTTTTAAATAGCTTAAGCCCCAAAAGCTCAGATTTAAAACTCAATTAAATTAATATTTAGTATACAATATATCACTTGAAATCGAAAAAAATCCAAAGAAAGTTCAAAATTTAATGTAAAATCAATACTTTAAATTGTATATAAAAAGATTTAAAAGATTTTTTAAGACATAAATTAGTTTTTGATATCTTCATAACATCGATAAATATACGAAATTATTGTTTAAAAATATATTCTCACGAAATAATAAATTAAAATTAATATTTTATTTGCATACTAAAATTATATAAAGGGAATATGTTAGATCTATTTATATATAAATCAAAGTATTTTTGAATGCTGATTAGTGTAGGAAATATAAAAAAAGAAAATTACTATAGTCTATCTTTCAAAATAGTACAACGAAAAGAAAATTTATTTGATTTTTATGTTTTTAAAAAGACAAATATCAAATAACCATTAATATTAAAATTTTATTTTTGCTTTTAATTTTTTTATAATTGATGAATTGTTGAATTAATATTTGATAAATATGTTATTGATTTCAGTTTTATGCGAATTTGTATAAAGTATAAATTATTGTATTTATTTCTATATTAAAATATAAAATA
The DNA here is from genome assembly GCA_018907195.1 of Dolichoris vasculosae. Classification (NCBI taxonomy): domain Eukaryota; kingdom Metazoa; phylum Arthropoda; class Insecta; order Hymenoptera; family Agaonidae; genus Dolichoris; species Dolichoris vasculosae. The sequence continues at coordinate 18,225,738 of JACCHY010000005.1, read as the reverse complement.
ACTTCAACCATCTATGTAAAGAAATAGAATTAAAAAAAGAAAATAACTTTAGAATATTTATATTTGAAAGGGCATAAAGTTGAAATATAAATCTCTAATTCTTTATTAAAGGATTAGATTATTTGAAACATTGAACATAATCGTTGAATAGATCAATTAATTCTCTACTCTCATGATCCTTTTCATTAGTTTGATTTGATTGAGTACAATTGAATATTATATAGAATAAAATTAAAGTAAGTACTATAATACTAATCTTATATTATTTATCAAAATAATATTCCTGGAGAAAATGAATAAGTAAATATACGGTATTGCGATTTATACTATCTAAAAGCTTAAGTTTAAATTTTGATAGATCTAAAAAATTATAGACAGTACTATTTGTTATTGTTTCTTTGTTATTATTTTTTTGTTTAAAATTGTCTAATTCATTAAGTTTTGTGGTATGTATTGAAATATAAAATAATATTATCTTTATGTTTTCATTTTTGTTTCAATTGTTCTTGATTTGCAATTTTTCTATATTCTATTATACTCTTCTTTTATTTCTTATCCAAACCACATTGTATATGATCACTTTTATGTATATAATTCAATTAATTTTATAATTATATAAGTATAGTATAGAAATATGTTTTATGATTATCATTTTATGTAATTCCTATTATGTTTTTTTCATTTATTCTAAATAATTTCACGTAAATAATATTGCTTAAAAAATAGAGATAAATCAGAAATCATATTATTTAATGTATTGATGGATAAGAAACATCCGCTTAACAAAATATATATATTATTATTGCCCCTTAAAATTTCTTAAAATACATATCTTCAAAATTTTATTTGAAATAAAAATGTCATTCTTGCAATCTAATTAGTTAGATTTAATAATCTTAGTTGATAATTTTTATATATTTCTTACTACTTTAAAATATACTTTTATCTGATTTGAATAAAAGTTCTGTATTCTAAATTTAGATTTTTTAATTATTTTATTATACGTCTAAGAAATCTGAATCATCTGCATAGTCTGTTACTTAAATTATAATATTAAGTCATATAATTGTTTTACTTCTTTATATAAAACTACAGGTGTACTTCATAACTACATTCAACAAAAGATATGATAATCTGATATATTCTTTTAATCGCTTGATCATTAAAATATTCGATTTTTAATTCCGTTTAATAAATATTTAATTACATTAATTTTTTTATTTATTACCTATTTTTTCCTATAATATTAATTTTGAAAACCGAATATTGATTAGGTTTAAAGCAATAGTAGTAAAAATTTTTGAATTTGAAAGGAATAATTAGATAATAGTTGGAATAACAATAAGAATAATAATATACATTTGATTAAAAATTAAAAAATAATTTAAATCAAGTAGTCTTTTTTACGTTTAATTTTTATTGAATTAGTAATTGGTGTTAATTAAAAATTCGTTAGAAAATTTTATATGAGTAGTTTTTTAAATTTAGTATATTGTAGTAAAAATTCCATTAAAAGTTTCACTTTTATACGTTGCACACTGCACATTTTTTAACCAAAACGTAAACCACTTTTTTATTACTCAGTATTAGTTGGAAGATATTTTATATGAAATCTTAAAATATTCTACTCTGTCTAGCTAATATAAACTAATATTTTAATTTATATAACGTATTGTTGAATAAAAATATAACAAATTAATGTTAGCTAAATTCTATTACTTTGCTTTTGAATTGAATTATAAAGTTAACAATATAAAATGTACATAAAAGTTAATGATATAATAATATTAGAAATATATTATCCATAAATTGGTTGTATCGTTTAATAATTAATCAATTGTTTTGCGATAGCAATGTTTATTATATTTTATTAACTCGATTCCTTTCAGCAATCCTTTCAGCGATTTTAGAATATTTGCTATTAACCATGACATATATATAATTTAATAGTACACATATCGTATATAGAACTATTATACAATATAATTTAGAATCATTTTTATGTTCAAAAGTTACGACTAAAATAAATTTATCAACTACTTCATGCATGGAAAATTTACGAGCACGTTTTAACGTGACTAATAAATGCACATGGAGTAGAACTCGCTTCTAAAATTCAATTACATGGACGTGAGCTACTAGTTCCCAATTATTTTTTAGAATATTTCATTTCTTTCATAGAATTGGCTAGACTTTCGGAAAATAAAAAATATATTTATAAAAACCAGATCGATCGGATCTTTACGTACTAGATGTACCGAATACTAATGTACTGGAATCAAAATTCACACTTTTTAAACGAAGGTTAGACGTCGTTTATCCAAATATTTCATAAAAATATTATGAAAAAATCCAACAATATGTAAAAAATAATCATTGTGTATATAAATTTATAATCAGATATTGAAATATTAAACGTAATACAACTTGTTCCTGCCAATGAAAACATATATAAATCTGAATATAATTCTAATTCAACGTATATTATTTCTTTTACTTTATCATGATTACAAATTTTATAATATTTAATGATAATATTAAAAATTTATAGATTATAATATAAATTATTTATTATTTTTTTAAGATTACTAATACTTAATTTATGTTATACAATATTTTCTTATATTTTTACATAAATCACATTATATCATTTTTTACCGTTTCATAACTTAAAAGTGAACCAATTATAATCCTTATAAATTGCCTCAATTTAGCTATAGAAATTGGATATATTTCTAATAATTAACATATTTCTAAATAAATTGATTTTATTTAAAAAATTCATTGTAATTATTTATTCTAAAGTTTCATAATACTTCTTAATATTATGTTAGAAAAAAGTTTTCATATTTAATTTGTACGAATTTATAAAGAATAAAATTTTAAAATCTTTTATTAATAGACATTTATACTGTAATAAATATTTCTTTATCCATTTTTACTCAAGTTTATTTCTTTTGCTAATAAAACGTAGTTCAACAAAATATAAAAATGTATAAAAAATATCTAAATAATATTATTAAATAATATTTAAATATTTTGCGTTAATATAAAGATTATAAAAAATTTAATTGATTCTTTTATCGAAGCATAACTACCAATTAAACAATAAATAAAAATGTTTATATTGTAGAAAACTTAAGCTGAAAATAATATAATTTAATTGTCAAATTTAACGTGGTTTCGATATAATAAGATTAAATGTTCCGAGGAGTTTAAAAACTTTAACACAATATATATTACTGAAATATTTTAAATATTTTTAAAAAAATTACATACTAATTCTTTTGATCGTTAAATAAACAAGAATAATAATAAAAACTAATATTTAAAATATTTAATGAAATTTATAATAATATTATGATAATATATTTTTCATTATAGTTTAATATTTTTATTTTCAACTATTTTTCAATTAATTGTTTTTAACGTTTATTAATTTTTCATTTTTAGTATACTAGTTTTTATTACTTGTTTTAAAAGATAAACCTAAACTTTAAAAATATTTTTGTCGATAATATTTAGAATATCTTCGGTTATAAAGGATATTATAATTATTTTATATAATTATTTAATGCGTATTTATTATTGAAATTTAATACATTAAAAATATTTTTAAATAAATATATTTTCTTTATTTCATAGTTTCTCTAACTTAATATGAATTTATTCCATGAAATTATAAATTATAAATTAAAATAATTTATATATAATATTTCATATTTTATCTGATTATATTAAATTTCGCATGGAGTAATCTTTTAAAAAATGTTCTAATTGTGTTGTAATATAATTATTAACGAATTTATAAGATAAAATTAGATAAATATTAAAGTAATATGTACAGTAAAATATAAATTAATAGTTTAAAAAAATATAAGAATACAAAGACTATAATAAGTAAATTATAACAAAGTGATTATACCAATACGATAATTATTAATGACTACACCATCTCGTTTAGATACCGAAAATATGATGTACATTCAATTAATCCAGATATAAGATAACGAAACATATATAACTACATGAAACTTTAGTAATTTATAAAGATAACGAAACCGGATATTAAATACAAATATCGATTAAAAATATAAATAAAATTTTAAATTATAAATAAGTATTTCAATAACGTAAACATGTAAACAAACGAGAAAGTCATGGCATTGATATATGTGTGTGTATATACGTATGTACAAATTCCTTGTATAAGAAAAATGAAATTGCAATGCCATTCACGCAAGAACAAAATATTGCCTGAAAATCAAATATCGACGTTTTTCTTCAAGAAATAATGGAAAAAGAAAAAATGGTTCAATTCGGTTATACATTTATAAAAGAGATAAATCATAGAAAATAGTACATACATAATTTATTACAGATATGAAAATAATTCTAATAAACGTTGTTTCCGAATATCTCTACGAAGATTCTATCACATCAACAATGAGATTAAGTGCATTATCGTGTAATCATCGTTGATCCAATGATCTAAATATTAATATTCGTTTTCTGAAAGATTAAAATATGTTGGTAACTATCAACTACTTCGTATATAAACGTTGTTTTATATGTTGCAATTTTTTAAAATTATCTTATAATCGGGAGATTTAGTACTATTCAACACTATAAATTGTAGATTATCATCTAATCTTTGCTCTCCTTTCACGCAGGTTCAATATTTGCAGGGTAAATACAAATACACTTGAATACAGACGCAACGTTATTCGCTTATCGCGGTTACTTTTTTCATCGCTACGAGTAATTAGTGACGAATGAAGTCTTGAGGGAAATCAAGGAAAAGCGCCCCTAACATTGGAGTGGCTTTCACCCTTTCCCCTCTCTAGTTCCCCTCTCAAGCTCGAGTTTCGGGGTAGAAGAGTCGCAGGAAATTACGGACGTTTGGCTCCTCGGTATAATGCAGACGCGTTCTGGTACGAGGTCGGTCGTAAATTGGCGCGTTTCGCGCAACAGTAACCGGGAGGCACCTAACTTTCCTCGCATGCGGTGGCTAAACCAGGAACCGCAACTTCTCTCTCGAGCTTCTGGAACGGGCGCGGAGGAGAAATTAACCCCCCGGAATATGTGGAATATGAATTACCATTTTCACGATATTAACCGACATTATCGGGACAGGTGGGCAAAGTTCAGCGACACTCGGTGCAAGACTGCGATCGTCGCTCCTTGTCATCAAGCCGAAAGAGATTCAAAGACCGCAAAGAGATCCACGCGCTTAATGGACCCGCTTCCTCGGCTGTACCGAACCTTCGCTCGTTTTTTTCCGAGGAGCTCTCGACCTCCGTTTGTTCCTTTAAAAATTATTTAGTCGATCGTTTCGTCGTTTTGAGGGGGCTTGAAGCATTCCTCTCTCTTTACGCATTACGGGTTAAATGAAAAAGCCTCGATGGCTGAGAAACGTGTCCCTAGTCTAGTGTTTGCTTTTCTATTTCTCCTCTCAAAGAAGACGAGACAATTCGTTATTTATTGTGACTCACTAATGGATCGGTAGAATTCCATTCAACGATGTATAATGGGAAGATAAAATAGTCTTGGTTTACTTTACTTTATTCGTAATCGTCTCGGGAAACTTGTTTCTAATTTAATAATATTTCGATAAACGTTAATTTCGCTAGGTCAAATATGTTATAATAATGAAAATCTATTTTCTTCTTTCTTTGGAAAATACGTAATATCAAATTTGTACAAATTAAATAAGGAGAAAATATGTACCGTATACCGGTAAATATTTCCATGGGTTTAATTTCTTAATTTTTTGCCGATTATAAAAGTATTAGCTTCTATATTTATACTATTCTTATCGAATAGTAACGTCTCGCTTTTCGTCAAGAACTTCGAATAAATAACCAATAAAAATGTGATTGTTATCGAACAATTATTTTTCTATTAATCTTGAACGAAATATGTTTCGTTTCGAGTATTTGTTTTATTCTGTTATTTTTAAGGAATTTCTGTTAAAACATAATTTTTTTATCGATAACTACCAAACGAGTTCAAAATGAAAACAAATAAAAAATAAATATTTTAACATGGTGTATATTCTGTATACATATTTTTTATTTATAAATTCTAAACTCGATGATATTATAAAAACGAATTTGATACATATATTTAAAGATTACGAGAAATTTTTTAAAATCACAGGAATAATATTATTAACTTTCAAGTTAAAATTTAGAACTAATAATTATTTTTCTTTTATTTCATCGTCTTTAAATTGTTTAAATTACACGTAAATGAATATTTTAGATAATTAAATTCTGTTTATATAGCAAATTATTGAAATACATTTAGATAATTTCATATTGTATTTTACATGTACTTGGTTATTTACAAGTTATGTAATTGCATTCTATTCTAATTTCAAGTTCTGTAATATGTATTTAATTTTATAGAATTCTATTAACGACGTTATCAAATGTAAATTATGTATATATTTTTCCGTAAATGTTTATCGAAGTTATAGCAAAATAGTTTACGTACGACATATAATCGAGTACGTTTACATTTTTTACGCAATAATTCAAATATAATTAAAAATAAATGAAAATTATTGAAACAAATCTAAAATTTTAGATCCGAAATACGTTGCGAGGATTTTGAATAGATGGAAACAAATATAATAGATATCGATAATTAAAAATTTACGAGTTAAAAATAATTAACGAATGTATTCGATCGGAACGATTTTGCAAATTACAAAGTACGGTTGTTCGGTCTATCGATATATGTAACATATATTATTTCGTCTGTCTTATTGGTAGAGTGGCTGAGCGTATTCATCGAGATACGCAAAATACGCGATGAATATTTTATTCTTCTCTATAAATATCCATGGTCACTCAATTTTTCGTATCGATCGGTTCTAACCGACGACGCGTCGGTGGAAATAACGTCAAAAATAAAAATCGCGTTCCGGTGTTTATAAACCACCTGGAATTTATACATGAGATGCAATAGGAATTCATAGCAATCAGAGAAGAGGAGGTAACGGCGAGCGAACCTGAACCGAGGCAAGCTCTCGATGCTCCGGGTCAAACAAACGAGCATTAACTCGAATCCGGGTATGAAAGCGATAGAGTGGGGGAAGGTCGGAAGGACGGAAGGAGCGTGCGACGGGTGGAGGAGGGTGGAGGTGGGTGGAGGTGGGTGGAGGTGGGTGGAGGAGGTGGAGGTGGGTGGATGCACGTGTCGCTCGTTGCCTCGATAATGTTCTAGGACGCGCGGCGAGTACACGACCCTCCTAGCAAGCACGTCCATGCGCTTGTGCATGCACATTACTTGGATCAATTCGATTGGTGCAGTTTTGGTGTTTGCTCGTTCGTTACATAATTCCTATTAACACAGTCCGCCGCACACGAGAGCAAAGCATACGTCCACCTAAGCGTAATATCGCAAGAAGTATCGCTCGTTGAAAGCGCGGAAAGCTCGACGCGAGGGAAGAAATCGAGCTTCCATCCATCGTCCTTAACTTTTTCCCGGCACCCTCGGAAAAACAACTTTGATTCGCGGACGAATCTTTGACTTTGATCCGACGGCGGTGACGAGCCGAGCATCGATCAGAGGCCTGCGGTAATTAAAGCCGCACTTTCCTCGCCGAATGCGGTTAAGCGAGTGCGACGATTGCTAGCGTCGATTGCGAGCGTCGATTGCGAGCGTCGTTCCCCGGGGACGGGTTTTCCCTGCCCTCGGGCCTCTGCAAAATTTAGAACGCGTCGACGGCGGTCCGCGTTTACGGAGCACTTTATCGAGTGGCGAGCGCGGCCGAGGTCAATGGCGGGAAGGCTGCAAGGGGTAACCGGAGGGTGGAGTTCGTCCGAGTCGAGAGCGGTCGCCGTCCGCGCCCTCTGACCTAATTGGCGAATCGGTATGAATGGAACGCAAGAAATTTCAAACGCGAGGGATTCCACTCCCACTCGACCTCCCCTCGGAGCTAATGCATAAGCTTATTAGTAGCTTTTCCTTCTTGAACCAAAGTCTCGTGCGCATGCGATAACGCGGAACTGACCCAAGTCGCGAGAAAAAACTTGCTCGAGTTCGTACGTGGGTGTGTTTTTCTCGTGGTAATTTATGCTTTCGGGTTAGTTTGTTCTTTCGCCGTTACCGATATTATTCTCCGAGTTTACGGGCAAACCATCGCAAGCTGGTTCGATTAATAAATTATTCCGGACTCGAGAAAAAGGCGAGTTTGCTCGATTTTCAAATGTCGGAATTATGGGGATCGACGGTACTTGAATTAATTTATATTTATACGGATTATATTTCTTACGTAAATTTGCACGAGGTTGTAAATAATTCCTTGCCATTATCTTTTTACAAAAATTGAACTGATTAATATTAATGTTGTTAAAGTTATGACGCTAACGTGAACCGAAGTCACGATGGCAACTTATATTCTCGTCGTTACAACGTAACATTTTTACTGTAAATAAAAATAAAATTATCCTATAAAACTGTAGGTCAAACTAACTACAATATTGTTTTACGACAATCTGAGAATACAATTATAGTTGTATTACTTGGTTCAGCTTGGTTTAATAGGATCGAAATTATCCATTTTTACTTCTTAAGTTAAGAATGCGATAAAACATTAACTATTTAATTATAGTGAGTATTCACCTAAGATTTTTTCCAAGTATCCATTGCTTCATAACTCCTCTAATTTTTTTAAACGCTCGGGACGTCAAGTTTGAAGAAGCAACGCAAGTAGCTTCTACTCGAGAGTACTTTTCTATTTAAAAAGCGTTGATTCTCCAAGGTAATGGAATTTCTTTTGAAACTGATAATCAAGAATTTTGCTTTCCTTTTCGTTAGTAAATCGTTTGCAAAGTTTTAAACTTAAATTATGAGAATATGCGTTCTTAATCTCTATCCCTTCTCGCTTTTGCAATCTCTCTCTCTCTCGCTCTCTCTCGCTCTTTGACAGATACACATACTTTATCCATTTCTCTTCCATTCTTAAGGCAATAAAAGAACGAAACGTTATCAAAAGTCCACATCTGGATGTTGTTGTATGTCCGTTAGCCCATGAATTCTCAGCGTATAAATATTAAAACAGAGTGTCATGGTTGTCGAGTCTAGTCATGCTATTAATAATTTGTGTGGGCAGCTTCGCTCTTTTTCCTCTTATACATCTTTTTTAACGTTATGTACGATTTTCCACATTGGAAAGACAAAGCACTCGAAAAATTCATATCGAAAAGCTCGGTTTCGATTTATTATCGTGCATGGTTTAAAGTAAAATAAGTGATTTATGATGAGTAGTCACGAATCCAACTAGTTATAACTATGTGTCGGCAAATTACTTAATTCGATATTGAAAATTTCACCGAATTGATAAATGCAACTTCAAATTAGTACATTTAAGGAGCATGAATTATCAAAATTTAGTTTCCGTCGGTACAAATATTATCGTTAGCGTTTTATAAATTATATTTATCTACGATAGAAAGTAAAATCAATTTAATCAAATGGACATTGGACAATCTTATCTATAAATCATTTGTTGTGTTGAAGGGTACTTAAAAACTTCTCGTATTTGAAATAAATTTCTTTAAATGTATTCGTAAAGATTGTCTTTTTTTATAAACAAATTTTTTGTTGTTATAAATTGATTATGGAATTAAATAATATACTCGGAATTAAATTAGTTAACAATATTTGAATAATTATAAGTTATTTGAATTTAAAAATAATAAAAATATATTCAATTTTTTAATGGAATATTCGTATCGTTAAATTTTTTTATTTATTTATCAAAACTAAAAGGAAATTTAGTAAAATGAAAAAGATGTAAATAATTGATGAAATAATTGATTTTATTTACAATGACTTCATTTTTTAACTAAACCATTGAATTATATATATACGGTATTTTTTCAGGAATAACGTATTCGGATTATAAACTATTACATTTAACAATATCTTAATTTCACTTTACAATAAATACCAATATAATAAATTTTATAATACGATTAGCAGATATCGAAAACTCTGAAACAAATGAAAAAAATCTTTTGCCTTTAAATTTAAAAAAGGTTAAAAATTTGATTGATATTTGATTCGGTATATTTTGATCAAAAAAGCGAAGTGGTTTTAAAAAATAAATAAAAATAATACTATTTACTTATTTCAAAATTTTTTATAAATAAAAAGTAAACTTTTAAACGTAATTACTCAAAAATGATTAAGTTGGATGATGAAATTTGAATTCCTTATTACTCAAATGAAATTTAAAAGCAAAAGATAATAGTAATTAAAAGTTAGGTTTCGTTAAAAAAAATAGCGAGTCGCGGTGGTTTTTATTAATACCTTAAACGAAAATGAAAAAGCAGTTGAAGTAGACTTAGGATAAGTGGAGACAACGGTTTTATACGCGGAAAGAAAATTCGCAAATCAAAGAAAGAATCTCGCCGGGATATATTAAATCGGAAGGAAAAAGATGTTTACCCGGTAGAATTTTCAGGGGGTCAAATTTAAAGAAATTAAAGTCTCTTAACCGAAACAATAAGTTAGAAGTGCGAAGTACTCGATGCAGTTAGGGAGAATATTAAAAAAATGCGGTGTCAAGTCTTATAAAAGTAGTAAGTATCTCTTCTAAATGATGAAAATGTGGGGGCGGAGAGCGGTAAAGCATAAAAGGTTAGTGAAAGCGAGTAAAATTGCGAGTAAAATTGAGAGTAAAATTGCGAGTAAAATTGCGAGTAAAATTGCGAGTCGCTTTCGACACTAAAGTTTTTGTTGTCGAGAGCGGGAAGGGAAGCAGCTTCGGGGGTTTATTTTTTTTTTTGTTTTCTTTTTGTTTTTTTTTTTTTTTTTTTTTGTAACGCAGACATTGCTCGGCATTTGAAATAACAAATATCCCATGTGATTCCAACCGCAGAGGCAGCTCTAGAACTCTGTCGCGGCTTGGCGTGTACGCGGGTGCGGGAGCCGCCGAAGCTCCGCCGAAGCTCCGCCGAAGCCGTCGTACCGCGGGAATGCATCGTAAATTGCACGGAGAGATAATAGAGTACTCTCTCGGGTAATTGGATTTCCCGAATACCCGGAATACGCCGTTGTTTCTCTCCCCTCCATCCGCAGTTGCGCGTGGGCGCGTCCCTCCTGCCGGCTTTCTTTAAAAAAGAAAAAGCGAGGATCAAACCTCCATTATCCGAAACCCTCCCATTCTCATTTCCCAGAGCGTCTATTTCCATGTTTCTTCCGAACCGGAGACGACTACTCGACTCTTCGCACTGCTCGGATACTCGCCCGTCTCCCCTGGTTTCGACACTTTCTCGCTCGCTTTGTGCGCGTGTCGGTTCTTTTCGTTCGCCGCTTGTCTACGGTAATCGATAACACAGCGATCGGACAATGCCGGAGGAATCCGAAGATTGCCCTCTGTCATTCTCACGAGGATTATCCGGGCTACGATTTTACGAGAACTTCCTTGTTGTCTTTTTTTTTGTTTTTTCTTTTCTGCTTCCTCCGTAAAACGACGCGGCGGGAACTTTGGCGAAAAACGGTTAATTTTTTATTTGCTCTTTACACATTAATTAACGCGACTTACGATGAATTATGTGCCGATATAATTTATGTAACTGTGCCATTAATCAACTTAAGGCGGAACTTGCTTATTAAATTATATACGAACGAGTGACGAAATTCAACTGAAATTTACATCCCCGATACGAAATATTCACTTTTTAGCGAAACTAACTGTACTGCAAAACAAAGATATATATATATATATATATATATATATATATATACATATATCTGTTATTTATACTTATTGATTAAAATATTATTCAACGATAAAGTTTTAACGATAAAGTTTTAACGATAAAGTTTCAACTATAATGACATTCTTGAGTAATGGTTAACGTATTTTTTTAATGTTCGTTATTTATGTAACGTAAATAACGTAATTTTTCGAATAAGGATACGTAAATTAATAAGATCATTTTTCGAATAATAGTCCTTTCTAATGTAACTATCTATTTTTCTAGATTTTAATTTACTATATAAATGAAAAAAATTCGGGGATTCGAAAAAATCGTATATTACATTATAGGGTGAAAGAAATATAAAATATTATAAAGTGAGAAATCGAATGAGATGAAAATTAAGTTCTTATTTAAATATTGATAAGCTCGATGGAATTCTTATAGACATTCCGATAGATTATTTTATTTATTTAAATTTAAGTTAATCTATATTCGAGAATTTATTTCAATATTATTGGAAAGAAACCATACATTGGTGAAAATATTTTGATACGCCTATTTAGAGTAAAATAATAAAATAAGTATTTTTAGAGTAAAATAAATAAACGACGTCGTATAAAATTTTTAAAAAGTTATAAATATATTTACGATGCATATAATATTTCTATTGATATTTTATAAAACCAAATCAGTGATTCACGAACTCTTTAAATTGAATACAATAAGTAATATTAGTAACGGATAATGTTAGATAAGAATATAATAAATTTCTCTTTATGCGCTTGTTTTATATTTTTATAATTAACTAGTATGTGAAGATAAAATGTACATTCTTATTTTTAAAGCATATTACGAGTAATCACAAATACCAATTTGTATTCTACCAATGAATATTATTTTATGCCTCGTTAGATATTAGTTACATAAATATTATTCTTCGCTCGTTGTATGCTACATTAAGAATATATTCAGAATTCTTGATTAAGAAACAATAAGAAAGTCATGATTCTCTTCTCCGAACACTTTTTCTCCAAAAAATTTTTCTACTTCTAATTTTTGCGTGGGTTGAAAGTTTCATACAGTGAAATATCTCACGTGTAAAACTATTGGATTTGTAGTTCATAAATGTTAAAAAATCATTGAATTCTGGGATGAAAACAATATTTACAAATATTTAAAGTCAAACGCTAATAATAAAATCTTTACGTTCAAAATATTCGTAACTGTAATTATATTTACAATTTAAAAGATGCAATCGATGTAATCTCGCAAACTCTAAATATTAATAAATTTGTTCTTCGCAATCTTACCTCAAGGATCTAATACATGTTTTTACAGTCTTTTATGAAAAAAGAAAGAAATTAAAAGTAATGTATAATAATATTAAGACAATTGTAAACATGATTTTCAGTTCTAGTCTGTTGCAAAAGGAAAGGAAAGATTGATTTTCATAACTAAATGATTACTTTTGCGAATTAATTTGTCTTGTGACGTATATAATAGAAAATTTATATATTTTTTGAAGCATATACAAAAGTGCAAGTAACTTCTTACTGATATTAGCACAGGCAAGTATCTAATTAGTATTATCTTTAGCTGGACCTAAGATTTACTCTACGTGCGCGAAAGGTCCAATTAGGGAAGGTAGTTGAAAGGCAAGATATTATGTACATATATAAAGACAATAGACGGAATTGTATAATGCTAAAATTTCTCAGAGCGATGGGCTCGTACAAACAATCTAACGCATTATACACCTTGAGATTTCACGTGCGCATAAAGTTTTAATTGTCTTGCATTGATATAATAATGGTTTGTACGATGTACTCACAAGTCTGTGATTGTCAAAATTTAGCATATTTCTCAACTCCGCAAAATCATTAATTTCAAATCCTTTAGATCTATTTATACCGTAAATTATACATTAAACATCCCAAATAAACTAAAACTAGTCTCATTGAAACGACTGTTCTAAAGTGAAAATATTAACGTTCTTGTTAGAGGCGTTCAAATATATGAAATTGAAATACATTTATCTCGAGCGCATATTTTGAAAGGAAATGCCGAAAGACGTCTATTAATACATAAATGATATGCTTATTTGAAAATGGCTTTATATTCTTATAATAATAGAAAAAATTAATCGATCGACTTTATCAATCGTTTATATTATTTGTGCAGTTCCAAATAAGATGAATCGCCTTTTTAATACGTAGAGTACACGCGTATTTATTTGCGTATGGAGTAACGAAGATTGCCTTACCGAGTACAAGTACAAATGATATTCCATGAATTTCAAACGACTACTTTTATCTCGAGAAAGTGGAGAGATTTTATCGTTGATAAAATAAAAGAATATGCGCAGCTCCAGATATGGTTCAAAAATGTTTCAATGTACCGAAAAATGATACCCCCATAATGTGGGATTATTTTCTAAGCGAATAACGGCGCGTTTGATGGAGAGCAAGAGCAAAAGCTCGAGTGCGAGCTTATCGTCTGATAAAATTTGCAAAATTATGAGGAAGTTGCAGCGGAGGCCCCGACGAGATTCGGGAAGCTCGTCCGGTATTTCGATCCAGCAGATACGTCATTTAGAAGAGCCGCTCGTTTCGACTCGAGCCATGCATGTATCAGGTACGGCGATCGGTGGTAGCGGAGGTAGCGGAGGCTGCGGAGGCTGCGGAGGCTGCGGAGGCTGCGGAGGCTGCGGAGGATGCGGAGGATGCAGAGGCTGCGGAGGCTGCGGTAAGACGAGGTGAAGAGGCTCGCGAATGGAAGCTGCACGGGCGGCGTCCTCGGGGGTGCTATAAATATTCGATAACGAGCATTAAACCGCCATAATGTCTAATGCAAGAGTGAGATTGAGGCCTCGTAGGCGGATTTATACCTCGTCTCGCGCGAGGGGCCATTGGTGTGCTAAGCGATTTTCAGATCCTCAATTATCGGTTATGGTTCCTACGTGCCCCCGACATAAATTCCGCGTGTCGCCCGCTTGGATCTACGTATATATATACTTACGTGGGTGTACGAACGACGACGGCGATGCCTCGACCTGTCGCGTCAAACAAGCGATCGAGTGTTTCTTTATCGCGCGAAAACGTTCTTCTCCCGTTCCTCCGTTCCTCCGTTCCTCCTTTCCGTTTCCTTCTCCTTTTTCTTTTTGTCTCCGGTTTGATTTTGCTCTTCCTCCAGTGCTAAGACACATTTTTAAAGCGAGCGCGTTCGAGCCGTTCGGAAGTGAAACAAGAAAATAGACAAAAATAAGAAATCGAGGAAAGATAGAGGAGAAAAAGACGCTGGAAAAAGAAGAGGAAGAGGAGGAGAGAAGAAAGAAAACTCGAACCAACTTCTTTCTCATCGTAAAGTTATCCCAGCGGTAATCATAAAGTTGTAGGTACGTCTTATGCAGTCGCCATCGAGGTCAGCGGTTGTCCAAAGATTCGTCGTATTATTTTTTCGGCTTTTCGAAAGCTAGCGGAAAGTGAAACTTGACCAGTGATTAAAAGACCGATGTGCCGCCGCAATCGCAACAGCGATCGATAATATTGGCAACCGAGAAGAAAAACAACAAAACGAATCGAGTGTTTGTCTCCAGCATCCGTTTCGACGGTCGCGTTGATGGTATTTCCGTGTTGGGCGAGACGAGTGCGTGAATTTTATATCCGCGCGTAGACGAAGGGAGGAAAAACAAAAAAGGGAGGGAAGAAAGAGGAAATATACGTTAGTCTTTTTCCGGGCGAACGAGATTGCCATAGAGAATGTCTCTTTTTAAGTGCCTCCTGTACCCAACCTCCTTGCTCCCGAGCAGATAGCTGTATTCTAAAAGTAAAGAACACGTTCTTGCCCATTAAGTTTTACGAGAAGCGCCTTACTTTACGCTTGAACCGTTGCTACTTTCGCATATACGTATAAGTCTAGCATTATAGATATGACCGCAGAGTAATGCTCCGAGGAACGTAATTGCCTCATAAAGACGAATCGAACCGAATGCTCTATTGGAACAAGTATATACCGAAAGAGACGATGATACGGTGTGACTTTTCTGCCTCTTCTCCCGCGAACGACGCGCTCGGTCAGTCCAAGCCGTTACGCGAGTTTATACTTATCAGTTTTTGCCCTCGAACGCGAGCTTCGGCACTTTTAATTCACTTTTATTTAGGCTCGTTCTCGAGGACGAGCCGCCAGGGCTTTCAACCCGGGGAAGACGTCGATTATTGTACATTATTATACATCGGCTCGCTTTCATCGATCGTCCTTCTCGTCGCCGAGGCAAAAGATACGCAAAGAATACGCAAAAAATACGCAAAGAACGAAAAGCCCGCTCGGAGACGGACCGATCCCCGATGCACATTTGCCTCCGAGCTGCCAGTTGTTATTCGCCTGTTATTCGCCCGATCCATTATTCAAGACGCATCGCGACAGCTCACGTGCGAATGCATTTCACACACGCGTGCGCGTCCTCACGTTCGGGCTCGGACGTTTTTACTGGCAAATCATCTCTAAGGACAGGTTGCACCGTCGTGCGAACTTGTCGAAATACTTGACAAATGCTCGTTCGCGCATTATTCGACGCGACTGAAGCTCCTTTCGCAGCCTCGGAGGACGAGAGAAGGAGCGGAATCTTTTCCGTTACGCGTTTAAGGAATCCTACCCTCTCCCGATCCCTTTCCTCTTTTTGCATTCGTTTGCTCCTCACGCTGTCGACTCGGATTTATCGTCGAAAAAGTACGTCACGTCTCTCGTCCGTCTCTCGTCCGTCTCTCGTCCGTCTCTCGTCCGTCGTCTCTCGTCCGTCTCTCATCCGTCTCTCCTCCGTCTCCCCTCCGTCTCGACGACGGGTCGGTACGCGCGCGGTTTCCCCAACACCTTCGAGGCGTATTCGCGCGAGCTAATTAACCGACGAACGAATAAAACTACGGCACGAACGAGATGGAACGACGATGGCGGAAGGTTGAGTCTCGCGCGACTCATCGAAAGCTTCTCGTTTAATTATGTATACGGTTGCAACGGTAAGCAGCGCACGAGTCGAGATTCTAAAGGGTGTTGCTTATACTTGACTTGGCGCACTACTCGTCAAGTTGCCGAGTAGAGGAGTATATTCGCGACGTCGCACGATTGCGAACGAGGACGGAAGAGAACCACGGAGAGAGCAAGAAGTCCTTCTTTGTCACGCTTCTCTCCTCGCGGGACTAAAGTGGTTCCTCGAGCAACGAGCACAAGTCGCACGCGTATATGACTCGGCTCGTCTCGGATTACTCGCGCATCCAATCGACTGCAGAATTTTCCCCCGGGCAACTCGGAACTAACTTCCCGTGCGTTCTCAGGGTAACGACAGCGACGAGAAGGGAGCAGATTTTCAAAACTTTAGCGGCCCTTCTTCTTCCACCGTGTCGCGAGGTTCGAGCGCTGGAGAGAGACGCAAAGACGCGTTCATCTACGACTGGCCCAAATTAATTACCCCCGTGCGTTCGTTTATTACACGGAAGAGTCACGTCGGTGCTCGGGCAAAAGAAAACGCGAAAGGAGAAAAATAAGGAAGGCCGAGAGCCGCGCGTTCTCCGGAGGATGGATCTCGAGATGCTCTCGTCTGACTGGTACTCGACCGCGCGCTCATTAGGCAAAGGGTCAATCCGTCGTGCCGAGCGAACGCGGATCTTTATTTCGTTTGCGCCGTCGAACCGCAAATATCCGTAATGCGGGTGAGAAGCCATTTTTCTTCGAATGCTGTGGTCTTACTCGGCTTCCGTGGACCTACCAACGAGTAACGAGATAAATTTATGCTCGGAAAGGAAAATATGGAGATGCGCTCATTTTTTTTTAAACTACCCGTTTTTAACCGCTTGATCGTAAAGCTTTTCGTTTTACCTTTTCGTGACTTTGACGAAACAACGGTCAGCGATTTTACTCGATGTTATTTTCGAGCGAAGCTTCTTAGCCTGTGCGACGTTGGAGCGGTCGGTTTTACAAAAAATTGAGATCGTTTTAATTGCTAGTTCCCAAGCCCATCGAGATAATACATTGAAATGAATTTAATTTCGCGCTGTCATGGTTACGTTTGGATTTTGTTGATACGATCTCACGATTCGAACGAACGAATGAATTTTTAGAATTCCAACTCAGCGAATTCTGGGAGCTTCGTCGAGGAAAGAGAATGCGAAAAAAGATCTTAATAATGTACCGACGACAAATTATGTATAGCATCGATTCAGCAAAAAGTCGAAATAAAAAAAGTAGAAGTGCATCTACCGTAACATTTGGGACGTTGTAGAAAGCGCCGTATAAAAGAGACAAGATAAATGAGGAGTTAGAGACTCGTCACTTTGGTATGCGGGTCACGAGTAGATTTTGAAACGTCCACTCGGTATTTACCATTCCATTTGTTGCCAGTTTTAATTGTTCAAATGCGAAGATTTTAATCGTCGTATACTTTATATTTCTACGTTCGAGCAATGCATTGTAATTCACGCGAATTATCAAGCGCGATGTAAATACTTTGGGGGTGGAAATTAAACGAGCACGATTAATTTTGTAAGTAGAAAAAGTTTTGCGTGGTAAGACGTCGAACGATGCATATTCAAAGCTATTCGAAGCTTTTTATTAATTCGTTCTTACCGTATTAAACCAGTGATAACGATATATGATTCGGACGCAGCAAAATTATACATCCAGTTCCCGAGTTTCTTATCGTTTCATTATTCATTTAATTTAACGGAGAAAAGCAAAACTCACGTAAAGTATAAAATGAAAAAGTAATTTATTTTATCTTACGGATTTATAGAATAAAATAACAGAAATGACGAATGATGGAAAAGACGATATTCGTTGTTTACATAAATAAAAAGAAAAATTTATTCCCGGTATAAAAGTATAAATGTATTTGAGAATAAAGAATATTTTTGAAACTAAGAGAAATCTCTTTGTGTGCGTGTTTTTTTATACATTTTAGACATGAAATATTTTTCTTATTTTGCGCGTGAGAAAAATCAATATCCATATATATTTTATAAATTTTCCTCATTTGTAAGAGATAAGGCCATCAGAAATATAAAAAAAATGGATGTAGAGCTTCAAGTTTATTGAGATATACCAGTCCAATGCATCATGTAAGACCCTGGGGTAAGGCTCAATTTTGAACAAGTTATTACAGTACTGTCATGCCTCTTGATTTTACGTTCGCATTAATTATATTCCGGTGACACCGTAGCATTGCTTCGAAAAATTCAAATGCAGTAATATGTCATAAGATAAAGGAAGGTTTTCTTTAAAAATTTATAATTCGAATGAATTGATCAAACGCGAATAGGATAATCCATTTTAGTCTACGATAAAACACGACTCGATCGAGTATTCGTAGGAATATTTTGTATCGTAGAAATACGAAATCACGAAAAACATCATGACGCAAATCAAAATGAAGAGGATTCAATGGTTTTCCGCGTTGCCTCGACTTTCAAAGTGCTCGAAAGTCTCGAAATCTCCCCCTGTTCTCTCGTCCCGCGCAGAGATACCACCCCCTCGGAGAATTCGAATCACAATGTCAAAAGAGCGTTTGGTAAATTTGTGTAAAGCTCCCCTCTTCTTATTTCTCCCGGCTTTCTCGTAACGCGTTCTGGAAAGTCGTTGACAAATCGACCCACGGCAGCTTCGCGAGAACTAGTCGAGATCTACGGGGAAGGGGATCGGCTTCCTTTGTGCGAAATGCTCTATTTTCCCCTATTTTCCCCCGTCGTTGCTCGCGTCGTCTAACCTTCGCCTACCTCTAACTATATCGTGCCTCCGTACGCCTTCCACATACTTCCGTCCTTCTCCTCCAAACTCTTTGCTTTTCGAGAGCTCGTTCTTTTTCTTCCTACGGCTCTTCTCTGCTCACCAACAAACATATTAAAATACGAAAAATCGATATAAACGTTTTTCCAATTTTACGATAAACGAGAGCATTGGTATGCCGATATATCCGTAGGGGGACGAGTAGTCGTTGCAATGCTACACTCGTATTCCAAAATAATGAAAAGAGAAATGAAAAACAAACATAGAGAAGAGGCCATACCACGAGTAGAGTTGTTACACGATACAATGCTACGATTGGCTCGACGATCGTTAAGCCGAGCCTATACAAGTGGACTTTTTTCATTATAGGACTATCTCGTCATACTACTCGTTATACCTTCGTTCTGAAAAGTATACCAAGTTCACCGAACGTTGTACCTTTAATGACTGTGTGCGCTCTCGTACGAACACAAAATAAATTTACCGTACGAAAAAGGGAGTAATTGGATAGTCTATAAATTATAACGTCGGATATGTTAAACTTTCTTATCCATAAAATACGAATAAAAAAATTTAATTGCAACTTTGTAAACTTGGAGCATGATTTTTCCTTGTAACTATTGATAATTAATTCCTTGCGCGACATTTTACATTTTTCCCTGGATCGATTATCTCTTTCTTACAATCGCCATTATTTAATACCGGTTGATGAGAAAAAACCGCGAAGGATTTTCAAAGAAATTTTAAACAGCGCTTATTTTATTTTAATGTTTCTTAATAAAGATTTAGAGAACAATGGATTAGTACAAGGATCATGTTTCCATTATACGTGGTTTCCGCTCGAAAGAAAGAAGGTGAAGTACGGTAACAAAGGTCTTAAGTCGCTGCTAACTCCACTCGTATTTACATTTATTAAAAATGTAAAATATAGTCTTGGCTGAAACCGTACAAGCATCGATGTCAGCGTCGAAGAATAATCCGTTAAGTTTGACCTATTCCGAAAGCGGTACAAGCCTATTTTTTTTTCCTACCTTTTCGAGCTTCTTTGCGATCGAGTAATACCTGTGCGTTGAATCAGTTGCAAAGGAAGTTGCAAAGTAAGAGTTTGAGCGACGATCGAAAAAGCTTGAACGTTCGAGTTCGAGGGGGAAAGTAAAGTAACGATAGTAAGCGAGAGTTAAAAATCACCGAACGCATTAAACGTCTCTTTATCCGTTGCCCTCGCTTCTTTCGCTCGCGAGAGATTTTTCCAAGCGGCAGCGGAAAATCGATCCCTGCCTCTAATCAACCCGGGATAAAGTCAAGCAGACAACAAACAACAGCGCGAAGAAGTTGAAAAGACGTTAAACATGCACACGTGTACACACGCTTTGAAATTCAAACAGCCGGCACAAAGAGCAAGTCCAATGCCGGTATGGCGGCATGCAAAGTTCAAGATCTCATTCCCTCTTGCGAGCGTGTAAGAGAAGCAGCGCCAGCTCGAGATACAACGGTTCCTTGCCTTTGATCGCAAACTTTAATACAATTCCAGGCACGCACGAAATTACTCGCATTTTGGCGCACGCCGCTGTGACTTTCCTCGCACCCTCCCCCCGAGCTTCCGGAAACTTCCCCCTCAAGCTCGCGGACTGCTTGCCTAAGCAGAGGCGATTAAAAGTAACCGCAGCTGCGCTTCTCGACTTTCCGATTATTATCGGCCCGATGACCTTAGCCCTTGTGTAAAATTGCGAAGGCGTCCACGTTCACCGCATCGCCAAATACCTCGAGATCCGCGAGCGATAGACAGGATTCGATCCGACGGCTGTCCGGCGAGTTCGGGATGCGGGAAAAGCGAAAGGAATTTCCACCCTTTTCTTGCTTCTCTCTCGCCCTCTCTCTCGCCCTCTCTCTCGCCCTCGTCCAAGCTCGGCTTATCGCACATTTCCATTTTTCTCCGTAACCGAGCGAACGGGTGGCAAGTTCTCGTGATTTAAGACGGCCGTGGAGCGCGTTATCTGCTCTACAAAAGTCCTCGAGCTTTTTTGGAGAACGGACGAAAGTGGTCTTATCGCCGGGGTAAACTGCGCTCTACATCGCGCGACCGCTGTAATTTATGAATCGCGAATGAAGCGTTGAAGCGCGTCAGCGGGAAAGGGGAAGTCCTCCACCAACCAGCTAAAAGTTTGAGACGTGTGGTGAGATATTAATTGGTCGGGGAAGAGGGGAGCGAGAGAGAGAGAGAGAGACAGAGAGAGAGAGAGAGAACCACTGGCTTTAGAATTAGCGCGAGAGATGCTTCTGACATGATTAATTTATTACGAGAGAGTAGCTCGTGCCGCCCTAACTTTCGCGTCTAGCGAGGTTATTCATCGCGCGCTGGAATATTGGATGGCGAGCCAGGAGCAAATCAAATACGAGCCTTTATTTTCTTTGGTACTTGGAGTGGCGCTTGCAGAAATGAACCCGGAATAAATAGAAGAAAGCTTGTTACTTTCACGGACTTGATATTTACTCGCTTTCCGTATCTTTGCTCGGATGAGACAAAGACGCGCATGCGTTTTACCTATATTACTCGCTTTTTCGCGCTCGTTCTTTTTTTTCAAAAAGTCACCGGTCCATTAGCTTCCGAGAGTGTTGCGAGTGCCGCCGTTGCGGTTTGTGAAAAGTGAAGGACGCTCGAGGAGTTAACCGCAAAGGGACGAGAGAATCGACGAGAACGACAGCGATTTCCGAGCCGCCGCCGACGACGACGGTAGTAAAAAAGAAAAGAAAAAATCCGAGGAAGCCTGAGATTTCATCATTTCTGAATCCGGACGATTGGACCCGAAACGTTCCGCAAATATTTTACGCGACTTACCCACGATGCTCCATTAAAATATGCGGAGAATTATCAAACCCCGAACTTTGGTTTTAACTTTGGTTTTAACTTTGGTTTTAACTTTGGATCACCGAACGCGACGCTTGATAAATTTGCGCTGTAATCATCCGTAATTGCTTACAAAACGCCGCTTGTCTAAATTTTTATGGATAATAATTATAAAATTACTATCGATAGAAACATCTTTTCTTTATCGATTTTTCATTAGTCGGTAGTACCTGCATCTTTACTGGCACTATAAGTTTTATATGCACTCCCGGTAAAAGCAAACTGAATTTTTATTTTATAAAACGAAGTGTACTTACGAGATTGAATGTTTTTATCGATGGTATCGTATTCTACAAGTTATATTATTGGTATAAATTAATATCGTTATCAAAGATTTAAAAGAAATTTTTGTTACGTTCCATTATATATTGCAAGAGTCAACCCTTTTTTCCTTTTCGATTCGATAAAAAATATTTACCAAAGCATTTACTAAACCAGTTGCAGGAGAAAATGTCGAAAATATAATTGTATTTCTTTTGTCAAAATGGAAAATAAAAAGAAATTTTTCTCCAATCGAAACGAAACCTTATCCAACGTTCCAACGTTATCCTTTATGCAGTTTTTGTTCCAGTAACGTATACGTGTATATAGCGACATTGACTTTCTTATAAATAGAATAGTAATTTAACCAATGGAACGCTCGTAAATCGAAAAATGCTTTGATTAAATTCTCCCTTTCGTTCAACCTCCATCGAGCATAAAGCAGAAATAAAAGTCATTAAAGTTACGTTATCGAAGCAAAGTTTTTATTTTGAATGTTGAAAATGAATCATCGATTAATTTTCTTTCTCCCGCGATAATATGTAAAAATATCGCAAAATCCTGAATCCTGAACTGGTATTAAATTAAGAGCAGTGGTTTCAAGAGCAACCAAGTCTCGTTCCGATATCTCTCCTTGAACGGCTTCTTTACTCGGGAATTTCGGCCTCGAGCGTCAGCCCCGTGAAAAGTACTGGAAAGGATACTCGACTCTTTTCCAGTCTCCGAAATTGAATGGCTGCACAAATGTTGAGAGACATGTAAAAGCCTGGCTTGATTCCAATAAGGAAGCAATACACCCAACGACGAAGATGGAAAGCGAGGGAGCAGCAGAGTTTGCACCGCGTCACGGTATTCGTACAACTCGTCTCGATGGGTGGATAGTTTAGCTGTTTCTAACGAGCTCTTATTGTCTCGATACGTTCGTAATTGCGTTAGTAATACTACGGTGTACCTTCCCTCTTCTATCCCCTCATATCTCCCTCCCTACCCTATACGTAGACTGTGTTTACGTGAAATTGAAGCTGACCGCACCGGAGTAAAGACTACCCGTTACTCGTTCGGTTCGCTCGTTACCGAATTCTTTTTTTTGTTCCGGTAGTAATGGAGCGGAGAGCTGCAGGATGAGCGAGGGATGTTACCGATTAGAATTCAAGGGTCGTTCGTGTTGGCGAGTGGGGGGTCGGAGGGGGGTAAGCGCGTGCGCGTGTTAATCGTGCGTGAGCTGCTATAGCTGCTATAGCTGCTATAAGCTGTGAGTGGATCCGAGGCCAGGCGTCGATGGTTTCCCTACTTTCGGCTGCACTACCCCAGTTCCGTTCAAATTATGTGCAAACGAGGTAACTCGTCGGATGCTTCGTATCATCCTGAAAAGAGCTGCAACAACAACGAGCCGACCATCGTCTTATTCTCGACCTGCTACGGTCGAGCTTACGAGTACGCGTTTCCGAATCAAAAAAATTCTAATAAAACTGTGCAACGGGGATTTTTAATAACGCGTTCGTCGGTTCAATTTTTCAGCGTTCGTTGATTTTTTATTATACTTATTTAAATAAGTTGCGCGATCGTTAAATTATAAAACGATATCTGCTTTTCGCATTTTTATGAAATTTAGCGTTCGAAAACGAATTAATTTATTTTATTTTATATCGACCGCGGTTAAAATTTCTGAATTGATTTGTAAACGTTTTGGTACACCAATAATTCTTTTAAAACAGATGCATATATATATATATATATATATATAATTCTCTAAAAATTCAATTACCATCTCCGATTCTTACCCATTTTTTTTCTTCAAATTTGGCGTTTATTATTATTATCGAGGTGAATTTAGCGTTCGATAATTTTATGTATAAATATACGTGTCATTGGTTTTTCAAATTTAAAAATTCAAATGAATAATAAGGTATATGAAAAGCTTGGCTAATGCATTCAATTGCATTCGATGAATATTCAGTTTCTTATTGATCTTATGAAAGCCATTTGATGCAGCACATTTTTTCAATACTCTAGAAAACTCATGAAATATTTGCCAAGGAATTTTAAATCCATAATGAATTGACTCGATATAATCCTGCGCAGTATTAATAGTACTTGCGGTGGGTTTGAAATTGCAAATCTCAGCGAATAAGAGACTTAAGTAGCTGATATCCAGAGAACGTTTAGATTCTTTCGACTCGATTAGCCTTCAACGAGCGACATCCGCTTTCTTCGTCGTCGACGAGGAGCTGACGAAAGAGGCGGACCCCGACGCCACTTTTTGAATCGTGGGGGAGGGCATAGACATGAAAATCAGATGCTGCAGATATCGAATGACGCGCATCTGCGATTTTCGCTGCATTCAGCTGAATACCAAAGCAGTTTCTTTTATCGTCTTTTCTTTGCCTTTTATAAAAAGGAGAGCCTATGCGTCGTTGCCACTTCTTTTATCAATTCTTATTGCATGCATTACCCCTTAGACTGGATATTCGATTATTTCATAGTACCGAAAGTATTGAAACAATTTCGTTTCATAGTGACTTTGAATTTTGAAACTTTATAGATCCAACTTCGATGGTTTATCGATAAATTAAATTTTATATTGAGATAATAATATTAACTTGTACCACGAATTTTGCTATAATATAATAATGACACAAGCATTTGATGTCGTTTTAAGCAACTATGAAGTATTTTTCAAATTTTAATTCTTACAATTGTACATCGATCAACACTTTTTTATCTTGCTTTTTAAATTTATAAGAATTTAAGAAGTTTTAGGAATTTGAATTTATTGTTTTTATGTTTAAAATATATTTAATTGTAATAAACAGAAAATTAGTTTAATTCGGCAAATATTATTAAAAAATTAAAACTTTAGAAAAGCAATATTTAAGCTCTAACTTCAAAAATCCGAGTATAGAACACAAATTCGTATTTTTATATCCATGCCAAAAATTCTACGATTACTTTCACATTTTACTTGCGATATACGTATATGTATACATATATCAAATTCTCATTATTTGGAGAGTATTGAAAAATCGATATTTCTCTATATTTTCTCGAGTAAGAAATGTAACCGAAGAGTAAACATTCGTTGTTAGAAACTCCATGATAAGCTATTCGGTAATTTCTTTTATGAATTGATATTTATATATTTAGTTTTATAAATTTATCTCATTTTTTAGTTTTATAAAACCTCATCAAATAAATTACAGGTGAAAATTTAAGTTTAAAAGTCCTTGTTTCGAGTACATTTATTTCAAAAAATATACGTTTCACCTAATTTAGCAATTCTAGAAATAGCTCGTTTATAAAAATTTTATTTTCTAGTTATATATCGATGGAAAATAGTATAAATCATATATTTACCGATTATTAAGTAAAAATTTAAAAATTATTTATATAAATGTACATGAAAATGTTTAAAAATTAATATTCAAAATTGAATATTCATTATATGTAAAAGATTTTGTACTTAATTAAATTCTACAAGTAATTATTAAAACATAAAATTAAATATTTTCCATTTAAAAAAATTTTTTGTAAACTATCGTAAAAGTAATTTTATATATTAAAATAAATTCGTTTAAAATATTAAAAATTTTAAAGTCAATGTATTCAAATACTTATTTATCGAACATGAATACCAATATTATTTTTTTAAAATGAATTTAATTTATTATAATATTTGCAGTGTTTTAAAATAAATTTAAACTCAAATAAATTATTTCGAGTCTATTCTTTAAAAACTAAAAATAGAATGAAAAGCTGTATTAACATTGATGAAAATCGAATTTAAATAGAATAAATTTTACTTCTACGAGTGTATTTAAACGGAATTTCAATTAGAATAAGTAAAATTTAATTTTAAAGATACAACCGATTTAATTATAGTTTTATAAGAAAAATATTACTGCTCAAATATGCTAACAATTTTAAAATCGAAAGAAAAATATAAATCCAAAGTAATCCATCAAAAATTTAAATTATACATAAAGTTATATATAAATTATATTATAAAATTTTAATTTTTCATAATTTTCATATTTGAAAAAGAAAAATGGTAAAGTATGATAATTACTTAGACATTAAGCGAAACTATTCCGAAATTCAAAATTCTTTGCTTAACTAAAATCACATTTAATGTCAATAGTGCCACGAAAGTACGAAAAGTATTTCCTCTGGCACATGTCTTTTATTAAAATACTATAAAATCAAAATCAAGTTGAAAGTTATCTTTTACGAGTTCACCATTAAATCTGTTAAATCTGTACTATATGATGAATTGCATATATTATGATTACGGTAAATTAAAAATGGTAATAACAAAAATTCCCTGTTTAATTAAAAATTTTAGAGCAGAATTCTTAGTTAAATATAAAACAACATACAACTGTAACTTTTTTGTATCAAAAAAAGTAATTTTGTTTAAATTTTAATAATACCATAATACGAGCGACGTTTGAATATATTTTTCATAATTTGATAAATAAATCAGGAAAGTTGTATTGAAATATCTTGAATTAAAATTGAAGCGACGCTTTAAACAATATCGCATTAAATCTTTTTTACACCGTAATTGAAAAGAATATTTTAAAATTTATTCTCTTAAATTTCTAGCACCTTCATAGTCCCGTGAAAAGCACATTTTTGTCTCTGGCCAAGTATAAAGCAGTACATAAATTTAAAGTGTAAAAAACTCACGTGAAAAGCGTTAAAAAGGCGAGTGGTAGGGTTGTGTCGAGCTTGCAGTAATGTGCTTTTTTGTCACTTTTTTGTCACTTTTTTGTCACTTTTTTGTCACTTTTTTGTTACAGGTGTAAAGAGTCCGGAAGATACCAAAAGGAGCTTCCGGCGACGGCCGTTATTATTTGCTTTCACAACGAGGCGTGGTCAGTCCTCTTGCGGACGGTCCATTCTGTCCTGGACAGATCACCCGACCACCTCATTCAAGAGATTATTCTGGTCGACGATTTCTCAGATATGCGTGAGTATATCTCTTTTTTTACCTTCCTCTTTTTGTCCTTTTTGTTCGGTTTTCTCCTCGTTGTTTGCGCAATACGGATACAAAAACAACAAAATCAAAGCCTAATTCCTTTTAATTACCTCAATTTGATGCAGGTTCTTCCAGACTAAAGGCTTTCGAATAAAAAAAAATAGAGGAAAAACAGAGGCGAATACAAACATTTGCTAAAAAGTTTAATCCGGAATATAGTCTGGAATTTCAAAGTCTAGAGAGCAGAGCCTCTCGGCCCTTAAAAGCTCAAGATAAGCTCATTCGCTGGACTAGCCGGAAGCAAACCTCATAAACATACTTGCCTCTTCCGACATAAGCTCCGTCTCTTTCTCACACGTACGCAGACCCTCGCCCACACCCACACCCACACCCACACCCACGTGTACACATCGCCATGCAACTTTACCGCACATTTTCTCGCTTTCTCTATATCCCTACCTCCGGCTGCTTCGTGTATGCATAGCAAGTGCAGATTCCTTCCATTAGTGCTCCCCGCTTGGCAGCAGTCGCTGCTGATTGTTTTATCATCAAAATGAGATAATAGAGTCCCTTTATTCCCTCCCCTAACTTCTCTCCACTTGAATCAAGCTAAAGTTCCGGTGCGTCGTCCCCTGCTTTCGGTCGCTTTGTTATTTTTAATTGGATTGGTGAACTTCAACGCACTTTATCATCACCTTATATTTCCTTTCTTCGCTTTATGCTCGATTATTTCTAGCTTCGTATAATTACTTATAATCTACGAGTACTGACCTTGCGTTCAAACTTACTAATTTTTATGCTGATTTCGAAAACGATCGAAACGCGTCGTAGTTTTCATCGCGTCATTTTTTTCTTGTAGATATACTTGCGCTAAGATATACAAAATAATTAAAATTGAGGATCGATTTCTGTTTTTACATTTTTATGATCTAAGGTTTCAGAATTCATTACTGTTATTTTCAAACAATTAATAATACAATTTAATAAACAAATCTGAATTTATGCCGTTACCCATATTAATACGTAGCATTAATTATTTTTAGAGAGAGAATTAAAAATACTTCACTAACGAACTCGTGTATTGTTATATTCATAGAATTAGTCGTTTTTTTTTAAATCCGATTCGTTAAATTTACATCGAACATAACAACGTTTGTATGAGAATGTAAATTGACCCAATTTTATGCAGGACAACGCACATTCGAACTTACAAATATTAATTGTGGGTACTTTTTCTTTAGATTTTTTTAGCTTCGTTAACTTAATTTATGAAATTTTAATTCAAAATTAATTTAAAATTAATATTAAAGTGAATTTTAAATTTACTTTTATATTTCTATCAGCGCTGACAACTGATGAACTATATTTTACAATAATTTAATATAATCAAATTTCTGTTTTTAAAATAATATATATATATATTTAAATAATCGTATCGTACAATTGCATGCAAAAAATTCAATTAGATTAAGAGAAAATTATTATCTAATTAAATTAATATTTGATATCATTATAAAGCTCGTCGTGTTTTTGAAAAATAAATTTTTATACTTCCTGTTTAAGTTTATTTCGATAACAAACATATCTTCAGATTTTACAAATCAAATTTTAAAATGTCTTCCACATTTTATATTATATTTTATTTTTATCTCGTACATATTCATTAATTTTATAATAGATATATCGACTTAAATTAATATTTAATAGTTGTACAAATATATTTGTATTAAACTTTACTTCGAATAAAAAAAAAATTATGAAATTGAAATAATTGTTTTCTGTCTTCAACATTATAACGTTGCGGTAACACGTTTCAACTCTATAATTAAAATTTCTACTATTATGAAATTATATTAAAGCAGCCGTGTTATTACAATAGGTATTAGAAATTATCGATACATGTAATAGTCTAAATAATAAACGTAACTGTACTTTTTTTTATCGAAAATAATAGAAAATATCAATAATTTCAAATTGATACGAAAAGAAATTCTGAAAATTGAAATATAAATTTTTTAAAGATAGTTTGAATAATAAAAGAAAATGAAACTTTATAGTATCTTCAATTATATCCAGCAACAACATGGCACAAATCCAATTGTAGTCACTCGCTTTAAACTTCGGTGATTATTTTAAAAATCTTATCTAATTTTAAAAATTGTACGGAATAATCTATTTAAAAAAATAACTAGTTATATTATACTTTCAGGCTGGAATCTGATAAAAATAAAATCTAAAATTGTTTCCTATAACTTATTCATCGGTAAATATTTAACACGATTAATCAGATAAACATCTAAACCACCTCATCGATCACTCATTCCACTAAGACTCGTATTTCTCTCTCTTGTTCATTATCTGTATCGTGTATCTTAATTATTTTTATAGTAATGAAAAGTGTACTTTCCTCGGTGTCCATCTTAATTAAAAAAGATTTAAAAAGATTTTTCATCATTTTGTTACTTAAGCTAAAACTGTGTTTCTTAGTTTTGGAGTCCTCGTTTGGTTCTAAGAATAGAATTTTGACGTTAAATTATAGAATAGTGGATGTGAAAACGTAACGAAACAAACTTAATGGATCGTAGAAACTTCATTATTTAAGTAGCGTAAAATTACGAAATGAACTAAATTATCGGTAAAATTTCTTTCAATTGCTACATCAACTTTAAAATTGGTAAAATAAAATAGTTTAAGTAATTGATTTCTAATTCATTGAATCGTTTCGATGCACAAATTTAGAATAATAATACAACGTAATAAACATTTGTACATCGCGACTGATAAACAATTATATAAAAACCAACAAAAAACTTTAAAAAACGTTTTTAAACCAAAGATTTTAAACGCGTATTTAATTTTTGGAACGATCGAAACTTAATAAATGCGTTAAAGAATCACCGCGACATTCGCAAGATATAAATTTTCCAGCTACCTTTGTATCAGGGATGAAAAATGGAACGAAATTTCCATCGAAACAAGAATAATAAACTCGCGTTTAAAATATTTATGTATTTGAAAGGTTAAGGCGTAAAATTTCGGACATTGGAAGAAGAGAGTGAGGTAGAGAGTGAGGTAGAGAGTGAGGTAGAGAGGAGGAAAGAGAGAGAGGCCAAACGCATACTGCAAAAAGGCCTTGAGCTGCGATTACGAAGGGCCATGGGGATTAGGATGATTGGTCTGTGTAGACGGAGTAAGCAAGAGGTGCGCGGGACTTGTCATGTAAATTCACTGTAGCAAGTGGAGTCGGTGGTAATAGGCGGGTGATTTTGTGTGCGCCACCAGCGAGAAACGACACGATCGCGTGCATTGTGCATTGTGCATCGACGTCGGTGGAGGCGGTTGAGGCGGTGGAGGCGGTGGAGGCGGTGGAGGCGGTGGTGGCGGCTCTAAACCGCTTTCGTATCGACGAGCGAAACATGCTGATCCGCCGAATCCCCTTGTGCCCCTCGGGTCCGTGCGCGAGCTTAATCCTACAGTCGGCCAGACTTGGCTTCGCCTCGCTTTGCTCCGCGGCGGATCGCGAGCCCCTTTCCTTCTAAACCCATTCGTTATTCGAATAAATCAAGTCTTGGCTTGCCCTAGCCTAAGTCCGTGGAACGATATCGATCTAATCGTCACTCGTAAATCGACTTCCCTCTCGGGTTGCGACTCCATTCTTCGTTATCCTCACCTTCTTTTGCATTTCCTTACGTTTCCTTTCTTCCTCTTATTTTTCTTCTCCTTCTCCTTCTTCGAGGCTCGAAAATATGGCTCTGTCCCCGAAATCGAAGACTCGTTCGAGAAATAAAGCGCTAAAAAAAAAATTACAAAGTCGTCTAAGTTAATGTAGCGTTTCACCGCTTTTCTTTCATGGGCGTTCATTTTGAAATATCGCTCGAAGCTTTTCGGAAACAATGAATCGAATGCAATACCGAATTTCCAATTCGAACCCCAAAAAAAGGGGAAACGGTAAAAATCGACTAGTTGTCTTCTTGATACGCGAAATAAACCTTAACGTTGTAAAAAGAATTTCAAAAAAGATTTATACTTTAGGCGGAGATTATCCAAGGTTTTGTTGCGATATATCTCGCACAATGGAAGAAAAAAAGTTGATCAAATTATTCGTTATTCGACTATTATTATGAACCGAAGAGCTCGAATAATTTAGAAATAAAATATGGGAGTATAAAGGAATATAAATAATCCTGACAGGTGAAATAACGATATTAAAATGAAACTCCACCTTCGCTATTTTTAAAATAATTATTCTCTTCTCTGAAAGTCTGGAAGCAAGGAATGAAAGGCGCGGGAACGAGGAAAGTAAGACATTAGAGAATTAATAATGTTTGCTATCGTTTTTCAGCTCACCTGAAGCGTCAGCTAGAGGACTACATGATGAACTACCCGAAGGTGAAGATTTTGCGAGCGTCCAAGCGCGAGGGTCTGATCAGGGCCCGTCTCCTCGGGGCCGCCGTGGCGAAGGCACCGGTGCTCACCTACTTGGACAGTCACTGCGAGTGCACGGTTGGTTGGCTGGAACCTCTCCTCGACCGCATAGCTCGAAACAAAACGACCGTCGTTTGCCCGGTCATAGATGTCATCGACGACACGACTCTCGAATATCATTGGAGGGACTCTGGCGGTGTCAACGTTGGCGGCTTCGACTGGAATCTACAAGTTAGCCCATTAATGCCATTGTACAAGTATTGCACGTATTGTCGTGGTTACATCGGAGGGATATTTTCGTGCTCTCGGTTGGATGTCACCTGTCTCGTTCGCTCAATTTCTTCTTACGACGAGTTATCTTGTTCTCGAGTCGATCCTCTTCTCTTGATCAATAATTAACCAAAACGTGATTCTCTGCGGCTTTACCGTTCTAAATTCAACACAATAGTTGTCCTCGATAAATCTTCCTGTTATATTATTAGCTTGATATTCCTTATAGGAATATTATTAGCTTAATATTCATATTTAGGAATTACCTGTACAATTCGATAAATCTTTCATCTAGTTTATCGTATTATTACATTGGGATTAAAATTTAAATTTATACATAAACTGTGTCAAAATAATTAAAAGTCAAATATTTCTCGACTCTTATGTACGTAATATTTTAAAGTTTACAAATAAAATAAAGTCTTAATTTTTATAAACGTAAATTACGGATATAAACTTGTACACTTTGTATACACTTTTAAAAATACATTGATTCGATACCTGTCCAAGAAATATCGTTGTTCGTTGAACTGTAAATTCCTTTATTCTAAAACTAGAATACAAGATTTATCGCAATTTAATTTTTTCTTGCGTTAAAATCGAACGGAAGCAGATTTTGCAATGTTGTAAATAATTTAAAAAAAAAAGAATAAAATCACCGGTGTAACGCATCGAACGTACTCCAACCAAAAAACACACTCTAATCAACAAAGTAATGAAAACTCTCGGACTTTTTCTCAGTTCAACTGGCACGCAGTACCTGAACGCGAGAAGAAGCGACACAAAAATTCAGCAGAGCCGGTTTGGTCACCTACGATGGCCGGTGGTCTATTCTCCATCGACCGGCTTTTCTTCGAGCGCCTCGGCACCTACGACAGTGGATTCGACATTTGGGGTGGCGAAAATCTTGAACTTTCTTTTAAGACGTGGATGTGTGGCGGTACGTAATTGATGGATTAAATTTCCTTTTTCAATGTCGTTTTATGTTTTTATGAATTTATACGAATTAGATGTGTAATAAATCTCCGCGAATGAAAAGTGTATTAAATTATTTTTTAAACAGTATTTCGAGAAAAAACCTTTGTTACTTTCTATTATTACTATATTACTGTAGTATTAAATATCATCATTTTTAATATCAAAGCCACAAAGAATTTCATGAATTCTTATTGAATCGTGAGTTATAAAAGATTGTTATAAATGCATCGTCAAAAGTCAAAAGTTTAAAGGAAAATGAAGTTTCCGAAACGATTATTATCAAATTTTAGAAAGAATTTTCGAATCTAAATATTAAAATTCAAAGATCATTGTTTTATTTGGTAAATTTTCGATTCTGAAATCTACGTTATAATATAAAGTATATATTTAAATCAAATACTAAAAATTATTTACTAAATTAAATTTTAAAAAATATATATATATATAAGCCGAAATTTGAAAATGGTTATTTATGTCAAATATTAAAATTTTTATTCGGATCAAATATTTTAATTATTTTATACTACGTAATTAATCAATAAAACTAATTCAATACTAATTTAATAATTAACTTCACAGTTTTTCGACTTCTTCATATTCACGTAATTTTGAACATAATTTCGACTATTTTAAGTATAATGAAACTAATTATACACTTATACTATTATCAATACATAATGTTATTTTATTCCACTTTGAACTACAATTATCCAAGGTATTTATTTAAACCTTAATATCGTAGATCTAATTTAATATTATCTTTTCATCTTTGTCTTTATTAACCTAAATATCTTTTACTTTGGTTATCCTACTAAGAGCCAATATGCTGTTCCTTTATTAGCTATTCTAACTATATACGAAGCTCATCTTAATTTACGTGATTTAAATTACCCTCACAATATTATGTAAAATATGAAATTCTTCTATCTCACGATTATACCATTTTTTACAATTTTTGCTACTTTGTATTATTGCATTATATTTCTCACCTCGAATATTTTATTTTTAAATCTTTTTAAATTATGTTTTAGTATTTTAAAAACTTATTTAAAGACCTGTATCTAATACTTGTACAAGATTGTTGATAATATTTGTCTAGAAAACTTTATTACTATTTGAATGTAATATAACGATAAATTACTCTAATACAATTTAAATTTTTGTTATATTCAATGTTTAGTAGTTTATATTATAATGGAAATAATTTAGAAAAATTTATTTTTTTATATAATTTATGTAAGAAATTCTATAATAAAATCCTATTATCGGATAATTCTATATATCATTTTATATATTAAACCTTTTTTGAGCTTATTTTTAATAAAAGTTCTCTGTTTTATTACATTCACCTACTATTTTTTATTCAGTTTAGATCATCGACATGCGGTAGTAATTAAATTATACCACTTAAAGAATCCGTTTTTATACTCTTGAATAAATTTGATAATAGATTCCAAAACTAAATTGAATAAGAAAAGTAATAAATTTTTTTATTTTAATTGAAGAATTCCGATAAATTATTTTATACTCACACTATAACGTGAATATTATTTAAATATATTTGTATTAACTAATTATACTTGGCTTTTCAGTTATACCATACTTAATTTGAATTCTCAATTATGCTAATTATCTTTTATTTTTAAAATCAATCAAAATTTTACAACGACAAAAATTTCACATTATAATTCATGGGTGCTTATTTTCATTTTAAATTTATTTTAACATGAATAATAATACTCTGAAACTATACTTGAATATATAATATAATAAACTTCATTATATAATCATGTTAAGTTATACTTACGAAGTTGTGCTTAAATAGTTAACAGCTACTTATTATAAGAAATTTTTCCATTATCTGTATTTTATATCTGAAAATGAAAGACTTATAAATCCATTTTAGGAAGGTCAGTTATACTTTCACATAATAAAAAATATTTTTGTGCCTTCTTAACATATATGAATTCTCTTAGATAAAGTATTCGTTAAAATAATTATTAATGGTTTAACATATTATATAAATATCTTGTAATAATGATATAATACCGTAAAAAAGGGTTACAAAATTTACTTTGTATCTTAACTTTTTTATACGTACGTATTAGTTTTTTAACCCTACAAGCAATAAAATTCAATTTAATTCATCATTCAACTTCAACTCTTAAATTTTCAGTATACTGCATAAAAAATCAATATCCATATTGAACAGACTTCAACCTATGGTTTTTATCTATGTATATCTATTCCTATTGCCTGGATTCAAAACAATATATTTTTTATGATTTATTTCCGAAGTATATTGAAATATACTGATATGCTGAAACAAGAACTAATTTCTATAAGAATTTTAAAATTCACATTAATATAGAAAGAATTTTTCTTAACAAATATGAAAAAACAGTTTGTATTATTTTTAAATTTTAATTAATTTTATTGTTCTTATTATAATTTAATTTTTAAAAGAACATTATTTCCACACTATGTTAATAAATAATTAATTAATTCAATCTTAATTGTATAAAATAAATTTCTGCAATTTTTATAAATTAAAGTCAATCTTTGTTATATTTAAATGAAATTAGGTATATCATCAACAACATTGTAAAAAATATTTTTATTAATTCGTTTTCGATATATTGATGATATTGATTAATGTATTTTTTTTTTAAATAATCGATAATCACAATTAACATGTCTGTTATAACGGAAGAGCATATTAATCAATTTATTTTTAATGATTGAATAATAATTTATCGAAAATAAAGTATAATACATAACTAAAAGCTATTCAATAATATAAGGAATAATATTGATTTTTTTATTATATTAATTTATATGTCATTCTTCTAAAGTTAAATAAAAAGAGAGAAATCGTGTTTTTAATTTTTTTTATATTGTATACATTGTAAATTAGTACAAGGAAATGATTTCATTTAAAATATTTGTAAAATATTGTTTGTATAAGACATTTAAGTAAATTAATAATATATTGTATATATATTAATTAAAATTCTGAATTAATAGAAAAAATATAATTTTTATTTTTAAATAATTCATTTAATATATGTATCTATAAATAATTTAAAATGGCTGGTCTTGAATACATAGTATATAAAAATTGAACGGTACATTTATTACCACACAATTTTATTTTATTTAAAAAAAATTAAATATCGTATATTTTAGTAAATTATTATAAATTAATTACGAATACAAATACTTAAATTGAGAAAATAGTATAATTAAAAAAACAATATACGTTTTGTTAAAGCTATACTTTACAAAATTGAAGGTTGCAATATAAGTTCATAAAAGTTCATAACGGTATTTGTAAGCCTTTATTATCTGAAAGTATTTTTTTAGTATCACCATAACAATCAAACAAAAAGTAACCATTTTTAACTAATAATAGATATCTAAAGAATTAAAAATTTATTTATGATTAAAATGAAAATGTTAAAATAATTTATTCGTATTGATTATCACATTAAATTTAGTTCCGAAAAAATTCCACTCTTATAAATTTTCTTAAATCTAAATTTCTATAATATTCATAGATTTCATCGTACATAATATGGTGGTCTTAATATTTAAAATTAACTGTGTTTCTATAATTATACTTAATATATAGTAAAACTGCATTAATGTTATGATGTCACGTGTTAAATGTAATACGACGATTACTATAAAATTAAATGCACAGTATACAAAAATCTCATTACATTTATGTTTTATTATTGTAAATATTACTCGAAAATTAATGAATAATTACTATACAAAATTTCTTAAATGGTAGTTATAAAGGATAATTGTAGCTATACATACATAAAGAGTAATAAAAGTATCCCGTTTTAAAAGCTTAATTATAAGAAAATGGTAGAAATATTTAAAATAAATTTAATGACTATTTACTTTTTTGTATTTACTTATTTACTTTAAATTTTATATCGCTGATAAAAGTTGAAATCATTAAAAATATTGTATATATTTTCAAAAAATTGTACTATATTCAGAATACGAACCTTCAACTATTTAATATAAATTAAGATAACTACTTATATTATATTTATTTATATTATATATGAATAAAAATAAAATTAGCTTGTTTTAAGTAAAAAATATTATTTTAACGTAAATTAGTATCTTATAAAATAAGCTTATCAATCTTTTATTTTTTATAATTAAGACATTAATATTTTATTTTTATTATATAATGATAATAATTTCTTTATATTCTCGATATTTTTAAATTGATACGTTAATATATCATATCTATTTTAACAAGCCTGCAATTTGAATGTTATCAAATGATATTTAAATATTTAGTGATATTTTATGTTTAGAAAAGAATCATTTTTCTTCTAGATTTTATTATGGTAAACCAAAATTTGTAGAAAATTAATAAAATATTTTTAATGTAGTTTACTTTTCGATATTATAAAATTTTTTTATTTATAGTATAAATTATAGTTGTGGTATAATAATTCATTTATAATAATTAGATAAAATTCTCCGCTCAAATATTAAATTATTAATAATTTATGTTCTATTTGAATAATGTTAAAAAATAAATTTTGAAATTCTAGTAATTTTCTTATTATATATATAACTTTCATCTTAATCTATAAATATCAACTTTTTAATCGGAAAATTTTATAATTATAAATTAATTAATGCAATAAAAATTTATATTAGAAAGTAAGAATTAATTAATTCTAATATACTTACGTAAATTGTACCATTCGGTTTTCTGATAATCAACTTACTTGAAACATGTATTATATATGCAGTTATAAATTAGTTTTGCTATTATTTTTTTCAACATTTGTAAAATTAATAGCTTATAAAAACTAAAATTAATTTTCATACGCGCTATTCAACTTATAAATCTTGAATAAAATAGTTTCCGATCATTCTCTTAGTAATCTTACACTTATATCAATTTAGACCTGCATATACTTAGTTCAGTATTTTTAGTATATAATTCAAAGAACAGATTGCATTTAATATTAGTAGCACGCGCATATGTACAAATCCAATACGTGTGATTACAGAATTCTACAGTGAGGTTACCTAACTCCATTAACATTAACGATTATGTAATTTATTTTTATATATTTGTGTCTAGCTACTTATATTCGGTATTACTATCCAACGTTAAAATGTAAAGCATATTTTTCAAGAGACTTTTACGAATATAAAATTGTATATATCTAATATATACTAAGAATCAAGAAAAAATTGCACAATTTAAAAGAATTTTGTTATGTAAAACAAACGATACTATACTAATAATTAAATTATAGAGTTTATAAATAGTTTAAATCATCTGTCTTAATAATTTTGGCTTTTATAATAAGATTAATGAAACGATACGATGCAAAAGTTCTTATTACGATGACTAATTTAGTTTAATTAAAGTTATAAATAAACAAAGCTGGTAGAATCGTGTAGTAACACTGCTAGAAGAATATATAAAAATCTGATCACAATCTATTTACGGAAGGTCATAGTAAAATCTTCTGAGTTAATATTATAAAAGAAATTCTTGTCAAAGATCATTTGTTGTAAAGTTTGTATGTAGAAAAAGTCTCGTAATTACTGATCGGGTATCAGTCATTTATTTAATCCTGTATAATCTTCGGTGATCGGCATTTCTCTCAAGGTTGTATCGAGTATAGTTTAATCATGATGTTGAATTTTTTACAAACTGTTGACAGATGATTAAGAAAGCAAGCATGATGGATTAGTATAAATATAAGATTCACTTATAATGCTGATAGAAAATGACTTTTTTGTTCGATATTTTTAAATCGATCACTAGAGCATGTAATCTCCGAAAATTTCTATCGAGATTGTAATCTTTTTAACCATTTGATATTTTATTTGAAATAACTATAATAAAATATAAAACTCTTTTATATATTTTTTTGTAAAAGTATTTTTAAGTATAAAATGAAATTCGTATTTTAGTTGCGGAAAATTTATTAAATAAGATTTTTCTAATTTCATTTTAAGTTAAATAAAATAATGTAAATAAAATATATTACAATAAAATCAACAATATTTTGATATTAAATTAATCAAGAATCGGTATTTTGGATGCACTCGAATATCTTACGCTTATATAATGTTGCGAATTAAATTAGGAATTCAAATTCATCGGAATAAAATTTACTTTGATAACCGATCGAATCTTTACATCGAGAAAAATATATTAATCGTATTACGTATTCCTGATTTAATAAATTAAGAACATTGATAAATTCTTTTTATAAAATATTATTACCTCGCAAATAAATTTACATCGGTCTTATTACGCTAGCCTCGTTAATATTCACGAAATTCAATTTACGCGTTTTAAAAATAAACGATCAACATGTTATTATCGATATAGTAGCTTTTGCTTTTAATCTGTATTTATTGCTTTTCACGTGAAAGAACTATTAAATCACAATCACCATTACTCCTTTATGCGAACACGTCAGATTACGTTCTTCGGAAAAAAGTAAGTACATAAAAAAAAGGAGTGGAAATTGACTAAAAAAAGCTCTCTATAAACTTACGCACGTATCTGAATACGTTATCCAAGCCTCGAGATCCGAAGCCCGTGTAGTTTTAACGGTTTGAAACGGAGTCTTGTTTCACTTGACTGTATATAAAAATATCGTCTTATATTATATGTCGACAGGAACACTGGAAATCATACCCTGTTCTCACGTGGGTCACATCTTCCGCAAACGCTCACCCTACAAATGGCGAACCGGAGTGAACGTGCTCAAGAGGAATAGTATGAGGCTTAGCGAAGTGTGGCTGGACGAGTATGCCAAGTACTACTACCAACGGATAGGTCACGATAAGGTTAATACACAAACTACTTTTTCCACTTTAACTTATCGTTTAATGTATTTTTACATAAGTACTTCTTCCTTTCCTTACCTTTTATTGTATTTCTAAACTTTCTATTTTATCCAATCATCGGTAAAGTCAATATTTTTAGAGAAATACAACTAGAACTTTAAGGTCTCGGCTCTTTCCTTGAGTAAAAATTGTGGTCATTTTAAAGAAAGTATTTTTTAAATAATAATAAAATTGAATCGAAAAGTTCACCGCTAAGATTTTATCGAGCAATTTTTTTTTTAAATATATTCTTGTTCGTTTCATATTTTTATCAATATGTCCGAAATCATAGATAAATCTTACGAAAAAAAAGTTCATATTTTTTCAAATCCAGCAGATATTAAGTTATATTTATATGTATAAAAATATTGACTATACGCACAATAAGTAAGTTTTTTTTTCTTAACTTGTTCATGTGGTAAGTTATTCGTAAAGAAATATTCCAGGTTTTTTAATTTAAATTTAAATTTATCTTTAAATCGAGAAAGAATTTTTACGTTTTGAGTTTAATGCTATTAAATTCAACAAATAAAAATATTTAAATTCGTGTTATTTTAAAAAATGAGACCATAAATTTTATATATTTTTATTTCTTCGTAACATCGTACATGTAATATAAATACCAGATGTAATTACAATTTACATTTAAATTAGTCTACGACTTGAAGCATTAGAATTAATTACAATGTTCGTAGTAAAAAATGGTAGTACCAAGTAGTAACGAGTGGTAAAAAATATGTTTTACTAGATACATACGCGTATCATTGAAGAGAGGTATTAGAATTAGATGCACTTATATTTTACCACATAATATCATCATATATTTTGTACATTATTAAAAAAGACACTCTGAGCATATTCATACTATAACCGGTCGTAACACTTTTTTTAACCTTCCGTCTTCATCCCTCCACAGTTCTTCTTCTACTTATACTTCTTACCTTTACTTATTCTATGTTGTTAAAACGAATTTATGTAGACTCAATTGTGTGCACGTTTCCGCGAGTCACATCTACCTTTACGATCGTTTTACGGTTCTCCACTTGCAGGGAAATTACGGGGACGTGTCGGACCGTAAAGCACTGAGGAGAAAGCTTGGATGCAAATCTTTCAAATGGTATCTCGAGAATATTTACCCAGAGCTCTTCATCCCGGGCGAGGCAGTTGCGTCCGGAGAGGTAAGTTTTCGAAAATGTACTTTTTCCATGCGTTCTAGCTTTTGTTTACAGGTACCGGACCACATTACAATATCTGTCATCGTGCGATCATCCACGAGGAAAGGCAGCAAAAAGATTTATTTTATTAATTTTAATTATTCTAAGATACAATTGTATTTTGAAATTTCCAATCGAATTTGCCGAGGGATCCTTCGATAATTGTCTAATTAACCGTTCCATTCGTTTAAATAATTTATAAATGGTTATTTACGTTTAAACGCGTTTAATAAATATATCATAATAAATTTTAATAAATTTTAAAAAATAATTAATTTTCCTAATTTCACTTTAAAAGATATAAAATTCTCTACAAATTCTAAAACTCGGTTCAAAGGCTAATATAAAAATGAATAAAAATATAAATAATATTTTAAAATTATAATATATAATCCGTTAAAATATATAAATACGTGCGGCGATAAAATAGAGACTTAATAGACTCATTGCAATAAAATATACCTAAGTTTTCTAGAGAATATAATCAACAAGAATATTATTCGGTGTATAAATTCTATTTGCATTTAAATTTATAAGTTTATAAATCTAATTTATTTCTTTGGAAAAGTTTCACGCCAGACGATTCCACTCGGAAATTAGATTGTTGTAGAGCAAATATGCATAGAATAAGAAATTCATATATTTTAATTACCATCGCGAGTCGATCAAGGAATTAATTTCGCAGTTTGGTCAGGATTTTATCAGGATTTTATCAGGATTTTATCAGAATTTTATCAGGGTCGCCCTAATTAAATTGTAGATTGTAGAAATTCAAAGTCGAAACGGCCAGTCGAAAAGGTCCGAAGGTCGTTGCACAAATTTTCCGCCCGATTAAAAAAATGGTTTAATTTCGCAGGCTACGCGTCTTTTTTTGGTCTTTTCGGTCTCGTTTTATAACACGGCCGAGGGCAGCCGGACACCGGACACCGGACACCGGACACCGGACACATCGGTTACACAACTTCTTTTGTTCGGGCAGCGTCGCGTT
The DNA here is from genome assembly GCA_018907195.1 of Dolichoris vasculosae. NCBI lineage: Eukaryota > Metazoa > Arthropoda > Insecta > Hymenoptera > Agaonidae > Dolichoris > Dolichoris vasculosae. The sequence continues at coordinate 18,183,320 of JACCHY010000005.1, read as the reverse complement.
CCTGACCCTTCGAATGTACAAGCCGTGCCTTTATAAGCGCGTGTCCCGCGTGTATGCATCGTGCATCGTGCATCGATAGCGAATACCAGCAGCACTCGTCGACGTTTATAGTCGAAATTCGTTTATCGCGTTTAGATCGGCCGTTCCATCGCGTCGAGGAACGGGGAACGGTTTTTTGAATTTTTCATGACTCCCGTTTTTCGTTCGAGAACGACAAAAAAAGTAGGTGGAAGCGTTATTGTCGAGGCGAGCGTTGCATTAATTTCATAGCACCGGTCGTGATTCGAAGCGACAAGTCCGGCGAGAGCGCGATTGATTTGTTTTTCCTGATTTATTTCCATCCGAGAAAAGCCGCACTCACGGCTGCGATCGCGTAATTGCGAAATCAATCTCGCGGTCTTTCGTCTCTCTCTTGCTCTTCTGGTTTTGTATCCGCGAGGATTTCCATTTCGATTCTATCTTCCTTCGACCGCGTAAAAATTGCCGCGCTAAAAATAAATTGTTTGATACGCGACAGCCCTTCTCTCGGGCCGGCTTACTTTACGTACAAAGCGTAACCGAATTTACGCAACCGCGTATAGTAGAGCATTTAAATCGAGCATTCGTTGTTGCCGTTGCTGGACCAACGAGCTCGGAAAAAATATTTCAACGCTCCGGATTTATGCATTTTCGCTCTATATGTGCACTCGTGTACATTCGCGTGTATTTCTACTAACCGAGTTTTCCGGTATTCTTGCAGGTTTTACCAATTTCGCACTTTAAATTTTGGCATTCTATTTTCACTTGCCTCCGTCCTTGTTTGTTTTCTTCTTGGTTTTTCCCTTTTAACGTAGGCAAGCGGTAAATTCGCACCCAACAAAAAATGCGGAAAGCCATAGAAATTCCGGCGAAGAACAACACCTACCAGCTTCGTACAAAAGGCTTGTAAAATAGCGATTTGCCCGCATCGGATTGCCGGTTTCTCCATACGTTTCTCCATACGTTTCTCCATAGGTTTCTCCGCTAATTTTTACGCGTCGGATACTCTACACTATTGGCCATTCTTCTTTTTTTGGAGTCAAACCCCTTTCGCTCTCCCGAACACCTTCTGTCGTGCTTTCTTTATTCTCTTTGCCGATTATGCTCGGATATCGCATAAACGGCAGGAGTCTCGGCTTAAATCACGTAGGAGACACTCTTCGATTCGCGATCGGTTTCTCCTCTCACCCCTTCGCCCATATCCATTGAAATTTATAGTTCGTACGTTGAACAGTCTGTAGTAATCGCGTCAGCGTGAATAATGCCGTCGATGTCGTATCGTCGTTACGTGACAACGTCGTTGACGACGCGGCCGAAGCTCGTCGGGATTGTTACTCATTTTTTATGTTTAGATTTTCTTTTATTTGAGAAAGAATTTGGTTGAGAATCCGTACCATTTTAGACGTGAATTTTACAGTTAATTTTTCTCCCGTAAAATGAATAGCGTAATTATCCCTCGCGTAATCTATAAACGGAGCATTATAAAAACATTTTTTCTTAATTCAAACGGAATATTTTCAAAGAAATAAATTCTGAATTTACGTTACTAGTCAAATTCTAGCTAAAATCAATTCAACTTTAATTAATTTACATTTTATTTAAATTAATACATTGGCAAAAACCATCGGTCGATATATTTTCTTTTGTATTATTAATCAGATAAAATATTTTAATTTAAATAATTAAAAAATTTTAATTTTAATAATTAAAAAATTTTAATTTAAATAATTAAAAAATTTTAATCTTATATATGATATAAAATTTTGTAACGATAAATCGTATAAAAAGTTTTTAATCGATTTCTTGGTCTTTTCTTCTTCGATAGCATCGTAATAAAATAATATACGTCGCGATGATACAATGTAATGTATTACGATGAATTAAATATTTAATAAAAATAAAATGAACCTATATATATAATCTATAAACAAATTCCTATTATAAAATTCAATTTTTCGTAAAATTATTATGCGCGATCGATGGTATAAATGCATATATGAATATTTTATTTTTAAAATTACATACATTAAATAGAAATTATTAGGCGTCGAAAGATTTATCGTAACATCGTTTTTTAATATTAAATTTAAATCGAAATAAATTATAGAATTAAATTAATCTTGGATTACTAAATATGTAATAAATTCCTTCGTTAATATTGAATTTAAATGAAAAATTCAAAGAATGCGTGGTTCGATTTTAATTTTAAATTTTCGACCGTACATGTTTCGTAAAATTTAAAACTTACAAACTACATTTTACTCTAACTTTTTATTTTTGTTTTCAGCTTATAAAAATTTTTTCGTTTTACAGAATTGTTTTTTTCACAGCTTGGATAACTTGCAGATCGTTTTTTTATCGGCTAATCAGCCTTAAAAAAAAAAAGTTTTAATCTATAACATTATTGTATCATAAATTTTAGTTGAAAACTATTGGTGCGTATTCGTACGTTAAACTGGACGACAAGTAAAAATCTGCAACTCCACTGAATTTGCTCTAATAAACTCTCTCTTTTTTACCACTCACTCGCCCGTTTTTACACAGAATGCAGCAGTCGGAATGTCCAGTGACTCTCTGACTGCGCTTCGACTCTCGCTGACTCTCGAGAGCTTACAGTTGAATTCTCTCTCGCTATTTTATAAACATTTTTTTTGTCGTATTCGCCGTATTCTACTGGCCATTAGATTTTTTCTCTCGTATCCAAACGCGTTCTGCATTCCATTCCGTGGGTTATCTTTTTTCTAATTCGACACACTCCTCATGCAACTACGCGGCATCCGTGCAATCGAGAACGTTGGAATGGACGAGTCCTACAACATAAACGAGGGATGGCGTACTTTCGATGTACAGCCGTGTCTTCGCTAAAATATACGCGTTTTACGAGGAACGCGATATTTGCTATCGATCCACGGATGCGGGTCGGACGATCAACGTGAAAAATTTGTTAATTCTGTAATAAGTAAAATCTGAAACTGTCGGAATTCGAAATAAACGTACCATTGGAAAAAATAAACCGTACACGTATCGATTTTTTCTTAAATCTTTTTCGTGGCTTATGTTTTTATTTTTTTTTTATTTTTCCTGTATAATAATCCCGATAAACTTTCGAATTGATTTAAAAAAAACAACTTTCGTTCTATCGGTATTCTATCGGTTTTAAACATTCGATTTGATTTTTCTACGATAAAAGTAAACTGTGTACGATCAAACCTAAGTAGTGATTAATTTAAAACTAAGTTCAAAGAAGCTCGTTGATAAAATATTTATATTGTTCCAATAATCACCGAATGGCCAGAGTTTAAATACCGTATATGTTTTAACAATGTGCGCTCTTTGATAGAAAGGGGTACGACACGAGAATGCAGGTTAAGATTAAAACGAGAGAGAAAAAAGTAGGCGTCGAGAAAAAAGCGCGATTCAAAGCGTAGCAAAGAGCAAGAAACTGATTAGTAAAATATGTGTAAAAATATAACTACTAACCGATGACTAGTACTAACAATCTGACGAAGCATGATATTAACCTGATACAATTAGGTGCGAAACTTGGGCGAGGGCGGGAACACCTGTTTGGATTCGCCGGCACGCAAGATCGATTTGCACAAGCCGGCCGGGCTCTACCCATGCCATCGCCAAGGAGGCAACCAGGTACACACATACAGACACAAAGCAACGAAATCGGCCTTCTCCACCAGCACGCGCACACTGACGTTGCGCCCAAATGGATCATCCCTCCGAATCTCCTTTTTTCCTCCACCTTTTACACTCCAACCAAAGCGTACACTCGAGGGTTTCTTTCTTTCTTTGGACGTCGACGCGTACATTCCATGCATTTATGCAGTTCTCGGTTAATACGTAATTTTAAACTTTCACCTCGGATCTTCCTCGAAACCGTTGCTTATTTTATAAAGGTAATCGAGACCTCGTGCAATAATAATAAACAATTCCAATGGAAACGCTAATTATTTTCAATTATTGGACGAGTTGTTAATCTGATAAAATTATTATACGAAGGATAAGACGAGCCTTCGGTTCTTAAGAAAAATTAAAATTTACAAAGCTCTTTAAAGCGCGAACATCATTTTATAGAAGCATCGATTTAGCTTAGCATTCAAACGAACAAAGTGTTTTTGACGTATTATTTAAGAGCAGTCAAAAGTTTTAATAATGCATCTTGCAAATGCTAAACGTAAATAAGTTACCTTTCAAAGCTACGAGTCCACGTGCGTTTGATTTTATCGAAGAAAATTAATTTAAATTAAATGCATTTGAGGCTTTTCTCTCGAATATAAGAACAGTAAAACGGTTCTTCTAATTAAATTTCATTCAAGCTGATCGGATGTCGATATTGTAAGCGACGTGGTCAAAAATAAGGTAAAGAAATATTATATGCAAATCTTTATCGACAGGATAAATAGCTCGTATATTTACGGTATTTACAGCAAAGTAACGCGGACGATGTTAAAGCGAAGAAAAATAGTTTATTCCCTTGCCTTCTTCCGTTTATATTTGTAAATTTATTTATCTGATTTTTCCGTTTGCCATCTTCGGTAGCTTCAACCGCTGAACTTTACTCACTTCTCGTCTCTCGTCGAGGGATATTTCGACAATTTTCTCCGAGTTATAACGGCGGGGTTAATTCGTTTCCTTACGAACTAATTTAAGGCCTGATATGTAAAAAAGAAAACTAAAAATCGGAATAGTTGGGAACGTCGGAAAGGGAGTAACCAACGTTCGATTAAGTAAGCAATCGTCGGAACGGCGGGGATTTCATTATGACGATGATGACGATGATGACGATGATGACGATGATGACGATGATGGCGATGATTCGTCATTCGCGTTTATGGATGCGTCATTTATCAAAGCAGCTGCAGGTTATGCGCGAAACGAGTTTCGAGGGAGAACCAATCGCACCAACGTGGACTACTCTCGTGGCGAACGATCGAACGATGGCGTGCCGTTAAATAGAAGTAATTAATCGCACGGTGAATTTAAACTAACCTTATCGAGAGTCTCGCGCACGTACCAACGCTATTTTCGGTGTGAAAACACAGCGATAGCGACTTCCAATAAAAAGAAGCAAGCGCTCGAGATGTTTTTTTTTTTCTTCTTTCAAAAAGGCTCCTTTTCCTCACTTTTATTACGCAAAGCAAACAGCATGAGCAAAAAGCATTTTAGCCAACCGATATGTGCCAACTATAATACAAACTTATACGTCCGCATCTATATATTTTCTTTCTACGTAACTAAGACTATTTTTCCGCAATCCTTCATCTCTACCTATTATAAATGTTTATTATTATTGTCGCAGAGTTATATGTCACGTAGGAACCCTTATCTCCGAAAAAATCTGGACAAACGAAAGCGAAAACGGGAGGATAGTAATTAATCGTCTGTATGAGTGAAGTTTATTCTTAGAATGAAAGTTCCTTATTTAATTAAATGTTTCGTATCCTTTCATTCGTTTGAATGTAGATCCGACATTTGGCTAGCCAGTTGTGCTTAGATTCGGCAGGTGCCCCGGATGAGCTGCATGAGCCTGTACAACTCTATGAATGTCATAATCAGGGCGGCAATCAGGTACACGCGACGCCTCCGCCTTTCTTTTTCATTGCCAAGATTTATTCCAAGCCTATGTATATATTTTTTCGTTGTATAACCGACTTATGTACATAATAGATTTTGGAGCTCTATTTTAGCAACGCGACGCTCACACTGTGTAAAGTCAGCGTCAGGTGAAAAGTATAACGAAATGGTGGAGGTACTGTATTAATTTTGAGAATATTTCCGAAAGCTAGAGACATTTTGAAGTCGAGAAATCTGCACTGAGAAAAAGTTAGTTAAATCGATGAGATCGTCTATTTGTTATACACCGCGCGCTTAAGATAAGTTTTCCAGTTTACAACCAGACTTCCCAGTTTTAAAGAGTTTAGCTAAACTCGCTGCCAGAAAAAAAGTAAAACATCAACGCGATAAGCTGTTGGAGAAGATTTACTAAAAATTTTCTTAAAATAAACCGACCGAATTACCTGATTCTTACAACTAATTATTTTTCTCAGCGAAGATACGTTGATTCCATTTTTGGTTCATTTATTTTAAATCGTTGTCGACGCAAATCATTTATATATGTGTGTGTGTGTGTATGCGTTTGTAGCCATATATATATACATATATATATTCCTACCAATAATTTTTAAAACATCATACACGAAACTACTAATTTCTTTTATTCTGTATTGAAGTAACGCTCCGATCATCCATAAACCATCGGAAAAAATTTGCAGTGTGTAACCTGAATGCTGCTGACTAATATTTGTCGCCAATCATAATAATGCCATTAAACAAAAATAATCGCACCTTATCACCTCGCCAAGAAGGAATCTCCTCGCTCGGAAGGACAGAAATCCCGGTCTCTTTCGATTAAAAAATGTAGAAGGAGCGCGGTGGGTGGAAGGGGGAGGAATGGGGAAGAAGGGGGAGGAAGGGGGAGGAATTCGACCTCTTTCTCTCGACGTGGTCCGTAAAAATCGCGTGAAAGCCGAGCCGAGTAGTCGGTCTTCCTTATATTTATTTCCCTGTTATCCAAGCCGAGGAGAGGAAGGCTTTCTCTTCTCTCGCTCGAGCGTCATCTCATTTGGTCCCCGTCGTCGTATACACGCGCGCTTACCACTCGCTACCATTTTTCCATCACGCTCGCTACCTGCGGATTAACGGACGTTCGTATCGAAATCGGGTGTCTCGGCTCCACTCGACGACGATTCGACGACGACTCGTCCCGGGTAAACTGCTTACGCGCCCTCGATCTTTCCTTCTCCTCCGTTCCGAACCCGCTCTACCTGTGTTTACGTACGCTTACGCGCGAGTTCGACTCACACACGCGTTCAACTTTCAGTTCCTCCTTTCTTTCTCGCTCTTTTTTTTTCCACCCCGCTTGTTTTTCTTTTTCCCGTAAGCCCCGACCTCCGGCTCATCGTACATACCTCCGGTACATACGTGTGTATGCTTCGCGAGAACGAGCTTCTCCGAGAAAGAGTAAAAGAGATAAAGAGCTTTGTCGCGGCAGTGGGGAAGGGCCGAGGGGGGGAAAGTAACGAGGGCAGAACGAGAACGAACGACAGTCGGTGATCTTTTGCGATCTTTTGCTTTCGGGTGCTTTAACCTTACCTGCGAATTCTCTCCCGCTTTTTCTCTTTATCTCTGTCTAAGAGGAGAAACTAACTACACGTATAGACGAAACTTGTGTAATTAAATACGCCGAGAGCGAGAATAGAAGATTTTTTAATTGGAATTTCACCCGGTCTCGCCGTTCGACCTCGTACGTCTACCATGATTTTTTACAGCTTCGCGTATGTCTTTTCTATTTATTTTCTGTCGCGCGCATCGCGGCAAAACTTATAATTTATGTACACGCGAGCTTAACCGCGCCGCTCGTATCTAATTACTCGATTTTTAATTGCTCGAGCCTATGCTACTGGTTTGAACGTGGCTGCATACGCTTCGCTGAATACACGGTTGTTGCGGTTGTTGGCATCTTCTTTTTTGAGTTTTCTTTTTCTCCCGCTTTGACGCATGAAAGTAGCTGACTCGGAGTTGGCGCCGTTGCAAAAAATCTGTACTGTCCAACTAACGCTTATGTACGCTTCTCCAATCCTAATGCACGCAGCGATACGTACGAGAGAGACGAGTGAAAGAAGCGTGCGAAAAATTTCAGCAGCGTGCGAGCGATCGGGAACGATCGCCAAAGGTACGAATTACTGGAAATTGGATAAACACGAGTCAATTTGTAAGAGCGATGAGGCGGTCTTTACTTAAGCCTCTAAATTATGCGCACGCTGCTCGAATTTTCGATGTGCGCGTGGCTGTGTGAGAGGCTGTGCGAGAGGCTGTGCGCGAGGCTGTGTGCGAATGACTCTACTCGTGCAACTTGAATCATTTTACATTTCATAACGATCACGTTTTTTCTTTCTTGCGTATCGTACAGTACTGGATGATGAGCAAGGCAGGGGAGATTCGAAGAGACGAAGCTTGCCTCGACTACAGCGGTACGGAAGTCATCATCTACCCGTGTCATGGCAGCAAAGGCAACCAGCAATGGAGCTACAATCTTCAGGTATAAATATACTCGCGCGTATACTTTTTTCTTTTATTTCTACATATGCATGAGTGTGCGAGGGTGGGTGTGGTACATACGTGTACCGTACGTCGGATGATACGGTCACTTTTCTTCCTTTGCGCAGTTGCACTTTATAGTTTTTCTTACTTCCAGTCGAAATATAAAGTTTACTTAAACTTTAATGTACACGGTCTTTGAAATGTAGAAGATCTAGGAGATCTACGGTAACGACATTATTGAGAAAAACTGAATCGAATCAACTCTGGAATAAATTTCCCCAATAATTAATTTTCAAATTAAAAGTTTCTAAGTAATCTAGACTCGAAGTAATTTTTTCAATTAAAGTCTGGATTTTGTATTTATTATTTGAAAATGTTCATTAATCAACTGACAAAAGCTGAGTGTCAAACTTTAAGCAAAGAAAATTAAATTTAAAAGTCTTATTTTAAAGTGTCACGATCGTCACTTGTGAAATAAAAATTAAATATCTTTTCTTTTAAAAACGTTAAAAATATTAGAAACCAATTGATCTTAATTTATTACATTTTCGTAATGTGATAGTGAATTAATAACTAAAAAACTATAGAATTTAAAATTTATGTATTATGATTTCAATTAAGTTAAATGAACGTCGATAAGTACTTTGTATACATCAGTTTTGTAAACTCGTAAATATATATATAAAGAAATTTTTAAATAATTCAGTATTCCTTCTATCACTTATTTGTAAAAAAGTTATATTTAATTTATATTTTTCAATATTATTCAATATATGACTCGATAGTTGCAAATCTAAATGTAATTTTTTCATTCGATAAAAAATATTTTATTTTATTTTTCAATTAATTTTTTAAACGCGTGTGTAGATTAACTTTGGAACTTTTCTATTATGACTAAAAATTAATTTACTAAGATCTTAGGGTATAATCAATTTATACATAAGGTATATTAATCTTTATACATTTTCGGTAAGAAGGCCGAAACATATTAATCATTGCAAAATCATTATTAAAACCTATCACAACCCGGTAATTAAATTTTGCAGTACTTAAAATTATAATAAACTCATAAAAATAGTTATAAATAATAAAGGAATTTAATTTATTCTTAATCTTATTTTTGTAATAATAAGTAACCCGATCGATAGAAATTTTTGAGTAAAATAAAATTTGCCAGTCCCGATAAGTTCACAAGTTTGCGATAATTCATCTCCAGCTTGCTTGGACTTTGAAAAAACATTTCAACTATTCGACTTGACTGTTAAAATATTTTATTAATTTCTAACTCTAGTGAACGAACATCGGTGACAGTTCGAATGATCAATGATGAAAATTTTCTTCATTTTATAGGCTGACGAATGAATAATTATTTTAGAACTTTCGTGATTAAGAAATTTAGTATTAAGTATTTATTTAAAGTTATTTTTTCAATTTTTTAATAAAAATAGGCTCCGTGATTTTTTTAATACGTCAAAAATATGATGTAAATAAATTTAAATGTTATATAAATAAATAAATGCATAATATAATTTGAAATGAGCAATAACTTTGCAATTTAGGCTAAACCATGTCATACTTTCTACTGATTAATAGTAACGCTTAATTCTCAGGTTTAGACAGTTTCTTAGCTCAAATACTGTACGTTTAATATTGTGTATGTAATAATATCATAAAGCGATTTATATATTCACGCGTTAAAATTAAATATTCTTATAAATAAAAGTACATTTTTTCTATACAATTAGAAAAATAAAGAATTTAAAGTTACTTTAAATTAATAAGTTGTTAAAAAAAATATATATAGATATATATACATATTACATAAAATTAAGAGGATTAGATTTATTAATTCATGGCAGAAAATTTAATTATATAATAATAATGATAAGTATAATTATTTTTAAAATAACGTTCACTTTTAATTTTAAATTTATTACCAATGAATTAAATTATCAACACATTATTATGGGCAATAAAATTACAATAAAATTTGTTCAGTCTAATATATGTATATATATAATATATTTGTAGGATATTTTTGTTAGCGCCTAATACCATTTTTATCTAATCTTCACGAATGAAATATATCTATAAATTCATAAAATTTTCATTTAAAAATAAGATGTAATTTTGTATTTAAGAAGTTCTTATCATTTATCGATATGTAGTTATTGTATATCCAAAAACGCTAATCGTTCAATTTTTTGTGTATAAATATTTTTTAATCTTTCAAATATAAAAATGCATTGTACGTATGTAAAGTAATCTTAATTAAATACTTCATTTCATTAATTAATAAATGGATAAATATAAAGTTACGTCAATTAATAATATATATTTATACCAGAATATTCTATATAAATATTCAAATTTCCATTTTGAAATATTTTACATTTGTAAACTAATTTTATTTTTAAAAAATTTTTTACTGTGCTCTAATTTAAAAATCATGTAGTAAATAAAATTACCTGTTACATTTGTATATTTGGAATATATCCATTGCATATTCATATTTATTTTTCTTTTATTTATAAAATTTTGTTATGCATGAACATGTTTAAAAATATATACTTGGATCAGAATTTCATAAAATTTTTATTACAAAAATATCATTTTACATTTAAATATCTTCAATCATTTACTTAATACAAAATCATTAATTCATATTTTTTAAGTATTTCAACTTCTAGAATATATTATTTCAATATCTCTTATCTTTTCATTTTTCCATTATTTGTAGGATTTTACTATATATTTTCAAAAAGACATTGCATATTTCGATTAAACACATTTATTTACAAATAATATTTTGATTCTACGAAATATTCTGAAAATAGTTACGTCTTAAGTGCACCTATATTCAAAAAAGTATTTAAAGTATGATTGTAAATATTCATAAATCTAACTTATATTTTTGTTAATAAAGCAGAAAAAACCAAAATAGGAATAAATGAATATAAAAACTTTTTTAATACACGAAAAAAGCTTATCGATGTTCGCTTCACATTTATATTTCAAAAGCTCACCGGTTGTTATTTATGCACGCATAATAACTTTGTTTTAGCACTTGAAACTCATTTTTCGTTCTACATCGAACATTTCGAATTATTGTTCAAAATGAGTACACAGATAAATTAATATTGCGCAGACATATTGATTTCGTGATTGTGTTCATTGTGAGTTTTATCAAATTACCTGATTACATCTGTAAATCTTGTTTCAAAATTAAATACTGTATAATTTATTTGATCAATATTCCCATTTTAATAAAATAATTCCGTTTATATCAACGTATCTCAAATATGAAAAAAATATTGAAAATTTTAATTTTAAAGATTTTAATTGCATGTAGTAGCAATATCAGGATTAAAAAGCTTTAATGCATAAACTTATTAAAAATATGAATTTCTAAATGAAATATCTTTTTAATACAATAATCGAATAAATATATATTAATCGTTGATTCCATATTCAATAATACATTATTATAAAATTATAATACCAAAACAATAATTCATCCTTATTTACATCTTTTGAATATTTATACATTTTTTATATAAAATTGAAATATTATTATTTTTATTATCATTCACTACTGGAATATTAAAAATTTTTAAATCTAAAACAGATAATTTTCTATAGCTTTTGAGGAATAATATACAAATAATATTATATTACATATAATATTTTGTTGGATATCCAACTATAAATATGAGAACGCGTGTGTAATTATGAATTTATAAAGACTTTAGTTATCACTCATTTATTAAAGTAAAAATAACTATTTTTTATTCTATTATAAAAAGTAATCATAGTATCGATATAAATAATATATTATAATTTATCTTAATAATCTTTTGAGTTTTTTCTGTTTAGATTTATTACGATAAACGAATATATTTTTATATTTAAGTTCTTCCACGCAGAATTCAACAGTGTTATTATGTCAATTTCTATTTAAGTTGGATGTTAATGAATATTCGATAGTTAATGAAAATAATTCTCTCTATTCTGAATATTAAGTTGCTAATTTTAAGCTATATTACTTTGATATATTTTGAAAATATTTACTGATTAAGTTTATATCAAACTATTAATATATCCGATATATTGTTATTATTATATCTGCTTATAATATTATGTTTTCCTATATTATTATTACTTAATTATAAATTCTCGTAGATAGTTTTTCAAATATCTTATATTATTTTTGAAACTATGTTATATTATTTTATATTATTTTTCTTATTACATTTTTTTAATTCCTATATTCTTAATTTATTATTAATCATCATTTTTATCTTGTTTCAAAGTCCTTAATGTATTTTTGATCGTTCAAAAAACTGTTTACACGCGGAGTATAAATACAAGAAAGAACGTGTATTCCCGAAAACAGATGTATCGACTGTTCGCTGTATGTAACCGTTTCATCTCGGATCGGTTTACTGGACTTGTCAGTAACGTCGTTATAGGCTAAACTGTCTTCTGCACTATAAGAGTCGGAAGAATTTGCTTTTATATTCGAATCCACTACCTTTCAAGTCAGTTACCAAAGACATCTACAATAAGCCTTCTAGTGGTTCGGTAGTTTATTTTCCTTACAATTCCTCTATCTGTCACGTATACTGTCTTTTTATTCAATCACATATATTTTACCCTTTATGGATATTTAATACACTTTTTATCCTTACAACTATTTAATACGTTTAATCTTTTTCATTCTTTTACTTTCTTATATTTTGGAATTTTCTTATGCCTGTAATCGATTTTTAATATCATTTATAATTAATTGAAAAACGATGAAAGAATTGTAATTTATATAGTAGAAGAATAAAATGTCAAATAAATTTCATTAAATTTATATTATTTTCATTCTTGATTTCGTGTAGAACTTAATAAATTGGATGAAACTTTTTACCTTATTTATTTAAGGTTAAAAATTTAAAAATAAAAAACTGCTAATAAGTATATTTTGAAAGACTTCGCAATGTAAATTTATTTTGTAATAACTTAATTAGATAGCTGAAGCAAAATTCATTGCATTTTTTACTTGGATATTGTTTGTACATGTAAAATTTTTTCTACAAACCTAAGGAGTGATTCGGTAAAGTAAACGCGTACACACATATATAAAATCTTTATACGGTATATGGAGTAATTTAAAAAGGTTAACGCGTACGTGTAAGATATTTATGCAGGTGCAAGGAGTAATTCGGAGAAGTAAATGTTATGCGCGTACAAGTTTCTCTCGTGTCGGTCTACTGGACTCATCAGTACGGTTATGTAGACCAGTTGTACCTCATATATTAAAAAAATATACGGTGGAAAATCCGCTCGTTAGTTTTTTTCGATTTTCTACTACTAAATGTGTAAATACTATAACCTACGTATAATTTTATAATTTTTACCGAAATTTATATACAATGATTCGATATCGATATGATTTTAATGTTTATTAGTATTTTCTTTACAGAAATGTTTAACCTATCGTATAAATATTCTTTTTTATACGATAACTCATAAATAAAATTAGTTATATGACATTCAATTACAGATTATTAAATCAATATTTTCATTACTTTAGATTATCAAAGATATCGAATAGTAGTCGCGTTCAAGTAATTTTTATATTTCGACGTATAACCAAATAAAGATTTCGATCAGCAAAAACAACAAATTTCACGAGTATGTTTTTCCTTCGGTTGACAAAAAATTGGTGCTTGACAAAAAATATATATAAAAATTAGTTCAATTGAAATTTCACCGTAAAAATCAATACCGGAGTGAATATAATAGTCATGAAATAATGATATTTAGAACAAAATTTGAACGAAACTTTAATTCGAACTAAAAAAAAAGTTGATTAAATATTCAATGATAAATATGAAATGAAATTGATGTATTCGTAGAATTTCGAGCTAGAACAAAACCAACTGTAAAATTTTTATTTTCTAGTTAAAATATATGCCCTTGATGTTTATTTTTAATTTGAATGCAAGTATCGATATTTTCGGGACAAAGGAGTTACATTAAAGCCTAAAAATGACACCGAATATCGAATTTTCTCTGTCGGTATTCGAGGCGAAAAAGCACCGGTCAAAGTAAAACTTGACTAAAATTCGTGACCAGTATAGAAAAAAAAGAGGTAACAAACGTTTTCGAACGCCCAACTCGAGCCAATAAAATAACGCGAGAGTTCGGCTTTCGATAGGCGTGGGAAACCTGTAAATTCGTAAATTCGGAATCGGTTCTAATAACATGAAAACTTGGTTACTTTCAGACGAAACAGGTGAGGCACGAGAGCAGCGGCAAGTGCATGGCGATCACGGAGAGCAAGATGCGACTGCTGATGGAGGAGTGCTCGGTCTCGACATCCCGGCAGAAGTGGTCCCTGGAAAACTACGACCCCTCGAAGCTGTGATACCGCGTATCGCTGGTGGCGCTGCAGCAGCATCTGCACCGACGCCGACGCCGACGCTGATGCTCGCCGAGAGGCCGAGGATTCGCGACTACATTCCAACTCGCTTCCCTAATCCTTTCGCTCGTCCTACTCCAGCTGCGTGTGACGCGGTCTTTTGTAAAACGAGGAAAAAATATAACGAAGTCGACGTTATAGAGACGACGGATTATCGTTGGCGAGTGATATATTATTATCGTTGTAAAGACATTCGCCTATTTTAATTATTAAGGGAAAAGTTATTATTATACATATATCGCGTAGAGTCCCCACAAATGGTCGGGACGAATTCTTGTTGGATATTTCTTCTACTTTTTAGAGGGAAAGGAGCGATGATAAAAAATAAAAGTATATTACGAGTAATGGGCTTAACGCGTTCAGTTTGTGCGATCAACGCACACGTTGACAAATTATTTTTATATTTTTTCTATAATAAACGAAATAGAAACTTGTCGTAGGCCTTGTACATTTCTGTAAAATAAACTTAACTACGATCAATGCCAGTTTATTGTAGAATTAAGTCGCCACGAGATTGGAGGTGAAATTTTAAATTAGTACCGAGAACGAATTGCGATTCGCGAGAGGTTTTCGATTGATCGGAGAGGATTTGATGTTAGACTCTGTGCGAAAGAGAGAGAGAGAGAGAGAGAGCGAGAGAGAGCAAAAAATAGAATTCGAATAGAGAAAGAAAGAAAGAAAGAAAGAGTGAAAAACCAAAAGAATGTATACTACTGCATGTAAGAGTCTGAGTGTGCAAGACTTTAAATTAGCTCATTACTAGTTGCCAATTATTGTAATCGATAAATAATTCCAAGGCCCCGAGTTCGGGTATTTAATTCCGCCGTCTCGTGTTCGCTTGCGCGAAGTCACGAGCCAGAGGATTATTCGTTCACGACAAATAGAGAATCAAAGAACCGCGGGATCTTGAGCTGTGACAACACTTACGGATTTTGCGTAAGAACTAAAAGGGGAAACCATTAATCACATCAAGGAAATACTCCTGCAGATTCGGATAATCGAATCGTATCTCCAGAATCGGTATTCGCTTTACGTTCTTAATTGCTTAGATTGGCACGTTTTACGACTGCTTAACTTTTAATCGATGAATCAATAATTTTAGTATAAGTTACTCGGTGAATTCGCACTCGTTTGGACGTTGAAACGAGAGGAAAATTTGAGCAAACATCTCATGGTCGACCAAGTACTTCAAATGATTTCTTTTTGAAAAAGAGAAGAAGAGATAGAAGAGATTCGGTTCGATTCTACGAGCGATCGATGTGTCAAATAAGTACGTCTGTACATCCATTTTGTCGAAAAACAGAGATTAATAAAAAAAACAAAAAAAAGACGTTTATGTACGAACGATAAATATACGTATATATTCCACGCATACATATATGTGAATATGCGTGATGCATATATGTATACGTATGTATGCGCGCGTGTGTAACTATACGTATGCACCCATACGTATACACGTGTGTACACACATATAGGACATTTTCTATATTTGGTAAGGATGTGGTATAGTGGTATATCGTAAGAGAAAGTGACATATGAGACAGCGCGGCGACAATGCGGCTTGTGAATTTTCGGAATGACGCACGCCGTGCGCTTAACCATGTAATATCGAACGTGCCTTAAATTTCGTGTACATAAATATTACAAGTTAGAATTAAAAACTACTATTGTCATCATCACGAAAAAAAAACTCTACGATATCGTGCAAGCATTTGTGTTAAATAAAGTCGATGTTGTTTTACGTTAATAGCTTTTAATATCTTAATACCTTTACACTATATCCTTTCGTTATAATAATTATCCTGCAATATGTAATAAACAAATTATCAAAATGGCTTATGTGATACTTTAAGTGATTAATTTTGTTCACACTGCAACTTTTTAGTTGAATAAAAATTTTATTTCATTACGATCGAATTCTTTTTACATAATTGACTCCTTTTTTATTTTTACCGTTGCATCGATACATAAAATTATTCGAACGTATGGTACGCGGAACGATTTTCAAAGGTTATACGACAAACTACGGCTGTTCCGAAGATTCGACTGCGATCCAGAAATATACCTGTGTACACGGACACACATACGTTTGTCGCACGCATCGTAAGTAATTGAAAGTTCGAGTCGACGATACACTCGTTGTGTACTTTTAATACTAAAAGTGCCAATTAAGTACAATGGATAAATTCGAGCGCGTATCTTATACCAACAGATAAACGAAAACGAAATCGCTCGTTATTCTAGCGCAGTCGCGTTATGAACGCACCTGAAAGTTTCGCCGCTGTTGTCGCTATTGCGCCGAAGCGGTGATTCGACTCACGAAGAAACTCCACTTTTTACGAAAATTTTATTCAAATTCATTCAATTTGTACCGTTTTAACGCGGGGAGTGCGAAGAATGCGAATTTAAGATTGAATACAATTTTGGAAAACGTTTTTACGCATAAATTGAAATTTGTATTTCTGAAAAGATCGTAGTTTTAAACTGAGTAATTTATAACGGGTATAACGTAACTGCAAACATATTTAAATTAACAGGCTGATGTCATTATTAACAGCGTACGAGAGCTTTTACTTGTGGTTGGAAGTAGCGTACAAAACGTTTAATTTATTACTGAAATATATTAATAATCGAATAATTTGCAAATTCTGTCTAACAAAATTAATAAGGAAACTTATAACAAAAAATTAATTTCTAATATTCGAGACGACGAAAGTTAATAAAATAATCGATAAAATTTAAAATTACATTCTAAACGATAATTTTTCAAAGAGCAACGATTCAAAAATAATTTGAAACGTACGAATTTTTTAAATATTTGAAATTTTACAAAATTGAAATAAATTAAAGAAAGTTATTTTTCGTTATTTTTACCCTAAACAGAGTCCACGAAATTTCTGAAAGCGAAAGGTTAACGATAGAAAGATCGAACAAAATTCACCATATATTGAAATTTCTCCCTCGAATGAGAAAAATTAAGTTTAAGAGAAAAGATTTAGTTTCGTAACTAATTAGTTTACTAGGAGCGGTAGAGCGAAAAAATATCTACGCGTCACGAACACGAATGAGTGGAGTTTGACGCTTGCGCCCAAGATCCATCGCTTTTGAGCTTGACTGCGTTTTTCTAAATCTACCTCCGAGAATCGCGTAGACCGTTCGATCCCATTTGTCCATCGTTCGAAATAAACGGGAATCGATGGCAAACGCGCGTTAAAGGAAACGATCGACGTATTAGTCGTTGCATCGGCGCCTCTCGAACCACCAACGGAAAAATTTTTCTTTTCCTCGCCACTTTTCCTTCGGCAAAGAAAAATCGCGAGAACTTCGTCTCTCAGTTTCGCGCCCGACGCTTAAGCTGAAAGGAAAAACGGATCCTCGGCTCGGAAGCGCAAGCGCGAACTCGTTTAGCGGAAAAGTGCCACTCTCGCAGCCGCGCCGAGAGGAAAAAAGAACGCGGGTATAACAAAGTGCAAGTTATCGGGAAATCGGGAGCGAGGGTGAAAAGAGGCCACGCGCGTATAGATCCGACCGACGTATGGGGGACGGAAAGTCGATGCGCAGGCGCCGCGGGAGGAAGCTCCCCTAGACGAGGGAGGAGAGTCGCGGTTCGCCTCGTCCGGAAAGCGCGAGGTCCGCAGTCGAGGATCGATGACGAGGAACGGAGGCCAAGGCGTTGCCCGTCGCGCCGTCGCCTAGGCGGGCGATTTCGCAAAGGTGTTTCTTCGGAGCTCGGCAGCCCGCAGCTGCAGCCCGACGAGCGACAGGACCTCGAGGTCCGAGCAACAGGTACCGTGTGTTCCTCTCGGTTCTTCTCCCTCCGATCTCTCTCCTCCCCTCCGATCTCTCCCGCCCCTGACTCTACCGTCTCACCCTCGATTGTACCGTTCGCAGCCGCGGCTGCAGCGGGACCAAGAGGACGAGGACGAGGACGAGGAGGAGGCTTCCGCGATGCCGGAGGCCTCGAGCTCGAGCGGTATGCTCGATGATCCGGACAACTCGACCTTCGAGAACAAGAGCGGCCTCGCCGAGGACATGAAGTTCCTGGCGAGGATGCCCGAGCTCTGCGACGTGACGTTCCTCGTGGGCGACACGCGCGAGCCGGTCTGCGCGGTCAAGGCTGTCCTGGCGGCGAGGAGCAAGTTCGTAGGCTTTTTCGTGGGCTTTTTCGTGGGCTTTTTCGTGGGCTTTTTCGTGGGCTCTCGTAGCCTCCCCTAGCAGCGAGGGTATCGTGCATTGTAACCTCCCTTCCTCTCTTTTCTCTGCTCGCAGGGTCTTTCACAAGATGCTCTACCAGGCGCCGAGTCCGCAGCGGAAGAAAGAGCCACCCCCCAAGGAAAACAAATTGAAGTATTTCCTCAAGAGGAGCTCCGAGCCGCTCTTGAACATGCAGAATGCGGCGCAACAGGTAATTATGCGAGGCTCTTTTCTTCCCGTCGACGATAATCTTGTCCTCCGTTGTAATCCCGGCTACTGGTGCTTCGATGTCCGGACACTCGGAGGCGGCCCTTAGCTTCCTCTCGAGCTCGGGCCTTGTTTTATAATGAAAATTTGTATCGGGGGTTGTAGCGGACGGACTCGTTGTAACGAGAAGAGCTGGGTTAATATTACGCGTAAGATATCCTACAGCTCGTAACCTAACGATAGGCGCGTGTGCCAATGTGCAAACGCCAACCTCGCGTACACCCACGAACAAGTTGTTGGGTATAGATTATAAAATACCGTATGTTGTGTGCCATATAGAGGTCGGGCTTCACGCAGCAGCTGGCTTCCATTCAAGAGGTATCGCTTCAATAATACACTCTGACAATCTGCATTTGCTCCTCTATTTCACACAGACACTTTCTTCTTTCGTTCTTGTGCGCGTTTGTCGTTGTACCTTGTGCTGGATATATAGATATATAGATATATAGATATATAGATATATAGATAGCGTTGAGTCGATTTTGTAGATACTCTCCTTATTAACCAATACTTACGTATTCTTGTCTTTTTTCTTTACCTTTTAATTTTTATTTTCCTTTCCTTGTTTCACGAATACATCTCGTATATTTTATTTTACGTAGTTTTCTGTCCACTGTTTACGTATGATACGGTACAGAGTCAAAATTTCATTGGAAAGTTATTAGGATAGTGGCATTGAAACTTAATACGCATGCGCATGTTGTTGGAAGCGTAGTCGAAATTCACGTTCAATTAGCGACTTGCAATTTCGTTAATAGTACACCATTAGATTATCCGTATCGACTCGCTCTAGTGAATTACCGTTTAGAGGTTTGACTGGTACATTTGTGAGTTGATAACGTGTTTTACAATTTTTTTTTTTTTAATCCTCGCGTCTCGTAGAAATAACTTGCATAAAAGTCGTTAGCACTAGCTAAATAGTTAAATACGTATGTGTCAATATTTTTTCTATAATTGTCCACAAATTATTTTTCGATATATCTAATTTGCATTTATTTTTTATATTCCATAATTATTGGGAATGCAATACTGGTACAGTAGTAAATTATTATTTAAACGTAACGGAAAAGTAGAAATCACATTTGACTTTATAAAGATGAAGTACTTGAATTTATTTAAAATTATAACTAATTTTTAAATATTTATTACAGAGCGGTTTTTATTTATATATTATTTACATATTATTTACATATTATTTACATATTATTTGCATATTATTTACATAGTTTAAATAAAATTATTATTTAAATGGTGTTGCATTTTTTATCGACTTTCTCGCTACCCTCAAAAAAAAATTGTCTCTTTGTTCGATAGTTGAATGAACCAACCGAACCCTCTTGAAAAAAATGAACCGTAATCCGAATTCGCGTAATTATCGCGCGAGTTAAATTCAGTTACTTCACCTTGACACGGACGATTCTTCTCTGCCGAATCGACGACGTCACGTGCATAATATAACTTGCACCGTGAATACGCTCGACTCGACGGTCGAGTACGGTTTAATGCTTGTTTGTGTAACTGTAGCCGCAGTCGCATCAACATCACACGCTCATCATCGAGGAATTCGAACCGGACGTTTTCCGCCAGCTGATCGAGTACATTCACACGGGATGCGTCACTCTCCAGCCACGCACTTTACTGGGTAAACGTTCAATTATACTTATCGCCTCGTCGGAAATCGTCTTCCTCCCATTGTTTCCCCGCGTACTTTGGTGGAAACAATAAATAAATAAATAAGAATAAAAATGACTTTGACCCATACAGGAGTGATGAATGCCGCCGATTATTACGGGCTCGACGAGCTTCGACGCGCTTGCGCCGGATTCGTCCAGTGTTGCATTACCGTCGACACCGTCTGTGCGCTCTTGGCCTCCGCCGAACGATACATACAGTACAAGTGCACCAAGTCCCTGGTCCAGAAGGTAAACACGCCACCCTCGGCGTTCGGCCAGCGGCGAAGCGGCGAAGCGGAGGACTCGTCCCTCCTTTGCCCTTTTATCCTTCCGATTGAGAAATTGCGATGTTTGCAAATCCGCAATTTTTCACTATTCAAATGAGTCAACGAATTTAATTGCGCAACTCTTTTATTATGTGCAAACGACTATCGTATCGAATCGCTATCCGCATCGTTGCTTGAAATTAAGCAATTAAATAGTTAAGAAACTGAAATTCTTTTCCTACGTGCACTCGGAAAATATTTTTCTAGAGATAAATTAAAATATCTAGGACGTGTGGAACGAGTTTTCTTAAAAATTTAATTGCACTAAAAACATACTCGTTTCGACGATGGAGAGTATTTTAAGTGTAAAGAAGTCAAAAAAACATATGGCGAAAATGCAATTCACGATATTTGATCACGTCATAACCAATATTATAGGTGGCACGTTAAATCCATATAATTAAGCAAAATAAATCATGTATTTCTTAATACATCTGTAATGAAAAATATATAAGTTGAATCGATTTTATAACTATTATTAATGATATAATTTTTTTAAAGTGCGATTTACTTTTACTATAAAATATCGGTTGATGTATAGTCAAATATAATAATATTGGACTGGAAAAATCAATATACAATTTATTATCTTTTACCGATTCATTTTAATTTGCGTTAATGATTTTATAATTTTCTATTATGATTAATGAACCAAAGTAATATTACGAACTCGAAAAAGTGCATTCGGGAAATTCATTATAGAAAAAATAAAATAGTGTATTTTATAACGGTATTGTATTGAGAAAATGTTACGATATAGTAATTTAATCTTTTTTACAGTTTCATTGTTTGCTATAATTGCATGAAATTATGATTTACCGTTTCCATAAAATTTTGAAAGCATGCACAACTCATGTAATTTTAAAAACATGTTTAAACAGAAAATATTTTCAAATTGATTCATATCTATAATTTACGAGAGTTAATCTACATCAAACTCGTTGTTCTTGTATTTACCATTAAAATACCTATCAAATATTTTATTGCAAAACCATTTAAAAGATGTCGATAAAATCTTGTATCATATTTTTAATTTTTTTTATATTTGAGTTATCCTTACAAAGTACAAAGATTTAGCGCTCAGAAAATATTAACATATTTCGATAATTTATATTTTTCAAAAAGAATTCTAATAAAAGTTATACCACAAAAATTATAATTTTCTCTTTCGAATCGGTATTTTTTTATCGAACGAACAATCCGTTTGTTTTGTATCGACGTTTAATGTTTCTCTTTTGTGAAATATAACGAGACTACAGTCGAACATAAAGCAAAAGGCATAAGATAATTAATATTAAATGGAACAATATATTACAAGTTCTCATAATTTTATTTATATTAAGACCCTTTAAAAACAATATGTATAGAATAGTCTTATAAAATATCGGTATTTACATTGTGAATATTAAAAAAAAAACTACCATCGCGTCTCGCTTTATGCAGGTTTTAGAATTTGTCGATGAACGAGGAAATGAGGTACTAAATCTTGGGTCCTTCACGCTGCTGCCACAGCATGTGGTGCGCTTAATTTTAGCTCGAGACGAGTTGCGTGCTGACGAGTTTACCAAGTTTCAGGTATATAACGAAAATACAAATTCGATAAATAGATTGTGGAAGATATTAAAAGAAAAATTGGCGCGGCGTCGCTTCACGATATTTTTTTGCTTCGTTACAGGCTGCGTTAATGTGGAGTAAAAAATATTGCGATAGCAATTCAACCATGGATTTGAAGGAGGTAATTGGCAACTTCATCGAGTACATTCAGTTTCACAAAATCCCAGCAAACGTTTTAATGCACGAAGTTCATCCACTAGGACTAGTGCCAAATACTATTATAGTCAATGCTTTGGCCTATCAGGTGCGCATACCTAATTATAAATACTTTTGTAAATACTTCCTTAATCGTTATTCGTATCGCTTGACGGTCCTATCGTTTCGGCAAAATAATTAATAGTTTTAAAAAGAAAAATTATTCTAAACGATTCAACGATATTAAGTATTATAGTTTCTTCGCTACCTTTTTACAAAATTATAGATTACGAGAAATTTAAAAAATCTATTAAAACTACATTTTTAAATAAAATATTATAAATTTAAATATTTTAAATTGCTTTTCATAATTTAAGGAAATGCGTTTTAAAAATTTATTTTATGCGTGAGTAAAGAACCGATCGATCAAAAGGTTGTAGATTTTACCAAGTTTTATTATTCAGCCATCCGACGATTAAACAGTTTATTTAAATGAAATAAAATAGTTTAAACTCATATTTAAACGACGTTAAGTATCGCTCTAAAAAAATCGCAGACACGCTCGTGAATCGCGAACTAATGTCTCCTTGTTAACCCCGCAACTCTGTAAAAGTCGAGTAAACGTCTCCAATTCTATGGCGACGAGGCAACGCTGGTGACCCATGGAACTTTGTTGCAGGCAGACCCAACCAGTGTCGACCCCGGGCAGCTCTCCCCCCACAGAGTGAGGAGGCAGGGTCGAAGTATGTCGGTCCAGTCGTCGCTGGACCCTTACGGCAGCAACATGACCCTGAACTCGCTCGGCAGCGACGGCGGCTCCGGGAGCGACCACCGCCAGCACTCGGGCAGCAACTAACCTCTGGCCTCCGCGGCCGCTGACCAAAACGCGGCCGCGGGACATGACGAGTCTTGCTCGAGGTGCAGCCAGCGCCGAGGAGGTCATTCCCGTCGGCATAATTCTCAGCAGCAGCAGCAGCAGCAACAACAACAGCAACAACAACTACTACTACTACAACAACAGCAGCAGCAGCCGCAGGTCTCCTCGTGCTCGGGCGCCGAGTCGCTCAGCATCGAAGAGGAACCCTCGCCGAGGGACCGGCAGACAATCCTCGTGCAGGCGAACGTGGAGCTGGTGACCTCGCCTCCGAGTCCGGTGGTCGAGAGGCCGCCGCCGCCGAGGCCGATGAGCACCGAGGTTGACCGTTCCGGACTCTACATCCGGATGGTGCTCAGACAAGAGGGTCGCATCGCCAACCTCGTCTGGCTCTACAAGACGCACAAGTTCTAAGTTCTATGTCAACGGTGTAAACGGTGTAAACGGTGTAAACGGTGTAAACGGTGTAAACGGTGTAAACGATGTAAACGGTGTAAACGGTGTATCGTTGTCTCGTTAATTACGCCACGCCATGTATCTTCGTGCATACCCGAGGCTTGTTTCGTTAGGTCTTGTTCCCTTGCCAAATCGTATCGTACCCGCGAGGCGACACTTAATTCGCTTAGGTTTTATACCGTACTTTACCTTCGTTCTTTTTTTAAAGATTTACAACGGCTGCAGCTTTCGATGCATTTCTCGGCGATGACTTAGCTTGCTTCCTTGCGATTTTTACTTTTTTACGTGTCTGTTTAGCTTTTAAATTTCTTCGAAACCTTACGATGCTTCCACGATTTCGCTATCGATCCGACCGCAAATGATACGAGGCTCGTGCTTTTAAAATAGTATCCTTGCAACGCTCTTAAACCGTTCGCTGCGATCAATTTTTATCGACAAACATATCCGATGTTCTTCTCCGTCTCTCCCGTTCAATATCGTTTGAAAGACTCGATATGCGTTGAACTTTTAACAAGAACATATCCTTGTTTATTTAGTAACCAAGTCTACCGCTCTTTCCTCGATTACAAGGCTCTCGTTTTTAGATTTTGCGTACGCGTACGAATCGTCGCAACCAGAATCGTACGCTTTACGCATCGTCCGCGATGGAAGGGAAAGAAGCGTCGCGCGATAAATTTGAATCGAGACATCTATTTTTAATACAGCTATAAACCATATTTGTCGAATCAATAGCGATTACAGCTCGACGAATTCTTGTTTTTCGACGTCCTTCTATCCGTACCCTCCAACATAAATGGAAAAAACCATCGGTCGCAACTTTTCAATTGGAATCTCTCACTGCCACGCTCCGTTAAAGTATACAAGATAACGTTTGCGACTCCGATCGCAGAATTTGAAACGCGAGAGATAAAACAATGAAAATACCTATCCAGCAAGTATCAAATGATTATACAAGAGAATTAAATGAAAACTATGCGCACCCGCGCCTCGAATCCACTTTTCATACGTCTATAAAGCAAAAGATTGATATTTTTCAAAACCTATTTTTCCACGGGGCGCGAAAATAATGGAAAGTTAACTAAACATTGGCTTTTGTATCGCGTAATTTAAATACAAAATAACGATAACACATTTCCAAAGTGTAAAAGACACATATCACATTTTTCTAGTTTCTAACGGAAACCCTTTCCCTAGTAATATGTACTGTACAACATCAAAAAAGAGTAAAATTATATCAAGGTATATCAAACTTCCGAAAGTCCATATCACACTTACTCTTAAACATTCGTACATTTATTACTTTCCGATCGTAAATCTTAAATATTCGAATACTTATACCGCAAATACTTTAAAAAAAAAAATAATAATTTCCATAGAGGATGAATCACATCGTTGTTACATTTACAATTTACAGATTTGTTGTATACATTGTTGCTGTTGTTGTTATCGTATATTTCAATGTTGCTGTCGTATTTTTGTGTCTTGGGCATAAGTGTCAAGGTAAAGCATGCGTGCAATTTTATGTATACTCTAGCTCAGTCGTACAGTTTATCGATACGTACTAGACGTACTATTTAAGAAAAATACATATGATTCCTATACGTGTATACTCCTTCGTACTCGTGCAAAAGAAAATAATTAAAGAAGAGGAAATTATATTATACTCGACGGAAGCAGATAATAACAGATATCTACGTACTATAGCTGTACTTCTGTCGATGTATACGGTTATTAATTTACAATCATTTTCAATGTAAATTTATCGACGAGGCGGAAACTCTTTGGTGCAAAATTATGTATTCGAAAAAATGGAATGACCCGATTACGTATCATTAATTGTTTAAATTTTAGTTTTATGATATGAATAATCGAGCAAAAATTTTCGGATTCAAAATTCTAAAAATAAAATAATTACGGATATTTTAACACGTCAAATATTGAATATTATTACTAGTGTAATTTATTTTATTATACATATGCTACCTCCGATGAAAATAATTTTTGTACAATGAATGTAACAATACACAAACTTCAGGAATTTGCCTTCTCTCGATACTTCCTAATGTTGAATATCAATGCATTTTAAATCAATGAAATCTAATTTATGAACAATATTTAAATATTGCAATTTTATCATTAAGCTCTTCATACAAATAGTTTTTTTGATTATTTGTGACTACTCGTAATTACAAACAGATAATAAATTGTGTTCTTATTATACAATATAAAGTGTTTCATTATTAACCTTACCAAAAACGTAAATAAAAATTTTGTAAAAATAAAATATGCCAGGAACAAGTGAAATATTGAAATATGTTATAGTGATATGGAAAAAAAATTTATCAATAATTTATTTTTTTAATCGGGATTTCGTATTTCAATTTTATGAACTTTTATACTTGACCTTTAAAGTTACTTTTAATAATATTATATTATTGATATTTAATTTTAAATTAATTTTAATGCACGATATAAAAGGTAGAAAATATTTTAAAATCTATAATCAATATATATTTTTTTATTTTAAAAATCTCTCAATTCAATATTAAATTCAAATTGGAAAAATTGATTAAAATTATTATAACCTTATTAAATATTTTTTCATCGTTTTATGTATATAACTATAGATGACTCGCTTCGTTCTCGGATACTACAGTTGTTAAAACAATATTCTTATCTTATTTTAAAACATTAAAATCTAGTTTTTTAAAGTTTTATAAATTATTTGTATTCTTTATAAAAAATTTTTTTTAATTTTATCAGATTAATAATTTCAGAGTTAATGACAAAAGAAATTGATGCATTTATAATTAAAATATGATATAATAAAAGTAAATAAAAGATGCACTAATTTAAATATATAATAAAGTTGTTTTTACTTTGAAAGGAAGAATTCTAAAGTGCATCGATTCTTTCGACACCATAGCAACGATATACTGTAGGTAAATACATTGTATAATTGGATAACCTATCCGAGTCTGTTCTTTGATAAGCAATCAAATTTATTAGTAATTAAAAAAATGGTTAAAGTGAAAAATAAGAAACCCGACGTACATCTGGTCTATCGTTACGAACCAGGACAAACTCCTGCCAATACGAAAGTAAGACACGGTTACTTTACAAACATCTATTTATTAAAATTTAATCTATAAAATTAACTTTTTAATAAGATATCGGAAAGATCCATAGCATTAATCGTTCCAAGTAGTACATTTGAACGCTTTCATAATTATGCTACGGAAGGTAAAAGCGTTGCTCTTCTTGCCGAGCAAGAAACAAAAAGATTGGCAGCTCTAAAAAAAGATACGTACAACATGTCCAAGTCGTGGACTGATACAGCACAAGTGGGCATTTATCTTTTATTTTTATGAATATTTCAGTATACATTTGATATAGTATTATTTTTTATTCGTTTTCGATAGAATATTCAACAGCGCAGAAAAGAAGAACTTTTATCTTATAGAAAATTAGCAACTATGGAAGCGGAAAGATTTGTGAAAGAAATGGAAAAACAAAATGCATTAGAACGTTTAGAAGTAGTAAATCAAGCAAAAGAACTGCTATTATATAAAAAGCCTCATGTTCGATGTTTAAATCGAGCCTTCCTGCTATCCGAAGTAATATTTATTACTACGTTAAACGATGATTTTGAATCCATTATAATTATTATTTTGATTTATATTAGAATATAAATATATGTATACGATGTATTTGTATAAATAATATGCTTATAATTTTTACACGAATGCAATATAACAAAAATTTAATAATATACGATATCTTGATTTTTTAGTGCTTCAGAGAATTAGATGAGCAGGTAAAATTTCAAGCATCCATAAAAGAAATTTATAAAAAAGTCGACGAAGAATATGCCAAAGCAGTTTTAGTAGATGTTGAAAAATATAATCAGGAAGAACAGAAAAAGCGCGACAGGATAAAGCAGAATACTTATGCGAATCAAGCAGAAATAATTAAACAGTTTGTATATAAAATATTTATTTTAAAAAAAATTGATATCAATTTTACGTATACTATTTCAGAATAAAAAGGAATGAAATTAAAAGAAAAAAAAAACAAGAAGAAACTAGAAATATTGAAGTTGAAGATTTAAAAAATATGCAAAAAGAACTGAACGAGCAAAAAGCACACGAGTTACAAGTGGTATAGTTTTAAACCAAAATTACAATCTTTAATTATGCATATATATATATTAAATTCTATATATATATATTAAAATTATATAATAGGAATTGAAAAAAAAAGAAGACCTAAATCAAATGTTTCTCGAAGCAATCAAAGATAGAAAGGAATATAAATTACAAGTTCAACAAGATATAGAATTTCAAGATGAATATTTGCAAACGTATAAAGACATGAAGCAAGATATGGATCGATTATTAAAAGAAAAAAAACAAACTGCTCTACTAGACAAAATAGCGAGACTCGAAAAATTTGGTTTGCATACATCTTTAATTTCCAATTGTAATATTCATATTTTTGTAATAAAATTAATGATTATTTAGGAAGAAAAGTATATAAGATTCAGAATAACGAACGTTTAATGTTGGAGGAAAAAGAACAAAAGGTAGTAGACGAAGAAGAAGAGAGACTAAAAATCAAAGATTTGAAAATGATCGAAGAAAAAAAAGAAAATAAAATAAAGGCTCATCTTAATTTGAAAGAGCAAATAAAAAACGTTGAAGAAGAACAAAACAAGCGAAAAAAAGAGGAGAGGGATTTAAAACTATGGGAAAGTTTACAAAGATGTAAACGCAATGAGTTTAACAAAGAATGGAATTTAAAACAGATGAAAGAGCTAAGACAACAACAACAACATTATGGGAAACAACTTAAACTACAAATGGTTAGTTTTAATTCGTTGAAAGAATAATATCTTCGTATCTTAATAATAAGATATATTTTTATCCATTATAAAGGCCATAAAGGATGCCGAAAGGAAAAAAGCTGCACAAGAGGCCGATCCTGCCAAAGAAATGAACGAATTTATGAAAAAATCTAGCGATAAAACATTAGCATACAGTGAAAAATTAATAGAAGAGTCTGAAGGTGTTCGTCCTCTTTATCCAATAAGGAAAGCTATAAGAGTAATTATTTTTTCAACTCTGATATATATTATCAACTTGAAACTAAAATAAAATAAACGATTAAAATTCCTTTCGTTTTTATTGCAGCAATTTAAAAAAGAAGTAGGTTTGATTCCGTTATACGACAAAGAAAAATA
This sequence comes from Dolichoris vasculosae, assembly GCA_018907195.1. NCBI lineage: Eukaryota > Metazoa > Arthropoda > Insecta > Hymenoptera > Agaonidae > Dolichoris > Dolichoris vasculosae. The sequence goes on along the minus strand of JACCHY010000005.1, from coordinate 18,153,931 downwards.
CACGGAGGCTCCCGGAGAAAATCGTAGAAAAAGGAGATAGTAGAACAATTTTTACAAAAACCTATAAAGGAAGAAAATACTTTTTATTTTTGATAAAATACCCTTGCACCTTATAATTTATATATTTTAACGAATAACTGTGTTGATTAAACTGACAAATTGAACTTGAAAATTTTGTTTAAAATGATCGTTTTAATAAAAAAGCTTTCTTACTGTGCCATATAGTAAATTAAGTATTCAATTTTTTTTAATTTTTAATTTTTTTACGTCATTTTTATACGCCAGATACTTTATAGGTTAGAATTTTAAACTGTTGATACAATAGACAAAATTAATGTAGAAACAAAACTAAAGTGATAAAAGTGAGAAATAAGTCGAAGAAAAATGCCGGAAAAGAAACAAGAAGAAGTTATAAGAAAACCGCTTTCACCGGCAATAAATTTCTTGAACGCTGGCTTATCAGGGTAAATGATTCATATCAAATAATTAATACATAAATAATCAAGTTTGGGTAAAATAACACGACAGAATGTGCGCAACGCTTTTCGTTCATCCATCCGACGTAATTAAGAATCGGATGCAAATGAGCAAGTCGACCTTGAGCGTAAGAGAAACGATAAGCTTGATTTTTCGCAAGGAAGGTATTTTCAAATTTTACGCCGGATTAAGCGCCGGACTTTTGAGACAAGCAACCTACACAACGACTCGCTTGGGAGCCTACAACCAGCTCCAAGAATCGTATTGGTGCGTTAATAATGAACGGCGGAAACCTGTGCATACTTGCGCGTGCCTGTGTGGGTACATGTGTGGGTGCATGTGTGTATTCACGTAGCGAAACATTTGCAGGCAGCATTACCAAATGAAGCCGACTTTTGTGACGCTGGCAATGATGGCTGCGAGCGCTGGTTCACTCGGTGCATTCATCGGTACACCGGCTGACGTGGTTTTAGTAAGGATGACCTCGGATGGAAGATTACCTCCCGGTTAGAAACTTTTACGGTCACTTTTATTTTTACTCCGAGCCTCGGATTTCTTCTCCTTTTCTTTCTTCCTTTCGCTTTTTATGCATTTTTACGCGCGTTCGTTATTTAAACCTCGACGCTCCCATCCTCAAACGTTAACGTCTACTGCTATCGTATTTTTTGCTCGTGCGCGACGCGAGATTCGGCAGAATTACTAACACCGAAGCTTCGATGGGAGATCGTAAATAAAGCGAAATAAAGCGAAATAAAGCGAAATAAAGCGCATCGGTCCTCTTCGGTAGAACCTCGAGCAAAGTCAACCGCGAGTTTGTATTTCTTTCATCGCAGACGCGCTTTTAAATTATGTTCGGCTCTTAAAATAGTGCTTTACGACAACGGTAACTATAAAACTCGAAGGTACTTAGCGCGTTAAGATTCGTTCACCAGCCAAGAAAGAACCTACTGATATGTTAACCCTTTTTTTATTAATGAGAACAAAGACGAAACTACAAAAATGTCCTCGAGGCGTTCTACAGAATAGCTAAGGAAGAGGGTATGTTTACCCTGTGGCGAGGATGCTTCGCGACGATAGGAAGGGCGGCGATCGTCAACATCTCTCAGCTAACCACTTACAGCCAGACGAAGTACTACATCACCAATAAATGTAATGGACGGGCTTCGAGGATCGCTCTCGACTAATAATCTCTTAAATTAAAGTAAACCTCTCTTACAGTCGGAATCCCCGATGGAATCGTTCTCCACTTCTACGCGTCTATGCTCGCATCTCTGGTTACGGCCTTCAACTCCATGCCCTTCGACATCGCTAAAACACGAATCCAAAACCTCACCGCCGACAAAGTGCCGGCTATTGCTACCGTGATGTATGACGTGGCTAAGAACGAAGGAATCCGATCGTTGTGGAAGGGCTTTTTACCCACTTTCTGCAGAATAGGACCTCACACCGTCATAACTTTCATCTTTAACGAGCAGATCGCTTCTTTTTATAGAAAATACTTCATGGATTGATAAAATCAGTTCTTAATTCTCTCTCTCTCTCTCTCTCTCCCTTTCTCCCATCTTCATCGTTTTGTAAATATTTCAAGAAAATACAGCCAACATCGACTCTCATCGTTTGTATTAAGATTTAATTAGGATCAGTCTTTACTCTATTTTAAACGTATAAATAAATAAACTATAAGATTTGTAGTTTAAATTTTATAGTATTATTATTACTATGCTATAATTATTATTGATAATATTATTATCTTTACATTATGTTATCCTATTTTAAGTGCCTTAAACGATAATAAAGTACCATTTTTAAATTGGAATTGTTAACCAGAATTTATATCTTACTCCCAGCTTCGCTTATCGGAAACAATATCAAAAATTTTACGATGCAGTAATAAAATTTGTTACATAACCTCTATTTACGCACTAACTCGTTTCGGTTTGTTTATCTTCGTCGCAAAATAAATTTTACGTTAAAATTTGAGTTTCTCGATTATTATTATTCTTGATAACGCGAAAAAAAATGAAAAGGAAATTAAGCTAAGGCGAACGAACGTCGATAAGAGAAAAATGCCGCTAAATTCGCTGGTGATTCGGTAATTACCCGCGAGGCGTCGCTCTTCAACACCGATCAGCTGCAATCAACTGTGCCGCAAACGTTCGGATCGTCGATGAACCGCATTTGACCGAAGTCGGGTTTTCCGTCTGTGCGTTTGGTTCGCGGTTCGATCGAAAAGAGGAAAAGACCTCGAGTGCTCCGAAGCTCGAGTTCGTTGGAAACGCGCGCGACTCGAAACTCGACGTTTGTCCTTCGCTCCACTGTATTTTCGTCTCGAAGGTCGCGCGCATCTCCGAATAGTTTGAAAACAGTTCGATTTAATCCAGCAGAAGGTGGAATAGTCCGTCGCTGGTCGACGATACAGCCCTCTCTGTTTTTTAATAGCGAAAGAACCGAGCTTGAGCTTCGAACCGAACGAACGAATAAATTTCTACTTGTCGTCAAGAGGAATCGCAAGGACCCAAGTATTCCAATAAGTTAACGAACGCAAGATGAGTGAGAAAACAGTTCCGAACGTCGTCAAATTCGTTATAGGCGGCACGTCTGGGTAACTATGACAGGGCAATTATTTTACTTGCACTTCCGGTCATGTGCTGTTTCGCCCAAATATAAACTATATTTAATAGTCGAATGTATGACTTTTGGACAAGTGTATAACTCGGATTCCAAAATTTATTTTCATTCGTATTTTTATGGAATATTTTTGAACTTACAAATACATTTATCGGAATTGCTTAATCAATTATACTTTATTAATTAATTACAACACTATCGACGTAACGAATATCTGAGATATACGCGTATCAGTTTATTGATAGTTATTTTAAAACAACTATATAAAGCATATAATTTCTAAGAATTTTGATGCAATGATATTTAATTCTAAATTAATCAATGTTTAAATATTATTTTATTTATAAATCTAAATTTGATTTTTAAATTTTTTTAATTAGTTACTTTGATTAAAACTAAGTTTCAAAATTTTAATTTTAAATATTTTTTTATCAAGGATGGCTGCTACCTGCTTCGTTCAACCTCTAGATCTTATAAAAAATCGTATGCAACTAAGCGGAACTAAAACTTCGACTATGACTGTAATTTCGTCTATTGTAAAGAACGAAGGAGTATTAGCCATGTATTCTGGATTATCCGCAGGCTTAATGCGTCAAGCGACTTACACAACGACGAGACTAGGAATATACACTTGGCTATTTGAATTGGCATCGTAAGTTTAAAAAAAACTATTATAAAATAGAACGATTTATTAACTTGTAAATAAATTATTAGAAAGGATGGTCAACCGAGTTTTGTAACAAAAGCAGGCCTTGGTATGATCTCTGGATGCATAGGTGCTTTTGTTGGAACACCGGCAGAAGTGGCATTGATAAGAATGACGGCGGATGGTAGATTACCATTGGGTAAGATACAGCCTCTGATATTCTTGTATTATTAATTTTATTCTTTGGACATAAACATTAAGATACGAGGAAGATTTTAAACTTACATCGAAAAAATGAGATATAAATTTTAATATGATTTGTAGCGGAAAGAAGAAACTACAAGAACGTATTCAATGCGCTATTTCGTATAACTCGCGAAGAAGGACTTTTTACACTTTGGCGAGGAGCTATTCCTACAATGGGTCGTGCAATGGTAGTAAATGCAGCTCAATTAGCTTCGTATTCACAGGCTAAGCAATTTCTTTTAGATACGGGTAAAATTATAAATCTAACTTAAAAATGGTATTAAAGTAAATTGTTTTTATAATATAATTTTACTCCTTAGGCTATTTTAAGGAAAATATAACTCTACATTTTGCAAGTTCTATGATTTCTGGTCTAGTCACAACAGCAACTTCGATGCCGGTTGATATAGCGAAAACAAGGTACATCTTAGTTTCATATTTTCATATTTTATCATGCTTGTTTTGTACGAATTGAAAAAACGTATCGTTGATTTTAGGATACAAAATATGAAAATGATAAATGGAAAACCAGAATTTTCAGGCGCAATCGATGTATTAACTAAAGTTGTGCGCAACGAAGGATTATTTGCACTATGGAAAGGATTCTTCCCTTATTACGCTCGTTTGGGACCACATACTGTATTAACATTTATATTTTTAGAACAAATGACTTCTATTTATAAATTGAATTTTGCATGATCATTCAGTGACAAGTAATCAGTTCTATTAATTCCATTTTATCGGGACATGCAATTCAACGCTCAATCTACAAATAATTTTTAATCTTTTATTTTTACGCTTTTACGAAACGAAACATTCTTTATGCATTCTTTGAAATAGTAGAATCGTCGGGTACGATTCTGAAAATTATATAATATCTATATTGCAATTATTTAATTTCTGATACAGTTTTCTTTGTTATCGTGAAATAATGTATAAATAAATATTGTTATTGATTTAGGAATATTTGTACAAAGATAGATGTAATAGTTAAAGTGTATGACTATTTTTACAAAAAATAATGTTGACAAAATAATTTTATTAAGCTTTTTTATGTTAAAGGTCAACAAGTATGCAAATATGTGAATTTGATACTGATTTTAATTGTTTGAGATTTTTTAAATTGATAATATATTTTGCGAAATTTTTCAAAATATAAAATAAATATGAAATAGGACAAATTTGACGTACATAGCTGTTACCATTAAATATATTATACATATATAAATCAGAAATTATACAATCGAGCTTTTAATTTTCTTTTTAACGTTTGAAATTAATTTCTTTAATGTACTTAATTTAATATAAATAATTTTCAATGATTAATATTGTTAAATATAAATTTAGATATTTTTAATGAATTATATTATACATAATTATATATTATTAAATATTTTATATTAATCAAATAAATTAAGAAAATGTATTTCTTAATTTATACCTCAATTAGTGTACCATAATTTTTAAAGGTAATAGCTATACCAAAATTATATAATAATACAAAGCTTATATTTAACTAAAAAAGATATTTCTTTATAACTTTTTTAAATGAAATAAAATGTATTCATTTACTACATGTGCAAAAAATTAAATATTTCAAGTTTGTATAATTTTATCAGAAGCATGAAAAAATGTATAAGTTTATAGAAATAGTTTATTTTAAATATCTTTTTATAAAATACTTAAAAATTCTTAAATTATAATTTAAAAACAAAATTTATTTGAATAAGTAATTTTAAATTATAATTTAAGATTAAATACAAATTTATTTATGTGTCATGTGTATTGTAAAGGCAAATTATCGGCTCTTTTTATCGAGTCTAATTTTGGAGTATGAGTTCATAGATTTAAAAACATTTAATAAGATTTACAATTTAAATTTAATAATTTTATATAGAAATATATTTTTTTTATTTATTTATACATTCTAAGTTATTTAATGCAAATTTTTCGATTTAAAAAATAGAAACTACATAATCCAAAATTAAACGCAAACTAGATTAAAACTATAATTGTTAAAATGAATCTCGTTATTTTTGACTATACAGTCAAAAATTCTTTTATTAACACTTAATTTTAATTTCATTACATGTATAATTTAAATTTTAATCACAATTTTTTAATATGTATTTGTAATGTCGAAAAAACGAATCTGCATTTTAATGTATTAAATTCGAACTTTTATATAACATTGTATTGTCTTTTAAAGTGTTATTGTATGTATATTTGTTCGTATATGTAATATTCCATAAATTAATTTAATTGTTAAAAATAAACAGGACAATTATACAATTTTTTTCTTTATAATACAATTTATTTTATTTTTTTAATAAAGTATACGTGTTAAACAATAAAAATTTGATGTTTTCTTTATATATTCGTTATAAATCGAATATAGTAATCCAAATTCAATATAATATAATTGCGCACAAGAAAATGTTAAAATCGTGTGTTATTTTGTATACTAAAATAATTATTCTTTAAATGTACCATTAAATAAATCATATATAACTTGGATGTTTAATTTTTTAAAGAATAATTTTTCATTTATTTTAAATATTATCAATTTTATTATAAAATACATAATTTTTAAATAATAACAAAATATAATGGATTATTTTGTAAAACATCAATATAATAAATAAGTGGTTTAATACTTACGAAAATTTTATCGACTAAGCAATATTTTCAGTCGATAACAACGATGATCTGCTTAATCTACATTAAACTTAAAAATTTACGATAACATATCACTAATTAAAAGATGTAACTGATAAACAATAATGCCAATTTCGACGAAATAAATCTTTTTGAGAATAGTATAATGTCTATTACAAAAAAATCTATTACAAAGAAAAAGAAGTAATTTGCGCATACTAAAAAAAGGTATAATATATATTTGATATTTTCATACATTATTATATTACAGATTATTTTATATATCAAACTATATACAACTCAAATATTTTTAATGCAAATTTATAAATGATTGAAAACTATACGAAATTATTTAATGTAATCTTGACACTACAAAATCTCATTGAAATATATAAATTTTAATATTTATTAATATGTATAATAAATATAATTTGAAATCAAACATTTAAATTAATTTTATTTTTTTATCTAACAGATTATTTAAAAGCTTATCTAATACGTTACTTAAGAGCTGTCCGTTTATTAAAAGCAAAGCTAGAATTTCTTTAAACTTCAAAACAGGTTTAAATTTTATAAATAATATTATAAATACATAATTTACAACGGTGATAATATCCAAAGACATAAATTAAAAAATTTGAAAAAGTTTTAAATTTAAAAACACAATTATTTTCATATTATAGTGTACATATTATTATACAGAGCAATAATGAACTAATAATTGTGTTTAATAATATTCACTTCAAAAAATCAATATAAATTATAATATTTAAAAAATTTGAATGAAGGTTAGAAGTTATAATTTAATTTTTAATTGGTAAATAAATCAATAAAATACATTTAAAATAAAATGGTTTTAATTTCATACATATAATATATATACATAAAATTTTCAAGTTTAAATTGGTTTTATAATTACCTTATATATAGTAAGCCCATATTTAATGTATTCGACGAATAAAACTATATTTATAGTACCAGAACTTTTGTTTTTAATTATTTTCGATAGTTTTTTAATTTACAAAACTTTATGACTAAAGTTGAAAAATTAGAATCATAGTTAATTTTTTATTGCAGTTTATTTTATTTTATAAAATAATTATATCAATTTTTTATATTTAATTATACTTTTCCTCTTAATTATTTTAATTTATTACAATAATTATAAGAATGAAAAATCTTAACAATATATTTAAAATATAATAACTATTGAGAAATGTAACGAATTTCAATATTCTTATATTTAATAATCTTATAGTTATATATCATTTCATAGATTCTTTATATAAGTACATGGAATAAATTAATTGTTTTTTTAATCTAATTTAATACTAATAATAAATATATAGGAATCATTTTTAATAAAAATTGTATTTAAACCTCCAACATTAGTCTTTTAATAATAATTAGATCACTTTAAATATATCTTAAGGGCCTTTAATTATGAAAAGAGATGAGATTGTAGTAATTTGCTCGATATATCTCGAAAGGATATAAAAATAAATTAAAACTGCAACAATTATAAGAAACCGCAGGTTGTTGCGAAGATAACACAGATAATGATTGCAAGTTGGAAAATAAGGAAGAACAAGCAAAATCAAATGAGAATGACGGGTAGTCGAAAAGTTTTAATCGACGCGAAACGGGTAGTCAAGGAGAGAAAGCAAAGCGCGCGAAAACAACTAATTGCATTCCGTCCCGCCCACATCGACTGTCTGTGTTGCGATCGTACAAACGTTGTGCACTCGAAGCCTAAATGAATTCTCGTCTATATTCGAAGCTATTTGAACTCGGAACTAGATCGCTCGAGCGCTCTGGAAATCCGTACTCGATCGCTGGGCACTTTTAAACTTTTCCGAAAAGGTAGACGGAGAAAGGGAGAACGCGAACGTAAAAATACGATCGACTGCTGAGCTTCCGGATACCTACATTTACGCGATAAAAGGGCCGTAAAATAAAAATTCACTATAGAAGATGGAATTTTAGTTCTTTTGGTCGAGTGGATCTATGATGAGTTCAATTAAGATAGAAAATTCGTCCCTCTATGGAAGCGTTAAAGGTTTTCCGGAGTAATTCGAAATTTTATTCTTTTTTTTTTCATAAAAGACAAGGTTGATTTTAGTTTAGTGTTTTTAACTGAACGATACGAACAATTTTGCGACGAAATAACTGCACTTTTTATAGGACTAATCGAGCGATCGAATCTCTTTCGATATTGAAACAATTTTCTTAACGCTTCGCGGGTGTATTTTTACCTTTTCTTACACATTTATTACCTGTTTCGTATTACGTTTTTAATCCAGTTTTTTATTACTAAACATCTAAATAATGTAGTTATATTTACCCACGAATTATAATTACGCGAATACCTACTTATCCCAAGCATTGCATTTATCGATCAATATATATATATATGTAAATCAATATTAAACAAATAATCTATTTACATTTATAAGGTATTTGAAAAGCTGACACGTAGAACTGCGTTTGGTTATTTTATGAAATTACGATCAAACGAAATATTCTATGATATATTATTAATTTAATTAATCGTACGATTGATTATGAATTTTTTATTTTTAAATAAAAATTTCCATTCTTCGTCTTTCCAGTCTTTCCATTTCTTGACCTTACTTTAACAAGGATATAATTAAAACCATTTGGTCAATTTACGATTTCGGAGTGCAATATAATGTATTTAATTATGGCATGAATTATCGAATGATAATCTAATTATGCAATACATATTTTAAGCTCTGCCAAAATCAATATTATATTATTATATCTCTTCATCCGTATAGACGGATTCATAGTTTTTGCACGATGAATTATAAAAAAATATTTACATATTTTATACAATATGAGATTAAGAGGACAATACATTTCAGTAGCTTATACAATATGGCTTGTTTTAATCATGTGCCGAATTTCGTAAATAATATACTTGTTAAAATATACGGTATAATAAATTTTCGTTAATTTAAGCAGAGAAAGATAGGAGGCGATAGAAAGCAAAAAGATAAACGGATGGAGATGCAAGATACATATATTTAAACCGTGTTAATTACGCTGTACATTGTTCAAGAAACAGTGATTTACATGAATTTTATAAAGTTTTCTATAAAAGGATTTAATATCACTTTTACTATATATATATATCTGTATATACATTAATTTTATCTATTAAATACGTGTAACGCTTTTAGAATGAAATAGTATTTTTAGAATAGACAATATAAATCATTTTGAGTAAGAATATAATTTCATTGTAATAATTTATGTTTATGTTTTTTATTTTATTCCAGCTGAAATATAAAAATTTAATTTATAATTTCTTTTTTATAATTTATAATGTTGCAAATTTTCTACTTTTAATATTTGATAATTATTTAAAAAATACTATTTATGAGTATAATTAAAAGAAATGTTCAAAAATTAATTTATACATATGATACATTTACGATAGGATTAAATTTGAAATGAGATTATAATATCCTAATTTAATATCTAATTTAATAAATAAATTTTAATATAAATTTATATTGAAGTATTTTTATAAATAATCGATAAGAAATAAATTTAGTGTAAATGAAAAAAACAAGAAAGTATGTAAAGATTAATAATATAATAGGAGTATTTCAAAAACCTACAGAGAATATCATTAGTAAAAACCATAAAAATAATAAGGTATGATACAAAATATAGATAAGCTTTTCGTAAATTAAAATATTTTCCACGGTGTAGCATTTAAATTGAAAAAAATAAATATAGCACCTGTAGTTACGTATAGTAAAGAGAGAAATAAACAGAGAGAGGAAGAGAGAGAGAGAGAGAGAGAGCGAGGGAGTTAGGTAATAAAAAAAGAGAGCCAAGTAGAATAGCAAAAGAGCGAGAATAGAGGAGATAGAAAGAAAAAGAAAAGGACAAGAGCATCGAGACTTCGGAGCTCGACAGTATCCTTAATTCCCAAGTGCTGCGGTTGTCATCGCAATAGCCCGTAGCAAACTACTAGTCTTGTTCGTTCTGCCAATGTTTTTCTTGCTCTCGGCAGTTCTTGGACAGCGTAAGATTAAAAATGCCTGGTATCATTACAAAAGATTTCTTCGTTCATGGCACGTCTGCAGAGTAGTGTTACCCTAAATACAACCTATTATCGTAAAAAATGATGTTTTTTTTTATGCGCTACACGATTATTTGAATTTGCGTGTAACCCCAGCTTTTTCCGATATATACGTGTATTTCTACAAACATTTTAAAACGTAATTCTGTACCTATCAGTGTATTTTCCTAATGAATTTATAAACGGATTTTTATTAATTTAATTAATCAAAAAAACATTTTTGATATTAAACTTTAATAAAATTTAGTTAAATTACGTACTTTCATACAATTCAAATTAATTTCCAAATAAAAATATTTCAAATAAAATCAAAACTTCACCTTTTAGCAATAATCGCTTATATCTCCATTAATGCTTTCCGTTTTCGCTTAAGTATCCGTGAAAATATAAAATATTCATTTGAATATTCAAATGTTTAAGAATTACGAAAAAGTTATCTAAAAATACAATTTCACGTACAATACCACGTAATTTCAAAATGAAATTTTTTGTATCGATCGCTTATCGTTAGCTAATGTCCATATTCAAATTAATTCGTATAAAAATACTGTATTTTCCGGTGATTACAGCTTTACGCTGTATAAAATTTTAAATAAGATTACAGACAAATTTTTTACTGTATCTTTTTTTACTGTATCAAACGATAAATCTAAATAATTTATCTAATTACTGTAAATCGCCAATGATAATAAAATTGTTTTTAACAAAAAAAATACGCTAACGTATAAAAGATATAGAAAAATTTTTTAAATAACGAAATATGACAACGAAACATTTTTAAAGATATTGAAAAAACTAATATCTTTAAAAATGTGATAATCGAAAAAAGTGAAGAAAAATCAAACGCGATTCTCGTACGAGCATCGATACAACTTTATTTTTATTAATCATCGTTAGTGATACGTATAATCATAGTTTGCACCAGCAGCGTGAATTTAATCTCGGTTTCGTCGTGTCTCTGTGCGATTTTCATCACTACTGGCGTCGTTGTCGACGCGCGAGATAATACACAATTGAAAAAAAAAAATGACTACACCTTTCGGGGATAGCTGAGCACGTTGGAAGTCCATTACCGTCGACACGAAAGATCTTCTCTTTACTCCGGTGAACAGGACGAAAGTATGTTCCAAATGATATGAACCGCTCTCAAGAATCCGGGGGCTGACTGAATTTCTTGGAGTGCCTTTGTTCGTGCGAGCTGCTATTTTCATTGGAGTGACGCCGAGCTGTCACGAGTGGAGAAAAACTGGGATTTCATGGGGAACGGAAATAAAGGCTTACAGCTCGAGCAATCCGCATTGTACATTTTCGTGTAATTTTCTTTCTCTCTCTCTAATATACGTATATATATGCGTAATATGCATTATATATATATATATACATATATATAATGTCTTTATAATTCATAGTTAAAAATGTATTATTATACCTTTCTTACGCTGCGAAAATGTCTTGTAATTTCGCCAGCTTTAAGTATCAATTTCAAAAAAAGTTGCAAATACCTAAACAAAAAAATACAATATTTTTGTTAATTTTATTTATTTTTCTCTTTCATCGAGATTTACACTTCGTGCAATCCTTTTTTATTTAAAAAAGTTACAAAAACATGGTTTTTATTTTAAATTTCTCGTTTTCTCATCTTCTCGTATTACTTTTCAGAAAAACTTTCATACACCTTACACCTTATCCCTATTTTATTAGAAATTTTTATTGCAATATCTTTTATTCGTTCGATTAACTTTCTTCAAATAATACGTTTGCGGATGTTTCTTATGGGTATTATATTTATTTTTTCGTGCTCAAATTATATAATTAATTTATGAATTATTTGTTGTGTAGGCAGAATTCGAGATTAAATATATCCACACGTTGATGACATAAAAATAACTTTATTAATTTGTAATATATGTACAGGAGTAAAGTTTACGTAAACACTACAAATTTTATCATTCGACCCTTTACGCCGTTATCAAGGTTGAGATTCTCTATTTTCGCAAGGTTTCCCCTTTTATATTGTCAACGTTTACGTACATGTTTGCGATGTTAACGGTTAATGGGATCACTTTCCTCGGTTTTTACTCAGTATATTCTGATTAATAGTATGATATACATATAATACCTACGCATACTTTAAATAAATTGAATTTATAGCTAAAAAATACAATAATATATTATAATTAAAACATTGTATGTCATAATAAACTTTGAAATTTATAAAAAATTCTTGATTCATTAAAATAGTATAAATAATTATATAAATTAAACAAATTTATGAGCTAAATTTATTCTTATATTTTAGTATAACAAAATGATAGTTAACGAGTAATGATTCCCCGTTTAACAGAATCAGCAGTAATAAATGCCGGTAAATCCTAAATAAAATAAATACTAATAATTATCTTCTTTCTGTGGTTAAATACGGGATATATTTTAACATTCAGCTATTTTTAAAGTATTTAATTTCGGTTTTAAATACTCATTGATTGTTTGTTTAATCTTTTATTACATAAATTTTTATTATATAACATTTATTATATAACATTTATTATACAACCCTTAGTATACTTAAATTATTCATGATGTGATTGATCAAGCAAAGATTTACCATGAAAATAAATTCATCGCTACTCCATGTTAATTAATGGATCGTCTATTCACCCCTTGATATTTTTTTAACAGAAAACTTTATGAACCAATTAGTTATAATTCGAATACCAACACCTGAACTTATAATCCGATAGCGAAATCTAATTTTTTAAATCTAAAGTTTTAATAAGAATTAAATTAAAATTTGAAAAGGAATTAGATAAAAGATAAGCTTTATTTGAACTAATTTTTGTCTTACTTATTAATATAATTTTTTATTTTTACAAATGAAGTTCAGTGAGATTATTTACAAATTTAATGTTAATTTTTTTCATGATTTTGCAAAAATAAGAAAAAAGCAATAAAATTTCGTTAATTTTAAACTACTTTTGTTAACTTTATCATACTTTTTTCAAACAGTTTCACCTTCTAACCAACATTTCTTTTTGAAATGCGAGAAATATGAGCGTATCATGAAACAACTGATTCTATCTTTTTCTTACTTTTCTATAAGACAGTGGATGTTATTTCTTTGTAGTATACATCTTATTTCTATTTACTATTGCTTAGTCTACCATCTTATTCTTGTCATGTTCGCGTTATTGTATATCTACTATTAAATGTGCTCGCACTCAGCTTATGACTTGAGTTATTGCGGAGGATTATAGTATCAATCCGCCATGGCATCTTTTAAGAACTGTCATTAATGTTTAAATAAAGAAGATCTGTAGAATTTTATTCCTAAAATGCTCATTGTATTTATTGTGAAAAAAATAATTCAACTATTTATAATATTTGTTGATAAATCTTGATTATTTTTATTCATCTTTTATTCAATCTTTTGCTCTTACGAAAATTGTGTTGTGTTTTTACAGAATTTGGTATTGGTATTGCACTTACACTAATTTTTTACATTACTAGTTTAGTCCGCAAATATATTTAACTTTATTTTACTAAATTTTTAATATCTTTGGATACAAAATTAATTTCTGACATTTCATCTTATAATGCTCAAAAGAATGTTGAATGAATAAACGGAATATATTATTTGCAATTGCATATATCCTTGGTGCAGTAAATGAGTAACATTCATTTTAAGCGCATTCTCGTATCGTATAATAAGAATTGAGGTTTTGAATATAATTAAGATATCTTGCATGAATATGCTGCTTCAACCGTGAGAAATATAATTTCACTATTTTGCACGAGAGAAAGTCTCACAATTTCAATGGTATACCCCAATTGTTTCTCAATTAATTTTAACGATCTCTCGTATTTGGGTGCCAACCGAAACGTTATCTCAATAGTAAATCATACATAGGCATATTTTAACACTCAATTTTTCATTCAAAAATAGACCTCTATATTTTTATGTATTGTATTTTTCTATTCGAAACAGTGATTTTCGATAATTTTATGGAACTTAATTAATTTACATGACAGATAATGAATTTCTTTCTTACCTTATCTTTGTAATCGCCATAATTCATCCATGAAGATATTCCAAACTAAGTAACACATAAATTATTACCTAAAGGTTCGTCCAGATTTTTATCCAGTTTTCATTCTTTTATGTATTGTGAAGCGAACAACTATATTGATTGATTACTATAACACCAATAGCTTAAAAATCCCTTAGTTCAATTCTCTTGGTTTTTTAAAAGTAAATCAGTAACTTTTCTAAGATATCCTACTTTATATCAAATATTTTAAAATTCCATCTCGATAGGATTGTAATATTTTTAAAGAAAACTATCTTATTCGCTTTTTATTTGTGCTCTTATACAAATTTTATTTTAAATATACAGAATTATACAGAATCTTTAAAGCTCTTGTATTTCTTAACAGTTTATCCGATATTAGTTTTCTTTTCACGGGAAATATGAAATTTGAATTGAAATTCTTTTCCAAAAAAAAATCCTTGTTGTAAAATACATTGGTTTTTAACTTTTTATCTATCGTACTTAATTATCTAATTGAGGTTTAAGAGTTTTAGAATAATAAATAATACGTTGACTACTTCACTGATGATGATTAGTTTTAATCTGAACTCTCAAATATCGAGAGCTTCATCCTCATCAAAACTTAGTTTAATAGCTTAAATATTAAAAATAAATCAATATAGAAAATAATAATAATAAAAGAATTGATTTTTATAAGGTTTCTTTCGTGAAGTTTTCTATCCTTTAAATATGTAATAAACTCCTTTAAATGTTAAAAAATAAGTTTCATGAACTATCCAATATAAAAGAAAAAATTTTAAAACATTTCCCTTGTTCGATCTACTTGATTTGAAAAAATATATATGTTATTAAAAAAATACTAGTGACTGTAAAAATCTCTTTCTCGATAAAGAAATAACTAAAGAAAGACTGAGCTTAATAAAAGACAGGGGATTAGCACTAAGTAGAAAACTTCTTTAATTGGACTCAATACTTTAAAGTTACAACTTTTTCTTTTCATTTGGAAAATAAACATCGTTAAATATTTTTAGTAGCAACAAAAAAATTCTAAAGACATTAATTTATGAACTTATTTAAAAATATTAAAGGTATAAAATAATTAATTTTCTTAGCGTTCGAATACCAATCTTTTCTGTTAACTATCGATGCTCAAAAATAATAGATGCAAGATAAGAAATCAGGTATAAACTAAAATAAAAAGGCATAGTTAAAATTAAACAAATACATGGTTTCTATTGTATAAATTATTTACGCATATGATATGAATTTTTAAATACACGCGGAATAAAGAAAATAGGATAGCGAAAGAAACGAGTTACACATATTTTTCTAAAAATATTTATGAAGGTATTTTAATTTGTTAGACATAAAAATGACATTAATTAGTTATTTATGAACAATAATTGATTATCTTATTCGAACTTTGACATTTTATTTTTACCATACTAAAATAGATGTTATTAAAATATGATACAACATGCATAAAAAAATAAGAATAGAAAAAGACGGTAATAATTTTATTATAAGAATAACATTAAATAATTTACTGTTGTTCAACTAAATTGATATCTTGGACACTCGTATCGGATATTTTATATTTTATACGTATCATCTGGACCACGTGCATTTATTCGGGCATGGAAATCCCACGAAATAAATGACGTTTGCGTGTCACAGGTTCATACCAAAATCCGGGAAAGAAAAATAACGTTTTCTCGCACAACGTTTAATCTATAAGCATATACATGCAAAGACACCAAAATGCACAGACACGTAAGACATTGTAAGAGCGAAATTCAATAATTTACACTCAGTTGTGATTCTTACGCTTGAGATCGAAAGCCTAAAAATTCAAACTAATCCTTACACGATATTATACAAAAAAAAGAAAAAGAGTGTAAGAGAGGAAGAGAAGGACGAATAATAATATTATGTACACTAAGGACGTGACTCGTCGATATTTAGTCAGAACGCACGTCTATCGGACATCGATTGGCGCGATATATACGAAGGAGTTCATATAATCTTGTCTTGGCAGTTACAAGTGGCCCGACAAAACTGCCGACGTTCACGGCCTTGATCGGTGTCGGTATTACAAAGCCAACCAGGCCACGTGGCATACAACTGAGGACAATTAGCCCAGAGATCTGCCCAGGAGCAGGAATTCTTGCAGAGTTTGCCAAGTTTACATTGGCCCGAACACGCGGAACAGCTTTCCCCGGCGACGTACGGCTTCGAGAGAATGTCCTCCCGGTTTCCGCTGAAAACAGAAATATCAAATAGCGCAAAGATCGTCGCGCTTTTTTTGCAGCTTTACGATAGGACCGATTCGGTGGAGTAATATCATTTCAGGTCAGGGCTGATGTTTTATAGACGATTCGATGCGTTAATTACGCTAAGTACGTCGATTTACGACATTGCCGGTAATAAATTAAACTGTAAAATCATTGTCTTCGCTTGAAACAACTTTACTTCGATATATCTTCACTTTACCGCGCTAATTTAATCCTTTTTTATAGGGTAAGCTCATTATACGCGAGAGGCAAATTACTACATACCCAAGTGGTCTTCCATAGAAAAATAACTAGCGGAATGTAATTAACTCGCGGATAAATATGGCTTGTTTCTCTTTTAATAACGAATATTTTATATTTCGATGCAGCATTCCAAAGCTAATACTCGATATAGATATTTATTAGATATGCAATATTCTTAATAATCATTCTGCCACAAAATTATTTTTATCGTTAATTAATATCAACGTTCATCCTCGGTAATTTTGTAACTGAATAAACAGAAAATTAAAAATCATCCTCTAATAAAATCATGATTGGATGAAAAAGTAAGTCGTTATTTAACAAATTAAAATGTATTGTAAAAAATTACATTTGACTTGTAGTATTTTAAACAAATATTTATAGGTTGAATAATTATTTTTTATTCTTTCTTAATTTTGCAATTTTTCATCCTCTTCTAAAATTTTAAATTAAAAGATTAATTATTTAAGTGTACATTAAATTTAACACAAAAACTTTATTTTATGTACGGTAATAATAGAAAATATTTTCAAATAATTTTTAAGAAAAGATAGAGGAATAAATTATAATGGCTCGACTTTTTATGATTCTAAATGGGTCAAAAAAGTAGATTACAAATAAAAAGAGAAATAATGGACAGTTTAAGATTTTATAATCTATTTTAAATAATTTTTAAAACGAAAGTAGACAATACAATTGATTAAAATTTAAATATGAAAATATTTTATTACAAAACAATGTACAAATTAAAAAAATACCAACATATAAATATACGTGTACATAAATATGTGTTTTTTCATTATACGTGTACACGTGTATTTTATATAACGATAATCTGAGTTTTTTACAATGCTTTAGAGTCTTTTAAAATATTAAAATATTTTTAAAAGTAACTTTTGTACTTTCGACTTCCATTGCTTAAAAAGTTTTGCATTTTAATATTTTATTAAAATTTTATTAACTTTTTTAGTTTTTAAATTAAAGAGTGCACTTTGTTAATGATGAAAAGTATTTAAAAAAATGTTAATCCGGATACCTCGGATCGATGTACTTGATTTCTTAGAACAACGAAAGAATTGACGTATAAGTTACAGTAATAATTACGATGCGCGTTTTCAATCACAAGACCAAATACTATGATAAAGAATCGTTAATAAAAAAATTTAATTGCATGACATTCGATAAAAATAACAGAAATTATATACGAAAATAATGTTGAAATATAATTAATGAAATTAAAATGAATAATTTAGTAATGTAATTGTATGCTGCGAAAAATATTTTTCTCTTCGTGAGATACGATTTCAAAATAACAAAATAAAAGACAGAATACAAATACTTTACGTTTTTTGAAAAAAAGGATAACATCTGTCTTATTCATTAAAAACTAAAAATTGCGCAAATTTATTTAACTTACATTCTTATTATAACTTAAATAAATGTAGAACTTGAATCAATAAACTGAATAAGATAAATACGGCTTTCGGCATAGCCTGAATTATTATTTTTATAAATAATAAAATAAATAGTAATAAAAGAAAACAAAAGATTTTTTATTCTTACTCAACTTAAAAAAGTAAATAAACTTTTAAATATTAGGAGAATATACTAAAATTAAAAAAACGTCTAAATTTTTCTTTTTAATATAAAACATCTACGTATGGTTATTAGTTATTTTAATATAGTGTGTATTATGTATTATGATAATACAGTTTTTTATTATTATATTAAAATTTACTAAAATATATGTAAATATTTTGAAAAAAGTAACATAAATAACAATATCATGTATTTATTTTTTCTTTATTCAAATAAAATCTTAAAAGATTCATTCTTATGTAAACTACAGTTTCAAAATTTAAAAATTTTTTTTAAAAGTATTAAAAAATAAGTAAAGCTATATTTTTCCCAACTAACAGATTTTATTAGAAATATTTATTATATCTATGAAAAAACATCGATATCATTTTTATGAATTTTTTTTACTAACAAATATATATATTCGAAAGGGCTATTCGATACAAAGTGAATTGAAGTATATCGATATATCACCGAAATATTTTTTGAGTAATTTTATGATTTTAAATTAATAATATCAGTTATATAAAATAATAATTATTCCTGTTTTCAATAAATAGAATACGATATTATTCATGATATACAATTTCAAACAATTTTTTAAATAATAAATTAAAATACGAATATATTAATTCTATTTTTAATAGTAATACTTTTATTTTATTTATATTAATATTATTCGAATTTTATTCTTAATTTTAAATAGGAAAGTTTCATTAAATCAAATGGCAGTATAATTTTAATCCGTATTAAATATAGACAATAATAAATTTTGTAGTAATTTAGTGTACGTTGAACGGATAACAAATGCATAAGTCGGATTGATCTTTTAAATGCATCTGTGTATTACGTAACTTATTTTAGAAGCTTTTATCAAAGTTTCTATATGTGAACCGATACACAAGTATACGTATACTGACGCGAGACTAGATCCATTAAACAAATGTTCAAACTTTAACAAAGCACCTGTACTCAACCACTTTCCACTTTAATATAAGTATAGTAAATACGCTAAATAAATGTTGAAACTTTTGCCAGATTATTTAGCTTTTCTAAGAACGACGTTAACGAAATCGTTTATTAGTAAAACTAAAATCTTTTCGAATCTTTTCAACGATTCTAGTCTCGAGGATATAACATTCGCTCGGTTGAAAATCATAGTTCCGTTACCATCTATTTATTTATTCCGAGTTGAACGACAAATAAAAGTACATTCCAACCACCGCGAATAGAACGATACCATAAATCAACCAAGTTATTTACGAGGAAGAGCAACCTGTAATTTACAGCAAATAGTAACTGTATAATAACGATAAAAAGGATATAATACTCACGCGGGACAGTAGTTGCACACATAGCTAAAATAGGGTATACCGCGGGGTCCATGTTTTCCGTCGCAATGGGCCCATCCGCAACCGACGAGGTGCGACGTCGCCCAGACCATTTGCGTATAGTGTCCAACCTTGCTTTCGTCATTGTGCCCAGGGGAGTCGTAAACGAAGAGCCGCTCCTCCGAGAACCATGTTTTGATGACGAAGAACCTGCGATCGATCCAATGCCAAATTATTCATAATATTCGGCTTGTAATGGCAAATTTTTTTATAGCTGGAGAAAGTTCCAGCTATATAATATGTATATAATATACAATTAAACTCGCGTTTATCGACAATTGTTTCCAGTTCGAAAACTTGTTAAAACTGATTTTCACGTTTGCCTATCGGAATTAAATTATGGCATCGGTTGCGCACGATTAGCTTCCGAGTAGTAACAGTTTTGCTATGAAATAATTTTTGTCAACATTTACGCTGTATATTTGCATTTTTAAAATTCAAGTGCATCGAATAACTTGATTTTTTAAAATAAACATTGTAAACCTTTGTGATCTACAGCGTTTACATATTTAAAGAGTATTTTGAAATCTGTTCGCAACGCTCGGATCTATTTACCATACAGGATATATATTATATTTTATTATGTGCGTTTTACCATAAATCAAAAAGACGCTTTGTAAATGTCGTTATTAAATTTATGATTTAAAATTTAGGTATAACCGGTTCGTTCGAAAATATTTCATACTTTTCCAAGTTAAAATTTTCTTGTTATTTCAATGCGTATTCAATGCGATTATTTGTGTATAATTACATAGCACTCGACATCCAAATTTGTATCGACTGAAAATTTTGGTTAGTTATAAGCTCTCTCGAAATATAAAACTGTTAACGCATTCAAGATCAAATATTGGAGTGCCATGATATGTTTAGTTATCGATGTTAGACTCCGAACTAACACACCGATCATAAGGTCGTGTAGGATGTATAATTTCTTTAGGGGTAGTTTGAACCTTCTGTCGTTCTGTATTATGGTCGAGAAACTATCTAAGTAGGTCAAATTCTGACCAGTTATTAGTGGTCATTAGTCCTTTCAATTGCAACGTCTAATATAATGGATATACTTTTTTGTTACGTCCAAATGTCGACATGAGTTTGAATTTTGGTTTCACAAACATTATTTAACTGTGATAACTATCAGCAGATAATGATCAAACTTTTATTACTCAAGTTTTTCAACTATAAAATCGTAGAAAATAATCCAAAGTTTATTAATACGATAGGCTGATAAAAAGACTAATTATTGATTTAAATAACTTTATAAATTATTATTTCATTAATGAATATAAATTATATAAAAGTTTTTATTATAATTAATGTTTATTTTATATAAACTTATAATTATTTTAATAATGTAATAGAATTTATGCAAATATAAATTAATTGATTGTTTTAGTATTGTAAAATAACGTACACAAAGCTAAAACTTTAGAAATGCATAACTTAGTCATGTGAGAAAAACTATTTGGAAACCGACTAAATTCCAAAATGTATCTATTATACCTCAAGTGCATTCACAATAAAATGATTCTATTTAATATCCAACACATTCTCGAAATCGTTACTACCTCGTTAAAATTCGCGCTTTCTGTACCATTATTTCCTTACGCTACCTTTGAGAGCATTTACAGTATAATTGCAGATTCAGATTCTCTTTGGCACAAATTTTAAAGTTACCAGAATATTTTATATCTCTTTATCAGACTGTTAATCGAGCAAAATATTTTAATATATAATTTTTTGTTTGAAGTACTTAAATAAATAATTCTTTCCTCAAAATTATATTTATCATATTATGACCAATTATGTATTTAAATTCCGCTGAAAAAATCTTAGAGTAATAAACATATAAAACTTATTATTTTTAAAATTCGGTTAAGTAGTAATAGGCAAGTTTTTCTTGAATGAATCGTTCTTTTGTACATCTAAAAGATTCATTTATATAACGTTTTATTACTTTATGAATACAAAAATTCCAGTAAATTAAAATATTAATAATTCATAGTTTAAATCTTAAAATCTAATTTCTCTTATCTATTTTTTACCGATAGATCGTTTAGAAACTAATATATATAGTATAATAGAAAAAGATAATTTGACAACTAATTTATCACAATAACGTTTCAATCGATAATTTCTTTAATAAAATAAATCAAGTCTAAATTATTTCCAGTTGCATTTACATTGACAGCAACATTTAATATAATTTATTTAATTAATCGTTTACCTTAAAATATAAAATTGAAAATATTGAATAGATCTTTCTTGATTATATCTAATATTATTTAATCAACAATTTTGATATTAAATAACATATTTATTTTTAATTACGCTAAATTAAAAAATTTTATTATGATTCCAATTATTAGTATAGAAATATATTTGAAAACTTTCAATATTTTAAATTAATTAATTGGAGAGAGAGAGAGAGAGAGAGAGAGAGAGAGAGAGAGAGAACCAAACATGTAAACAGTCAGACATATAGATAGACAGATAACCAAATTAAAAGTGAAATGTAATTTTAAATATACATTTATGAATATGTCAAGAATTTTCAATACAGATAAATATTTATGTTTATATAATTTCCAATATTTTTGAACTAAGAATTCAATTAATAAGAAACGAATCGTCAATATAAATAACTATTTAATCTTAATTTTAATTTAATATTAACGAAGAAATTTATTCAAATATATGGAATCTCTTTAAATTACGCTAAAAGAATAAGTCGATGTATTTAAATTAGTTATGAGTTTATAATCGAAAAAGTTCTAATTTTTGTACTTCTACTATTTTACATTAAAATGATTTCCCTTAAAATAAACTAAGTCTTTATCTACTTATTACAATCCATAAAATAATAAAAGGAAAAATTTCCATAGTTAATAATAAACTCAAGTTTTAGGAAATAGTATCCCAAAAAGCGGAGATATTTATTAAAAACAAGACTTCGTGCAATAAACGCTTTCTCTAGTGTAAAATATGGAAGTGTAAAAAAACTGATAAACATCGTAGCAATAATGTGCCAAGCATATATGCTTAAGTAAATGTACTTGGTGAATCAAGATAGTATCTTCGCATATGTATAAGATTTACATTAATACGTAGGTACAGATAAATCCGATTTTTATTTAGAATTTTATTATACTTTCTTAAATACTCATACTAAATTGTAATATAATTCTTTTTTATCTTGAAAAGCTAAAGCCACGCAAAATATTATTCGTAAAATAGTCACTAATGATAATGTCGCTCGTAATAAAAGTAAATACCCTAATGCGTTAGAAAATATGCGAAATCCACGTTTCCCTTTATTCCACGTTACGGTTTGCGAAATCGCGAGCGGACATTTCGAATTTGCGCGGTTAATCGATTTTGAAGAAATAAAAATGAGAATCTAAGGCCAATTTAACGAACATCTCGGGTCAATCGGCGAAATCGCATCGAATTGATTAATACCGCGGAGTAAATTTGTAGCCTCGTTCATCAACATCCGCACCATTAACTTGAGCTAATCAAGCGTGTACCCATGGGCCAACGCTTCACGCGTCCTTCGCTCGCTTAACTCACCAAGGAACTTGGGTTGTCGAGATGAAGATGTTCTGTCCGCAGCTTCCGAAGGCATCGCTGTGTAATCCGGTGGCGTTGTCGTGCACGAGGGCGTTACAAGCCTCTGCCCATTTTTGCGCGGACTTTGCCGCTCCGTTGTACCATCTCTGCAAAGAGAGAGAGAGAGAGAGAGAGAGAGAGAGAGAGAGAGAGAAACGGGCTGTAAGTCAAAGCGGTTCTTATTCAATTTGAGGAAGTTAGGGTCGATGCGATAACACCGTTAAACGATATTATTTAGTTTGATCGAACAGTTTGATGTTCGTAATTAAGAGTCGCATAAATATAATGTAAAGAAGATTGAATTTTAAAAAGTAATAGGAATTCAGTTTTTCATTATTAATTAGTACGTTAAAAACCATTTAAACTAGTAAAGTTTTATTTTAATCTTTCCAAAGATGCACAAGTGTAGTACTTCTAAAAGTCTTTATTTTATACTTAACAAAATATTAATTTTCTCTTCGTTTAAAAATTGTCGATTACTTAAAAATTACTTTAGATGCTTGTTAAAAATTCGATATAAGTATTTCTTGTTTAACTTAGTTATAAATTGTATTTACGTTCAATAAAATCGATTTCAAAAGTACAAGGAAATAAATTAAAGACAGAATTTGTAAATTTGAGTAGTAAATTTTAGTTAATGTAAGTATCTCGTATCTTCAAACTAATTATTATTGGTATAGATTTGAAATACTTTACAGATTCTTATTTTATTCATAAATTTTCATAACCTTTGATAAATTGTACTTCTACAATTTTATTTCAAAATTAAGAAAGAATATTTTTACACAAAAAATTGGTTTTTCGTTTCTTCCTTTTTTTGACGATTAAAATTTTTAATGCTAAAACGTATTCGAGATGTTACAACACGCTATAAAAGTTAACTTTAATTTGATTTAAAAAAAAATTAATAATTTTATTACTACGATAAATATATTAATCATGATAGTATTTAAAGAGCTCGAAGAAAGACGTGATGTATACGTTTTATACATTTATAGCAGCATTATGAATAAATTAGCAAAATAAAAGAGGACTAATAAAAATGACTGCAAACGTAGATCTAGAAAAATGAAAAATATGAAATTTCAATTAATTTAACGCTATTCTTGAAACGGAATGAAAATTCTAAATTAATTATAACACATTCGTAGAGCAGCGCTTCGACTTCATTCCGAACTCCCCGATGGCTATGAACGTGACAATAACGGAGTAGTTTCACTCAGCTTCTCAATAATAAAAATAATCATTCGTACTACTCGACTTCACTTACAACAATATATATAGAAAATTCGTCGAATCGAAAAGAAACTTAACTCTTCTTGATATATGCCACTGGGATTTGTACTTTCGCAGCCATACATTGGTATTCAGTATATGATGAAGGCGCCAGTGGTTAACTAATTTAAGTTAAATTGGTACTTTGATCCAAGAATACAAATTAATAAGTAGATATTTTAGACCGCCAATTTAAATTATCTTCCGTACATTTTTATTAGTTTCATACACGCTTGCAATTTAAAATACAATATTATCTTTTAAGCGAAAATAATAGTTATTGAATTTAATTTGCGAAACGATAAAAAATTGTAATGTTTTTTTTAATCGATATTGCTTGCAGATATTAAAAACGGAAAGTTCATTATGTGTAATTTTTATTGTTATTAAATACAATTGAACGTCGTTTGATTCATTGTTTTAGAATCGGAAAAATGGTTCGAT
Organism: Dolichoris vasculosae; assembly: GCA_018907195.1. Lineage (NCBI taxonomy): Eukaryota > Metazoa > Arthropoda > Insecta > Hymenoptera > Agaonidae > Dolichoris > Dolichoris vasculosae. The sequence goes on along the minus strand of JACCHY010000005.1, from coordinate 18,128,273 downwards.
TAGAAATCTTTTATATATTTTAATAATAAATATTACTTAAAAATTATTCAAATCTCATTATATCTATAAATTTCATTGGAATTCATAATATTGATAAGTATATTATATATATCATTACTACAAATTATAAATAGTAATTTTTCATTTAATACTAAATATGAAATGCAATTTCTGATTTTAATAGCCCGTTTACTTAATTGATTAAAATATTATATATATATAATTATTGAAAAATAAGTACTTAAAACTTGAATGTATGAAAGCTAATTTCGAAATTATTGGTCGTCTTATTTTAATAATTAATGGTATTTAAGTAATTAAAATACGTATCATATTAGTTAATAGACTATTTAACTGATATAAATCTACTAGTAATATTTAATATAGAAAAAATTAAAGGAAATATTGAATCACATGTTTATAAAATTAATTTTTGAGTTGAATTATTATAAAACTATATTCGTAAAAAAAAATTAAAATTAAAAATTCATCCACATAAAAATACGGAACTAATTGTAAAAATTGTAAGTTTGTACTAATTTAAAACTATTAGAAGAAAATAAATTGGATTTTTTACGGGAAATTGTCAAAAGATTAAATTTTATATTCGAGTAAAATTTTTAAATGAAAATATTAAACTTACGATAAAATCTGTCCTTAATAGCTTTTAGATCAGAATTTTATTTTTATTACTTGAAAAGCTTTTAGTATAACATATTTTGACCAATCACAATTTTGATAACAACTTTTTCCAGTAGAACTTTGAATTTTTACATTTGAGTCATATATTAAACTAAGTTAAAAATAATTGCTAAATTATTACACGTTTTTATAAAAAAATTCACGTAATAAGAACGTAATATGGGTAAAAACTATATTTCTGATAATATTTATACATTTAGCTTGAAATATTTCTAATTTGTAACGTGGAATATTCCAATAGAATTATTGAAATATTTCTTTCCGCTGGTATATTTTTTACATCTATATTAAAAATCTCTATTTATTTTACAACGATCGTAATAAAATTTAATTTAGGGATTATCATATTATTTTTACATTTCATAAGAATAAATATACGAAAAATTATGTTAAATAATTATGTCAAATTTTAGATATAAACTTTAAATTATTCCAACTTTGGTTGAACTACATGTCAATGCATAAATTTGATAAAATTGTTTTAATGTGGATGATTTAAATTTAACTATCTCGTATGTGTAGCTGTAGATTAAAACTGCCCGAGGAAATTACGAGCGAATTGTTTTTACGTAAGAATGATTATATCTTTCTCTCTAAATTAATCTATTTTCTTTTATTCCCATTGATTCGTACACGTATAAAAATAAAATTACTGACATACATTTCACTTCAGAATGTAATTAAGATTTTTTAATATTTTTTGAAAAGTAATTTAAATTTTACAGAATTATATATTTAAATTTACAGGGTACATTTTTATCAATTTAAAATACTTTTTGTTAAACAAAGATGATTGTCTAATATAATTATACGAATTGAATATTAAATATTTATTTTTGATAGGAATACGTAAAGTACTTTGGATAACTTACAATTTAACCAACACGAGTAATCGAAAGAGCTTGTAAAAAAGTGTTTTTTGCACCCGATTGGCCATATATTTTTGAGATTCAAGAATCATAAGAATCAAGATCAAATATATATATATCGCGGAAAAGTTTAAGAAATTGAATGTGATTCGCATTAGAACAATCCAGTGTAGGTATAAAGGTAAGAAAAATCTCAGGAAAGCTTACCATGACGAGCATATTGGTAGCCGGAGGATCGACGCGGCTGCGGAAGAAGTTGTGATAAAGGACGATTTTTCTTTGAACCTTCTTGTCGCTGGGAGTCAAGACCCTCCTGGGAATCCTGTCGCCGTATAATCGAGGCACTGAAAGAGAAACGAGAAAACTTGTCTTACTTACTCTTTCTCCTTCTGCAGCTCAACCGACTTCGTATTTTTCCTATTTCCCTCTTTATCACTCGTTTCTGTGTTTTATATCTACGATATTACCTCTCCTGCTCTATCTATAAGTCTACCTATCAGCTCTCCTCTGTCTTTAGTTCTTTCTTTCTACCTTTCTCGCCGCACAGCTTCCCAAGCGAAACTACGTACAAACTGAGTGAACACTCAACTGAAGCTATCTAGTGATTGACAATCGATATCGGGTTTTCCACTTCCAAAAATAGAGTACCTCTTTTCTTTCTTTCTGCGAAACTTTTTCAACGTGCCTACCACTCACTTGTCGTGAATCCTTCATACTTCAATCATCCTTTCTTATTTCCTTTCTTTTTTCGACACGCAATTTCTTATTTTTTATTATGCAATTTCTGTTACTCAACTTTCCGATATTTTTCCTATTTACGACGTTTTACCATTCAAAGACATTTATTCCTATTGTTTTCGCTTGATTTCTCAAACTATATAATGCGTGGAATTTTACTCTTGGAAAGTTAAATATATAATTCCAACTATTCCGATGTTATCGGAATTAGCTGATGTCGATATCCACGACTCTTCGAGCGATAAAAGTTACGATTCAGTTTCATTATTTTTCTTTTTCTTTCGACCCTTAAGTGTATAAATATTTTACACTTGTCGCTGATTATTACAAAAGTTGTAAGCATCCTAACTGAAAATGTTTATATTATATTGTACACGATCAAAACACAATTATAATGTACCAATAAAATATTTTTTAATCATTTTTCTAAAGTACGCTTATATTATTCTTTGCAACTTATTAAAATGTTTTTCTATATTGCTTATTATTAGCTATACTTTTATCAAATTATCATGTTATTATGTACTTTGCTTTCGTCGATTAAATTTATTTAAAAAAATAATTATTTATTTGAAATAGTTTCCTATAAAATTCTATTCTATTATATCGATAAATTTTAATAGTAAAAAAATAATTAAAGGCTCTTTAGAATACTTTTATTTACAGATATTTGCTTTTAATAAAAATTTATTGGATTTATTTATTGGAAATCGTACAACATTTTATAATCGATAAAACATATTTTTCTCTTTAAAAAAATAATTTTTTTTTTGTGTATATGTATATAACTTGATTATTGAATTGTCGATGCTATTATAAAATATATTAGTACAGTGAATAAATTTGTAATCTATTTTTAATCTATTTACAGTGAATAAACTTTTAGTTCCATTTGAAAAGATTGGGAATAAATTTGCAAATCAAATCTTCGCTAAATAATATTCGTCTCCGTTAATCTTTTATTTGTGTACGAGAGAAGTCGCTTGATTAAAAATCCCTATTATATTCATTTCAGTTAATTATCATCGTGAATGTACCTTCTCGTACGGTATTCAAAATTAATGGGGTGCCCTCAAATTCGCTTCTTTTGTGCCGTTCGACGAACCGCGAGTCGAGAAAAAAAGTGCTTTCGTCATTTTCGTCGCGCCTGGACTATGGAGATCGCGAAGATAACTTCGGATTTATTCCGGCCGATCGAATTTTACTGGTGCAATACTGAAAATTAGGGCCATCGTACCCCGAAAACGCGTCATTAGGGGAAAGATTTCCTCATAAACGAGGAGTCGAGGGAACGTTGTTCACTTGTCGTCAGACTGACTGGGCATTACAGTTTTATGAAAGAATTATTTGAATAGATGGCGGGTCACGTTTCATAAATATTAAAATGAGACTTAAATATATTGCGTCTTTGTGAAACATGTAACCGATAGCCTTTCACTTTGTGTAAGATTTTAATATTGTAAATAGTAACACGGGTGCAGTACATCCATATTTGCACGTAAATAATATGCAATATTTAGATCGTGATATCAACGCAAAAGAAAATCATAAATCGTTATTTAGATAAAAAAAGAAATTAACTTTTTTATTATTCAGCTAAATGCGTACGAAGTAATTTAATATCAAATATTACATTTTGTAAAATATTTCTTAAATTTATGAATTTGGAAACATTGTTACAAACAGCTCGAATAGATTCACGCCATTATAGAATGATTTTTTGAGTTATTTTCAATTTTGTATTCGTGATAGAATAGACCGTATTTGAATTATTACGCGCTCGGATTATTAAAAATTCGAATCACATACCATTTCCTTTATAATCAATTGCACGGATGTAACAAGAACTAGAACTACCCGAAATTGCAACCTACGGTTCATTTCACTACGCATATTATAATAGTCAAAACTTACAATGTAGCAATGATTCCATTACATCCACTGCGCTCGTTAGAACTTAAGTAATTTATTACTTTAAACGCGCTGTAAAATACATATATTTCAAATAATGGAAGCGAATAAAATCGATCCATTTATAAAGGATTATAAATAAGATAAAATTAAATCGCCGTGAGATAATATCTATCGATATTACAAATGTAATACCTATTGCTCGAATCAACATTGGAATTTATCGGAAATAATTGTCGGTGTATCTCACTTTTCGAAATAGTCGGTTCTTCCAACGAAAGAAAAGCGCGGTTGGCTTTGAAACGGGTAAAGTGTCGTATCGTCTCGTTGACGACTAGTCCGAAGTGTTTTCGCAGTTGCTGATAGCGGCGGCACTTTCCGAGATACCCGCTTACAAGTTACTACACAGATTGCTAATACTTGTACGCGTTTGCTTTCTTCGTTGCTCGAATGGAACTCGCGAGGCGCTCCTCCGCTACACCTAGGTACATAAAATTTCCAATTCGCTTCCACTTTGGCCAGGTGGGTGCGACTCCGCGCCCTCGACGCTCGACTTTTTGCATTCTACTCCGCGACTTCCTTTCTCGAGTATTGCAACGAGTGCGGTTCTATATCTGTTCGGTCGTGCTGTTATTTCTCTTCTGAGTCGGCGCCTTTCGTATTATCCTGGCTGTCTTCTTTTCTCGCCAGTGGAAATACACCCGAGAAGTAGTAGCAGAAGCTCGATCTACTTTTCTAATCGGTACTGGTAAGAGAGACGCGATTACCGCTTGATTTATGCCTCGTTCTCTCTTTTTCGCGCAATGACTTCGGATTTCTTTGTCACCGCTCGGCTCTTCCCATTTTCTTCGCATTTTTTTTTTTACTCTTTTCATTCTTGCGCGACTCTTTATACTTTTCCTGCTAACGTATAACTCAAATTTTATATTATAATACATTTCACGAAATGTTCAAGTTTCGCCTAGATCTTAGTTAATTAAAAATGCCTTTGATTAAAACTCTGAATTTTTGCTTAAGTTAAAATTGAAAGCTTTTACTAGTTTTACATTGGATTTCTGGATTTCTGGATTTCTGGATTACTGCGAGGACAACTAATTTAACATTAAAATCAACGAAACGTTTAATTAAACATTTAGTTTTCGAAACTTTTTATTTGATTTTAGTTTAATCGAATAAAAAAAAACATAAACACGATTCGATAAATAAACTACTGGTTGCCGTGATGTACAAAATTTTGTTCAAAGTCTTTTCAATTTCCAATCCAAAAGCGTTTAGTATAAAATACTAAACCAATATCGTTTGTATAACAAAGAAGACCTAAATTTCTATCCATTTTCTCCCGAGCACCGTTATTATCTTAAAAAAGCTGTGTTACTTTGTCTCCGAACAGGAGAAAGATACCAGTGCGCACAATAATAGCTGTAAAGTCGCAAGTTGCAGACGTTGCAAGGACCTCCGAGAAAAAATTAACGTTAAAGTGAAGGATGTTCGCGGTAAAGCTAAGCAAAAGAAAAATTTGCAGTCGTTACTACTCCGTATCGATGGCGCGTTTCGTTCCATAAAGTTTAAACGCGCGAACGAGTCTACGTTTTATTTTATCAAAATGCACTCGCCCGATAAAAGGAAAATAAGTCGCTCGACGGCTGCTCACCTGGCTTGTAATATTCCTGCTGATCTTCGGCGCTCTTGGAGGGCGTCGCTGCCGCGAGCGCAACGGCCAACACCAGCAGCCATGGCCGGTTCATGATGTCCGGGTTCTTCCCGTCGAGATCCGAGCGAGCCCTCGACTATGGAATCGACTGTAACGAGAGAAGAAACGAGAGATAAGCTGAAGGACGAAGCGAGGAAACGTCGTTTACGCATTTCGAATGAGATTTCTCCTCCCTACCTTCGTTCAAACTAGCGAGGATCGATTTTTAAAACATACGTTTCATTCCGATTAATTCTATGGATGTTTTCATTTTTTACAAGTCGAGATTCGTAGTTTCGAATCATTACGTCGATAAATTCTACGGTTTTGGTAAAGGTACTAAAAACTCTATACAATGTTTTATCGATACATCTATCGATTTATTGTAACATCGTAAAGTATCCGTAAGCTTATATCGATTATTATATCATTGGTGCGTTGGTTAAAAGTTTTTCGAAGTAAAATAAGAAATGGAAAAAACAAATTAAAAAACGATGCTTTTCTTACTGAGTTTGGTACGACGAATAAATTAAATTATGTTTTTTTTTGTAAATATAGTTCACGTATTATTCGATAATGAAACAAAAACTATTTTAAATATTTTACAGGTATTGTTTTACGGTGCTATTGTATTAATTATTATGCATCGTATTAATTCAAAGGAATTACAAGATTAAAAATTAAAATTTCTATTTTTGTAATATGAATATTGTTAGTAATTAAGTTAAAATGAACTACTTTATTTTAATGTTTAAAACCTATGAAATAAAAGCTTGGTTCTACGCGAAAAGGAATTAAAACAGAATTTTCTGAAAAGCTCTTCAAGTTAAATTCTATACCGCGTTATCATTATGAAGTCTCACTAATTATTTGCGCCAACACATGATATATTTCAATGTAGTTCTATAGCTTATATAGCTTACCTCGTTTACATTCTTTCAATTTCGCTTTATCTATTTTACTAAAATTAAATAATAAAAATTTGTTTAAAATCTACAAACAATTTATTTTCAACGTCGATTTAATAATTAATTTATAAAAGGAAGCAAATAAGGTATAATATTTCACACCCATTTTTAAAACAAAAATTTATATTAAATACGATACTGTATACAATATGATTCTGTAAAGAGAGTTTTTTATGAATTTTTTAAGCATTGATATCATTTATACGAATACGTAACCAATATTATTCAAAAACAATTCGTAGTTTTAACGAAATTATTTCGATGCAATGATTATTTAAATTTTATAAAATATAATTTTATTCGTATTTATTTTTAATTTCGTTAAAATACAGATAAAAATAAAAGGAAAAAAGTTGATGAAAATTGAGCAATTTGTTATTTAAAATTTCAAAAACAACAATTCCAAAGGTAAAGAAAATTACTTTTAATTATATTGTAACGATACGAATAATTAAAATTTGTTTTCTCGTCGCGTCTAAAATTAATATAAAAAATTTTCAGTTTCCAACATAATTTCATTTACATCGATAGATCTTGCAAATATTTTGATGTAAATAAGATAAATATTACAAATATATTTGTTCGAATCGCCCTGACAAGTTGACAAGTTTACGTATCGATACATACGTGTATATTTGTCTATTTTTAATAACTTCGTACACGGTATGATATAAAAAATGAAAATTAATAAAAAAAGGAAGACCAAAGGTAAAAATGAAAAAACTCGCGTTTTAAATTTAAATCCACGGAAGAAAAGTTAGCTGTCCCAACCGAACGCGAGAGAAAAAAAATTCAACTTACGAAAGAACTTTTTCGAACTCTCGGCGAAGTATCAATTAAATCTCATAGCCGAATAAGTAAAGTTTCGGTGAAAAAGAATATCGACGGTCCTCCGGAGAAGTGTGAGATGCGTCCCGAACAAAGCGCATTCGTACCCGGTCGAGAAAAAAGCCACTGGACTCGCGTCCAATGGTATCTCGTAATTTCCAACGGGAAATACAGCGAGTGTCATTAATTGGGAAACGGAGGAAACTCTGGAGAAAAGTTTCACCTGCACGTACGCCCCGACGTATCCCAGAGGTACGACGGCCCGGACGTCGGCCCGGACACGATGTAAATCAAATCCACGTTCCAGCGCACGTATGCGAACTGCACGCAGCATCTCGGCCATCTCGCTTAGTGCGTCGGAGGGATCGAAGGGATCGAAGGCTCGCTCGTGCCTCGGTATTTAATCACATTTATCCTGCAACTGCGCGCTTTTCTTCATCGATCTACCCTACATCTTACTTCCCCTCGTTGTCCGCTTTACGCGAGTTTTATTTATCGCCTCCGCGTATTCCCGTTTCAACCGTATCAACGTTCGTTCCTTCGTCGTTGCGCACTTGCGCGTAAGGTATTCGCGTTTTCGCATTTTCGCGTTTACGAGTGATTGTTCGAAAATGCAGGAGACTTGTGCACGGGGGGCTTCTATTAACGTACTTGGCTCTTATCACCGCGCGGATCTCTGTAAATGCGCTGAATCCGTGTGTGAATCGCTTTCATTTTTGACATCGCACCTTCGCACCGCACCGCATCGGTAAATGCACATAATGCCTTGGGTATGCATTTAAATTATTCGAAGCGAATATTCGCCTTGGATACAGATGCCAACTATACGCGTTTGCTTTCTCGCGTTTGCTTCTCGTGATAAACCGTTGGAGGAATCGTTTCGAAGATCGTGACTATGTGTGGGCACGCGCATGTGCGCCACGGTAGATCCATATCGATTTAATACGCGTGCATACGTATATATATTTTAGAAGAGGATCGTTCTCTAACGCGTAAAATATTCTCTGTTTACGTATACACGCGCGGGTACATAAGCAAGCTTAGACGTGCAACTTCGATATTATTGCTAAAAGGAAAAAAACTCCACCTCTTTTTTAGTACTAGCTTTAAAAATATTACGATAAACGTCAAAAGTATGGAAATTCTAGTTTGCGTACTATTGAGATTTGTGTCTGCGTTGATATCTCGATCATTCGCAGTTTTATGCGAATGCATACGCACTATTGTACATGGAAAATTCAATTTTTCTTTTATCGTTTTTTTTTAATACAATTACTTTGAAACTGTAAGATCGAACCGAGAATGGTAAATTCAAATCAAAAGAGCTCAAGATTGCATAAAAAAAATATACGAGGCTTATAAAACATTGATAAAAGAGGTAATCAGTGTTAAGAATGCAACGGAATTAAAAGCTGTAATTTTCATTTAAATTTAAAGGGTTCTTTTCTTTCGTTAATATTTGTAATACTTTATTTTATATTTTTATTTATTATAATAAAACATCTCGTATATTCTATTTTACATATCCTTTATCTGATCAGATTCCATTTTCAAAGCTTTTGTAGAATCGAAATATTATCTTTTATAGCGTTACGTATTTTTAAATTTTATATTAAAAATGTACATTAATACATAAGCTTGAAAGATTTCGAAAAACTTTTTAGTTTATTATATAGAAATATAACGATATTCTTACCTAATAAATAAACTCTTATTTTGTTCGAAAGAAATAAAACATTTTCAAAACAATTTTACTATTTTTTAAATATGATAAAAAACAAGCCATATTTAATTATATTTAAACAGTATTTAATTTATAACTGATTTGTATTTTAAAAAATTATTTATATATAACATTAAGTAATCGTATGAAACCGCTTTTATCCTAAACAATAAGATTCTAAAAAAAAATATTTCTATCGATACAAAATATTTCAATATCTCTGTATTTTTAAATTTCTAATCCATTAGATTAATAAAAAATGTATGTCGAGTAAAAAAAACTTTCCAATTTTACGAATCCTACATCACGAAAAAATGATATCGTAATTCTTACCTTTACGACTCAAAAATAAGATAAAATTTTCTGTTATCTTACTTTAATCTATAATATCTTGAAAAATTACATAGCAATTTTTTTAAAAATAAATATATAATCTCTAAGTGTACTATTGTATAAGAAATTTACGTATCTCTGAATGAAGTACAAATATATAGTTAGAAATTTTCATTGTTTTCGCTATAATTACAGTAAAATGATTAGTATGTAATTTAACTAATATTCATAATTAATATTTCATGGCTATTTACAAAACTGCGATAATTATATACAACTAAACTCCAATAAAATTTTTTTTCTACATTCGTATTTGTATACTGATCGGTAACTACTAATTTCCAATTATTCGGTATGAAAGTTAAAATTTAAGTTAATTTTAGTTTTCATTTGTGATACAAAAGCATATCGAATTTATTAAGTAAAAAAAACGTTGCTCAATTTTTATTGTTTATTAACGTACATTTCTATTCCGTTAGTATTGTTTTGTTAACAAAAAATATGTAACATTGAAAGTACAGTAAAATATCATTAAACGTTTTGTAAAATTGCAATTAGAAATAGAGATTATAAATTATGAAAGATTTAGCACAAAGGTACTAATGGAAGTTTTTCAGCTATATGTAAAGCAACTTGGAGGTTTGTCCTTAAATTGCACATCGCGATGAATGCAAAATTCAATGGTTTGAAGGATGTACAGAAAAGTAAACTTTGCTTCTGTCCTACTAACTCTTTCTTCTTTAGTAAGCCTGTGAAAATTTTAGTGCTCTGAGCAGATCAAACTGTGGTAGAAAAGAGAAAGTTTTGCGCAAGGAGCAAATTCAATGCTCTTTTGAATATTTCAAGCAATAACAAGAAGCTTAACGCCTGAATGCTTAAAAGGCTTTGAATTTAAAACCAACGTGATTTTACATACGCTAATAAAATAGATACTCGCTGTTGTCTCCGCTTATTTCGTCAACTTTTTATATGCGTTAACCAACTTTGTATTTTTCTTTTGCATGAATTTTTTAGATTTTTAATGATTTGCTTGTGCTATTAAAAGGTTTTATAATTTTCTTTTGTCTACCTAAAAAGTTTATTCATTGACTTTCAGCAAAGAGAATTTAATATTTTGTGTGACCACAAAAGCACTTTTTTATTTACCAACAAACGAAATTCAAAATAAGAATTTTCTCGACAATGCTTCTTCGGGTATATGAAATAAAAGTTTGATATTGAATTGCCGTATGCTGATATTTAATATATAAAAAACTTGAGATCTTGACAAAAATCCAAGAAAAGTTCCTCTCTAATTATAGTTATACTTAATCCACTCTTCTGTTTTATTAGAGATATCCTCAATGCAATTTTCTCATTATACGTACAGTGGATGATAGTTAACGCAGAAAGAGAGCAAGAATACGAGAAAGTGGGAGAAAGAGATAATTAAAGAACGGACATTTACAGAGTTTGAAGTTAACTATCCGCTTTAAACTCCTTGGAAAAGTCACCCCAGTCCTTCTAAATGTAGTTCTTCTCTGAAATTCTCACGACATCTAAAGAACAATGTATCAAGTGTACGTGGAAGCTTCTCGATCTTTTAACATAAAAGGCGAGATAACGTTGCAAAATCGTGGTCAACACCAAGAACACAATTAGAGATGACGATATCATTCGTACAGAAAATACGTGAAGTACCTTCTCGTTTTAAAGTGTAAAAACAGTATCATATTTGAAACGTATTCGCGTATTTACGTGACTATCCAACCTGACTTCTATCTCTCTCTCTCTATCTCTCTCTCTCTCTCTCTCTCTCTCTCTCTTATTCCATTTATCCAGGTACTTTTTTTGAGGTAGGATCTGAACTTCTCTTTAACACTCTACTTATAACATCTAAATAAATATAATTTCTGGCTTTAAAGGAAAGAAAAACTTTAAACAAGAGAAAAGTACTTAAGAACTATGTAAATTTATAAATTACTATAACTTTTTTCATATTCCTGAAATCTATTAATACGTATAAAATTATATTTAATTTTCTTAAAATCAATAATTTAGTGTCCGGAAAAACTTTTAAATACTTATTAATTTAAATGATACATAAAACTATTAAAAAATTGTCTATGTAATTTTCAAAGTATTTTTTTTATATTTTAATATTTATAAATTACACTTATACGAAATTTTTATTTTCTTTTTATACGAAAGTTCAAACGAGATTTTTATTTTATTGATATCCTAGAAATTCAAATCGAATTGTACCATTTTATTTTTAAAATTATAAAAGTAATCGTACAATTGCATATTATAAAAAAATCGCGAAAAAAACTAAATTTCAAAATTTAATTTTCAGTGTAGTAACACTCCGAATTGCAAAAAATCAATAGAACGATATTATTTATTAATGAATCAATTAAAACTTTATTCGTTATTATTTAAAAGCGAGAATTTTTGAAATACAATTTAACTTAATTTTTCATTATAATTTAACGTTAAACAATTTTGTAAACTTTATCTTCAAAGATGTTAATAATACTATTTAACGTTTAGGAACATAAATATACATATATTTGCATACTTACAATTAATTTACTAATTTATCAAAGAACAAGTACGAATGCGAGACAATTTTAAAAATAAATAAACAGTTACAAATAAAATTGAATCTTTTAACAAAAAATATTGTTTTATTAATGAAACGAAAAACTATTTTATTCTTTCCTTAGACACATTTTAATATACGGTCATAATTAGACTATTCATATAGACAGACGAAACGTACATTCGCTACTGAAACTAACGAACTCCGTTTGGCGCAAGACTTCCAAATTAGTAACCGAAGTCAGGCATCCATTGGAAAAAATCTTATAAAAGAGAATTCGGTCCGAGTTTCCTAGAGACAAATATTTGTTTATTCAAAGTTGTTGACAAAAATATTTGACGCGCATTTTCCACGCGACCAAAAATGAAAATAATTTCTACGAATCGGCAAAGAAATAAATTACTTTCGCTCAGCGAAACTTAGTCCGATAGACTACCGGAGGCAAACGTCAGAGCAGATAGCGAACTAAATACCGAAAAAAAATAAGCGCACGAGCGGTTTGAAAGCTCGGAATAAGAATCCTTTTGAAGAAATTTCAGCCGTACGAGTAGTATACGAGGATCGGAGCGATCGTGCCTTCGTCGTGAAAAAACGCCACGAGCTTCCGCTCCGTAAACAAGTTGCCCGAGCACGAAGGAATAGAAATAGGGTACGGTATAGAAGCCAAGAGGAAAATTCGCCGGGCAACAGGAATTCGGCGCACGTGCGGAGAAGTTGCTTTTCGCGAGCCTTAGAATGTCTCGTCTCCTCGACACCAGGACCTAATTAGCGTTTCTGCATGTGGAAACGAAAGTGTATCGGGCTGCTTTGGACTTCCCGGGTCATTCCATTGGAGCAACGACTCGGTTATTAAATATGCGCGTCTGCCTCCAATGCAATACAATTGATAGATGTCTTCGACATTATTGAAGCGAGCGTATTGTATTGATTTCATCGAGCCGCTTACCAACGATGGACGACTAACCAAACCACGATACAAATACAAATACCGCTGTCGAGAGGTTTTCGAAACTAGGATTGAAAATCAAAGTTTGAATATTTGGTTGACTCGCTGATTCGACACCTTCATCTTCGATAATTAAGGTACGTGCCAAAGGACTTTGCGATTAACATTGAATTTATTTTTCATTTTTTGTGCCAAAATTCACGCGTCTTTTATCGTCTTGAAATTGCATTGTTCTATATTTAACAACCGCGAACTATCCATAACGTTACTAATAATTATTTTAAAATAATTACTTCGTCTATATACGGAACGGTAACTATTATTTTCTATGATACGATTTTCACCGAAACATCGGTTTATTTTCTCCTTAAAATACTAAATTAACGTTATTAAAACGTAAAATAAATATATAATATTTCTATATTGTAGAGCAATTTAATTGTGAATTCAAGACAATAAATTAATACCTAATATGGATTGTATAATTAACTTTACTGAAATTGAGTCTAAGCGAAATTCTACAAACGAATTCTGGTGCATTGTTCTGTGCACATTGAAATTCGGCAAACGTGAATATTTTGCGGGCTTTAGAATACCGACAGTTACGTCTGTAATTTTGATTTATTATTTATTTAAGCGATTTATTTGATATTAATTAATATTCGTTTTTTATGTTATAGATTTAGATTTATTGTAAAATAAATGTATTACTTCTTATGTACTTGTATGAATATTGAACTACGAATAGTATTATTATTAGAACATAAAAACTTTATATTTGAATTTAGAAGAAAATAGTAAAAAAATTTTAACGTTAAATATGAAAGTATGGACGATAATTTATTTAAAGTTATGAGATTGTATTTTCTGTTTTGATACACTTTTTTGATACTTTAAAATAAACTACTACAAATTAAGATGTAAATCACAAATTACCGACGACATCTCACACTTTGCTACTGAAAGTAGGAAGTTCCATTAGATTTTTATCGTTGCATGTGAAATTGAAACATGTAAACGTCTATAAATTTTAATTGGTGTTGTAATGAATTAAAAAAAGAAACAATATTTTTACCTTAATAATTTTTATTTAAATATTTTTAAATTTTAATCCGTACAAAATTATCAATTTACCAAATATTGTAAATATTGTTCCATATAGAAAACATATAATTAAGAGAAAATTATTTTTTATAATAAGAGATAATTTTTCGTAATTTATGGGTGAGTATTTGAACATAGAAAATTACGAAATTTACTTTATAATTACTCGAAAAATAAAATTTAATTGAGTAAATAAAATGTTGATGAGCTACTTTTACTAAGAGGATTCTTTTCACTTATATAAAATAAAAGTGTTGTATATATTTGTGTTTATGTGTGTTTATGCGAGTATCTGTATGCGTGTGTATTTTACATTTTACAAACTTAAAAGTGATATATCGAGTAATTCAGCTATTTTTAGTATATTCAAAGCTTGTATACTTACTTATTTTTATAGTTGTTTTTACAATTGTTTATTTGCGAAATAAAACATTTTCAATCGGAATTATTTTTTAAGTTAATATTATAATTTTAATTATAATAAAAAAAAACTAACATATTTAAAAATTTGTTTGATTCCTTTCTGCTTCAATTATAAATGCAAACGACGTATCTTTTCACCGCTAGACTTGATTTTCTGCGCAGAGGAACTAAAACAGACTAAATTTGATTGGTACTATGAGCATAACTAAACACGCGCGAACTTTAAGTAGAATAAGTTAAATATAGTGATGAGATGTACATATGAAAGATATATATTAAATAAAGTTTAAAAAAAATTTACATAGTCCGGTTCATCAACAAACTACTCACATATTTATTATATCGGTATTTTCGTTTCAAGCATTATAAAAAATATATACAAGATAAATATTTTTAAATTTGCATTATATAAAATACATATTTATGCATAATAACTCTATAAATCGACTGTAAATGTTTATTCAGTGGACCAAAAAACACATAAAATATATATACTTATATATATTTTATATATATTTTATGATAAGCAAATGAAAAAGATAGAGATTCATCGCTATAGTTAATATAATTTGGAACTAGTTTAAAAATCCAGGTTGTATAATTATTACCATAGTACAGTAACGAAGATCCGATCGTTAAATATTTGTTTTAATTTCATTTTATAAATGTTGCAGTATAATGAATCGCAAAACTTAAAATGACAATAAAAAATCTGGATAGAATATACAGATGCGTAATTAAATAATTAACACAAGTTTATTATTAGATTTATTACATCAAAAAGTAATATTTTTTCTTGACTAAAAATTATCTTTTCCAATCTTATGAGTCTACTACCGATGACGTTTGATAAAATATAATAATGCTAAATTCGCTAAGTGAACTACTTCCGCAAATTTTTATAAACGTCGACAAAATTACGCACTGATGCCACTTGATGTGAAAGTGGGTTCAATATTGGTTATCACCATTTTAACTCAAAGTGCTTATCTGTTTATCGTTTATTATTTATAAAAGTAATATCATTTGCTTAATTTTATATCGAAATATGAATTTAAATTACTTATGAATTTTTAAAATTAAAATATCATTTTGAAATACAAAATCTGATTTATTCAATTAAAATTAATATATAATAAAAAAGAAGGTATACATTTTTTGAATCTCGTTTTCTTTAATTATATTTTCCTTTTCTTCTTAATTTAAAATTATAATAAAGCTATATATAACTTTACTATAAAACAAAAATGGCGTATATTTTGTACATAAAATTAGAAATCTAATACAATTTTATTTTTCATTAAGAAAATATTGTTTGGGTAACTTAATTTTACATTTACTTATTATTACTATCTTCCTAAGTATTTTATTAGTACATTTAATTATTTTTAATTTAAAATGAATCGTCATATTATGTAAAAAATTTATTTAAGTTTTTTACGTAAAAAAACTTTCACTTAATAACTTTTACTTTTATTCACTCGTTCTTTCAAAACAATTTCGTATATTTTATATCAAATATTATTTATTTATATTTTCATAAAAAGTTGGATTAGGCTGGAAATATTGTATAAATTTGATATACACTGCGAACAATTTTTAATGATCATCCGTAAGAAGATCCCTACTGTAAAATAAAAAATCCTGTATCCGTGTACATCCTTCTTTAGTGCCTATTCGAGCCTTCGGGTTGGAAGTGTATGTACGTAAAGTGTGCGAGGCAGTTCAGACAGAAAAAAGCGTAAATTTTATGTCGCTCCGAGAAAGTACATTATATTAGACAGCGCCAAATAGCGCGAAAGTTACTTTGCGAGCTGACATTACCTATACTTTATACAGTGTTGTACGCATTGCAAAACTTTCAATAAATTTCAATAGCGGAAATACTATCGCTTTTCAATTATTTCTTTTTCATGCTGTGAAATTGGAGCTTCTTTTCTTTAGCTGTATTTTATGAATATTTGTATCGAATAAAATTATGAGCGTGAAAGTAGAAATGTTTTTTACCATTGCAGTGAATACTAAGACTTTCGTAACAACAAATTTTTTTTCATTTAAAAAATCCAATATAATTCAATGGATAATTATAAAGTAGGTTTATCTATGAAATAACTACTTTAAGAATCAAGGATTTCACAGAAAACTTCAAAGTAAAATTTGATAGAGTTGTAAGTTATTACTTTGATAAGAAAGAAACAGATCTTTTGTACAAAAATTTAAAAAATACCTTTTGACAAAAGTTAATTTTATATAGAAATTTCAATGTAAACTAGATAAATAGAAACAAATTAATAAATAATTCGTAATAAAATTTATTTGTAAATAACAACTTGTAACCAAATTGTAGTTTCAACGAGAAATGTTTAAGTTTCATACGTAACAAATATGATACCATACGAAGTATAAATTTTTCGAATAAAATATTATATAGTAGCGTTAAAAGTTAAAAACAATTATTTATATTAACTAAAATAATAAGACATACCTTTATTTTTTATGATAAAATGTTTTTTTCGTTTGCTGTATTTATATGCACTTTTAATAAGTACACGAATAATGACAAAAATGTTTAGTTTCAAATAATATTAATTACGTATTCATAAAAACATACGTAGAGAATTATATTTGTATACATTTAAAGTTAAAATTGTATAAGTTTTACGATTATCCTAAATATTAACCTAACTAGCGATTTTCAACATTGTGTTTTCGAAACTTGTACGTATGTTAAAATATTCATACGTATTATACTTTATACACAAAAATATTTTAATAAAATATGCATTGTTTTAAATTTTCATTAAAATAAATATGTGTTTAAAAATCCTCGGTATCTTCAAGTTATACTTCCATACGTTTAGACAATCCGTTATCCTTTATTATACATTGTACAAATTTTTATTACTACGCAATATGTGAATCCGCGCGAAACAAACAAACACGCTAATTTGAAAGAAAGCAAATATAAATATCACGCGAGTATTCTTATATATCGCCGGTACAACTACTTACTACCACGCAACTGATCCCTTTCTTCTTTCTCTCGTTCCGCCTTCTATCTCTAACAATAATTAAGCGCGTTTTTTTGGGCACGATTCTCCGTAGAACGAGATCCACTCGAGACTTCGATTACAGATCCTTCGTTCCGCATCGTTCGCGAAACATCCAATCCTCATTTTCCAACGAACCGCGATCGAGCGAATAAAAGTAAGAAAAAAAATTGAAAGAACAAAAAACTAAAAGACTGGCCTTGTTCCGATGCTCTTCCCGGATTGTTCGCGTCCCGGTCCTAAACAAAGCCGCGCTCCTCCGCACGAGTCCAACTAAATCCGCGAAGCTTGCAATCCGAGCTTGCGAGAGCGACTATACGCGCTTTAGCGCCGTGGGAGGAGACTAGGCTGCGAAATACGGCGACGGCGGCTACGAGCAGGCGCTCTCACAACAGAGCAACGAGCGACGCAAGGATCTTGGAGTCGAGCTTGACTTTTCCTAAATCGGGTTAAAGGGAAAAAAATCAATTAGATCCTCGTTCCCCCGCTCTCCACTCCCCGTCTCGCATCTCGCATCTAGCATCGGCAGAAGATCGGTGGGGGATCGACGATAAAAGGACGAGCAACAATAACAAAAAAGTATTCTTTTTGTTGCGCGTACGCCGAGATTTTTTTTACAAGTACAACGGACGGGGTAAAGTGATTTTTAATGTTTTACGCTTGGAAGTATGATAAAATCTTCGACTTTACTTGGAAAACAAAACAAAAAACTTATAACGAGATTTATGACTCGTTGGATAAAAAATGATAGAGATTTTTAGATACCCGACCGTAAACGCTTATGTTTTAATTTTTTGCGTAAAGGGATGTTGGTGTAAGCTAAGGCATTAAAGAGAAATAAGGGCCCTATAATTCAACCGTCTTAGAGCGATAAGGACTTTTTAAACAAGTCGCGATTTATATATTGTTCGAAAACATTACCTACTTTTTAAATTACGTTCTTATTTATGCAAGAGTTTTTGATAACTTTGCCATTTTAACGATTTTGAAATACACCGAAAGTACAAGATTAGTGTTACATAGTGTTACATAGTTTAGTTACAGGTGCATTAATTCCGATTTTTCGAATTTTGTGCGCTCTCGAGAGAACTAACTTAACTTTCGTAAAACATTTGTACGCATAAATTCTATTGTATAAATTATATTCTATACTATTTATTCCTCGTATTCGCGCGAGAGATTTTATTAAAATGCTATAGTTTACTACTAATGGATATATAACGAAAATACTTTTTAAAATCAACTCGTCTTCTTTACCAATATAAATTCAGAGCTGCAAAAATTTCCGTGGAATACTTTTGTTGAATGTACTTTAATGTACCTTTTGTTTGTATTTCGAAACGAAGTAACTTTCGATAAAACTGAATATACTTTAAGAACTTAAATATTATATCGAATGATAAATTTCAAAATATTTAACGATATTAATTAATCTTATAAAAATATGATAAGTTGACAAAATGACGGTTAAAATTTGCATGATAGAAAAGCCAATTTATATGCGATCGCGTAGATGCATATCGTGTCTGGTCAGACGCTACTTGACATAACTTGACACTTACATAGATACTGCTTATGTTATCTGACAATTTTTAACCGTACTTTCTCCAACTTCCTTTGTACTTAAGAAGTTTAAATTTCCTCTAAATATTTTAAAATTTAAAACATTTTAAAACGATATTAGTTTCAAACTTTTATCTTTCGAGAAAAACTACTCTGTTCCATTGACATTATTATTTCCAAACTTATTATTCGTTCGAAATGCTCTAAAATACATTCGGTACATTTAATTTTAAATATTTAAAAATTATTCGTCTATGAAATAATATTTTTATCGATGTGAAAAATAGATGATAATTGATCGATGTAATATAATATTCGATACGAAATTTTAGAATAAGAGACGTGAATAATTACATTTTCAATTTTAATTTACCTTTTTTATTTATAACTCTTATTTTAAAAAATTAAATATTATTTTTTACAACAATATAAATAAGGAATATAAATTTTTTTATAAAATATAAATTTTAAGCTTAAGTTTTACGGTTAATATAAATTTATCCTTGGAAGAGTCTAAATTTATAGTATTTATTTATCATAAAATAATTATGAATATATACATTGAATTAAATTTATAATCCGATTCTTTGCTAGGATGTTTAATCGAATTTAAAATTATTTAACATCGACACAATTTTATCGGTGAATTCGAGAATTTTAATTTGAAAAACCAAAAAACTTTGTCGAAAATAGACCAGTTTTTACGTAAAACTAATTTTGTTTTTATACAGAAACAATTCAAGTTCTGACGCGTTCATAAATTCATCAGGTAATTACGTTCCATTTTCTCAGAATGTGCTCTATACACTTAAACACGTAAATAAAAAATAACAATAAAGTAGTTCAATAGAATTTTATCGATGACTTATCGATAAGCATATTGATATTCAAAATATATCGCTACGTACGCGATCTAATATCACATAAATATATACTGTTTATTTGAATTGTTTACTTTTAGATTACGGACTATCACCGATCATTTCTATATAAAAATTTCGTACCGATGTAGACGAAAGTTAATTAATGGTCACCTAGATTGAGAATTCCGATGTTACTTCATGACAGAAAAAACGTGGAGGTCAATTACAAAGCTCTACCACTGTAAAGTGAAAACAAAATTGCACCGTACATCTCGAATGTCTGGGATTGATCATAAGGACATACGTTATTATTATATGCGTACTTCGATGCGGCAAAATAGGTGGCAGTGTCGCGTCGCTCGATAACGAATTACTAGTATCGTTATCGCGCTCGATAGACAGAAATAGAGTGAGAGCGAAATGTAATGACAGTCTCATTATTTCTGATATGCAGCTGTAGAATCCGTGTGTGCACACCTCAACCGTTCGTTATCGCCGCTCGCTTATACCTAGACTCGCAATCTTAGTTGATTGTCGGTAATTCACCAATGATTTCATCTCCGTTACAGATGCAGGAAGACATTGTCATTGAGTAAAGTGACGCAATGCGCATCGATGTGATATCCTTACTAGTCGGGATATTCTGCAGTTGGTACGTGTGATATTAGTCTGCGTAATTAGCAGGGAAACTAGACATACATTTTAACGACACATGGAAATTAATTTTTTATTTGGCTGCAAAAATTCGGTGTATTATTAATTTTATAATAGCTGCAATTAGGGAGATGATACGGGGCTTCCATTATTGTGGATATTATTTTGTTGGATATTCCGATCTTTTATATTTTTTTAAACGATGCATCGCGTATTTTATACGGAAGACTTACAAAAACAACGTACCTTACAAAAAACAAAACTTTTCTGTATCGATTTTAATGGTTGGATTAACGCGTGCTAATAAATTATGCATGTATTCGATCTTTTAAAAAGTGATTCTCCGTAATTATTTCAAGATTATAATATATTATTATACGCAAAAACAAGATTATTGCAACAACTGGATACTGTAATTTTATTTCAGACAAAGTTACAATTGTTCCGCCATGGATTTATCGTTTATGGTCATATAAAAGAAGCGACGAACGAAGTAACTCGTAACGTATTTTAAATAACACGAAAGATTTCAACTTGAATATTAAAGTTATATATGTAAATAAATAAAGTTCATAATTTAAAAAAAAGATAAGCAAAAATTGTTCGTAATATTATAAAAAACACAAGATAAGACGTAAAATAAATTCACAATTATTTTGATAAATTGGTACTTTATTCGTTTAATTTTATATTCTTTTAACGACTAGAAAAACTTAAAAGAACGATAAATATTTGAAAATAAAATATCGTGGTTTAAAAATAGTAAAACACTACTTTCTGAGAAGTACAGATATTTTTCCGTTGAATAATAAAATAATATTTTATGGTTACGCTCATTTGAATAATTATTTAGTTTAATTAGTTTTTAATTTAAAAGATCCCCTAGCGATAAATATAAAATTTAAATTATCTTAATAGTTTTTTATCAAGTTATTTATTATACATTAATTCAAAATGTACACTGCTATTACCGTTGATTATATTTTGCAATTATAAAAATTTAATAATGATATAAAACTTTGGCTGAAATTTTTAACGAAAGAAACGTTCGTACACCGAATTATTGTATTATTATAAATTTAAAAATCAGTGCTCATCCTTCCTGATTTATGAATGAAAATTATGATATTTGTTAATTAACGTACATACTTACAGTAATGATACTCGGCGGAATTACAAAAAATAAGGTTAACATTTTCCCAGTATTTCGATGTATAAACGAAAGGAAAGAAAGTTATGAATTCGGTGTTATTAATGATATATCCAAGATAACATGCGTACTATGGAAACTACACAATATTAATTATAAGCCGCTTTAATGGTGATTACAATTAGCGAAGGCACGTGTGCTAATTAGTCTTCGGGTACCACAACCCTTGAATCCTTTCCCTAATTAGATCTAGTTTTCTAGATCTACTTCTGTGTACTTTTCCACGGCAACGGTGAAAAGAAAAAAGAAAGGAAGAAAGAAAAAGGGTAGAATTTAAGAGTCGTTGCTACGTAAGGTAGATGCGGAAAAAATTTCGAAGATATTTTCGAGCAATCTATAAAAGTAAGCCGTAAAGTAAAGCGGAAAAGCACCGCCGAGAAAACGCGACCGGTAGTTTAGTTTACCTCTGCACCTGCCTCATCCTTTCTCTCTCCGTTCAGTTCTCCTCTCTCTCTTTCTCTCTCTCTCGCTCCTCGCACAGGCCTTTTGCATTATTCCGCGGTTGAGGGGAGGCGCGACTCTTCCCCCGTTTTTACGATCCAAGTGCATTAAGCGTCGCCAATGAGTCGCTCGTGTCTCGATTTCGCGAGATAAAAAAACATAATGCCCCCAGAGAGATTTGAACTCTCGACCCCTGGTTTACAAGACCAGTGCTCTAACCCCTGAGCTATGGAGGCTCACATCGCCCGGAGATCTACACCGTGCCATTTCAAAATCGCTGCGTCTCTCTCTTTTTCTCTCTCTTTTGCTGGATCGCGCGCCTCGCGTGTACATCGGCACATGGAGCCGAGGAATACACGTGCGTTCGGTGAATCGCCGCGACTCCGAGATCGGATCGATACGGACAAAGAGGAGAAAGAGGAGGAGCAGGAACTTGTAATTGTTTTTCGTAGTTGGCGATAATCGAGCTTCTAAGCTTGGTAAGGAACCTCGAATTCGATAACCTTCACGTGGTTCCCGCGTTATTTATGCAATTTATCAAGCTTCCTCAACTTTGTGTATCTCAGACCTTCCTACCATCTGCCTGGTAAAGACCTTAGATAGATCGCTCCTACTATTACTTATATAAGAAAACTCCCGTTACGAACGACGAAAATTCGTTTCCTCGTACTCTTTTAAGTGCCTTCACTTTTCCACCCGACGCACTTCCACGTTGCAAATATTCAAACGTATTTTACTCGACGTGTGTTGTTCGTTCATTTTTAACGTCATTCGTTTATTATCGAGGTACATTTATTTATTTCAATCGCTGAAATTTTTCATCGTAAATAATTAATAACGAAGGAAAATACTTCGAGTAGAATTCCCTTTTTATTTTCGAGAAACGAGACTTAAGAATAATACAAACGACGCTGAGTATTTACTTATTAGCTCTTTAAAAGAATTCTTAGTCCAATTAAAATCTTCGACCAAATAAATTTCATTTGGTTACCGTTTCTTTATTTTATCGTTCCAATAATAATAATAATAATAATAATAATAATAATAATAATAATAATAATAATGCTCCAAAATCAATACCTGGCAACTGATATCTTATGAAATTTACACGAGTGATTTGTAAATAATGGTTTAGTACCGAAATAACTCAAACTACTATCGTACGTGTTTCTTTATCTTTCTAAATTCTTCCGGATGAAAGACAAATATACTGGTATTTATACAAGTTTTGTACGCATTAAATAATAAAGTAAAGAATCGTAAAATTGATAAAATCCAAAAATTTAGTAGCGAAATCTTAAGTGTTTTATCGAACAAAGTCTCCGCCGAATTCGTGAATAGAAAAACGCTTCGAGTGACTCGAGGGCAAGATTAGCTCCAATAAGAAAACTACGTCTTTCCCAGATTTTCTTTTGAAAAGGAATAATTGTGGCTTAGGATATACAAAGCGATTTAAAGGATTGATCCGGAGATTCTTTCCTTGAAAACGTCGTAAAAATTCGAAAGTACGAGAATAAAACAAAGTTAGAATGTTCAAATATATTTATAGGTAATATTATTTAAAATAACAAGAAATATGAATAAAAAGTAAAAAAGAATGGTTACAAAGTAAACAAAATTAATAAATCAAGTTTTTTGTGATTCGACATATATAATATTCTCAAGGCTAATAAGTTTTTTTAAATTAAAATGAATTCAGTTTATAAATTCATTTGAATTTCTTTAAAATCTACCGACACTGATAAAATAATATTTCAGAAATTCGTATCCGATATTCTTTATTTTTTACTTACAATTTATCTTTGTATCGTAAGTTTATAAATATCTTTGAAATTCATGCATGTCAAAAAGTAAATAGTAAAATTTCCTTGTTTTCTTTTTATACCGTAAGCAAAAATAAAAGAAACGAAAAAGATTTTATCGAATAAAATGATACAATTTTCTTATGTACGCGTAAATAAAATTTTCGATTATCTATAATAATTATTAATAAATCATTGTTATTCCAAGATGCGCGATAAGTTAAAGCCAATACAAAAAAGGATGATTCTCGGCCATCCATTTATTTATGACTGAAAACGTTTTACTTTACATTTTAAACCTTTGCACGTTTTACAAAAATTAAAGTCATCGAGCTTTCTCGAGAGTTTAAGTATTATTTGCAAGCAATCGATGTCAGAATTCTACTCCACCAGCAGGCCATTAAGATCAACAGGAAAAGACGTTGGAAACTGCAGCCAATATCTACCTGTCGATCATAAGAAGAACGAGAGGAAATGGATAAATGTTGGCCGTAAAAGGTTGGATGATGTGCAAATATACAGTGTAATGTTATTTGGTATCGACTGAATCTATTTTTTTAGTATTTTAGAAATGAACTGTACCGTAACGGTATTCCTTTACCATCGCGAGCATTCATTTTTAATTATAAGTTGTCATCTTTTTATATTTTATACGTTAAATTCGAATCATTCGAATGTGCGATTATTACCTTTTTTATCATCTTGATAATTAACAAGAAGTACGAAAAAAATGACATCGTGTTATTATTAATCATAATTAATACGATTTATTAAAGCGAGATACGTAATTACAAGCTTATGTCAATTTATTAAGAAGTTAATTATAAGTAATAGATAAATAATATAAAATTATTGGATACATAATTACCAGTTACTTTTTTAAGACGATGTTAGTTCTACGGTATTATTTTCGAATAATTCAACAACTATTTAATCAAAGAAGATATATCTATTATACGGTTAATCATTAATAAATAAAAAAGTGATTTTTGAAATATCTTATTTAAAGAACTACGTAAAAATATTGTTAATCGATAGTTTTTTTATATATTAATAAAGTATGTACTCTTACGTTTATCGACGAATGATGTTACTTGGAAATAATCGATAAATCAAGACAATATTTTACAAAGCCACTAAATTAAAAAAATAAAGATATTCCCATAGCTTTGAATTCTAAAAAACATTTACGATCTGTACAGTAGATTATAGGGGTCTTCGAATGATGAATGAACACCGAGTTTAACATGATATAACAGACTCTATTTATTTTAACAGACAAATTAACAAGGTCCTCTCTTCATTTCGCTGATTCTCTCCTTACATACCAACCTATGTACTAACATTGTTTAAATATACTCTGACACTTTCTAGAAGCAAAATATCTTCTTCTCCCTGCTCGTACATTAATTCCTATAAATTATATAACTATATAATTATATTGTTTCATAATTTTTATTACAAATTTTTACACTCGGTATTTCAAAAACAAATCTCAAAAGCCTTATTTATAAAGGTTTTATTTATAAATATAAAAATAATGAAAGTAAAAAAACAAGAAGAATTATGTATAAGCAATGAACTGTGAATGCCAATTAAAGTAAAAAATAACGAGTTGCAAAAGCCGTATGCAAGTGCGTACTCATATCTGGTTATGTAGATCGATGGATGTTGAATCTAACGGATAGTTCAACTCATGCTTTTGTATCTAAAGAGACCTTCATTAGCAATTTTATTCATTCTAAAAACGCTGTTACCCATCTTTTAAAATTCATCTATAACTTAAGAGTCGGAAGAACAAAATTAGCTCAACTGACGTCATGTAGGAAAGCCGCGATAAAACGAGGATTAGTTTATCGATACATTTATTTTAAAGTGGCGCTTAGAAAAAAACTAAAACATTTCGCTCAAACCTGTACTTTCAGACGTACTATTATGGTTTCTATTAATATATTTCTGAGTTAAAATCTTAACTTCAAAATATTTATTATGACGCGTTTAATAAGAAAAAGTAAAAAAGGTTATTACTTTTTTTTTTAATTTCCTACTAAAAATTTATTTCAATATTTATGTTATCAGACACGTAAAATTTTTTTACTCTGAAATTGATGTATTTTAATGGATTATCTGTATATATATATATATAGTACTCTATTATGTATAAATGTATATTATATAGTATTTCTTCTATTATATTTAAAATGTACTAAGTTTTGAATGCACATGTATTTCATACACATCACTGTAAATAATATATCGATTACACACACAAAAATAATGAGTTTCTCTAAACGTTTTTTATCATAAAAATAACACAAAAATCGACTTTTAAACTTATATTTAAAAATAGATTCATTTTGTTATTAGAAATATAAAATTTTTATATAATGCATGATTATTTTTTCATAATTGCGAAACAAACTCAGTATAAAATTAAATGTTTACTTACTGATAAAACTGATAAAATTTTTCAAATACAAACATAAAAATCTTTATCGCAAGTTTAATTTCTTTTTAAAAACTTATACCAAAATATTTCGATCGGATAAATACTATTAATATATAATAAACTATTAATATCCTTCCTTGATTAACTATTAAATATTTTCATACATTTCTTCTCTAATATTTCGAACAAATGTAATCATGCAATCATATAAAATTAACGAAACTGAAAAAAATAAATATAAAAAGTAGCAGCTATACCTTTTTTCATTTAATATTTAACAATCTAAAATATAGTCGAAGCACGGTAACATTAGCGCCATCTTTGTACGAGAACTTGAAATAAGAATATTTTTTCTAAATTTGGTATTGAATATAAATCAATATAGAAATAATATAAAATGTAAACTAGAATTGTAAGTATAAAATATAAAATGACAAATAAAGAATGATATTATGTTTTATTTAAAAGAAATTATTGTATAATTTGTATTTCTTTGTTGATGCAAAGAAATATTTTTTGATTTATTTTTTAAATTAAATTTCTATATATTTGTAATGAATATAATAAAATAATTTTAATGAGATAAAAATAAATAATATATTTTATTGTATTTCAATCTGATAACATTTAAATTTAGGATAAAAATCATGAATTGCATTGAACTGAAACAGAAAAAAACAAGATAAAATACTTGAATCGAAAGGATTTTATTATATAATTTTAACAACGCTTCATAAAGGATGTTGCCATAGTGCTTATAAATAATTCAAACCAAAGTATGAAAAACTGTGATTTACAATTTTATCTTAAATGCTATTGGTGTAATTGACAGATGTAAATATGAACGTAATTGAAGTAATTTTGAATGAATATTAATAAAAAATCAATAATTTGTGGATACCAAAAGTATCAAATAACATTAATGAAAAAAGCTTTACAAAGTTTTCGTCAAATGCAGTTTTTAAAATATAAAATTTTCATTTTTAACTCAAAAAATAGATCCATAAAATTGTTTATCCAAAAATTCAACTATATTTTTATAGATATTTATAAAAATAATTAAATAATTAATTAATCTATTAAACCAATCTTATAATAGCTTTTTACAAATATTACCGTATCATCTTTGACTTCGAACATTTTTTTTTATTAAACTTTATATTTTCTTTTTCAATCTTACGATTCTTTCTATTTTCGCAATTACTAGTGTACAAATATATTCTTATTTTATCTTTTATATTTATATCGATAAAAATTGACAGAAATAAATTTACATAATCTGAAAAATAATTAAAAAGCGAATAGATGCAAAAATCTTCCGTATCTAATATTTTGTAAATATTTACATGGAAAAATTTACTAATGTACAAGACTCTTTTGCTGCTAAATTTAATATAGATAAACGAATTAGTTTTTAATTAAGTATATCACGTTCATTGCTGGATAATAATTTAAAGTAATTAAATTATAGAGACCATCCAGAATTATTTTTACAAATTTAAAAACACTTCCAACGATCAGACCTAAAAGAAAAAAATATTTTTAAATAAACCATAAAAACATTTTTGTTTATATTTATATGTGGAAAAGTTTACATCGTTCAACCAATCGATTACGAATACTATGGATCCTATCTCTCGTCGAATCTTTGAAATCTGTGTTTAAATTATATACAAGTATTCGATAACGCACAGAACTGAAATTTAATTAGATTAATTTTAGTGTATATATATATAGATAAATATATATTTAATATAAAATTAGAATAATATATTACTAAATTTATAAATACCAAGAAATTAATAGTAGCTTCGTATACCGTAAGGCTCCAAATATATTTCATTTCTTATTCATCGATACATGGAATATAATTCTGTAATAAGCACACGTGGTTATTCCTGTTTCAGAAATAACCAAACTTTACTCTTTTGCGTGTATTTTTGGGCCTCTTTACTAGAATTTTGATAAAGAATACTTCCCAAAAGATGATTTTTAGCTTCTCAACATAACAAAAACAATGAGTTATTTTCCATATTTATATTGCTATATATATTCCACTCTCTCCATGTATCTATATTTCAATTTATTTAGATCTCCCTTTCGTCTACTTCTATTTTATCTTATATTTACTCCAACTTTCTGTCTCTGCTTCCATCCAATCCGCTCGTTTCTATCTCTTCCTCTATTCCTATTTCTATTTCTGTACATTTTGCAAGATATACTCCTATCTCTACTTTTACCCATTTCGATTGGACTATCGTAAAGCGATGGTTCGCAAAATCCGTGCAAGACGAGGAAGCTACCAAGGAGGCTCGGAGGTTTATTCAGTCGTAGAAAAAACCATGAATATTTCGAGGCAGGCAAAGGTAGTGAAATTTTCGCGAACCGTAACAACGACGTCAAGCGTTTTGATAACAAACGCTACCAAATTCACCGATAAAATTAACTTTTCCCAAATATTTATCCGCCGGGAAAGTTTGTTTAAAGAAACCAGATGCAATAAAGGAGGAGACGAATACACGGACGAATACACGGACGAAACACGGACGAAACACGGACGAATACAACGAAGCGCGAAGCGAAGATGGTCGGGTGGAAGGGGCCAAGAAACGACATCAGCTGACAGCGGCGACCACACGCACACACACATTTGTTAGATAAGAGACGAGGAGACGAGGCGACCGGCAGGGAACACGTTTTCCGTTGGGCCTACGAAAAGAAACGAGCGAGTCTTCGAGACAAGGATGCACCCATGCGGGTACTCGATCAGCGACCGGAGCCGCGGTAGCCGTCAAGGGGAATCACCGGAGCTCGCAAAAAGAGCGCAACTTCCAAGCTTGAATTTTAAGCGTAGGAGCGAGCGAGATGACACGAGCGCCGCTGTTGAATAGACAAGAGAGGAGAAAAGGGCCAGAGCCCGGGGTGTCTTGAGTCATGCAGTCGCAGAGTTTGTGTGCGTTGATGTGCGTTGATGTGCGTTGATGTGCGAGGGAGAGAGGAGAGGGAGATGGCGATAGTTACAAGACTGAAGCCTGGCTGAACTGTAGCCAACTGCGTTGCGATCACCGAAGCAAGAAAACGAAAAGAAACTCGGAGAAGGGAGAGTGAGACTTATTAGAACGGTTCTAACTTGTTCTTACTTGTCTTGCTTCGTAATCTCTCCCCCTCTCTATCTCTGTCTCCTTCTATTCCTTCTTTCTGCAGCCGAAAGACATTGGGCTACAGCTGAAAGGTGAAGCTGTAATTCGACGACTCCGGCGACAGCCGACGCAAAATGGTTTGCATGTGCTATTACAAGATTCTCGTAATATAGCCGCTAACGTTGCGACGATTATTCCGAGTTCGGATTTAGCTTTTGCCATCGCCTCTTTGTCAGACTCTTATTGAAAGAATCGACGTCCGTACCTGCACGAATTCAATTTTTTTATCGACGCTTTAGCTAAGAGCAACAGGTGCGCATTTGTCGCTGTGCGTATGGCGTATGTATAAAGGAGAGAGAGAGAGAGAGAGACAGACAGACAGACAGACCGACAACAGAGAAAGCGCAACTCGAAAAAGAACGAGACAACCAACAGCAGGGAATACTATTTTAAAACATTTTGAACCTTAGCGAGTTAGAAAGTGCGTTTTCACCCAAAATAATATAGTTATTTTTTTCTTCGATACGCGTCCTTAGATCGTTAATTCGATATTTGTATTGTCGTGATTTCGTTATGCGGTGATACGAGAGTTTTGGTAAAAATTAAAAAATTTGTAATACTCGTTTCTCGAAACTTAAGATGAATATTTCTTTGTCGCGTTTTGCGCAACAATTTTTATATCAACGACAACACGGAAAATTAACAATAACAATAAACGTTTAGAATTTTCGCGACAAAGCGTAAAAATTGGATATTTAAAACTTGAGCGTTAAAAGAGAAAAAACAATCCAGAGAAGATATAAATTCATATTGAATTTTTTGATTTTTCAAAATTTATTTTCGCGTTACTTTAATGCTCTTTTTAAAAATATCGATCGTTATCTCCATTGGATTTTACATTTTTTATTAATCTTTTAAAATTCATTTTTATCTTATTTTCGATTATAAATATTTTCGAAGAATAAAATTTCATAAATAATTTTGTCTTGGTAAACTTTTTATCGATCTTTGAAGTTTTTTCAACGTTATCTTCCATTTTTTACTCAAAAATTACTCTTTCATTTTTGTACATTTAGAAAACATTTTATTTAATTATTATAAAACTGATATTTTTTATATCGTACAAGAGCCGATACCGAATATCTTCGATCATATTTTCCTCTTCTTTCGGTTAATTTACCATAAACGAATGTAACGTTTAACGAACGACATTCCATCGCTTGGCAAAGACTTACCAAAACATTTTCAATCGGTTGGTATATTTTCTCCCGTTTTCTGTTTTAGATAACGATGTTTTTTTTTAATACGAGATCGGTTTCCGCTCTTCCATATCTGATATTCGTCGATAAAAAATTCTTTTCTACCAATGCAACTTTAAGTTCTCGATAATTTATTTTGTACGCTGTTGGTATTTATAACATCTGTTTCTCCGATTGAAATTCTCGGAGGCATATAATAACAACAATGACAAGAACCATAATAAGTAACCCTTTCCATCGTCCAAGAAGGCGTGAACTATCATTTACGTCGTCATTAAGTTATTCGATCCAGAATCTATCTAAGCATTGAAAGAACGTACCATTGGTAGATGCAACGCCGAGATATAAAATACGCATTTACTCGGTGCAATATTCCGTATAATACCTATACACGTAAAAATACAGTAACGTTTAAAATGAAACGCGAAGATGTGCCTTCGCGTTATATTGGTTCTATCAATTTCGCAATTGATTTTATAACATAGATTAATCATAGAATAACAAGATACAAAAACAAAAGTAGCGACGAGCGACGGGAATAAAGACGCACTCATAGGCGATTAATAAATTGAAGCAAGAATAATTTTTGTTTTAAATTGAGTCTACTCATCTACAACAGAATGCATAAAAGAAGGTAGAATAGTCCGATTAACGTAAGAGAAATGACATCCGATCTACGGTTGGATAAGAAAGTTGTTAACTGTTGACGGTCAAGCTAAATCGTATCTACAAACAAATCCATGCCATCGAGCTTGTGCAATACTCTGGCTAATACTATTACGACGATTATCAGTAGTATTGAAAGCCTGAGAATGTACATTACGATTCCCGGTCTCGTACGGACGTATCATACTCGCTATTCAGTCCGAGTACACGAAAGAGTTATCGATAACGGAAGATCTGCTGCGGTAACGAAACCAAGAGTAATCGCACCGCGTTCAAAGCACAGCTGTACACTTGTGTACTTGCCCGCGATAAAAATGAATCTATTGACAAATTTCTATTTCACATGAATAAATCACACTGTGTTGAAACAATGCAGCGGAGAGTCGATAAGTAAGTCGAAGAGTATTGGATCAGCGACGGTATGGTAGGAAAATAGCATCTGGAAACAATATGGAAGTTACAAATCTTTGTGGACTTAGCTGTAAGAAAATAATAAATATAATCTGAGAACGGTATCGTTCGTATTTTGCCATCCTTGAGTAAGACTCGATCGTGGTAGCCATTTTTTAAGCCAACGCTGAATCCGACACCACCTACATAGTTTTGTAATTTCAGCGGGTATTTGAGTAACCTTGTGCGTAGTCGGATGACTCGGGTATGAGTTGTTCCAAAGGATCCTCTACCATCTGACTGCTAAACCTAGGAAAAGCCTGCAGTTAAAACGAAGTAACGTGTTTTTTCGAATAATACTCTGGACCTTGTGCAACGATCGCTCGAAAGCCTCAAAGTAATAATTAACAGGATCCAGCAACCGAAGTAGCAATTTTGTCTACTCTGGACGATTTTTCTTTCTGCATTTTTAAATAAAACCAAGAATTTTATTTAAAGGATACTTTCAACGTTGGTAACTTTTTTTTTAATTTAATACGATTAATCTTGATTAAAAATACAAGTTATATTTTTTATATTATACCATCATTTATTAAGTTAAATATACTTTACTCAAATGAAATTATTTCTTAAATAATATGCTCTATAAACTTTTGTAATTTTTTTAGAAAACACCGGTGTTTGAGTCATAGAAGATTTGTACATATATATTAATGACATGTTATATGATACGTATAAGATACATATTTATGTAGTACAAGATATATTTATTCTATGCATTCAGCATACTTAATAAAATATGAATTTAAAATTTATATTAAATATATTTTTCAAATGTGGCAATCGTAATAAAAGGTATTAAGATATTCATCTTAGTAAAAACTACTCGTCTCATGGGAACGTTATACGTACAATCGTAACAAAACATACTATTATGGAAATCGATTTTATTCACGGTATCACTCAGATGCTGTAAAAACATTAAAATCTAAGATTTTAAAAATATCTGCACAAATTATGAGCATGTTAAAAGGAAAGACTATATTCCAAACTAATACGTATTCAATCGATTAACAAGATTTCGAGAAAATATATTATTTTAAAGTTGTAATTTGACAGGATTCCGAAAGTGTTAACAGGTGTTTTAAAAAAAATAATCTTAGAAATATCCGTAAATTGAAACTTTTTTATTATTAATTAATATTAATATGATTAAATATTAATTATTAATTTAGAAATGTTTACAAAGCATCAGGTGAAATTTTATAAAAAATAATCGATGCAAAAAATACTTTGTTCATTACTAAAATAATATGATGGAGAAATATACACGAGCAGAAACAAATAATAATTAAAGTCGGATATGAATTTTTATAAAATTTAATTTCATAAAATATTTCAATAACCATATTTCAATATTTCACAAGTTATCAAAGTACAGTTAAAACATTTGAAGTTAGATAAACATTTTACATTATTTTATCATTAAAATATTTCTCATTTGATAAAAATAATTGCCTTTTTAACTGTTTTCATACAATTTTTATGCAAATTTTTATTTAACATCGAATAGAAGTAATAAATAAATTATTCATAATGTTGAATTTGTTATTTTATGAAAGAAGGAATAAATTTAAAGAATAAAAGGTATATAATAATTAGTTTTAAAAAGTAATATATGTATATTAATCCGATCGATGAAATAACTTATATTCCTAAATACAATAACAGACTTTAATCTACATTTAATTTATATAAATAAAGCTAATACTAGTAAATATTTTTAAACACATTTATTTATTTGATATAAAACTTATTAATTTTTTTAGTATTATATGAAAAATACTCGATATTCATATTAGATTGCACAGAACCGATATATTAGGTTTCTTACATAAAATAGAATAAATTAAAAATAATTCACATAAAAGAAATAATTTACATAGAATTTATGTTTTTTTAATTTTCATCAATCATAAAATTAAAAAATTATCGTTTCATGATTCAATGATGATAAAAAAATATTATGAACTTGCATTCTTAAGAAAAAAGTTTTTTTGCTACAATTATAAGAAATGGTTTTAAATATTTAAATTTAAAAATAAAGAAATATATTCATAATATAAACATATATAAAATTTATAAATGATATTAGTACTTTTTACAAATTACTTAATCTATTTATATTAATGATCATTATCCTAATACTTTTTTCATAAAGTTTATACTGCAATGAAACTGTAAATTAGAAATATACCAAGTGATCAAGAACGATCGATATTATAATTACTGTTTCGTACTTTATTAAATAGTTTGCAATTTATATATGTGTACAAAAATTTAATTCATAATTTGTTTCATTGCTTAATATCATTTAATTTTAATGATAATTATTCAAAAATTATACATATAATTAATTTACTTTTTATTTAGGTTAATAGAAATTCAATTTATAACAAATATCAGACAGTGGAGATAATTCAAATTACTTCATCATGAGCTATTCTCGATCGCAAAGTTAAATAATTTTTTATCGTAGTTAAGGGTATTTTTAAAATTCAAGTACATTTTTTTGATATCACCAATAATTAAATTGACACATACACAATTACATTAAATGTCTTTTTATTTGAATTATACAACTGGGGTTGAATAATAAAATAACCTTGCAAAAATATCAATAAATTTAATAACCAAACTAAAATGAAAATATATTGTACTTGCAGAAATAAATCGAAATACCAATAGAGAATATTATAAAAATATTTTAATTAAGAAATAGAACAACAAAAGTTTTGCTCTTAACACAAAGCAAAACATACTTTTAGGTTATATCGCAAGCAGTGCTGCTCTTTTAAGTCTAAACAAACTTCGTACATGGTGGTGAGACAATGCATAATCACGAAACCGGAAATAACATTTCATTCTAGTCGAAGAAAGGAAGTGGATACACCATGATACCAAGTCGAGAAAATATCGGTATAGAGAAATCAGCGATCGGTGTTTATTAACATTTAAAGAAATATATAAAAAAAATATTTTATTCAAACATTCCATAAGATTATTTGCTTTTCTACACGGTATTCGATTCATTCGCAAAAAATTATTTAAAAAGAGAAAAAAGTTTGCGTTTTTATCCTAAAGTTACTGTACACGATTATATACAATTAAATTTTCAAAAATTCGTTACGCAATAATAATATATTGAAAATAATAATACATATTACCGGTTACCTCTACCATCGAGTAATATTATTTGAATTGCAATAAGTTTATTAAATTACGAGAATTAAAGAGTTTGCGCATGCGCATTATCTTACGGTCTATTCTTTTTAGATACATATTTTATTCCTGATAAAAGAATTAAAAAATATATTCAGAAGTTACGCAGAAAATAGCATCGTTGCAAACGATCTTTCTTTAAACGTTATTTTTTAAACTTTTAATTAATATTAAATAAGTAATTTTCATTTATTGCAATAGAAAAGTAGTGCGTCGAATCTACCGATTAATCAAAAATATTTTTACAGCTTTTACCATGGATACGTACGTATAAGATATTTTAAAGTAATACTTATTTAAATTAACTGATAAGGAACATTAAATATCGATGTTAATATTTCTTTACAAATAAGCGTTTTAAACAAGTTCCTTTTAAAAATAGATAGAAAAATTATTAAACGCGAAAAATATATTGCCTATAAGATCGACTAAATTTTTCTTTAAACTAATGAAAATTAACTTTTAGTTTCTTAGAAATTGAAGTAATGGGGACGTAGAAAGCTTATTATTCAATGCGCATTCGTTTACGTATAAAATAAGCAAATAATTTATTTTTAACTTGTAAATATTAATGTTATAATTAAGGATAATTAAATTTCTGGTCATGATTGCCTCATTAGGATGAAAATTAAGATTAACGGAACGATATACTTCGCAGGACTATGAAATACGAATGAAAAAACATATTAATTTGTACGTATTCTTATGTATTTAATTACCTTGATATAATATTCTGAAAAGTAAAAGTTGGTTAGCGCAATCGCGTAGGTTTTTTTAATCGTTATTTATCGAAAGCGAAATTTTCTCCGCGATAGTTGCCTCGTATCGTACGCGTTAACGATTTTTCAGGATAAAAAAAAAACGGTCGATCGCCGGAGCAACGCTCGAATCGACTCGCGCATCTCCAGGAACTCGGTAAAATCGTTCGTCGATCGACGCGAAAAATTATTTACGCAGCGATAAGAGCGGGTCGCGATTAGTTTGATGAATTTCCGGAGTTTGGTTACATTCGAAAACGCGTCATCGGATCGAGTTCGAAGTCGCCCTGGGGAAGATGGGGAAATAACCAAGGGGGAACGAACTAAGGAAGCGCGTTGGCAACGTCGTCGTAGTCGTCGTCGTCGTCGATTTTCGCGCGGGTAAAAACTCGCGTACGCGCACCAAGAGCACCGATATCGAGGCTTTAATAACACGAGTAAAAATCGAGGCTGCGATAAATCGCCAGCGAGCGACGCCTCTCGCAAGTGTATTCAATGAGAGAGCATCGCGCGCTACTTAAGGTTTAGCGAAAATAGTAAGAGGCTGCGAAGGCTCTAATTTAACGCGCGTAGGATCCTCGGGGCGTCTCGCCCTGGACCAGTGACCGCACCGGATAACGGATGCCTCGGAGCTACCGAGCGCTACGTTATTACCTTCGTCCCTCTCCGCTATCCCAATTTCTCGGTGCTCCCAACCCCTTCCTCCCGCTTCACCCAGCTTCCCTCAGCTTCCCTCATCTTCCCTCATCTTCCCCCCGAGCAGATCGCACGCGCGATGCCCCCGAGAAAAATAGGGAGGAGAACGTACGCCCGGAAAATCCCGAGGAAAATCGGTACACGCTACCCGCGTACTCCTCCTCGGCTCCTCGGTAACAGTGGCGCCGTCGTCCCGAGTGTCCGAGTCCGCATCGCTAGAGGGGGTGATGGAACGCGTTGGTGCGCGCGCAGTCGCTTTGTCTGCTCCGAGAGTTGGTGGGGACCTCTCCCGAGGTAGGCTGCTGGTGCTGCACGCGGCAACGGCCGACAGGGGTCCACCGGAGCGCGAGAGAGAGAGAGAGTGGGAGAGCGAGAGAGCGAGCGAGAGAGAGAGAGAGAGAGAGAGAGAGAGAGAGAGAGCGGAGTCGCCGCGGACGATGGCCATGGCGGAGCGGCCGATTGCATCCTCGGTTCAGTCGGGCGCTGAACCCGCGCTCCGTTCGGTCGCTCGTTGAAGCAGCGTCCTATTACCGTCCGTGCCGTAGCAGCGGACAGACGCACGCGCGCCCTGGCCATCGGCATCCCCGTCGTCCTTCGGGCGCGCGCCTCCGGAGGAGATCTAAGCCCGGTCCTCGAGGCCCCGCGCGCGCGCAGCCTCCCGGTCAACCGATCGCGATCTTCGTCTTTTCGCACTGGGGAGAGAGAGCAAAAGGAAAGAGAGAAAGAGAGAGATATAGCGGGATAGACAGAGGGACGAGGAGAGACCGAGGAGGGGAAGGGAGCGGACCCAGCTCGAGAAAGTGCGAGGAGGATCCCCGCAGCCTGCACCCGGGTACCCGGACAGTCGCCGACGACGCCCGCATGGTGAGTACCTTTTTTGAGAGAACCGCGAGGATCCTTTATTTTTTTTTCCACTCGTTCCGTTCCCCCCGTCGAGCGCCGCCGATTCGGTCGCCGCGTCCTCGACCGGCGAGGGTTAGCGGCGTTCGATAGCTGGTGTGCGATAGCTGGTGTGCGATAGCTGGTAGGTAACCCGATCGATCGATCGGTCCGTCCGCGAGTCGACGTTGATCGCCGGCGGTGGTGCGCGAGCGTCGCCGAGCACCTGTTACGCGAGTCGTGCCCCCGCCCCCGATACGCTCTCGACCCGGGGATCGTCGCCTCCGCGCGGTTCCGATTCGCGAGCTGGGTTTAAACTCCGACCATTTACGAGCACCTTCGACGCTCGTCCCGTTGCTTCCATCGATTCTACCTCGATATTCTTTATTGTTCCTTCCATTGAACGCGGTTCATCGCTGTCCGAGCAACTTTCGATAACGAGGGGCAAAATGATTTTGCGCCTTTCTCACGGATACGTTCCGAGAGTTGGAACAACCTCGCTAAATAAAGTTAGAAACTATTTGTTTGCGGTAGACTTTAGCGTGGGTTCGGGTTTCGAGAGTAATGGACAACTTTCCGAGCGCGTAGGAAATAATCTCGAGCGATGTTTCTCCCGTTCGGTAAATATTTCATTATCTTCGAGGAAGTCTTTATCGGCCGAAATCGTAGGAGCGACCGACGCGAACTCCCTAGAAAGATCAAAAAATCGATTAAACTTTTACTCCGAGTCGGTCGAAAGTTCGATTTCCGTAGAGTCAACGAGGGGAATTACCGATAAAGCGCGAATAAAAAAAATTCTATCGCGAAGAGAGAGAGAGAGAAGGTTAGCGCGTTTTCTATCGCGGACTCTCCGCCGATTTCGCAAAGCCGAACCGCGGGAAAAGGATCGGGTGGTCGTGCGAGAGCTGGGAAACTGAGAAAATCCAGTCACCGATGCGAGAGAAAACAGGAGCACACCGAGGTAATTACTTATCGCAGCGGTGCAGCGGATATATAAGCGAGCGCATCGTAGAAGGAAGGAAACGGGGTCCGCAAATATTTTCCGCGAGCGAAGGCAACGCGGGTAAACGAGTAAATGAATTTGGCAGCTTCTCTTCTCGGGTGTTCTCGAGCTTTGTTTACCGTAGGTAGCCGCGTTGATGGTTTTACGGTTTCCCGAATGGAAAAAATTGGGGAGCCAGCGGTTGCCCAGCATCCGATCCCACAGCTCTATAATTTCGCTCGGTAATAAGAAGCAAGATTATTAACGCAACTAACGCAAAGTACGCCGGCCTTTCCTCGGCTTTTCCATTTTCCTTCGTTACCTCGTTTTTACGCTCGACCGCTCGTTCATCCGCGAACCTCCTTTTTCCTTTCTTTTCCCTTCTTTTCCTTTCTTTTCCTTTCTTTTCCTTTCCTTTCCTCTGCTCTCCTCTTCTCTCCTCTCCTCTCCTCTCCTCTCCTCTCCTCTCCTCTCCTCTCCTCTCCTCTCCTCTCCTCTCCTCTCCTCTCCTCTCCTCTCTTCTCTTCTCTTCTCTTCTCTTCTCCTCTCCTCTCCTCTCCTCTCCTTTCCTTTTACGAGTTGCACCGCGTACGCGACGAGGAGTCCAACGCACCGATCTCTGTCCGTCCGCTGCCAAATAATTCGCCGTTCCGATCGCGGTAGACGCATTCTCGTGTCCCGCAATGCGAGTGTCTTATGCGAGTGTCTTTTTCGAGAGTCGCCTTCCTCCACCGATCGCTCTCGAAAATAGGCTAACGCGAGGCTTCGATCAGCTTCCAGATGATTAGATTTTCGATGGACCCCGACAGGTAGGACCTTTCCAACCTGATACAGTTCCATTGGTCCGACGCTTTATTCGATTATCGCGCGTGAAAAAACTCAACGCTTTGGCTAACTTATCGACTTATTTTACGAATACGTCTCTTCGTCGTTATTAACGGCTGGATCAATTGAGATATTTTAATCGTTAACATCGAAGCTTTTGCTCCAACTGCCAATGACAACTTTAATTACATTCAATTTTCCACGAAAAAAGAGAACTTAATGTTAACTAAGTGATTTACGAACGTGTGTCATTAAAATTGATAGCGTTTCTTGTTCCGATAAAGAAATCTTATTCTGACTTATCTACTCGATCGTTAAATCGTTATTTTGCGGTGCAAACAAATTTTCGAATTGTAATTCATATCTAAAATTAAATTGTTTTTCCTGCGCTTGAAAAAAATGATTACTGGCAAATCTACGAGCATTGACTTTGTTACGAATAACATATTTACCTCCTTTAAAATTACATTTTATAAAATAATATTACCAACTTGGTATAATAAACTCGAATTATTAAAAAAAAAGAAAAGAAAAAAACGCAAGTCACTAACGCGATATCTTCGTAACTGAAATATCGTTTTTATATAAACAATTATTTTTGATTGGTTTTGAATAAGTATAATTTACTTATTCGTTATTTGCATTCATCGGAGAACCAAATCACAAGTATAATCTCGCGAATGGTCGGAAACGTAAGCAACGTACAGGACATTACCGCAAGTGCGAGTTTTTAAAGGTGGCGAGATTAGATGGAATACGATTCATCCCAGCTTCCGCGTATTCGTAGAATATATAGAAAATATTCTAAAGTCAACAGTAAAATTTCGAGATCGGCGTATTTACAAAGACATAACGGGTCATAGAACACAATTACTTGGCTATACATCAAGACGATTTAATCTGGGCTTTGGTATCGTTACACAGAGCACTTTAATTAAAACGTAACTAACTACTTTAATTTCTTGTTACGCTGTACCATATAATTTATTATGTTTAATTTCCTGCTATTCGATTAATACAATTTTTTCACGGTAACAAAGATCTTTATGAACGCTGAAAAACGATACTCATAAGGGACGGATCGACTGTGTCAGTCGATATTAATATACTTGTTTTAAATAGTTTAACCTGAAACTAATTAATATAATGCAATTGTCATCGGTATGAAATTAATTTTTTGATTACAAAAGTTATCGCCGATTTTTCTAATATCGTTATTGTATTCGTTTAGAAAGCTTTTTGTAAAAGACGAAGAAAAAAATTTGAGAAAAATCTATACTTCGAATAATGAAAAAGGCAGGAATAAATTATACGAAAAAGAAGAGTTTAAAAGAAAATCCGTTAAAGTATATTAATTTTCTGTAATTGGAACGTTAAAAATCTTTTTCCGATATACTGAAAAATGATATCGATAAGAATGACCGATAACTAAATAAAACTCGTTTGTAATCGATCGAGCGGATTATTCGAACGGTAGCTTATTTCTTTGATTTTTAATATTGTTTTTCTAGAGAAACAACTTGGTTTCGGTTCAAGGCAAATGATGTCAGCGCGGGTCTCGCGAACTATAACATGGAATATGCACCCGTTCGTAAATTGAAGAAACAAATACTTTGTGAAATTAAAATGCTGATAAACTCTCGATGATGGATAAACGTTTTCCATTTAATTCATCTGGTTATTTAAATATCCGTGCAGATTTCTGAAAACCGATAATGCATCGTATTTTCCCTCCGCGTTTTGCATCATCCATTTTAATAATATTAATGAAAACATAATTATTTGTCCGTTGATTTATTTTCTTGATAATGTACAGTTTAAATTAACACAGAGTCGCGTAAATTATTTTCTTGTTATCGGCGTTGCTTATGTTGCGTTTATATAATTATCGAATATATAATATCAATCGAAGTAAAAAGGAATTATTACAGATATAATCGCGCAATAGCACTGCAATCACACATAACGATATTATTCTCATTGAATCGAAACTTATTAAAGTGCAAATTTTGTATAAACTCGAATAAGGCTTCTGAATATACTACAATTTGGATAGTTGCAACAATACTTTTATTATCCCGGTCGTAAATAGTTTTATTTAATTTTATACGGCATACGGTGCGTGATTTTAAATAATATATACTTTATCCGGATGAAGAAAATATCTCGGTATTTCTTAAATAAAAGCAATTTAATAAAGAAGTTGCGTTCGCATTCAATTTAAAAAAATCTATGCTTTACTAAAAATAACAAACTCATTTAAGAAATTTCGAGTCTTAAAGTAAACGGATGCTGCAACAATTATAGTTATGTTAGTGCGTACACACGAAGGATCGCGTGATGTTTTCTTACGTTCGAGTGTTCCCGATGCGATACACCACAACCGATTCCAGATATATATAATTCTTTAATAACATATATCGCCGGATAATTCTAAATAAAAACCGCGTTTATTGTATCGCGTTTCGATGTAAAAGTTGCCTTGGCTCTATATTGCGAGAGATAAGAAAATGCATTTTTGTATTATTAATCATAGATAACAATTATCGAATGAATGAATAAAATACACAGTGGAAAAATAATAATTGACCTTATTGCAACGTTGGTCCCGATCATACTATAATTTGCCCTTGCTGCAATTTTTTATTCACCGCATCACTGTTACTATCTCGTTTAAAATTTTAATAATATAAAATGGAAAATATCGAGGAAAAATCATAGGATTCTTAAACCGAACGAAATAATTTTACATCTTTATCGTTTAGAGAACGTCACGAGATCGTTTTAAAAAAAAAAAAGTAAAAATACTCGAGTTCCATATTTTATTTGAATTTAAAACGAATTTGAAAGAAGGAAGTTAAAACTCGTATGGGATACGTTGTTCACCCTCCCGCGATGGTCGTGGACAGTCGAGGGGCGATGGGCGAAACGTAAAATTCAAAGCATAAAATCGTAGCGTAAAGTACTCGTACGCGAACCAACGATCCGATGACTTATTTCCTCGGACTCGAAGATTATTACCTGTATGGGACGCGCGCGTGACGCGCACCCGTTACGCAACTACTTGCACTTTCGCGTACAGACCTTATTTTCCTTCGCGGGCGCCTTGCGAACTTAATGCAACGGTGCTGTGCGACAGTGAAAGAAAGAGAGGGGCAATGCAGATCGCGTACACCGGTGCCGGGTGCCGAGAGCTTCCGCAGTGACATATATTTTTGGCTTCGACGAGCTCCACTTTCCCGTTCGAATCAACCGCTATAAAGTGCCATCGTCGCCTCGTTAATGGCGGCTCTAGATCGCGGAGATTCGGTGCGTCGTATCCAAGCGGCGTGGGTTTCGAGCCCAAGTGCCCAAGTGCCGAGGCGACGTTCGTTCGGTCCAGCGTTTTTGAATATACCGACGCTGGAGGAGCGTCGGTGTATTTGTTGGTTTATTTGTTGGTTTATTTTTCGGTTTATTTTTCGGTTTATTTTTCGGTTTATTTTTCGGTTTATTTTATACGCGCGGGGGACATCAACGTCCGCGGTCGTTGTTTATGGCGGCAGAAACGAAGTTTGTCAAGCTCATTTGCAGTATTTTTCGGATGCCGACCGGTAGCGATACGTTTACACTTTAAAGTTTGCCCTTCGAGCTCGTAAAGTCGGAGGGGAAAAGATTTACTTGTATTCTTTGGTCGTTGGGCAGCTTTTCTGGTCGCGATCGATCTTTTTCTTTTTGGGTTGCGAATAAGGGCTTTTCTGCGCGAACACCGGTAGCGAAGGCGAACGGCTGTGTACGTGTTCCGCGCGCGCGTATATATAGTTACTCGGCAACAAAAGAACGTCGCTACTCGTTGGCGAGGAGACGAGAAGACGAGAAGCGCGAGAGCTGCACTTTCCTATCGCGCCTATTAGATTTAGAACCGGCGATGGTTGCCGTTCTCGAGTACTTTTACCGCTGTCCTTGTACGGATCAAGGGCTATCCGTCGATTCAGTTCGATCCGTAAAATCCGAGCCGTTTACGTCGCGAAAAATACCAAGGATTGTGTTGGAAAATACCAATGGACTCGTGTCTCGAGGGAGTTTTTTTAAAAAATCGAAGGCAAAAAGGATCGTTGATACGCAGGATAATTGCTCGTGCCTTACGCAGCGGTGGATTTCGCGCGAAAAGGTTGGACTAATCCGCTTCTGGCTCTCGGGGCAATTGAAAGTTCCGAGAGGGAAGAGAAGAAGGGACGAAGGAGAAAAAAGTCGAGCGAGCCGCGCAGGAGCAACGTTGAAAACGTTGGCTCGGCAAGCTTTAAAACTCGCGTCAAGTCTCTATCTCCCTTGATACTCGCGATAAGTTCTCCGAGAGTCGCGCGAGTTCTCGTTACGCTCGCAGGAAAGGAGAAAAAAAAAGGCAGGGGCTACTCTTCTCTCTCTCCTTTCCTCTCCTCTGCTCTCCTCCGCTCTCCTCCGCTCTCCTCCGCTCTCCTCTTTCTCATCTCCTCTCCATTCCTCTCCTCTCCTTCCTTTTGAAAGGCTGCGCGCGTGCCTTCCATGTATGCGCGTACGTTCGCGCGAAGAGTCGTATAAGCCGGACTCGTTGCTCGGTCGTGCGAGCTGCTCACTCGCGTCCGCAGTTGCAGTCTGTAGCAGGGAGTCGAAGGGCTTTTTTCCGAGGGCACGCACGCGGTGTTAAACGAAGATAGGCATCGGGGCGAGAGACCCGGAGCGGCGGTTGCGGCGGCGACGGCGGCGACGGCGGCGACGGCTGCAGTAGTATCCGCGTGTAGAGGCAGGCGAGCCGTGAGCGAACGAGCGAGCGAACTGGCTGGCGAGTCGCGCTGTGTAAAAATAGCGAGCAGGGAAAGAGAGAGAGGAGAGAGAGGAGCGTGCATCCTTTCTCCGAGCGAGCGAGTAGCTCGAGCCAA
The DNA here is from genome assembly GCA_018907195.1 of Dolichoris vasculosae. NCBI lineage: Eukaryota > Metazoa > Arthropoda > Insecta > Hymenoptera > Agaonidae > Dolichoris > Dolichoris vasculosae. Next base: position 18,083,650 of record JACCHY010000005.1, on the reverse strand, counting down.
GTATGTAAGTGGTCTTCGCGTCTCGCGAGGCGAGCTTGACCAGCTGTGCGCCGCCTCGATAATATACTCTTTTCTTCCAGATGTACATTGAGGCAGGAAAATCGAGACCGCGACGATGTCGAGCGATGATACCGACGATTACCGTGATAATGATAACGACGCCGGCATCTTGTCGTATCGCCAGGCATATCGCGAACTCACGCTCAATTTCGTTGAAACGGGGACATAATTCGAACGCGTCGGATCATCGTATTTTATAACTTACGCCCTGACACACAATTCATCTCGTTTATTAGGCGACGCTCCCGCTTTGCGTCTGCTCGTCTGCGCTATCGTCGTGGTAACGTCGCGGAACGACTTTCGCACCCTTTTTTCTCGCGTTCCTCCGCGTCGCTGCTCCGCGCGGAGGAAGTTGCGAGTTTGTGAAAATTTTGTCGCTCCACATTTTGTAACGAGCGAAATTGCTCTTTATAGCGAATATAACGAAAGCTGTAAAGCGTTGGCTCGTACGTGCGTCCATATCTATTTGAATTTTAAGCTTGAGCTACGAGCGATGAGTCACAAGTATAAGAAATAAGTCGCGTTTCGTGCTCGATCTTTGGCGTTCGAATAATTATATCACTCGTCACGTTCGCAACCTATATGTAAATACCGTAGGATACGTTATAAAAAAGAACGTGGATAGGTTTAGAGCGAGAAAGTACGAGATAATTTCCGTACACGAACGTCGATATTGTTACAAGAAGCGTTCGTTAATACTAGATATAAGTAAACGTATTTACAAAAAGTGGTCTAGTACGCGATAAGAATATTCATAAAAGATGTAAAAGGTGAAAAACACGCTCGACTCGACGAACAATACTTATCGAAACACTCGTTACTCTCGAGCTTTGGAAAGATAAACGCGATGAAGGATACGACGATAATCTGGAATAGCTTTTGAATTTTCATTATCGAGGGTCAAGTTGCAGCGCAAAGTACGAGTATTTATTTTAAGTAGCCTTCGCACAACTCGGATATAAAAATAAGCTTTATTTGGTTTTCTTAAAATAAGATAAATAAGATTTATGCAAGACGAAGAAGAAGAGAGAAAATATGAGATCACTGGGTCAGAGGCCTATTTCTTAGTTATATTTAAATGTATACTCGGTCATCGGCGCTTCGGTGTGAAACGTCGCCGCGACGTTCGGCGGCTTTGACCACGTAGGGATGACTCGAGATGGCCACGTTGGACGCGATCGCGTTCGGTCCCGAAATTCAGCGAGACCTCGGAAGATGAAAAAGTCGAAGGTTCGGAAGGTGTAAAAATCGAAAAATCTAAAAATCTAAACATCTAAAAACCTAAAAATCCCCTCGACCTTTTACGCCGCGTTCGCCTCGCCTCGCCTCACCTCGCCTCACCTCGCCTCACCTCACCTCACCTCACCTCACCTCACCTCACCTCACCTCACCACTCCTCACCTCACCTCGCCTCGCCTCGGCTTCGACTCGCGACTTTCGCATTATTGCGCGAGTGGCGAGGCGATGCAGTAAAGCGAATTTCGTTCCGGTAGTATAGACGCGACTCGAGAGAGTCGAAGAAAATTATGCAACAGCTGCGGAGGTCGTGAACGCCCGAGTAAAATCAGCTCGCTCGCGCTCTTTTTACCTTCGACGCGTTCTACACGCGTGCATATACGTGTACGTGTATTTATACGTGTCCGCGTATCCAAAGCTACACGAATGTAAACCCGTTGGCGGAGAGTAAATTTTTCTTTCCTCGACGCGCTCTCGCAGCCGCCTTTTTATTCTCTTCTTTTTGGCGGAGCGAGAGAGTCTCGGTGTTAATTGGACGGCGGCTCCGGAACGGCAGCATCAACCCCGAACCTCGCTCGACGTTAATGGTCGCGCGTACTTTCTTTGCGGAGTTTATCATCCGTTTTTCCGTCAACTTCATATTTATATATACTTGCGAGGGTTTCGGCTTAGCTTCCCATTTGCACGATTCGTCTCGCGCAAATATATATTTATCGTGTGCACGAGAGAGCGAGAGAAAGAGCGAGAGAAAGAGCGGGAGAGAGAGCGAGAGAGAGAATTTCACGAAGCAAACCGAGTCGTGAAACGTCGCCTGGGTGTATAAAGATCGTCTTTTAGATTAATAGTCCATATTTACTCCACCGAGGCAGCTTTTCCAATTACCTGTTTTGATGACTTATTCGCAACTGAATAATGTCACTCATCAATCCTACGAATATAGAATACGTTAGTTTCGTTAAAATCGAAAAACAGCGTTATTAAACTTTTAAAAAGAACTCGTTACTTCTATTTTATTTTAATGGTATATCGCTTTCTTGGTTATTGGTCGACCATTTTAATTAGTCTGTCACCAGTGGCGAATTTGTGGAGTCAGAAAATGTTGATTTACCGTGATGATTCAAAGGGAAAGAATTTCTTTATAAAAGTTTCGTGAAACTATATAATAAATATCAACGCGCACGTGAAAATCACGATACACGATCATATTTTAAAACTTATCGAATAATAAAGTAAACGAATACTTAACGTCGTTACATTCGGAAAAAGAATCAAACATCTGGCTACGTAATTTTGTAGGTCAAATTATGTAATAAATATAAAGAAATTGCTTAAAATCATAAAATTTATTTCATATTAAGATTATATTTTAATACGTGCTTTATCGAGAAAAAATGAAAATGTTTTATCAAATTACAAATAGCAAACATTAATAAATATATAATTAAGGAAAGTATAAGTTTTTATTATTTAAAAATGCAGTTAATTACATGTTACATTGATGGTTGAAGAGAAAGAGAGAGAAAGAGAAAGAGAATAGTGCATAATTTCAATATTATTAATTTCATTTTTATCGCTACCTGAGAACTCGTAAAGAATGTTATGTATACACACATACACGCATACGCACGTATGTAATAATAATAATAATAATAATAACCAGAATCTCAAAGGTTTAATATTTAAAAATTTTTCGTTCCAAGTATTACGAATAAAAATATTTTTGTTATGAAATTCGTAATCAACTATTTTCTATACGTTTGAACGATGCTTTCATAATTCAATAAAAATGGATTTTACTCATCTTCGTAAAGACGATAGCGATAAATTTTGAAGAAATATCGTTGATATAATTTTTGCACCGAATTTACAATAACGTATTACGTTTTGAAAGCAAATTATATAATAGTTATTTCAACGAGTATTACACGCGTCGTTGTTTCTATCGGTTGTCTCGTTTGTAATAAATTTAATTGAAATTATTGGTTACATACAAACAGAAATTATTATATACATGAATAATCTGGGATTTTATTTATACCTCACAGCTGATAAACTATGTCTTTGATTTTCTTCGGAGCGATAATTTACAATTAGTTGACATAAATTATATTGTATTCCATAGATTGTATATATAATGTAATAATCCAACGACACTTCAAAACTCTATAACATCGGCAATTCATTTTCTTCTAACGAGTTCTTTATATATATATTTTGATATTCAATCTCTATTACCATAATTTTTACGAGGTTGACGTCGAAACGAAAATTAAAGCCGTGGGATTGTTTTGGAAGACAGCATCTAGCTAATAATTACTATCTCCTCGGATACAAGGAATCGGCGGCCGCTACTCATTAGAATCGTAATTTTCAATCGCGAATACATTTCCTCTCGATTTAAGACGAATATGGGTTACGCACTCGAATGAAATTTCTGCAACGTATAAAAAGTAAAATATTTTCACAATAGCATAACCGAGAAATTTACGAGTAACGAGTAATAATTCCTCGCGAAATATATACGGATTGATTTATCGACGTTATAAGACTGGGCAACGCATCGCATCGGTGACGTGTTCGCGTTGCGAAGCATCACCATTACACGTCACAGCGCGCACATCCGTAAGAATGATAATTGTTTTTATTTGCGAATAAGAGGCGATTCATGCGCCAAGCACGAAAAAGGACTATTCACGACTCGTGCAACCGTTATGCAATGTATTCACACGTTAGCACTGTACATTATCGGAAGAAACGCCACGCAACGGTGGAATGCGCGGAGTATCCACGAGCGACTTACGATCGTCAATCTTTGTATTCTTTACTCGCTTCACCAAAATTATTCACGGTCGCTTCGAGGACGAGATACAGAAGGAAAAAAAAAAGGAGTAAAGAAAGCGGCTACGACTCTCCGCGCCTCTCATCTGTCCCCTTTGTCTTTGCTTCTTCTCACAGCGGAGTCGCTCTCTCTCCCGCTCTCTCTCCCGCTCTCCTCCCGCTCTCCCTCCCGCTCTCTCGACACTCGCACGCACACGGACCTTCGTGCGGGTCGTCACACGCATCGAGCGGGTTATTTTGGTTGCGTCTTTATAATAGAGATGGTTAGATTAGTCGGAGAATCGTAGAATAGAGAAAGGGAGAGAGAGCGGGAGAGAGAGCGGGAGAGAGAACGGGAGAGTGCGAGAAGGATGCACGCGGGTTACTGGTTCGGTTCGGGACAGGCGTTTCTACTTAGGCGTAATGCCCCGACCATTATTCACGATTTTCATTGCTGACTCAACGAGCCGCTTCTTCGCAAAGCGTCGAACGCGGTTAAAAAATTATTCCACGCGAGTAAATATTTCTTCGGTGGCGAGAAATGAGAAATGCTCGCTCGATTCGAGCGTAATTTCGTCGAGGGCTCGAGGGGTTTCGAGCGTTGGTACGAAGCGCGATAGAAAGACGATAGAAAGACGATAGAAAGACGATAGAAAGACGATAGCAGTCGCTGACTCGCCTTTTACCGATAAAGCGATACTTCTCGATAGCCGATAAATCGAGTCCTCCGATTGTATCCCGGGAGGCATTTCCGCTCCGAGTTTCCTTTTGAAATGGTAAATAGAGATCGGGAACAAAAGTGTGTTCGCACGCTCCCGCGAGGACCGAGTATAGAGCTCGAGCCTAAATATGCACGCATGTCCCCATCAGTCAGTCTCTCCTCCTCTCCGTAACAAGAAAGAGTCGAGTCGAGCGCTCATCCGCCTCGTGGATGAAAGACGAAGGAGGAGAGCCGGTGGAGGAGGTGGAAGAGCGGGAGAAAGAGGAGGAAGAGGAGGATGAGGAGGAGGAGGAGGAGGAGGAGGAGGACGACGACGACGACGACGGAGAGAGAAACGCGTGACTAGGGAACTATACTGAGCGCGTGTAACGCTCCGGTCGCGACGCGCACTCGTTGACTCATGTGTGTGGCAGCTGCAGCCAGTGCGCAATGTCATTGACATCCCCCGGTGTGCCGTTCTCGCTGCAGCAGCACCAGTTCAGGACGCGCACAGTCTCCGCACGACCGTGAAACTGGCACTGCCTCCTCCTCCTCCTCCTCCTCCTCCTCCTCCTCCTCCTCCTCCTCCTCTTCCTTGGCGCCTGCACTCGCATCGCACGCGAAGACGATTACGGTGCGCACCAGCCTAATCTTCCACTGCTCCCGCATAGACGACGGCTGCGAAAAACCTGAATCGCGTGCCGGCAATCGATCCCCGTGATCTCTCGACCCTCTTCCCTCTCCTCGCCCTCGAGGAGCCCGACTCCCCGGTGCCGCTCTCCACCCGACCGCGTTATCGCAAGCCGCCACGTTCGTGTTGCACTCCGGGGATTTATCCGGGAGATCACGTGTGACTGCGCGAAGCTGCGATACCGTAATTATGTAACGACGAGTCGCCGTGTATTATAAGAACCTAAATAAGATAGTTCAACGCGGTATAAGACGAGTCTTCGTCGTCGTCGTCGTCGTCTTCGTCGTCTTCGTCGTCGTGCAATTGCCTCTCGAGATGGATTCAATTTTCCTATCGTGTTTGCGCTCTCTCGTTGCTCGAGGAGTCCGGAAAAAACGAAGCTGTTTTCAGCGATTCCTATTCCGGAGCCTAACCTCTCTTACACGGGCGCTTCGAGATCTTTTTACCTTGTCGCGACGATGTACTCTTATTCCAATGGCACTTTTACGATAAATCCTGCGGATCGGGAGTTGCTCGACTTCTCTTAATTCGCTCTCGGTTAAATCTTGTTTTTTCTTTTTATCGTGTACATGTAAAAACGTTCTAAACGTTTAATCCATTCGTGATTTTTATTAAGTATGAAATTACGCAACAACCTTATCGGTAATAAATATTTTTTAACTATAAAACGAATTCGATCGTTTCGATGAAAAAGCGAGCAGATTTTTTTTCGGTTTTTACGTAGCGTTTAAACCCGAATTCAACGTTGCCGCCTACGTAAAAATTTTGTGAAAATAAAAAAAAATGATTATTCGAATTTCAAAATTATTATGCTTTGAACAATAATATTTTTTATAAATATTAATTAATGAAATATCTTGGGACTTATTTATAAGCGAAAATATTTATGTAATACTAGAAGATTGAAAAGCTATTTTATGAAATATAATACTTTAATATTACGGTATGCGATGATAGCCTTTACTTTTAATACTGTTAATAATTTTCGTTTCTGAAACTGGAAAAATCAGGTGGAATTAGAAATTGTGCTCTAAATGTGTTCTTTTTTAGTTGAAAGATGTAAGCGTTTTATAGAGATACGCGAGCGGTTTTGAAATGAAACTTTTTTTTGACATTCAACAAGTCTTTTCAGAAAATGAAGGTAATTAATTCTTTAATTTTGTATTTTGAAAGCGAAGTGGTTTTAATGCACGTAAAAAATATAAACAGTTCTCGTACTAAGAAAGAGACGCAAGAAATAACAAGTCCCTCATTCGACTACTTTCCCCAATCTAGCTTTTTATTTTTGTAATAAGCCATATGCCAAATTGACCGCAACTTCCGCGCGACCGTAAGCTCTTTTACACTCTTCTCGTGTCGAGGGAGCGTCATATGCTGAAAATTTGCAGTCGATCAACGTACATAATTATCTCTGAAAGTGGGAACAACAAAGAGATCGGACTGGTGTGGATGTTCCTTCTCGTGTTTAAGGTTTAAGAAACTTAAAGTACACGTTTCGAGAGTAAATCGCTCCGTTCCCTTTCGAGAAAATATTAAATTTATTTTTTTTCAGTGGATTTCGATAAAAGTGAGTCTCGGCAGTAATCAAATATCGTTTGTTTAATTGCCTGACTTAACTACATCGTTTCATATTTTTAAGTGATTTACTTAATTATTTTGCTTACGTAACGGAACCAATCTACAAAATGGACCGGAGAGTAGTTTTTTCCCTTCGTTTGGTTCATCCAAGCGTTATTTCTGAGTTTTACCTGAAATTTTTAATACCCGTAGAAACGTAAAAGCGCGCAAGCCGTAGAAAATGTAGTATTAACTATCGCAAAAAAAGTACTTTGTGCGAAGTAAACGATATTTATCCGAGGCCTGTAACAAACTTTTACTTCGATCGAACGAACGAATGGTCACGTTAATAAGGTGATATCTTTGTATCCAATCCCGTGGAAGTATTTTGTTATAATTAATCGCTCCGATTAGGACGTTGTCAATGTAAAATAACGGTAACGATCCTTTAAACGATATTGTACGCGGTTAATTTATTTATGGATTTTTTCGAGAGGATTTTTGCCTCGGCGTTTGCCTATCGTCCACATCGTGGAAACAAGTGGACTCTCTATTCGTAAGGCCGCGATTTACTTTCTTCGACGAGAGCGCAAACCGAGGCTGGAATCGCGTGATGATCGGCCGTTTGCATAATTTGATGGGGTAAATAAATAGCGAGGGCATAGTCGTGGTATTCCTACTTGATTAACTATTTTAGTATAAAATGTATGCCAATTTCTAAGACGCCGACTCATACGAGAGTCAAACTCTAGCGTATTTACATATAATTACACGGCGCCTTCGCGACCTTGGCGTACGTTCGCAAGAATGGCATACAACGGGCATTTGCTCATGGAGATTAGAGCATCTCATTTGCTCGGGCTCTCGAATAGCTATTCCATCGTAGGGTTCCGACGTAGGTTTACGAAATGTAATGAAAAGCGAAGAGAGGGGGGCGAGAGGGGGAGAGAGATGGAGATAAGGACAAAGGAAAGAAAAGACAATAAGTAATAGCCGTGCGCTAACAATTTTTCGTAGAGAACTTTGTCTTTGTAACTTATTGCACAAACCTGCTCCCGACTACTTTACCATATAGCGCGGACACAGTATCGTGACGGCAGTAAAATTTATATCGATTCGAACTTTTGCGATTCCAAGTTTACCTTTTAAATAAAGATAATTTATAATAACAAGTAAAGTATGCAGGTATCCCGATTAATTACTGTGCGTCGATTAAAAAGGAAGTATCGCGCGAGTCGCGAATATTTATACGATATTATACGACTCGTAGCGTTGGAGAAAGATTTTTATTCCAGCGATTCCGAATTCTCTGTAACGCGACGCGAGCTTTTCGCCTTGGAAATTCGGGCGAGAAGTTTACGCTAAAAATAAGCAAAGGAATCGCCATTAACGCGTGGGGGGCAAAAGTTTTTCGAGAATCGGTACGGCGTTGCGCCTAAATATTTTTTCCGGAGTAAAAAAAGGAACCGGCCGAAAGTAAAAATTCGAGAAAGTTCAGATTTGATTTCCTCGGATCGATCGAAGCTTCCCCGAGGGGCCATACAAATGCTGCGAGGGACAGGTAAAAATTCCCAGGAACACGGGGCCTGGGCCGCGGCCCATCGCCGATATTAGACCGAGCGAGACAAAGAGACAGGCCTCGACGGGGACTAGTGACTGCTTCTCGAATTTCGGAAGCAGGTGTTGGGCTCGGCCGGACCTCGCTCGAGATTTCTTTTTTGCGGCGTACGTCCGCAGACGCTCGGTCAACACGTCGATGTATAATGGCTTCTTCCATAATATGCGGCCACTCGAGAGCTCTCACTTTCAGAGTCACGAATTTTCGAGCTAAGCCGCCCAAAGACTTCTCGTGCCCTTCTTATCGGACCTTCGTCCGCTACCCTCGGGTGACTTATTAATACATATGGGTTGCATCAGCTTCGACTCTATGACGGATTTTGGAAGTGGCGAAGGCTGGGCTTTCGAGTCTCGACGCGAATGCGAGACGAGTTCGCCAACGAGTTCGCCAACGAGTTCGCCAGATTTGGAACGAATCGCTGGAATAGACTGGAATACGAAATAAACATAGGATTCGCTTTTGTTCCTTTCGTTCGTTCCTTTCCTATCATTATCGCATTATTTCTTCGTTTCGTTTTAAATTTCGACCGAGTATGCGGTGGTCGGAAAATTTACGCACGCGATCGATTATAAATACCGCTGTAAAATCGTTTCACGGCTTTTATTTGATTCGCGAACTTTATTCGTTATCGTCGTTGCGATCTCCGTTTAAAAAGGAAGCTGTTGTTTCGCGCGTTGGATCGGATATTCGAACGCGATGTACGATACCCGAAACGTAACAAGGATGTCGAATTCCTCGCGAAAAATACGCGGAATTCGGCGGTTTTGCAAAAGACGAGATATCGAGATAAATGGAAAGTCCCTCGTAAAAACGTAGATACTTGGCAGGGAAACCTTTATTATTGTTATTAGGCTGCGCTTTTAAGGTAATCGCGTGCTTCTAGACAATCTAAACGAGTATCCCGTCGTTCGATGGTTATTCGAACGTACGTTTATAGGCTGTATGCGCTGAGCTCCGCGTGCACATGTGTCTCCTACGAATACACAATGTAGCTGGTGTACAATGTAATTCCTTAATTAAGACTATCCTCAAAAACATCATTCCCTTTATTATGCCGACAGACACGCGTTGAGGCTGTGTAATTTCTTCGCGGCCGCCTTACGAGCTGCGCCCTCCGAAAGAAACAATGAAGCAATAAAGATTCGCGAAAGATGGCGAGCGTACGCGGTATTAGCGAATCCTGGCGCTCCTATTTTACGTATAATTTCCATCTGTCCGCGCTGTAGGTACACCTTATACCGTATATAGCGAAACACGGGCGAAACACCGACGAAACACCGACGATACACCGACGAAAAAACAGCGGGTAGTCCTTGGGAGCCGATCGAATATCCCACGAGTCGAAAATCAAATCCTCGGTTGACTATCTTTCTCTCGGGCGCGATTTGGGCAGCCGCAGGAACCTTTTTCCATGCCAATTAACGTTTTCGCAGAATATTTTATACACCGGCGAAGGTGTTCCCCGGCGTTCCCCGGCGTTCCCCGGCGTTCCGTTCTGGCTTCTAGCTCCTACGCGGCCAAGGACTCATCGATGTAGACCAATCGTTCTTTCTTTTCCATTCTCTTCTCTTCTCTTCTCTGGGCGATACGTCCGGTATGGGATCCACGATGATTTATGACCGGAACCTAAAAAACATAACATATAATTCACTTTCCACCAGAACTCGAATCACCCACTCTTTTAACGAATGAAAAATTATTTACGAATTATACGCTGCGTTTTACAGTATTTAACTCGCACTATTCTTCATTTTCTAATTCCTCCTCCCGACTCTTACGCTGCAACCAAAATATCGATACACGCTATTTTTCTTTACTTCCGCCCCCCTGCCCCCAGACGATTACCAGACGTTTTAAAGTATTGTTTACACATGGAATAACGCGTGGGCTAAAACCGTAACTAAACGTAGCTGAATATAAATGAAAAAATTTTGAAAAAAATAAGGCAACGACGCGTTCTTATTTTCTCGATTGATAAATTGATGCGGATACAAGTTCGTTTAATAGGAAAACGATTAAAGTAATTTTATCGTTGAAGAAATATTAATTCATATAGAAAATACGAAAAGTGTGCTTTCGCTCTCTCGATGCTCTATTTAATTTCTAGTCGATAATGCGATGTTTCCCCTCGTATTAAAACTTAATCTAATTTAATTACTTTCACCTGATAAAAATATAATTACCAGTTTTTTAATAAAGAGTCGTTAATGGCAAATAAATGTTGCAGTGATAAAACTTACAAGATTAAGAAGCGATCGCGTGTTCGTATGTGTGTATACACGCACACCTTCCCAAATGCACTCACGCACGCAATCACACAAATATAATTGAAATAAATGAACGGAAATATAAACGAGAACAGACGGAAAAATACCTCCTTAGTGATAGATTGAAAATCATGTGCGTTCATGCGATACCAGAAGAAAATTTTACCCATCTGCTCTTTTCTTTTTTGAATAAACGCAGCTCGAAAATCTTCGGAAGGGACAGTACGGCATCTGACGCCCAGCTGCGAACCGCTCGTCGCCATTGTGCCTATGGTTTTGTACGCGAGCCTCCACGAATTTCTCGTATCCGAGACCCTTTTTTTGTACAAGCTTTAGGCGGCGAACTCGGTTCTCGATTTACGTTCTAAACTTTAGATCGTAAAATCTACTTCGGTGATTGCACATTTAATAATTCACACTTTTAATGCATGCCCAGCCCAATTATAACTACATATTATTTTACGTCGGATAATACTTGCAAAATTGTACAAATTTTAATTTACAAAATATAATACATAATACCGATACTAATCGATGCTTCGTGTTTTAAGATGAAACAACTGCTTAAATATGTAATCTATGTAAATTTTAAAGAATGAAATCGTGGACACGATACCATCAATATTTTCTGGAACGATCCTACTTGAAAACATTAATTTTTTAAGAAATTTCATTTTTTAAAACAATTTATGTTATAAGTTTAAGCAATCTTTCTCAGTAATGTATCGTACTCCTTTCGATTTAGAAACGAATCGCACTACATTTCGAGTGGAATCTAAATTTAAAAAATTCACAAAGTATGTTTGATATCGCAAAAAAATAAATAGCGTTGCATAACGGTAAATATTAATTGCAAATCTTGAAATATCTTTTTCTATTAAATAAAACATATGGAATAAATTTATTGAAATAATCATTTACGAGAATTACAAATTTTACAACCGAATAAAAAAATATTAGAAAATATCGATGGCGATGGATCAATAATTTTTAACGTTTGTATCGATTAAAAAAATTAATTAGGTTTAATATTAGTGGATAAGATTATAATATTCGTATTATCGCAATGTAAATAATAATTTTTAAATATCGTTTCAGGTACGACACTAGAATTAATAAATTAAGGAATAGTATTTATCGTAAACAAGAATCGAATCGCTCCGCTTCACGAGGAGAAAATTTGAGCGAAAATGAAACAGATGCATAAAGAACAGAGATACATTGTTCGCGAGAAAAGATCCTAAACTAGCACCGGGTGAGTAATTGGGATTTGATACTTAATCTCTATTTAAAAGAGAAGCGGAAAAGCAGTACTTATCGATCGAATGGTAAAGCCCTTTCGATAAAAAAAAATTGCTACCGAATTCGAGGAATGATTAACGTCGGTAACTATCCACACAAATGATTCATTCGAACGGAATAAAAATAAATAAATTTGTAGAAAACACCTTTCGAATTCGCGATACATTGGTCGAAGCAAGTAGTATTTAAGAGGCTGTTGAAACGAGTATCGATCGGTACTATCCAAATGATTCATCTAAGCGAGCATTTCGAGTAATTTAAAGAAGGTTAAAAAGAGCGTGCAAAAAGCGTTTCGCAAACTAAATGCATTTCGTAAGCATTAGCCGAAGAAAGAAAAAGAAACAGTTACATCTGATCGAAAGGAACACCGTTGTCGGGGTATAATAAATTAATTGGCCATCGGAGCGAAAAGGTCGGCAAAAAGGCAAATGACGAAACGAGCCGAGGGATTAGCATAAAGCGCACGGTGGGACGAGGAACCAGGAATCGTTGGTTCGTTCGTTGGTTGGTTCGTTGGTTCGTCCGTTCGTTCGTCCGTTCGTTCGCCACACCTTATCGAGGTCAAGTACGCGGAGGCTCGGTGATAAGGACCGGCGGAGAGTCGCGTTTGGGACGTCTCGACCGGTGCAACGAGCGCGTCCGGGTGCAGGAGGTAGAGAGAGAGAGAGAGAGAGAGCGGGAGAGAGAGAGAAGATTGCACCGAAGGAGGAGGAAAGTGCTGGGCTGCTTCTTTATGCGCCTTGGACCCGTGACCTTTCGTGCACGCGTGCTGCCGCAGCTCACGATGAGGCATGGCGGTATCTCGCAATAAGAAATCCCATTTTATTATACGGCTCTCGGACTCCCTCTCTTCTCATTCTATATCTACTTCGGCTTCTTCCTTTTTTTCTCCTTTTTTTCTCCTCTCCTTTTTTGCCTCCTCGTCTTCTTGTTTCCGCTCTCCTCGCCTCGCGCTACTCTCCGCGGTAACGCACTTTAGTCTCGCCTCGCCTTCCCTCGCCTTCCCTCGCCTTCCCTCGCCTTTCCTCGTCTCGACTCCTCTACCTCGAACCGCGTTATCATCGATATTTCACTCTAGGTCAACGAAACTCCGGCGATTTTCTTCCTCCTTTTTTCGCGAGCCTCTGAAATTTATGAAGCTCGACCGATAAATTACATTTGGCGATGCGCGTTTCTTCGTTCTTTCTCGCGAGAGTCTATTCATTGTGCGGAAGGGCAATGAATTTCACGGGGTGAGGGCAATATCGCAGTCACCCGCTCTCGGTTAATCGTGCGTTCGTTCGCTCTTTATTCGAAAGTATAAACGACAAGATTTTCATTAAACGCGATAAGTTTAATGCTTTTATATTTCTTCCCGAGACGAGGTTCGCGCGCTAACGAAGCCTCGCACCGCGCATTCCTTTTAAACGGACTCCCGACACCCGACTTCCCGACTCCCAACTCCCGACTCCCAACTCCGGACTCCCAACTCCGGACTCCCAACTCCGGACTCCGGACTTCGCACTCCTCCGCGACGATCCAACCCACGTGACTCGTCGTTACGTTCCAATAGCCTCGACGCCGCCTTTCCCGTCTCCTCTTCCTAGTAAATTTTTCGCGCTGCAGGTGACACAGCCCACTTTATTCCAGCGTAAAACTTAAGTATCCTCGACGCGGCGAGACGTATTTCCACGTATTTTCGCTTCCGGCGCGAAAAATGTCCCTCCCGCAATAAAAATAGGAATCCGAGGGATTATTAGCATTTACGAGAGAGAGAGAGAGGATGAACCTAAGAAGATTTCCGCGTTTTTCCCGATGACCGCGCGCGTGCGGCAACTGACTTTCGATGCTAATGCTAATCCGGCGACGTCGCCGCGGTTAAACGGATCGTAAGTCGCGGGCCGTGCGTTCGTCGGCATCTCAAAAATGCTAATGCGATCATAGGCTGCTCCTTTACGCGCCGATTCGGCGGATTAATACCGAGGTTGCTGCTGTTGCTGCTGCTGCTGAGGCTGCTGCAGTTACCTTTCCCGGTCGAGCCTACGTCGAGCCTACGTCGAGCCTCGAACTCGAAACTCTGCCGCGTCCCGTGTCTGCCTGCCTTGCCTGCATTATTCAACCGCGGTACTCGTATTTCACGTGCCGTTTCGCGTAAACGCTTCTCCGGACCGCTGCTCGAATATTTCTCGCGCATATCGAACGAGGATCGTTTTCTCTTTGGAGCCACCGATTCCACGGGGCGAGATTAATGCCACGCTGGAGTTTCGTGACGACGGCTAAAATTTCAGCGCGCACGGCTCTACTTTTGGAGATGTACTCGATTCAGCGGAGGCTGGAGGACGGAGGACTTCCGGCTCTGTTCTCTCTCCGTCTCCAACTCTCGGAGAACTCGCGCGCGTTTACGTAAGGATCGGGGATGGGGATGAGAGCGAAAACGCGAGTACGCGGGAGTCGCTACCGCTTCCGAGGCTCCTGTCGGTTGACGCTGAGCCGAGGTTGGTTGGGTGTGATCCGTGGCCTCGTATACCGCTACATCGACTACACTGTAGAGTGTACAGGTTTCGAGCGGCCGGGAGAAGCGATTCTCTATTCCGTTCGATCTCCTTAGGTAGTAAGAAGTGGAAGTCATGGGTCAGTGAATCCCCGGTTTCTAGTCACGAATGTTTGGTTAAAGCGCTGCCGGGGCGCAGGTATACTGTTTAGGTATATACATCGTTCCTCCGTCAGGACTCGCGCCTACCGCATAGCCTCGAGAGACAACAGTTCGAGAGAAGAGTTACGTTTCCAGTTTGTGTACGGCATAGGAGCAACTTTCCGCGGATCGTATACTTTCGCCCTGGTTCTTCGCTTCTGCGCCTCCATCCTTTCCTTCTTTTCCTCCTTTTCCCTCTCTCTCTCTCTCTCTCTCTCTCTCTCTCTCTCTCTCTCTCTCCGACTCGTCGTACTGCCGAGGATTTTACTTTTTTCCTTTCCTGGAATTTTATTATTTCAGCGCTGTCTTTCACTTTCGTGACAACTTACTCGCGGAATAAGTTTTTCTCGTCGATAAAACACGTTTCGATTCAGCCGGAATACCATTACTCTAATTATCGGCCATCGAAATTGAACGTTTCTCTATAATGTGCACGTTCTCGTTGTTTAAAGCGAACTCTAAACGCGATAATTCTAATTATTCTTTTATATTTATTTGACTTTTTCTCCTCCTTTTTTCTTTATTACCCGCTCGAGGATTACACAATATCGTATAATTTATTCAATTTATCGTTTCCTTCGTTCTCTCGACTCGCGCACGCGCGCACGCGCGCACATACACGTGTTGCACCCATTTATTTGTTTTCAACTTTGCTTCGCAAACAACGCGAATCGTTCGTCTTTCTCGTTTTACTTGGCTAGAATTACAACCGAACTTCTAATGAGAAACATTGCATGCAAGCCACAATAAAGATAGATGTCTTCTAAACTTGTACCACTTCTTATCGGTCTCGGTTGTTTTCGAAATTTATCAACTTAGTCTCACAATCGAGGCTTATATAATTTAAAGCGGATCAAGCGCTATTTTAATGGTGCGCGCGATATTAGCACATCGTATAGGTGGCCATAGTCGCACAAAGCTGCATTGAGTAATCAAATATTTGAAGATAGTTGGCGTTAACTTCAAACGTACTCGACGTTACGGGTAAATTTATGTCGCCCGATAGCTCGTATTCGCACGCCGAGAGCCGGGTTTATTAGCAAATAATTATTTTACGACGAAACGTGCGAACCTCGAAGAAGAATAAAACGCGCGAGCGCGGAATTCGCAGAAGCAATAAATACGCGAGGCTAGAAGCGCTGAAATGCGAGGAATTCGCGATAGGGCAATTCATCGAGTTAATCCGGTTATTCAGCGATAATTAGCCGAGAACGAGAAAAATACCGAGCGAAACGAGCGAATCGAGCGACCCTTCGCTACCCGGGAGTCGAGGTCGCGACGCGAAACCGGGCAGCCCCGGTTTTCCATAATTCCCTGTTGATTATGTACCCTCGGGGGGTTCGCCCTCGACCGCGACACAGTTCCTCAGCCCCGTTCCCCAGCCGGCCCAGCTGGTACCTACGACCGGGCCCCGCACTCCGCTCGTAGCAGGCGCTGATAGACGCACCGTAATTGTCCATTATGTGGGCATACGAGGTCCGCGCGAATCGCCGATACGGCTATCGGTTCTCGTTCTCGCTCCTACGACTCGGTGCTTCTATGCTCGGTTCTCCCCTTCGTGTATCCACCAATTAAGGGCAATCTTTCCTGCCCCTTTCGAGCTCTGCTCCACGTCTGCTTTAATCATCCTTAATGCACGGTGATACTCTTTTATTGTATTATTTTACATTTTGTTTACGCCGAGCACTTACGCGGATAAATATAAATTCTCCGTCGCAATAATATCCTCGCTTTACGAAATATTATTGCTTTTCGCTATTTTTCGCTCTGGACGCCGAGCGGGGGAAAAAAAAAGGAAAACTTGTTGCGATCGAATATTATGGACTCGTTATCAAAATTTACTATTTTAAAATTCAGCCGGTGCGTTTGCTCGCGGTGTTTTCTCGTTAGCTGAAAGGAGTTTCTTTATCCGAAAGCGATGCATCCAGTTTCAATTCGCGTCCGATCGTTATTTAGCTCCTGCGAAGATCCTTTGATAGCGTAAAAACTTCTCTACGGCTGTTTCGACTCGTCGAAATTAACGCGGCTGAGGATAGGTTTACAAAAAATGTAAATTAAACGAGTGTTTCGTAATTATCGACGACGTTAGTTTTTTTTATGAAATGGAACGATAAAATTGCGCTGCAGACATTTTTGAACGATCGCTTCGATCGAAGACAAGTCCGATTCCACGATCGCAGTTTTCTAAATAAGCGAACGTAACTTGGAATATTCTTTTCCGATCGTTGTTCGCGAAAGGAAGTATTAATTTATCCTTTTTGTCCGTTGTATCGCGTACATCGGAGAAGAGCGGTACAGGGTCGTATCCCGAGTTGGTACCTCTCCCGACCGCTTGGCGTCGCCCTCACCCGCCCATACGTTAAAAACATAAAGTATACGGCGCTCGCGATCGAAATCGTCCATCGTCGTTGGACTTGGTGCGGGTATACATACGGAGATACAGCTCCGAACGTATCACTTATCCTGCTACGGCTACTTTAATCGGTATTCTTTTGCATATCGCATCGGTATTTATATTACTCGATCAAACTGTTTCTCTGTTCGATAAATATGGTTTTTATTTTGAGTAAGTTTATTCGTATCGCGTTTCTTTTTGTTCGATGGTATACGCATATTCGCGTACTTGTGTTTCACGCGAACGTCGCAAATTATTCCGTTAAAATGGAAATATTTCTTTCGAGACGGCAGTCATAATTTTTGTAAAAGAATTCCAATGTTTTTAACGCAACAATATTTATTTTTATTTTTATTTTTATTTTTATATTTATTAATGATAACGCACCGTCTTGCATCGAATTTGTAAAAGTAATTAAAAGAAATATCAAGATATAGAAAATAAAATTCCGAATTTCTTTTAATCCCGTAAAAGTTTAGCCGAGATAGAAATCATTCGTGGCCTAAGAATGTAATTTGCTTGGATAACATTAGATTTCGTATCGTTTAATGTACACATAATTTAATAAATTGATTCAAAATTGACGTCGATCCGCGTACGGTCGGTCGTTCTTTACCATATTTATCTTACCGATACCAACGCTTTGCACCTTCTTATGCTCACGCATTGACAATTATTATAATATCAACGATGAAATTATAATTCTGTTTATAAATAAAATATGTAATTAGTCAAATTTACATTGGTTTGAGTATGCACCAGTGGAGCGAAACGAATATTCTATACGTTTATTCCGGAACGAGAATTTTTCGTGCACTCGGATCGTAGAGCTTCGGGTACAAAGGTACGCACGCAAAAGGTACACAGGGCAAATAGTCGAAACGTGGAAAGGAAAAAAAGAAAGGCAGAGTACCAAAATAAGAATTTTTATCGCGTTCCATGGTTGGCAGTTTTGCCGCACAGTTTCTCGAGACAATTAGTTACGCCAGGACAAGAAATAATAAAATTCTTATATAAAAGCTGTCTTTTTCCTGCATGCCTCCATTTGTATAAATAATTAGCTTCCCTTCGTTATTTACATATAAAACACGTACTAGATATACAGAGAAGGCAGCTATAAAAAAAGAGAAAAGGAAAAAACCGCCGGTCATTACGGGAAACACGCCATAGGCATACATCAAGAGAATACTCGGAAAAGAATCGTCGGTTCGTGGGGATCCGAGGGGGGATCCGAGGGGGGATCCGAGGGGCTCCGAGCGGCTCTGAGCGGCTGGCACCGTGGCTCGCATCGCGGCCCCGCCGAATCGAAAAATTATGAAAAGACGACCGAAAATTTTGGCCACGCATGCGTGATCCCGGCTAAAGGGGTCATCGTGCGTGCGATGCGCGGGTCCGGCGATGCGGGCGGTCACACTCCTCCGGCCGAGGACTCGAAGATTCGAATCGTACACGAGCGTGTGGCGCGTGCACGTCAACATAAAATTCCGAGATACCGATCCCGTTTATCGCGGGCCATGTCCCTCGTGCGCGTGCGCCTGTGCGAACGGCAAGAGAGTCGACGCGATCGCGAGACCCGTGTCCGCTATTATTGGCATGCATGTGCTCGACTGTCTCGTAATTTCCACATCTCTCTCTCTCTCTCTCTCTCTCTCTCTCTCCTCCTTTATTATTTCCTCCTTTCTACACTTTTGACTGACCTTACCAAGCACTTAAAATTACTTAAGCTTGGATGCATTTCTATTTTAGCTCGGCAAAAAAAAATTCTTTCAAAATTTACGCAATGCCATTAACGCGCTTTGTCCTCGTATTCGGGCGCGAAAGCATGGCTGACGGCGAAATAAATATACCATTAAAAAGACAAAGAAATTCTTAACAAACTTTATTCGCGATACGAGCGATACGAGCGATACGAGCGATACGAGCGATACGAGCGATAATACGCGCGCGACCTTTCTATATAAATTTCCGTCGTCGAATTATTTAATACGCGATATTCGCTGTAATCGTGGACATAATAATCAAACCGCGCAAAATGTTAAACGATGTTTATTTTACAATTTAAACCGTGGCGGTGAGGATGGCTGGTATTTTTTTTTTTTTGTTTCTTTTTGAAGCAACGTTTATTTTACGCGGAGGAAAATACATCCTCGTTGATAACTCGTTTTCTTTTCGTTTATAAGACGTTGCGTTAGGATAAATAAATAAGAGCTAATTATCGGAAATAAAAATTAAAGATCGGGTCGATAAATATAAGAGGAGGTAGAAGCATCTTTGAAAAGTGGAAACAGGCCAATCGACACGCCTCTAATAACAAATTTCTAATTAAATAGCTGAAAATTTGTTGGTACCGTGTCATTATTATTAATGGGTGATGTACTTGAGCATAAACAAACAATGGGAGAAAGTATATTGATAAAGATTTTAGAAGCGCGATAGGAGTAACGTAACTATCGCGTCCTTCGTAAAAAATCGTTGTATTTGTTAAGAAAAGGATCTCGTCTATTAAGCTAATCTCGGAAACTAATCTACATTCGATCGCGGTTGCACCGTTGTCGAACGGAGAGTTTCGAAAAAAGTTATCCGTATAGTCTATCCGTGGCATTGCGGTGAGCTAACCAGGTCAAAGTAAGCCCTGTTTAAACGTGGATTTTTTAGGCCACGGATTGCCGTAATAACCAACAAAAATGTATTTACGGTACATTCGACGTTCGACGTTCGAGTTTGCAAAAGTTATTCGTCTTCTGTCTTTCGCAATCGAATTTTACCCTCGATTTTCGCGCACCTCGGGAAACGACGAAGCGAACGACGAAGCGAACGACGAAGCGAACGACGAAGCGACGCTTTCGACACTCGTTCGTACGGGATCGTCGGAAGCTCGCACAGACGCCTGCGACGAACGTCACCCAAATACTACGGGTACTACTAACGGATTGGCGAAACGACCTTTTCCTTTTTCTTTCCGAGTACGAATTTTGAAAATCCTAGAAGAAAAACAAGGAAGCTCATTGTTCTCGTTGTTCTCGTTGTTCTCGTTGTTCTCGAGTCCGAGGCACTCGTCGATATGCCCGCCCGCGTATATCTGGCAAGCCGGGACGGAGAGTTCGCAGTTAGCAACAAATTGCGAGTCATTAACCCTTTACCGGTGGTAGGCTCGCGGACCCTGCGAGCGAGCGCAAAGACAGAACTCGAGAGTTAGCGGACGTTCGTCTCCTTGCCCTGCGCCTGACATATTACATCGAGGAGACACGCACAATGCGTACGCCGTATCTAATGAGCTGCCGCTGCGTATCCTCGGTATCAGATTCGAGTCTCCCTCTTTGACTTTTTGCTCTGAATTTATCCTTTCAAAAGCTTTTTCTAGGCTCCTCCTTTGTATTTTTAATTCGCTCGACTCTTCCCCGATGCGTTCGCTTCCTTTGACTTACGTGTTTCACGAGTGGGCAACTCGCCTCGTATAATCGTCGCTTATTTCTAGTTTCTCCTTTCAAATTGGATATTCATAAATGCGAGTAGCTGCGTTTAATCGTGTCCACGTCGATATTACGTTGCTTAAGTACGTCGTGTATTATACTACCGCTGATAAAGCTTAAACTAAGCGAGCGCTGCATTACGAGATACGCAGCTATTTTGGAAAATCGATTTTGTAAGAGTTATTTTTTCGATAAAGCACTTTAAGTTCGAGATAAAAAATTCTTTCCATATAGTTTTAAATTCCGCGTACAATATCAAATAATACGAACGTTTTCATAAATTATCGTTCTTAATAAAATTCACTTGGAACGCAACTTACGTTCCAAAGTTTATAAATATTATTATTTTTTCGCGGTAAATGGAGTACGTTAATAATATTTGTACCGAACGAAGTATTGGGTGAAAATTTGTATACGTGTACGGACGACGTTTTCGGTAGATGGTGTCAAATGAAATATCTATGTCAGGCGATCGTATCGCAAAGATGCATTAGCCTATGCAAAGCAGTAATCGAGGTGAAACTTCTTATGCAAGTACAAGAACCGATGAATAAAGTTATAGTTGAAACGCTCGTCTTATTTAACACGGGTATATACCTTGGTTTTTAATAAACACGATAATATTTAAAAATCGATAAGAAGTCGTCGATAGTTCTCTTAATAATAGCGCTGTATTATTAACGGCGTAGAAGAATAGCTTTTATTAAATATAAGTTGGATTCGAGAGGAGATCGCGCACGCGCACCTTACGCTCGGTTGTAAGAAAGGAAAGAGAATCATAACAATTTAATCCATGATTTTAAAAGCTTACGATCGCTTCCCGACCAATTTATAAATTTTTACCGGGTAAAATGTTATTCGCGGTATTCGAGCCGGCACGCGCAAATGGCGCATCGTAAAACGAGGGAAAGATCTGGAATAATTGTGCTCGAGGTCCGTGTACACGTACTCGTATGTAGAGGCGATGCACGCACAGTCGGATACTTGCTCTAGCGTGTAAATCATGCATTTATTAAACGTACCGGCTAGCCAAGTCTGGCTTTCCTAAGCGGAGCCTCCGTCCCGTCACACGCGCGTATCGACGACGAGGATCGTGGCCGAGAGTCTCGCTCCGAGCGAACGAGAAAAAAACAGACTCGAGGTGTTGGTAAGGCCATGATCGACTCTCTCCCCGACGCACGTTGCAAATCGCGCTTCTCTCTCTCTCTCCCTCTATACCCTCCTCTATACCCCCCTCCATCACTCCCTCTATACGCGCCTTTTTGTAATCGATGAAACTCTCTACTCACCTCGGGACTCTCTCGTTATAAACTTTCAAAATCGCATTTACTCGAGTTTTGCGTTATCGCGGTCTCGCTCCTTTCAATGGAAAAGTGAAATTCTCGGAATTATCTCTTATTTAGACAAACCATAACCTTGATTTATCGCTAATCTTTTTTTAAGAATCTCCGAAGAAACAGGTTTGATTTGCGGATGTTATTGGAGGTTACATCAGAATGGAAGACGCGAGAATTTCGTTCGTGCCAAGGCTTCGGTCCGACTTATAAACCAAATATAACGAACGTTGCGTATTCTATTTCATACGGTAAACGCGAAACGATACTTTAATTTCTTATTAGACACTTTCCTTAACTAAACTTGGCGTCGTACGAGAAAGTTGGTCAAGCTAAGCTGGACTTCCCTTTCGCGAGCTGATCCCACGGCGTACCATAATCTATTTGCAAACAATACCTAATCCGACGTACTAATTACCGTTAATATCTGATTCGTAGCAAAAATATGCATCCATTGATTTTTATATTACTTTGTTCCTTGCTTCGATCGCTATAAATTTAAAATGGTAATTTTCCGATGTTAATAGCCAGGTTAAAAGTACCCACGAAGAGTCTTTTCGAATTTATTTACTCAACTGAAAAGTTATTTCGCGCTTCGTTTTATATAAGCTGATACAAGTTAGACGTTGATCGAATGCATTAGACAAGCGCAAATGCATATAATTGGATTTCAGATTTGCCTACCCGAGTAAACGTATACTTTGTGGATTGTCACCAATTTAGAAAAATGCAATTTTTCAAAACGCAAAGGTGAATTATAAAAAGTTAAATTAAATGCACGCGAATCGAATTTTTTTCGCGCTGCGCCATTAAAATGGAACTCGTATCGGAACTCGTATCTGAACTCGTATCGGAACTCGTAGCGGAACTCGTAGCGAAACTCATAGCGAAACTCGTATCGGAAATGATCGGAAGGGATCGAAAGGACGTAGTCCTACCCGCGAATCATCGGTTGCGCGCTACTTGGCAATCGCGTTGGAAAGAGAGGAGAGAAGACGGTGACGTAAAGAAGAGACGCGGGTTTCAGTTAATCCCTATCGATCGCACCAATTAAACATCGGATACGCCCATTTTAACGGTTAGCCAAATTGTTGATTAGCATATTCCTATAATTAGAGTCGGTCCCTCCCTCTGTTTCCCTCTCGCTCTAAGCACGCAGGCTGAGAAAAAGCGCGACCGGCGTTCAGCAGTGAAAGATGGGCTCGAGTTTTGCCCGCCGGCATCGCATCCTCTGCGCGCGTGCGCGCGACCGCCAGGCGCAACAACTGCACTGGTTCTATCTTAGACAAGGCCTCTATAACCGCTATAATCAACATAAACACCGCAACCGCGGCTCATGCCAGTATCGCGGACGTTCTCCGTGTGTGCGTGCGTGTGGCTAAATAACCAAAGCTTCTCAGCAGGATGTAGTGTCCGCCAGTCCGCCAGTCCGCCAGTCCGGCAGTCCGGCAGTCCGGCAGTCCGCCAGTCCACCAGTCCGCCAGTCCACCAGTCCACCTATCCCTGCATACCTCCTTGTATAATACGCCGCTTCTCTTCCACCTTTTTTTCGCGAGGGGAATTAGCTGTCTCTCCGAGAACAGGTGCTACTTTCGTCGACGGCTCGAAGGACTCTTGGAGATTTATCGACTATTATTGTCACGATAGATCCCAGTCTGCGTACCTCTAACGATCGATATCGCGGGAATCAAAGTTGATTCGATAACCGTTGCGAGGAGCACATCTTGATTCGGAATCCGCTTCCCTCGGTCCGCTCGTATCGCATCGAACCGCGTATTATTTATCGCTGGTGCGGTCCGCAATTTCAAGGAGCAATTTCACGAGGAAGATCTTACGTTTTTATGCGATTACGCGGTTCGCGTAAAAACGCTTTGTAAAAATTTGTCGTATCGTTCGTCTGGGTTCGATCGGAGATACAACCATTCTAATTCGCGGAGTTTCACCACCGAGAAAAGATCTTTTTCGAATCTTTTTTCAGCGCGTGCGTATCGTGCGTGAAATCGATTATTTTTTTGTTCGATACGCGTACGTTCGGATACAGCCTCGGATAAAAGTATCCGGACCGATTGCGATATCCTTTGCGAAAATGAAACGATATAAAACAATGTTATATATTTTTTCTTTTGTACAGCGAACATCGTGGCTTAATTTTTTTTTCTCTTATATATTCTCGATACGATGATGTAAACTTTTTAATAAACGTATAATTAATTATCGGAAATAAATTTTTATAGCTGTATTCAGAATGGCAATAATAGTAAAATAAGATTTAATATTAATATCTGAAATAAAAGCGGAGCAAATATGAATTGTTTGAATTCCTATAATTATATTTTATAAATAATGATTGAAATCTACTTATCTACGAACCATTTATTTTACGGTTGAGAAAGCAAAAGTTTTTCTCAAATTTATTCGAGTTTCGAATGGAAATGCGGTACACGAATAGACTTATTTTAAAATAATAAAGAGTTATAATGGAATTCAAATTTTCTTTTAACTATATTTGATATTTTAAGTACGCGATTATATATTACGGTAGTGTAAGAATTAATAAGCACTTGACGAAATTTCATTCGAATGGAATACTTATAGTAATAAGAGATATTAAATATTTCCCAGACAATAGACAAAAGAATCTCCTTTCTATTAACACTTATAAAATTTATAATGCAAAAATACGCGTACAATCGGTACAAACAGAATCAAAGAATTATCTTATCGCGGTAGTATAAATTTATATGCTATTTCAGCAAAACCTTTTCATTAACTACGATTTCACTGTAACAATTTTTTTATTAAAAGCCTAGTTGCACTAGCTAAATCAATATCTGAAATAAACAAGCGCTTGGGTTACTTCATGCTTTGGTAATACTTGTAGTTATGAAGAAACGGAATGGATACAGGATCAACGGGAAAATAAGGATAAAAGCCTTTGATAAATACTAATTGAATAATTTTTAAATTATACGATCGTGTGTGCGAACGACAGAAAAGTACATGCCGTATACTTTAGTTACAAAAGATTATTTAGATCGAGAAAAGTTTCGAATCCTTTTAAAACAAAGAGTTTTAAATCCTTCAGCTTCTTAAGATCCCCTCTAGAAGGTCACATGCCCAAACCTATTTTATGCAAGCACATGCACACGTGCGCCCGAATCTCCCTCTCTCTCTCTCTCTCTCTCTCTCTCTCTCTCTCGCTCGTACCCCCTCTCGTATCCCGCTCTCTTTCTATCTTTCATGCACTTACATTCCCACTGTTTCTATAACGAAACAAATCACCTCACGAGCAAAATTTTTTACCGCACCAACTGAAGACTTCGGCTACATACACTTTCGCTAAATTTAGCAATGTCTGCGCGTGTAGTCAAGACTTTAGTTCTCTGAACGACTATACGCCGTTGGTTCCACGCGAACTTATCGCAGGATCAGAAAAGTTGACGCGCACTCGCGTTTATATAATACGATTTGCGAAATCCTGTTTTTGGTTTCTTTTTCAGAAATGGAACGAGACAGGAAATATTTTTAATGAAACGTTGCTTTAAAAAATCTGTAGATCTTGTACATCCGATCAAAGATAGTTGAACGAATGTTACCAACATTGATATTGTAATTAATCAAATATTCGTATTCATTAATATACAACAAATAAAATTTAATATATTTGACACGTTACGAGCATAAAAAGATCGAGATACGGGTGTGCTTAGAAAAATTTTTACACTCGAGATATTAGGAATCGAAAAAAATATTTGGCATAAAAAACTTAAATAATTTAAATAAACATTCTATTTATATTCGCTTTAATTCTCCATACGAAATTTAAATCCTTCCGTTTTCCATTAAAATTCTAAATTCGAAAAAATATTTGCTTCGATATTTATTTCCTTCGAAACCAATATCATTAATTCATAAAATACTTAATTTAAGAATTCGAAACGCGATTAACTTATGATTTTATTATCGAAAAATTTTTCAATTTAATTGTACGACGGAAGCAAAGTAAAGTAAAGTGAAAATAACGTTCAAGTTTATAGAAATAGTAGTAATTGCATTGACCGTGTATAGCTAACGGTTTCACCAATGTCAAAATCAGCAAGACATTTTGTCGCCTAAAGCAAATAATTGAGTTACAAAAGTAAATTTCAACCTTAGCGGGAACGTCGATCTTCCGCTAATCGAGAAATGCACTTGTTAATGTACTCGCGCGTATTTCATAGGAGATAAAAAATATCGCACGCTCGATACGTCGTTGGCTATATCTACCACGGAAAGTATGCGCGGAAGAAAGTCAAAGACTTAGACTCCCACACGAGAAACCGCCCGAAGAACGGATAAGACCGACAGAGAGAGAACGAGTTTATACTCGGTGAAGGTGTACTTCTACCTCTGTCGGTGCAAAATAATGCATTCGGCGGTTGCATGAATTTAACGTATACGCCAGTAGAGAGAGAGAGAGAGAGAGAGAGAGAGAGAGAGAGAGGGAGAAGATACACGAGACCGGTGGTGCATGCAAGTGGTTTCCTCTCTCTTCGGACGAGTTTGCGAGAGACCGAGTGTCCGGTCCTGCAACTCCGACACCTACGCTCCTCGTCCCGTAATTTTTACACGTTTCACGTTTTCCGTGTTTCTGTGTTCATATCAAAAGTTTACACCGATCCGGACGGTAAGCGATCCCCGGCTCGAGCCTAAATTAAACGGGGATTATTTAATTCGTCCGATAAACGTTGTAAATGCATAACGACCGCAAAGTATTAAACTCTTTGTACGATACTTACCGACGAACGAATAGCCATCCTCGATCCTTGATTCCTTGTTTGGGAAACGCATAATAGAACTAACTACGCTAGAGGTGGTCTAAGGCAACGGAAGCGTAATTTGTCTTCGAATTTAATAAATTTAAAAATTTTTGGATCGAGTCGAAGGGGGCTCGAGGGGTGAAATATTAATAGTAATAAGAGATTGAAAGTAATGGCGCGGAGTCGTTTACATAAATGATATACCGAAAAAATAAATCTTCGCATTGGAGTCTGGAGAGGAAGTCGATAATTGGATCCCTTTTCCACTCGCACGAGCGTCGGTATCTCGCGGGACAGTGATTTTTCACCGGGATCGGGTGCAGCAGCACCGCCAAGGTTTCTCAAATTTCTTAATAATAAATTGCGTTCGGTTCCCGCCTGGATACCGACGGCACCCTGGCAGTGAAATCGAAAAAGAAGAATATCAATAACGCGATTATAAAGCGGGATTATTCAAATGCCTTTCTCTTCTCCTCGTTTCCTCGTCTCCTCGTCTCCTCGTCTCCTCGTCTCCTCGTTTCCTCGTCTCCTCGTCTCCTCGTCTCCGCGTCTCCTCGTCTCCGCGTCTCCGCGTCTCCTCGTCTTCTCGACTCCTCCTCGGCGCCTCGATGCGCGCCCGAGTAAGAAATAAAATTACTCTTGATTGATTGTAACGGTGAACGCGCGCAGACCGCGCCGACTTTTTTTCTCACATACACATCCGCGTCGAAGAACAAACGCGAATCGCTGAGCGCGTGGAAGAACTCGCGCTCTCCGCGCTCTCCGCGCTCTCCGCGCTCTCGGATGCCGCGATTTTCCTATTTCGCGAGATAATAAGAATCGCGAGTTACGTGTACATACGCGACCGGATAATGACGAGGTAGGAAAGTGCAGCTCGTGTGCGGCTCGCGCTCGTCGTAGGAGTATCGATCCGAGATTACGAATTTCCGTAGGTATCGCGTAGACGGGAGTCGAGAGGAGTCGAGGGGAGTCGAGGGGAGTCGAGGGGAGTCGAGGGGAGTCGAGAAAAGTCGAGAGAAGTCGAAGGGAGCAAGTACGTGACGTCGACGCGTTACGCACCTCTGCGCCTATATTTTAAGTGCGCGCGCGCGATTGGCCGATCCGCGCACTACCTTTCTTTCTCTTCTCCGGTATCGTCGCAACGGCAATGACCCAACACTGGCCTTGCGAACATCTTTTATCTCTTGTAGCACTCCGCAAGAGTGTAAACTTCCCCGAATCCCCTACACACCCGCGCGCTTGTGCGTGCGACTGTGACTCGGCAATTGGACTCGACTTAACCGGTCGATGACTCTCTTCTCTCTCCCTCCCACCCTCTCCCTCTCTCTCTCTCTCCTCCTAAGTTTTTCGGATTACCCCAGCCTGATTAACGTCGAGTTTTCTCTCTTTCTCCTTCTCTCGTCACCCAAAAAGGACCTTCCCGAAGAAGATCGAGAACAAAAATTTTGTCCGACGGTGCTAGTGACTCGCGATTCTGACTTTATCTTTCTACTCTTTGTACTGATTTAGACTTTCTATATTTAGGGCACCCGTTATTTCTCTTTTCAAGCTGCAGCTTTTGCGCGAGATCTTCCGCGAACCCTTTTGCTGCTTCTAACAAATGAATGGAGGAGTGATTCCTTTTGTCCTTTCATATAAATTGCCATCGATTTAATCGCTGTGGTGGACTATGATAGATAATACATCTACTCCGCGGAAATAGTGATTTCGATCGATGTGTATACTTTACCTCTTGTTGCATACCTGTCTTTTCTTATCTGTTGTATGAATTGCCATTGTTTTTTGTATTCCCCTCGATTGTTTGTTTTCTTCTCCAAGGATTCCAAGTACTAATTTCATTATTATAAGAATATAACGATAATTTTTTTTTTTCTACGCGAGAAGATTTTAAAAAAAGATGCGATTTCAAACAATAATAACTTTATCCTTGGTTTTGCGCAGATGAGGAATATTAACTCTTGCTAAATATGAAGAAAAATAATAGAAATCGGTGTTAAATAGGATGACAAATTAGAAAATGCAGGAAATTACGTAATTGAAATATAGGAACATTTTATTTCTATTTAGTATTGTCAACGTTAAGTTTGCTGTATTGAAATAAGCCGTCTATATTATTTGATATTTAAATAGAAAAGCAATATATTGACTTTGGTGAGAAGCTGAGAACTTTAAAGATTTATCGATAAAGTAAAAAAGAATATACTAGGATTCAAATTAACTTACGTAAAGTATGAACTAGTGTTTTCAATACATAAAGGATGGACAATATATTCTTGGTATAAAGTAGTAATATTGTATTGATTAGGTAATTTGTAGGGTATATTTTTTCTTTAAAACGCTTCGATAAATAATGTAAATATCGTACAGACGTAGTCATTTATAGAAGAACATAATATAATAATGAACGTGTACTAACTCCGTACGTAAGATATAGATTGATATATTATAGGCTATAATACAAAACTATATATAGTCTCGATAGGTTTCTACGTATACGCCTGAAAACCGTTTCTTTTAGTTACGCGAATTTTCTCTATTTTAGATAGTTATTTTCTACAAAATTTCAGAAACATAAAATGGAAGATTATAAATTTTAATAGATTACTTAAAATGTCGATGTGATTCCAATTTTCATTTCTAATAACTTATTACGTAAAACATCATCAAAACTTAATTGTTATGAAAATTTTAATTCGATAAAATTTATTTTAAAACTATACAAATATTTTCCTATAATTTAATATTAATTATAATTCCTATAACAAAATCTCATAATTCTGGCATTGAATGATAATGAATTTTTTCAAAAATTATTTAAAAAATTGAATTATCAAAAAAATAGTTTTTAATGTATTTGAAATAATATTTTAATATTATAAGGTTGTAAACAAGTTAATCGAGAAACGCGTAAAAACGATAAAATTATAAATACATATTCAATATTAGCTTTCCGAAGAAAATTCGATATTCTAAACTATTTGATTCGATTTGTGTCCGAATATTTTTAATTAAAAAATTGTATTATAAAATAATCGAGTTAAATTTAATACTTTCAAGAAATTATTAATTTATAAATTTAAAAGTAGAGATTAAATTTCAATGTTAAAACACTTGATTTTAATTTAACGAAAACTTTGGATCCCTGAGTTTTTGATTTAAATTTAGAGTTGCCTTAGATGCTCCATGATAAAATTATTTCAGGCTTATTAGGTATCCCCAATTTTCCAATTACCGATAGATGACTTTTAATGAGAAAATTTTTTTTACGTAACCTTAAACGTTGGTTAAAATTTTTAATATTTAAATAAGAAATTATTTTCAATGTAGAGCAGTTCAACGTTGCGGGTCATATGAAATAGATTTTATGAATTGGAATTTATAGTTACCAACTCGAATAAAATTCATATCAAATATTATTTTAGGAATATTTGGATTGCATTATAAAATTGTTGGACCGCGATATGAACGCGACGGAAGGTGTACAATGAATTATCGGCGTATCGAATTTGGGAGAAAATGTAAGGTAAATAAAAATAAAAACGAGGACCCGTCGAGGAACTTATATTTTTACGGATAAATTTGGAGAATGGAAAGTTCGGTCTCGCGTGTTACACGTATACAATTTGAAAACTTATGATCCAGAAAATTAGCCGATACGAAGCTCGAAAGGACGTTCTGCACTCATCAAACCATAAAGCCTCGTACTTTTTGCAATCTTCGAATTTTCAGTACAGTCCTTCCTTTAAATCAGCGAAGTCGTTAAAAAGCAGTCCCGAATGAGTCACGGCTGTCAAAGAACAATGCGTTAAGGTAGACCATGACCAATCACAACAGAGAAAATATTTCCTTTCGTAAGCGTTCCGATCGTCATAGCCAACTACACAAACGTATAGAAGCATTCGCGAATGTTAGCTCGAGTTCGTTATTCGGAAATTGAAATTGGCAGCAGCAACGTTGTGTTATAAACATGGTACGAAAGAGGCTTACTCTTGCGGGCTGTCACTGACGCGTACGCGGACGATTTAAGTGAGTAATTTGCAGTGCGAGGTCGTTGAAACCTTCGGCGTGGTTTTGCCTTTCCTCTCCTACTCATAGTCGTCGGTGTCATTCTATTGCTCGCTCGACGTTGTAATATCGTCGCTTCAACGGCGGCTGCGGTCGCGTACCAAAAGCGTGGGCGAGTCAAAAGTAGACAATGGCCAGTGGCGAAGTCATTAACTCATACACCCATATTTCGTGCATACACGCGTATATATATACTTTTTTCCTCGCGGTAGTAAAACGACGAATACGACGACGACGACGACGACGACGACGACGACGACGACGGCGACGACCAAGACGACCAAGACGACGACGACTACGACTACGACGACGCATGACTAGAGAATTTTAACAGCCTTTTCACTCTCTATTTTCTCTCTTATTTTCTCTCTTATTTTCTCTCTTATTTTCTCTTGCCCGCCGCTTCTCTCGCCTCCTTCCGATCCATTTCACTCGTAAGTGACTGCAACTCCAGACTCCTCCTCTCCGTGTCTTCCTTCCCTACGCGCGCTATTCTTAAATGTTTAGTTTCGATTTCTTTGTACGACTTAAACGCACGCATCCTGAAATGCTTTCTCCTCGGCGTAGCAAACGGGTTGGGAAAAATTAATCGTATTTTCACTCTTAAAATTTCCGCTTTGATAAACCTCGCTTTTCCTTCTCTTCGGTGTATTGCGCACACACGCGTGAGCTCGTCTAGTGCCGTTATCGGGAATCTCCTCCATGCGCCGAGTTTTTATTCCCCTGCCTCCGCGGCACTGCCATTTTCTTGTACGGTGGGCATCCTTCGGTGTAAAAGCACTTTCTATTACGCGTAAATGAAATTTCGTATCCATTTCGTAAGAATATCGTGCGTTCCCAAGTTTTATTCGTTATTAACCCAAGTTCTTAACTTATTCTTAACCGCGCGCTTGGATACCTCTGGACGAGCTCTGGAAAAGTTCCGTCTTCCGTTAAAATTTCGGTAAATTCCTTTCGATAAAGTCGTTTTGATAAATTAGTTTTGTTTGCCGATAGTAAACGCGGAATATTAGCTTCGATGTTCTAACTCGCTCGTTTCTTAAATTAAAAGCGAAACGAGGTCTTTTAGAAAACGATTTTCTAGAATAAAATGTTTTCGTACGTTAATTTTTGAGAAACCTCGTTTGAAAATTTCATTTTAAGCGTAGAAAAGGGGAAACTCAAGAAGACTATCTAAAACAAACAAGATCATCGTGAAAAACAAAAGAATGTCCTAATTACGAGTCCTTAATTTCTTTAAAGTGCCCATTCTATCTTATTTTATAGCAACAATTTGAGCAAAAGTAAAAAAGCACGAGAGATAACCGACTCGAGAGAGTTATAATAACTGTGTAAAAAGTTCACGCTTTCCTTGCGTTCGACACGCGCTCACTAATAGGTTTGTGTGCAATGTAGTGTGTGCAGTGTAGTGTGTGCAATGTAGTGTGTGCAATGTAGTGTGTGCATCTCTTCCACTACACACCCGCACTTACTTGTCGTGACTAATTGGCTTCATCCTAGGCAACTATCGTTTCTCCGTTTTTTCCTTTTGCAAATCATTTTCGATTTTCCAACGGTGAGCGTATCTACCGATGAACGAGAGATATCCCTTATCGAGAATTTGATTTGCATTGAATCGAAATAAACTAGTCGCTTATTATATCGACTTGAAAACGTGTGCACTCGCAGGTGTGCGGGAAAGCGTGTGCGTGAATGCGTGTGCGTGAACGCGTGTGCGTTGCGTACTAATACATCGTTTCACTTGGAGACTGTACCGTTGAAAGAAGTTTAAGTAAAGGGTCAGGCCAAGAGCATTTTTTCTTTTATCATTGAAAAGAAAACGACGAGACTCATCGATAATCTTTCGTTAGAGCTCTTTCGATTACCTGAAGTGAATCTTTAATTCAAAGAAGTTACGTCGAGTACTTAAAAATCTTTCACGGCTTTCCAAAGATTTTATTACTTTTATATAAGACTGTATAACTCTTTCATCATCTCGGTGCACATGGTTATATTTACTTTAACCTTGACTCAAGCATTCTCTCTCTGCATTCGAGTATGTTGTTAACAACATCTCTCGTTTAAGTTTCTTATAATACTTTTAAGTTTATTTATTTTTCCCCGTTTCACATCCTCGGCTATTCAAACGTAGTTCCTTTGAAAAAGGTACTTTACGCACTTAGAGTCGTTGAATAAGTTTGGCCAATATTATTAGTCACCCCGTGTTATCGAAAAATCTCTCCGACAACGAAAGAACGAAAGGTGCACTTTTGAAAACGTAAACTATCGATTACCCTTTTATCGTCGAGCCTTTTTATTTCTTTTAACAACGATTAATATTTTTAAACCGGTAAAATTATATAAATAAATTTAAGCATATTCCGCATATTCCCCGAAATATAAACATTATAAAATTTTATTTCGGTAATATTTAAATTTTATGTGGATACAATAGCATCTAAGTTGTAACGCTCGTTCTCGTACATCTAATAAGGTGAAATCATCGTAAAAATATTCTACGAAATTCATATATAGATTTTTTATATTCCCATAAAAATGTTTGCCGTGCCATTTAAAAATCTATTTAACTAGGTTTTAAACTGGAATGTTTGATCTGTAATAACCACGCGAGTTACCAGAAAGCCATTATCGTTTTAAAAATATACGTTAGAGTTAATTGGTGAAACTTCACTTATATTAATGAATATTAGTTAATTGGAAATAATTAATTATTTCATTAGTTAATTTATTTAATTATGTTTGTTTAGGAATGAAAAAAGGAAAAAAAAATCGAGGAAAGTCGATCGTTACTTTACAATTACACCGATTCTAATTTTCAAAGTGTAAATGTCAATTTAATTAATGTACATCGTGTACGTGTATACGTGATAAATCAAGTTTGCACCGAAAAAATTTTAATTAAAAAATTACAAATTTGTAGAACCGGGTTTAAAATGTTCACACTCTGAAAGTAAACTTTGTATAAGTTCTCGATAGCTGTAACCCGAGTAGCCAATATACTAGACTATAATACCGATAATCATAAGTCTACGATAGTTATTTTATCGGTTTCTTTTTAGGTTTATATTGCATAAAAAATTAAATAATACAACGGTAGAAAAGTGGTATTCGAACAAAGATCAATTTAGATTTTCCAATGAAATATTATACAATATATATGATATATATGATATGACATTTTAATAAAACGCAACCACGTCTTCATTTTATAACTCGCGTATGGGAATTTCAGCTGTATTTTTTCTTTGTGTTAGCGCACTTAAAAAATACACAGGTTATTCTCCCCGAGCTTTACGTTGGAATAAAACGCTCCTCGAAACCTTTAAGATTCTATAACGGTATAGTAAAGCATCCAAATACTTGACAGGAGAAATGCTGCTTAACTCGTAAGATGGTGGGGTTGCACAGTCAAGGACTCTCGTAACGATGACGCCAGTCGGAGAAATATTTATATTGTCATAATGAAGTACTCGCGAGACAAGTCACTCTTCGGTTTAGAGTTGATTGTTACTTTGAAACGAATACTTAATCTAATTGAACGATAAATTTTGCTTTACCGGATAACGAAAAATCAAATATTAAACGGATAACGAAGCTACTTACAACTACCAACTATTACAACTACAAATGTCTAAGTAGCGTATTTTTATTTTGCGGAATTCATCGCTATAAACGTAAATCACGGAGACCGCGGTTTTATTCTGTCGTAACAGCTACGTAAACTATTTGAATAAAAAAGCGTTAGAATCGTTTTCACGTTTTTTAATTACCTTGATTAATATTTGAACGGCTTTTTGCAAATACTTGGCCAAGCTATATTATCATTATTATTATTACTACTACTGCTACTACCACAACTACTACTACTATTATTATTATTATTATTATTATTATTATTATTACACACGGAAGAAGCAAAATATATCGCAAGCGATAACCGCGGGTAGAAGTAATCGGGATAAAACTCTAATTACTCCCGTCGAGAGATCCTCGTTTCGTTCGGACAATATTTACATTAGGAAATGGAACGACTCGACAGAGGAAGATTCGCGAGTCCAATGCCTGGATTGGAAGTAGCGCCGACGGAATCCAGAGAACGAAGATGGCCTTGTCTATCCCGTCCGGAAAGATCGGCGCCTAGACGTAACTCTAGCGAGAAGCCGTCCGTAAGTTACCGCCGCGTCTCTTTGTACAGAACCGATGGGGGAGGGTCGTTTCATAACTCGATCGTTGTCTTTTGTAACTTTACACCGTGTCTAACAAACCGCATTATATTATATTAAGCGCGCAAAGCCGAGCGCAAAGCCGAGCGCAAAGCCGAGCGCAAATCCGCGCGTGCAGTCCGCGTTTCAGCCACGTGATACGCGAGAGCTCAGGGCTTTCTACCTTGGTTCTCTAGGATTGCCGTTTTATTGTTGCACGAGCTGCAGTTGTTGTTGCTCCTGTCGTTGCCGTGGTTGCCGTCGTTGCCACCGCCGAAGTGCTCGGATCTTCCTCCACCGGGCAAAGGACCTTCGTCGTCATCGCTCTCCGCATCCACGGCAAGCTCCTCTTTTCTCCGATTTCGTCACTCGAACTTAGCCCTCCTCGTAAGTGATACACGTCGCAATTTTTTACGCTGTTTATTCGACGGCCGAGCGTCATTAAAATTGATTAGCAAACTTTGTTGTTGCCAAACACGATATAACGATCGATGCTTCGTTGGACGCTTGCTTTATTCCATTTTCTTTTAATTCCAGTATTTGCTAATGCGCTCGTGGCTAATAAAACCGATGGATCGATCGGTTTGTAAATTTTACGAAAGCTAGAGAGAAATTCATTTCGGAACGTTTGAGCTTTTGCGAACGTAAGATCTTGATTTTATTTTAAACCGTTGCGCCAACCATTCGACGCGATACGCGGCGTTACAACGTTACCGTTCCGAAAAAACGAAAGAATTAAACGCGAGTTGCTCAAAAATATATTACGCTTTTAATTATTTATAAATTTTATTCGAAGCTGTCTCGTTATTTTATAAACGGCAATTCAATTTTGTACCCCTGTAAACGTTATAAAGTAACATAATATCGAATACTATGCAACGGAGTTGCGATAGTTTACCGATGTAATAACATCTTTTTAAACTTATTGATTTTATTAATTTATGAAATCGCGTGTATTTTACCAAATGTGATTTAACGAACGCGCAAACTAATTAGCAATCCTCGAATCATTAATCTCACGAAATTAGCTCGTTCGATTAATTTCATTGCTCTTGTGTATTAACTCTTTAAAAGTATTCGTTATCGAACACCGCTTACAACTTATATGTATATATTAGCGTGAAATTGCAGGAAGAAAATTGAAATTAATTCGATGGAATTCATCGAGGAAAACGTAGAGTTGTGACGCAAAGTAACATTTTACACCGATTCGTAATAAAGAGGAAGCGATCGCGCTAATTACGCGCGAAACATCAATATCTTTAACTTGTATTTGAAACTTAACAAGAAAAATAATTATTCGAGTTTTAGCAATTACCAGGTAGCAATTTTATACGAAACGAAAAGAAATAGTTAAACGGCTTTCGTTTGCATTACGCGCAGGAGCAATGGCTTCGAAATAAAAACGTTGCAAAGATATTGCATGATTTCAAACTAGCAATTTTTTATTGCGCTATCGTTAGATGGTGCCTTCGATACACAAACGCAGGAATATTGCGCCGCTCGTAAAAAAAAAAAAGTCCGCTCGCACAAGCCGCTCGCACAAGCCGCTCGCACAAGCCGCAAGCCGCTCGCACAAGCCAATCGCACAAGCCACTCGCACTTGTGTAAAAACGCAAAATTTACATTTCTCGCGTGCCCAAAGAAGAATTCACTTATGCGCGATGGATATAGTTTTGCTCGCGCTAATGGCCGGTATGCTCTGCTTACGTAGATTTCTAAATCGCGATCCAGTGTGTGCGGCTCGGCCTTAATGCATCTCGGTGTTGTGTGTCTCTCTCTCTTCCTTCAATTTAAATCGAGGGAAAGCTTCGGACGTGTATTTCGTCTACGGCGTGCGAACGAACGACGAGCGTCGACCGAGTCGATTGATTTTCCTTTAATCGAAAAATTGCTGGTCTCTGGCTAAGCGAAATAAAAAAATTACAATAACGTTATTTACAATGGTGCAAGGAATTTTTTTCTCGTTACGAATCGGACGTTTTTTTTACTCTTGAAATCTTGCTTTCGTAAAATATAAAATTCATTTCCCAAATTTTCGAAACCTAAAAATGTGGACTATGAAAAACGAACGTAAGATTTAATTTACGCTGTTTTTTCATCTCTTCAAAGATAAGAACGATTTCGTATTTTAAATATTTTTGCGTCTTTATTCGATTTATCGCAAGCGTGGAAAGAGCGAAGACTTATCGTGAATTTATGTTTTTACTATTATTCTTTGCGAGCAATGATATTCCATTTTAATTGATTGATAAACTACATTTAAGGAGTGAAATTTCCATTACTATCGAATACAGGTTTGCTTTTATCGCGAAAGAGAATAACTTGTTTCTTTGTTCAATGAGCGGTCAACTATAGAATCGATACACGATAGAATATAACAAAATAAAAGCTAATAGTTCGATAATATCATTTTACTTATTTTAATGTCCTTAATTATATAATAATGAATTTAAATTTTTTAATAGTTAGATTAAAGTCGTAAAAATAATTTATATTTCGTTACGAAATACGTGATTAACTTTTATTCCGAAGAAATAAATAAATATTTTGTTATAAATTAATTTCATATAATTTTAAAATTTCGTTCGATGTAATATTTATCCTTATAAATCGATACCGTCCAACTTTGCTCGAGCTATTTATTTATAGTCGTTGCATGTATCACTGGCTCAAGTTAAGTAAATTTACATTATGTAATATTATTAATGGATGGATTGGAAAGTTTTTTCTCCATTTAAAATAAATTAGAAAAAATAACGCAAGGTAGAAAACTGTACGCGAAGAATATGTAAGAGAGCGTAATCGTATAAGGCAGAGCAACATCATATTCGACTATTCGTCTAGTTTTTGAAAGCTTAGAAGCGGAGTGGAATTATGAATGAACATGATTGAACGGGTCAGCGGGCGTTGGGTAATAGCCGGAAAAGATGTTTAGCTTTAATATATTTTAATTCGACCGTGTATAATAAGTCTGGTTAACGCGGATATTAGTATCGGGATAACGGTATTAAAAGAAAGTGAAAAACGTAGGAAGAGCTTAAATAATAGCATCGGGCGCTGGATCCGACTAATTTTTAGGCTCTCCTTCGACCCATTTCTTTTCTTTCTTTTTTTTTTCCTTTTCTTTTGTTCCGTTTTGTTTTTCGGTTAAATTACGTCACGTACTTAAGCACGAAACCCGCCGTTCTCGAAGGAACAACGAAAGCGGACAACGAAACCGAGACGTAAATCATTGGCGAAGTAGGAAAGTAGGAAGCAGGAAGAAAAGCACGCGTCTTAACCGAGGCTTCACGAGCAACGCGGTAATTAAAATCAACCGGAGTCTTTCCTGAATCCGCGCCCTGGCGACGCAAACTCGTAAGCCCCGCGAGCGACGTGCATGTCACAATGTGTAAAGCCACAGGCCGCAGTCCACGAATATCGATTCCAGCCGGCGACGCGAATTATTCTCTTTTTTCTTGCGGACGTTTACCGGCGTGCCGCCCGGCGTTCGCCTTGTCTCGCCTTGTCTCGCCTTGTCTCGCCTTGCCTCTCTCTCGGTCGCGACACCGATGACGACGACGACGGTGATTACCACGACTACCGCGACTACCGCGACCACCGCCACGACCACCGCCACGACCACCGCCACGACCACCGCTACGAACACCGCTACGACTCCGACTCCCGGAGCACGACGACGACGCCCGAGGTAGGCGTACCGTCCCGCATGCAACGCGTGCTCGGCCTCGCAAAGGTCAGTAGCCCCACCAGCGTTTCGACAAATCCATTATCGAGAGTGCATGTGCACCATCGACTCACCTACGCTTCCCCCTCGACGCGAATTTATTTTATATCTAAGGCTCGGCGCTCGCTCCCGAGACTCGAGCCGACATTTTTCTTACTTACCTTTTCCGCGCGGGCTCGGGAATCGTTAATTAAGATTTTAATTGAGCTATCGCCGGCTTTATAATCGAAGAAAAGAAATCGTCTTTCCTTTAACTCGAAATCCCGTACAATCGCTTAACGTTTAACTTTTAGTTACCGTCGCCTTCTTTCGCGTTACGCTACATTAGCGAGGGAACTCGCCTCTAATTTTTACCTTTCCTTTATATTCTTTTATAATTGTCTTGAAAAAAAGAGGCTCTTCGTGTTCTATTTAGTAAACTTATTTAGATCTTATATAACTGCCAAGTTATGTTTCCACGAAGATCCTTATTAAATAGTTTCTAATTGTTCCACAAGTTTTTTTTTCCGAACTCGAACGAAACTGTTAGAAATGTACTTTCTATTATGACAATTCGTACTTAATATGGAATTTATGTAAACTTTGACAATTAAATGTTTTGTAAGCGAGTGAAAAATTATTATCATTTAAAAACTTCGTTTAAGTATACTTTATAGAAATGTTTCTTCTTTAATGGTATACCGAGAAAGAGGATTCCGAAAGCATTGTAAAAAATTTAAAAGCGTATTTAATATTAATTTTCCCTTACGGTATAATATAAAGTTTAATTATCGAATCGATACGCGGAAGAGGATCGATCGCAGTCGTTATTTACAATAGGTAGGGATCGTATATAGCCCGTAAATATCAGCGATGCGCTTATATTTTACGTTCCCGTAGAAAAATATCAAATTTCAATGGATTTCGCGTAAAACGCGCGCGTGCGTGTGTCTGTGTGTGCGCGCGTACAAGATCGAAGGATACCGAAAGAGAGAAATTATCGAAAGCGAAATGCCGTTCTTCCGTTCTTCTTCTTCTTCTCCCTCGCGATGAGAGACGCGACGACACAAACGAACGATATCGCGCTATGGCACGGATTTTTAATATTTCCGCTTCGCGTGACTGGAAGAGCATCGCACTCGCCAAGGATGCGATTTTCTCGTAGAGTTCGGTGTATTTTGAGGGAGGGAGGAGGTAGGGTAAGGAGGCGTCCGACAGGGACACGATCCATCGAGACCAAATCAATCGATACACGTTAATTTCGTTATTACTGCTACTTCACATTTTTATGGTAACGATCGTACGGATTTTTCGCTCGAGGTTCTACGAGAAGACGATGAAAACTTTTCACGAGTCTAGTTTACTCGAAAGCGTGCTTTTGATACTTTACTACGTTGATGAATAAACGAGAGACTTAAAACGGTATCGATCGTACTTAAGGGAACTCGCAAATCTCCCTTTCCAATCTGTTGACATACGAGCACTGCTTATATTTTATTCCGAAGGATAGCTTGTCTTTTAATCTAGAAAGTAATGAGTAAACATTGTTAAAAGAGATTTCTGTTAATATTCATCCATTGTAAGCAAAAAAAGTTGTTAACCAATATCGTACCTTGTAAAGTCTCGTTAAAATAATTATACGTTGAAAATTCGTCGGACTTTCGAATGGATATTCAAATGAGTCGTTCGTTGCTTTATCGTTTCAGTGATTTCATTAATACAAACGATAATCTATTTTTTCCCATTTTCTTTTAATTACGGTTTTTGCAACGAGCGAATACATAAAATATTTATGTACAACTAATATATTCAGCGATATTTACACGCTGCGAAATTTTTGATATTAAGCTATTTTCTTACGGGAGATACGAGTATTGATTTATATTAACAGGGTAATCGAGAAAAGAGATTCGATATTATATCGACGGGACGCATATTTTAACGATATTCTAATTCGATAAGCTTACTACTACTATGTCTTCGAATACGCATAAAAAATACGAGTTACGCGGATCAACAAATGCTAATTATTACAAGAGAGAAAAACCGGTTGGACCAAGGCGAAATAAAAAGATGGAAGAGGTATCGCAATAAAGGTAATCTCGCGGCCACTGTTTGGAATTCCTCCGACGAGAAACGATACTAGGAGCAAGTGCAGTCGAGATCAGCGGTGGATCGACGCTTTCGCGCGGACGTCTGCGGATTCGCTCCAAGGTAGTAATTAGTTCCGGACGAAGATTCCGGCCAATTAGACCGACCAGGTGACTCCGAAGTATCCAGAGCGCAAAAGCCACGTGTCCGCCTTCACCGCCAGAGGGAAACAATGCTCGGGAGAGGCGCACCTCCACGGTACAGGATACAACGATGGTCTTTGCGGAGCCTCCGAGGATTTCCGAGGACTGCCGCAACAGCCGTCGCCTCGGGACCGCAGTCCGCAGTCCGCAGTCGGCGATCGGCGATGCGACCGAGGAGGCGCCGAGCTGTCATCGGGAAAACCCGAGTCGGTGGTTCGCGTTTCGCGTCTCGCGTCTCTCATCTCGCTCCTACGGCATCGCGAGGAGAGGGAAAAGGAGTCGAACCGAGGGTTGCCGAGGAGGCGAGAAGAGGCGAGAAGAGGCGAGAAGAGGCGAGAAGAGGCGAGAAGCGAGTCCAGAGAATTCTCTATCGTGCGCCGGCGAACGGCCTTGCCTTATGCCTTTTGCGCGAGCGAGAGAGAGGGAGGGAGGGAATCGAACGAACTACCGCGCAACGTGTGGGTGTCGCTTACGTGTCTGGAAAAGCGCCTTTTACCGCTGAGCGCCTACATATAGACAACTCGTAGACGGCAGGCCAGGTGCCGTACCGGCGTTAAGCCAGACAAAGTCTAC
Organism: Dolichoris vasculosae; assembly: GCA_018907195.1. Lineage (NCBI taxonomy): Eukaryota > Metazoa > Arthropoda > Insecta > Hymenoptera > Agaonidae > Dolichoris > Dolichoris vasculosae. The sequence goes on along the minus strand of JACCHY010000005.1, from coordinate 18,041,890 downwards.
CTTTTGAGTCTTCGTGCACAACTTCACGACTTAAAACTGCCTCTTTATCGAACGTTCAATCTTCGGAGATGGAACTGCAATCCCGTTAGGTACTGCGAGTCGCAAAGCCTTTGCGTGTCCTGCGTAAATTTATTAAACGATTCAACGCGACCTCCGGATTGTTTCGTAATCGCGGAAGTGCACCGTATATTTTATTTTAAAAGAACATTCGTGCGAGCTACGGTAATTTTAGATTGGCTGATTCTCGGATGAGTACCGACTACAAATATACCGAATATTTTAAGAATTAGATTACAGTGATATCCAATATCAACGATCGAGCACTTTCTTTTCATCCTGTAGAAAATATTCCGAAAATTGACGATTAGTACGGTATAATATATCGTTTCAAAAATGCAAAGAGTTCTTTAATCGTATGGAAATCGTGTTTGTTCTGTATTAAAATATCGCATAGCATCGCATAGCATCGCATCGCATCGCATCGCATCGAATGGAAATTGAGTCTCGGTAAGTAATTAGGTGGTATTACCATTTTTATTCGGAAACGATGATCGTACAAAGTACGAGCTTCAACTTCGCGCATCGATCGTCGTTCCTTTTCCGAGTAGACGGAACAACTTTTGGCTTTTGGATATCGGGTCTAAGCGACGAAGCGATTCATGCCGAATTCAAATTGGTACTTGTACATCGTGCGAACGCGTTCGCTCCGCACAGGAAACAATTATCCGTAAATTGAATCTATTTACAATAATTTTGATAAATCGTAGAAAAAGAATAAATAAATACAGCGTCGATTTATGTTCCGCAATGATTACAACCCAAGTATATTTATCTCGTCCCTTGGTTTTTTATCCGACGCGATGCTTCCAGCGAGTCGAGCCAATCTCCGAGCGCGCGTTAAAAACGAACCAACAGGTAGGACGGGTAAAAACTCGCTGGAAGTATCAAAGATGATCGGCAATAGTAATCGACGTTCGAACCTTACCGATCGAAAGTTCATCCTCGTTGGAATCGGTAGCATTCTGGTTTCATTGAAAAAAACTGCAGCTTCTCCAATTCGTACGTGATAACCCACAACGTCGACTTGGACGTCGCTCGAAGCCGTACCCTTGATTCGCGTTCGATACATAATTACGTTTTTAGTCGCTCGTTCCTATCCCCGCCTTTTTATTTCTGTTGCAGGTAAGATGCCAAGCGGCGCGTCCCCGCCAATGAGATCAGCGCGATACCCATCGAACACGACAACTTCGCACGAGGAGACACTCGACTCGGCGAACCGGCTTTGAGGAGAAGCCCCGTCCGATCAGGTCCCGGCAACCCTCACCGAAGCACACACCGACCTCCGAGAGAAACCCCTACCCCGACCTCGGACCGTCCTCTCGAGCATCGTCGAGATGCTGGGCGTCAGCCAGCCGGGCAACCCACCGTCCAGCCTGAGGCACTCGGCCAGCTTCTCCTGCCTTCAGCGCGGCTCGGGCAGCGAAGGCCATCGCGCCCGCACCTCGACTCTCCCCCAGCAACCGAGCCTCCAGCTGAACATGCAACAGTACGGCGGGCTCTCCTCCCTCCAGCACCGCCAGGCGGCCGCGAGAGCGGCTCAGGCCGAGGCCCGGGCGCGGGAGTCGGAGCTCTCCTGTCTGGACGCCGGCAACGATTACGGCTTCGTCAGATCCCGACCGCGACTCCGCGGTAGCAGCAGCAGCAGCAGCAACACCAACAACAACCACCACCACCACAATAGCAACAGCAACAGCAACAGTATCAACAACAGCATCAACAACAGCATCAACAACAGCATCGGCAACAGCATCAGCAACAACGTCGGCGGCCTCCTCAGGCCCGACGAACACGATCTCATGTCCAAGTCGGCGAGCGTCTACGCCCCGCGTCCGGAGCCCTGCGTGGACCCCGAGCGCTCGCGACAGGACTCCAAGAATCCCCTCCGGGGCGCGCTCATCCTCTTCAGCGCGTCCACCTCCTCCTGGTGGAAGAGCCGGCAGCGCGAGGATCTCGGAGGACCCCGCGTCGTTCCAACCTCGCCGACCCACGAGCGTCGCTGGGCCTGCGGAGCGGGTGGAAGCCTCGCCTCGCCGAGCAAGGAGAGCAAGTGGCCCGCGACCGAGCGCAAGTGGAGCACCCCGGCCTCGGCGACCTCCTCCTCGTCCTCGGCGAACCAGGACCGCAGGTGGCGCTCCCTCGGAGCGTTGCTGAGGACGCCGGTCGGGCCGAGCAGCCAAGCCTCCTCGGCGCTCGAGTACTGCGAGCGGGGCTCCCTGGGGGACCCGTGCATCGAGGGCGGCTGCTACCGCAGGGGGGCGGCCTGCAAGTTGGGTCCGACCCCGGGGGAGGGCTCGCTGCGCCCGGTGCGACAGCGGGGGGAAGTCGACCGCGAGGCGGAGGAGGAGGCGGCGCAGGTGCGGAGGGCTCAACAGGCGAGGGGGGCTCGGTCGGCGAGGGCTCAGAGTTTCTACCTGCTGGACGACTTCCTGCGGCCACAGCCAACGAGCGTGAACGGGGCTTCCGGGGTGTCGGAGCTGGCCGGGAGGCAGTACACCTCGGCGGCGGCAGCTGCAGCAGCGGCGGCGGCAGCGGCGGCGGCGGCGGCGGCGTCGGTGGGTGTCGGCGTCGGGGTGCATCGCGGGGTCGCCAACGTCACGCCGCCGAGGAGGCACAACTCGAGCTCCGACAGCCTCGAGGTGGCGACTAGTCCGCTGCCCCCGCCGATCCCGCCCCCGCCGCCCCAGATCACCGGCACGAGAGACAGGGACTGGGGCGAGGCGCCTCACGACAAGGATTTGTTGAGGTGCCGGATGTGCTGGAACGGACTGCAACAGAGGTCATTGCACGAGGAGGTACGTTTTATTTTATTTACGATTATCCGCTGTTCTTTATCTCGTGTTATCTCATTTTTATCCTTCATCTTTCACCGCTTATCTTCGTTCGTTTGACCTGTTTCTATTAATTTGTAGCATTTGGCAGGTAAGTCGTGTCTAATTTTTACACGAATCGAAACTGGACTTTCTTTTCTTTCTTTTCTTTCTTTTCTTTCTTTTCTTTCTTTTCATTCACGATCGCGCGATTTCGATCGCGTACAATTGTTTATGTTCTTACAAGATATATTTTGAATTTTTTACGACGGCTAATGTATTCGATTATGCGTATTTTAATATTGATCGTTACATTTTTAGAATGATTTTTTTCTATTCCATCGAATGAAATTATCGATTTATTTACCATCTTGACGCATGTGCCTATTTTGAATGCATCGTCATCGTATCATTATAAATTGTAATAAAGAAATCGAATTCGATAACGTACCGATATTATAACATATTGATTACTTTTTAAATTTTCCTTCGATATTTAACGAAACGATATCGTTTTATCGATGATACGTCGACGTAACAAAGTATTTTATCGATAATATTTTATAATTTTTAATTTATAATTATTGCGATATGTTTTATTATTTAACGTCCAATATTCTGTAGTAAATATAATTATCTTAATATTTATTTAATTACACGAAATGACTCTTAACGGTGATTTCATATGATTTGTATTCAGAGTATCGCGAAGAATGAAAAATAGTTCGATAAACGTAATCGAACGCATATTTCTTCTTTACTCTCGTACGAATGATCATCGTTTACATATATTAAACCAAAGCTAGTATATACTTTTAAATAAAGCTGGTGCCGTATTGTGCAACAAAGTATAATTCTAATTTACCATTGACGCTAATAATTATTTAATAAACATTATTTATGATTGTATCGTCATTATAAAGATTTTGAAACGAAGCGTCAACGTTTAACGCGTGATTACACATTGCACAGAATTTTTAAACGTCATTAATAACTATTCGGATGCGTTCCACAACTTTCTACGTAATATAAAAAGTATGTTAAATCTGGTGTATGTAATTACCGGACAAAAGAATAAAAATAAGTTAATAAATTTATAGTTACTTGACAAGTAAAATTACATTATTAAATTCGAATAGAGAATTAAAGGAGATTCGAATAACGATACAACTATGTCACAACTTCCTTCTTCCATCTGTACAACGAAACGGCGATGCATTATCAATTCCATTTATAAGCCCCGATTTTTCCGAGAAATTCTAATAAGCGATGGAACATAGACGATAGAACTCGCCAGCAAAGACCGCAACCGAGACAAATGCACTCGCGTTGTCCAGTTCCATTATCTCGCGTGCCCTTACGAGTATCATGATTTCTCAGTCGTCACTCAGTTTGACAGGGGAATATACGATTCATCCTCTCCGGTGAAACGGCCCCTAACGATACGTAAGTCAAAGAAAGAAAGATATCGGGAAGGAGAAATAGAGAGCGAGAGAGAAGAAGGGAGCAACTATTAGTATTCAGCATACGCCTCCGCTAGAAACGAAGCCTGTTTCGCTTTCGACTTATATTCGAGAGCGAGTGACAATGAAGGTGCGAGTGCGTTTGTGCGTGAGTGCATCCGTGAATGCACGTCGAGATGCTGCTGTTTAACCAAGATGAGGGTATTAACGAACAAGACAGGTATATTAAAAAATGGGGTGTCGTGAGTGCTTCCTTGCAAGAGCGTTGACAAAGAAATAACTCGGAACGAACTTATCTAATGGAGCGATCTATTTGTGTTTTCGAACTTTCGAGTTTTCGTCCCTGACGGTCGCTCCTCGAGGAACCGTGCACACACACACTTACGAGCGCATTATGTGCTTTTGCGGTTTACCCAAAGAAAAAGTAAGTGGAACTCTAGAATAAATAAACGAAACTTAGTTGTCTGCCTGTATCAACAATACCTTGGCCTTTATCGATATTTTGATCGGACACCGTGTAATCCTGAATAGAATAATGATTATGTAACTTTTTATAAATTGTCGAGCAAAGACATTTTTGCGTTTTCGAGTTATTTTTGATTAATGTTCGGTCGTAGGCCTCGTTGTTATTCAACTTTCGTTGTAATTTAATCGATCGTCTGTCTCCTTTTCCCGCCGATGATCGAAACGAACATTATTGTTTAAATAAAATATTTGAATCGAAATTACGTATTTAAAATTTTAATATTTTACAATATATTAACTTTGTTATAAAAATCGAAATGAAAACATTGAATCAATTTAAATCAATGTCGGTATTTATATTTTACCTCCTACCCGTATTCGCGTTTAAATCATCGCGTTGCAATTAAATATTTTACCGTATTCGTTCATTTATCGGAAATATTTACCAAAACACTGTTACGGTATCCATTCGAATAAAAATATTATCGTACGTCTACAAATATTTTTCATTGCATTTTGGAAAGCTAACAACAAATTACAATTTTATATCATAATTTTCTGTTATAAAATTGAAGCTTCCTCGAGTCTTCTTATCGTCGATACTTTAATATTTTCATTTTTCAATAAGATATCGCTGTTAAAAATTGATTGAAATATATTGTAAAGATGTATCGTCCGATAAAAATTATAATTCTGTTTATTATCTAGCGCTTCGTGCGTCTGCTGCATTAAATTGAAATCTATTAAAATATCGGTGCATTTAGTCACGTTCTATATAGTTAACATGGTTTTTTCTCTAATTATCTCATTGAGCAATATATTACATACAAATGCATCCATTCTCTTGCTTCGGACACACCCTATGTAAGTCATCACGAAGTTCATTTATTTCTTCGCTTAGTTATGTCTGGAAATTAGTTTTAAAGAAAATGTAACTTCCTGTAAAGGAAAAGATTTACGTTTCCTCGACTACGAGTACATCGGGTATTTTTGATTTGCTTTTTCAATAATTTCAACAGCTTGTAATTCGATGTTCTTTCGTGACCGCACATTTTTTGTTTTTGACGATTACTTCACGATCGCTATAATATTATTTGAAATGGAATCTAAGTTGATTCAAACGGAATATCAATTCATAAATTTTCGAATTCAATTATTATTGTAGGTTCGAGTGTACGCGTTTCAACAGTGATATGAATTGTTAACTGTTCTCCAACCATTATCTGCCTACCAGCCATCCATCGAAATTCTCTTCTCTTTCATCAGCATAAACCGAATATAGCATATCGCTTCCAGCATTGTCTCAACTGCGTTAGACTATTGCCACAGGGATTACTGATGAGGATATTACTTAGACTCGGAGCTATCCGAATTACAATTAATATGGGAAACAATACCAATTAAGTGTCCGAAATAATTTATACTCTGCATTATATAGTAAGCAGCGAACTCTTCTCTTTCATTAATAATCGTTTCTATATATAAACTCCACCTGCTTTCGATCTATTAATTGAAAGCGCGACGAGAGTTTGCATTGCTATATGCACACCTTGTTTAAAAAATTGTAATAAATATATGTAGTTAGTGCATCCATTCGTAACAGAAATTTTTACGCGAATAAATTAGAACTCGGCAGTTATATTTTAACTAAATTTCATACGAATAATATTTCAATACAATTAAATTGTAAATGGTAAATAAAATTTTGAGAGAAATTACAAAAGATTCTCGTACCACTAAAAAATAAGCATTATTCTTCGAATATTTATAAATATTTAGAATCGCTTTAAAACCAAATAAGGAATCGCTTTTGAAAATAAGTAATTTGAAAGTATTTAAAATGTTTTGCCTCAAAGTGTACAATACATATATTTTTAAAAGCGACGATACAAAATTTTTTATAAACAGTATTAATTTTTTATTAAAAAATTAAAAATTAAAACTATTAAATATTAATTTTAATTATCGTAGCTTGAAACAAAAAATTGAAAACATTTTTATTTTTACTTTAGAAATGCATCGTGATAATTCTAAAGAACAATACTAACAATATTAACCACCGGCATAATTTTATTTCTTATTTACTGGTTTTAGATATTTAACTGACTATACCGATACTTTTATTCTTTTCAAAATCATATCCTTGAAACACATGCTAAAATTATCTTAACCACTAAAATCATATTTTAAGATACGTCACTGTTTGAAATCAGACCTCTGGTAGTATCGAAATATTTAAATGGCTTTTGCGAACAATATATTCCTGATAAAATACCCACGAGCGATGACCAATTTAGTCAAATAAAAAAGTACTTACTGATAATAAATCAGACCAAGTTAGATATGGAGCTGATCCTATCATTAATGGTGCAATCAGCAAAGAAGAGATTGCCATGAAAACAATGGCTGAGATCCTTGAGAATTATCCAAGTTCTTATCAGAAGATACTTTGCATTTCAGATCAAATGGTCACTTTATCTTTGAGTATATTATAAAGACACATTCTTATTTGTACTATTGTGATAAAATTCCTTATATAACTTCTTACTTAAAACGTTCAACGTATATACTAAAATGTGTTTTTAATTATTTCTAATTATTGGAAATATTTCTCTATTGTATATTATATAGTATATATTATCTATACTGGAATTATAATACGAACTAATTGTTAATACATTGTTTGAAATCAGTTAAATAAAACGAATCGATCATTACAGTTTTCTATAAGTGTTGTTCCGAATAGAATATTTCACGAATTAAACTTTTTGAAAATGAGGTGCGTTAATAATATTTTTTTCTAAGAAATGTAATCTGTTAGTTTGTCGGAACTTCATATTATAAATTTTAAAGGTAAACGATGTCATGTCTAATAGGATACTCGATCTTAATACATTTACAAAATTTTTTATCATTTATCTTTCTTTCCATTTTTATCTTTCGTGTGAATAATTTGAATTGATAAAATCAAAAAATAAATAACTACTCATATATGTCAAACTCTGTGAGAGTATTAAATACGTTATTCAGTGTGAGTTTGTTCTCCCACACAGCTTTATGATATTTTCCACTAATATATAATTAAGTATTTACAACAAAAATCAAAGAAAAGTAAATAAGAAAATTTAACTCTAATAAATCATAATAAGTTATCTGATAAAAATAACATTATTAATAACGTCGATGTAGATATAAAATAAATAACTAGAACTCAAACAATACGTATATATAATATACAAAAATAGTAAATATTTTTTCACAAAGTTCAATAACACGTGTTTAATATTTCCACATAAATAAAAGTGAATAAATAAATAAAGCATGCGTTAATATGTATAAACATTTTAAATTAAAATAATAATTTACATCAAAGTAACTATTTTTATTATAATCAAGCCTATTTTCCTTGACATTTATCTACACTGTTTAGCAACAAAAATCTTATAAACATGCATCGATTAATAAATTAGTATTTCATTCGTATCGATAATAATCGATAAAAATTAATAATTAATAATAAATATTTAATCGTACAAATAAGTTAGTCGATGTAGGTCGACTATATGTAAACTCATAATAATTCTATTTTCATAGTATTATCGTATATTTGCTCAAAGTTTTGGTTTATTGTAAATATGCATAAATAAGTATGATGCATTCTCTGCATGAATAAGATTTATACAAAGGAGCACATTTTTATGTATGAAAGAAAAATTGATTATAATATATAAATTTCTTTTGGACCATTCATCCATTTATCGATAATTAAATCAAGTAACATGATTAATCGATTTCGTCACTAAAACTTTGTCCTGGACCAATAGCGAAATATTGTAACGGTTAAAGATTAGCATTCGGATAAAGATTCTAGATATACCGATAAGAAATATTAAAAGGTAGTAAAAATAAAATTTTCTTTCGGAGAACGAAATATTCAAAATCAAAAAGTATCGAATAAAAATTAAATTTTTAATTTAAAAAATGACAGTAAAAAATAACAGTGTAAAATGAAAAAAATATCGAGTTCGAAATAAAAATCAAATATCTGTTAAAAATAATATAGATTTTATAACAAAAGTAAAGATTAAAACTTCATTCAAAGTTAAAAACCTTTTGTGAGAGAAATGAAAATCTCATTACTAATATTAAACTAAAAAGTTGAAAAGTTCAATTTTTAAAATTTCGTTTCTAAAATTCAATTCTTTTATTAAAATAAAGCGAATTTAAAAAAGTATCAGCGAATTGAAAGTCATTCGAAAAAATGTGTGCAGAATTTTCTGTTTAGGTATTAAACAAATGTTTTTTTCCAAGGAAAACGAATTTCGAGAAGAGCGAATCAAGGTTCATTGTAAATAAAAGCTAATGAACTTCAAATTTTAAATTTATTTTTCCGGTTTTTTATTCTTCCTTTTATTCCGTGCGTCACTTAAGTATTCATACGCATGGTTTATTTATTTAATGATTTATCGATGCATTTAATATATTCATAAAATATGTCTTTCTATAGAAATTAAACGGAATAAAAGTTTATACACTCTTTGCATTTGATCGTAAGAAAAAAACAGGTTTTGTTTAAAAGAGCCGCTCTACTCTTATTCTTCTTTTTTCTTCCTAGAATTTTTATTCAAATGCACGCGCATATGAAAAACTACCGATCAGAGTAAATTATTCGACTAAACATACAACAAAAGTGAAATGTCAGGTAAAAAATAGTCGTTCCCATTTTTTATTAAGAATACACAAGGATATATAATATGATAGGAACATAATATGATTCAATACAAACAGTTAAAACGGATGATTTAGTATCTAATACCGGCTCCTTAAAAATTTGATATCGATGCATCACACGGTGACCATAATGAGGTACTTTTTGTATACCCCAGAGTGACGCAATATTCTCCCAATGAAGCGTTAAGATCGATGTGCTTACTGTAAGCGTACGGTATATCCATTGTCGAATTAAGATCCGGTGGGCGATGAGGGCGGGCGAGGGCGGGTGAGTGGGGGGGAGTGAGGGGGAGGGGGGGAGGTCGACGCGTGAAGTTGACGTACGACAAAGCGAGTGGAGCAACGTAAGAGAAACAGTCTTACCAAACGAGCCGTTCGTCGGGTCACAAAGCTCGGAATGATCGATGATCGCTCGAGGGGTTGTATGTACTTGGCCTCACTCCCGAGTACGGGTCTGTCTATCAAGGAACGATTTTGGAACGATCGAGTGAGCCGATAGTAAACGCGATACAATAATCGACGAGGGATCTACAGGAGAGATAAACCCGTGCATCCGCGATGACCCCCCGAGTAATCGTGATCCAGAGGCGCAACCGACGGGGCTTCTACAAATAACATTTTTCTCCGCTTGTATTCCCGCAAAAATATCTCCAGGCGTAGAGAAGCGAGCAATTACCGGTACAAATTATGGCACATTGCGTTAATTCATACCTCGTTTTAGAATCGTCGCAAAATGCATTCTTTTCTTCTTTTTCCGATGAATTCGCGCCAAGTACGTGGCTATCGAGTATTTTACTCGTTTGTAACGTGACGCACACAAATCGAATAAACAAAGGAAGCGTGAAATGTACATTGATAAAAGAATTTTCGTTGTGACTTATATATTATCGACCACCAAAATTATAAAAATTTTAAAAACAGATTTTGTTTTATTTCGTTTAAAATTGTTGTTAAAATATAGATACGTTGCACCGAGACAAAAATAAAGGCGTCCAACGAAGTACTGTAAAGTACGAAGAATGTAATTTATACGTTGAAGAATTTATTTTGCTTGTAAGATGAAAATACTTTTTAAATTATTACGCTAAAAGAAAAAATACTCTAAACTTTTATTACAATAAAAAGAAATTTATGGTTAAAATACGTGTAAACTTTGTTTTCTAAAAACAATTACGAACGAAAATATAATTCTACTTACGTTTTATTCGAAAAATACGTTTCTTACTATATTGATAAAGCGTATTTTTAAATTTTGTTGAAAAATTTTTATTTTTTTTTAATGGTAAATTTTGCGATAAAATATAAAGATATCGATACTTGGTTATTTCAGTTTGAGTAACGGTCACATAATCAATGTACGTGTCATTTTGTATGTGCATTCGTTATCTATTTAGAAACGGATAGAGCATTTTTCAAGCAATATCAATAATAGGAATGTCGCTTTTTACTTTGTTACTAAATAATTACTAATTATATAAGTATATATGGTATTCATTAGCGAACGAACCGATAGAATTTTCAAATGAAATACCTGGAAGTACGGAAAGATTGTTGTGGGATTATGAATTTTAGTATGATTAATATTGAATTGATTTTTGCAAGAAATTTTTCTTCCATTATATAATTCTCCCGAGTTATTAGTAACGAGTACATTATTATATTCAAAAACGTATATTTCATCCAAACGAGTCGGTTAACAAAATAAGCTTTTTTAAGCCAATATACAAGAACAAAGGTATGATTATTGCAAACTTGCCGCACTGTCGTATATCGATTGTAATTTAACGTTTATATGCTTACGAATAGAAAATTCTTTTAACGATTCATACGCAATTTCTCGACAATGGTGAGCGCACCAACATTTTTTGAATATTTAATCTTTAAGCCGTTTCTCTTTCTGTGTTTTACCCTGAAATTGACGAGTACACGTCTCCGAGAATATGTAACTTTGAATATAAATTGTATATTAAAGTTATGAAAATTGTTGTCCTAAATCACGATTTAAATTTCTAATTTACAATCGATTAAATCGAAAGTAATATAAGCTTGTTTGATTCGAACAGACTAGAAAATCATATATTTCAATGTCGATAAAAGACAATTTTAATTTGCGAAGTATTTTATTACTTTATACGTAAAAATGATTAGATATCTAGGCGAAATTCTATTATTTTTTACGAATATCAATACTTGCATAAGAAGAAAATATATTTTACGATAAATACTATTCTTATACAAGGCATTATTTTTCCAGATATTCTTAAAGTACCATTTTAAAGTTATTCATTTTTATTACGAGTTTGAAACTATTTTAAAATATAATTAATTATTTATAAAATATACTAAACTATATTCGAATTCTATTAAATTTTCTTTTTATGACAAGCTTTATAACGATAAGTTTATATGTTTTATCAGCTTTTAAATTTAAATACCGAGATACGTTCGATGAAAAAATATTTCATTCGCAAATAGTTTTTCATACTAAAAATCCTGATTTGTGATTTAAAAGTATCTTTTCTTATTAATTTCGATATTTTCTAAAATATCTAGTCAGCACTGAATACTTGTTATAAATGTATACTAAAATTTAATCGACTTTGAAACGCCACGTAAACAAATTACATATTCATCTCGTTTGATGGGATAATTAAAATAGAAATACTCCTTAGCCTAAATCTCGATCAATGAATACTTTATTGAATAATTTGATGTTCAGATATATAGTCCAGTTAAGCGTTCGAAAGTTTTTATAATTAATGAATATTCACAATCGTTTCTCGGTGTACCATATATATTTTATTATTCATAACGTTATTCTATCAAATTTATGTCGATATTGCAACAAAAGCTGTAACAACCACAATGGCTGGCAACAACAACAACAATAACAATAACAATAATAATAACGATAACAATAACAATATTAATAGTAACGCTAACAGTAAAGTTATCTTTGGAAAGAGATTTTAATTACGAAAGATATTTTATCCTAGAATTCTTTTTCCGGTATTTACTTTAGAATAAACGATTCATCAACTAGAACTAACAGTAAAATAAAAGAAAACCTTGAAATAATTATCATTTTAAGTTATTCGAAGAATGTTTTAATTTTGTAAATTAAACAACCGGTAGGATGGTTATAACGAAAGGAGTTCCATCGTAAGCAATTGTTTTACGTCTCGAGAAGAACTTGCATCTGGATCTAGATTTATGGCTAAGGTGTTTTCCCTTGCGCGATGAAAGGGCGAAGTTTCGATCTAATTCCATCGTTGCATCGCGCTACAACAGCTTGGCTTTATGGCCGAGATTAATTCTATCGTCGCTCGGTAGTCGCTTCTCTCGTAGTTGTTGAAATAGTTTTTAGTTCGCGTTATCTCGACGCGTTCCAATCACATTTGAATTAATAGTAACATTAATCGAATAGCCTTAATTTGAATAATCCATTACCCAATTTCGGAAGATATTCCGCAGCGCGGACGGAAATAATATCGAAACGTTGGAACGCCTTTGTGACTTTGTGAAGTTATCGAGTATTCCATATTAATAGACTCGGTATTCGTCACGGGTAAATATTACCGCGATGAGTACAACGCAAAATTTTCTTTTGTCCAGATTCTACGGGTGTCTCAGTCTTTGAAAATATCCAAAACCGCGTATTCTAAGCGAAACGCGAAGGCGACGAACCGAAGCTTCGAGCGCGTGAAAACAAAGACAAACAGCGGATTTATTTTTAATATTTGTCGGTATCCAAATAATCCAAAACCACTCGATGTTATCGCCGAAGATAACGGAGGCCTCGAGAATGAAATATCTTGTAATATCGTTAACGGAAAGCGATACGAAGCGCCGGTTTCGTTGGATGAATTCGCTCGGCGTACTCGTAAGCGCGGGATAAAACAAAGTGCCGCCGTCGCCGCCGCCGTCGCCGCTCGAGAAGAAAGCGTCGCCGTATTTAACGAAGAGCGGGAGATTAGCGGGGAATCGGAGAATGCACGTATCGCGCTCGTCGTCGAGGCGTCCGCGCAGCCAAGTGCACGATTACGCTCGTCGAGTAGGAGGTGGGGGAGTAAGCCGGGTAGCCTAAGCTGCGAAACCGCAAAGTCGCCGACGAGGAAGCGCCTCCTATACGTACACACTGTACGTAATCTCACGGCGCTCGTGCGCGTGTTCCCGTCCGCGACGACGATGCCTCGGGCGGCGACGCGTCCAACGAAATCCTGCTTTCCTTTTCGCGCGCGAGCCTCCGAAGCACCTGGAGTCGAGGGAGTCGAGGGAGTCGAGGGAGCGGAGGGAATACGTAAACATCTCCAAGGAAATGGCGCCGTCCAGGGGAAAAAAAATCCAGGGTTCGCTCTCGGTCGTCGTTGGAAACTCGAGTTGGGTTCGCGCTGGTCGCGGCTCCTTCGGGACTCGAGGGCGGATTTTGCATTTTCGCGTACCGGGGACTCGGTCGGGGGATCCGAACTAAATTTAACTCGCGGACGAGTCTCTGGGAGTCTCGGAGTCTCTCGGAGTCTCTCGGAGTCCCTCGGAGTCCCTCGAACCTCCGCCGTGGAGAGGCGACGCCGGGACGAGAGAATCGTTCGTCTTGCCGGACCGAGGCTCCATCTACTTGGGTGCCGGCACCGAAGATCCCTGCATCGGGCGGTAACGCGATGAGCTCAGGTCGGTAGGTAACTGCCCGACCAGTTTTCCCCGAGTGCGACGGGAACCGACGAGATGACACCACGGGCGCTGGGAACTTTGCCGATCGCGCTTCTTTCCCGATAAAACTTTTTTTATCGGACGCTGAGAACGAACGTCGGGATCGCGGTAACGCTCGAAACGTAATTCACCGACGAGGCGAAACGTCGCCTCGATTTCCACGCACGCATCCGCGGATGGAACCGAAGGATAGTCCGAGCGCTCGTTACGAAACTATTCAGCGAGAAATTCGATCCCCGCGCAAATTAGTTTCTTTCCGAGCTCGACGATGCGAACGAGGGTAATAAAAGTAAGGTCCGAGCCTCGGAAACGATCCAAACCCTCGGAGGCAAAAGTCGAATTTTAACGAGGAGAGGAACGAGGAAAGGAACGAGGATAGGAACGAGGAAAGAAACGGGGAAAGAAACGGGGAAAGAAACGAGGAAAGAAACGAGGAAAGAAACGAGGAAAGAAACGAGGAAAGAAACGAGACTCGAGAGTCGCTCTCCTCCACGCGATCAGCATGAAAAACATAATTTTGATCCTCGCGATAAGCCGCCGACGACGGAGTTGGGTTCTACGCGGAAAAGGAAGAAACAAAGTCGCGGAGGAAACTTGAACCGACGCGACGCGAGGCGACGACGATCAATGACGTCGCAACGACGACGCAACGACGGCAACCTCCTGGGTACTGCCTTGGAGAGCTCCTGTCGCCCCTCGCACCGAGTCCAAGTGCCGTGGGAGAGTTCGTACGCGCTCGTCCCGCATCATCTTTGCGCGTCGCGGATGAAACAAAGTATGCGAACAGCCGATGCCGGTGGTGACAAAGAGTCCAAGCATCCGACCGCTATTTAGTTCGTAACGCGCTCGGACCCAACAACTCGGACCAAACAACTTTCCGAGCCGCCAACCCGATCGACCGACCGAACGCTCCGTGACTAATCGACCTCTCGTTTTTTTACGAACGAAAATTCGAGCAAATATTACTTTTAGCGATAATTCGCCTTTATCGATCGGAGCAATTGCAAAAAAAAAGTTATGAGTCGTCGATACGTCGCTTTGGTCGATTCGCTTTACGAGCCAAAGCTATCGATTCGTCAAATCGACGTTTACGCGATCGCTTATCGAGGAACAAGGATGTTTCGAGTTGGAGGGAAAGGTTGGATTTCCTCGGGAGTAGATTTTAAAAGGCGATTTTCAAACGCGATTTTCAAACGCGATTTTCAAACGCGATTCTAAAACGCAATTTTAAAGAGCATCCGATCATCGGTTACCGGTACCTCGACATTTTTCTCCTCTCGAAAATTACGTAAATTTATCGTAACTAAGTCATCGGTTTTCCACTCGGCGAACGATACCGAAAGCGATATCGATAATATTCCTAGGGAAAACGCAAGTGTCGCGCGTCGCGTATCGCTAGCGTTGCACAAACCGCACACACGGAGAAAACGGTCCTTCTCCTCTCGAGCTCCCCGTTTTTTTTTCTCCGGTTTTTCGCCTCGCGACCGCGAGAACTCGGCTCGGCATTCCTGGCGTGCGGATACGCGCGGATAGGTACGGATAGGTACGGATAGGTACGAATACACCACCGCGGGTAAAGACCGAGTCGAGCGACTTACGGCGACCGTCGACGTTTACGACATTTCACACGCTCGACTTAGTCTTCTGCTTATGATTCCGATTTATCCAGCCTCCCGTAACTCCAATTTCGCAATCCGCTCTCCGCCGTATCTCGAACACGCCGAGTAATCCGTAACGAAAGAGAGAAGGAGCGCGTAGCCGGCAGCTGCAGAGCAGCCTCTCGCTATGCTAAAGAGCAAGCGAGTTACTTGTCGCCCTCTCTCTCTCTCTCTCTCTCTCTCGCGCTCTCTCGCGCTCTCCCTCTATGTGGGTTACAGTACAGAGAGTCGGCGGCTTGCGCAATTCCGCGGCGGCACACCGTCACTCGACTCCATGGTTTTTCTTCTTTGTGCGCGCGGCGGCGATGTTGAACCTGCCGCCAGCGACATTTCAACGATTTCCCGTTAGTGTCTATGTGTTTTATACACTCTTAGCTAGGAGCGACGGTTGCGCTGCGAATAAATACACGGCCGGCTAGTATTTGCGCTCGCTTATTGTCTCGTGTGCGCGAGCGTGGGTGTATTTTAAATCGGCGCGTCGACCTCGCTCGAAAGCGCTGTGCATCACGAGCACCTTTTTTGCGCCGAAAACCATCCTGACGGATTACACACGCGCTTACGTGCCTTACAAAAGGAGCGATTTTCCCACGCGCTCGCGTCCTCTCGAATACGGTAACTCGACGGTATTTCCCGTTGATCGAGGTCAGTCGTCGGGCGTGACGATGCGAACGAGCGAACCAACGAGCGAACCAACGAACGCACCGACTTTTCGACGATTTCCATTGGGGGTCTGCCCTCGTAGGGATATTTCCGAGGAGGGGAGACAGAGACGAGTTGCGAGACGCGCTCCGAGTGGGTCAACCGATCGGTTTGGCAACCCGTTGCGAATCGGTCCGCCTTTGCGAATCCCACACGGCAGCTCGGATCTTTCGTCGCGGGTATTCGCGAACCTAAGAATACGGCGGCTACTATCCCCGGCCGAGCGAGCGAGGTTCGAGCGAGGTTCGAGTAAGGTACGAGTGAGGTACGAGTGAGGTTCGCGAGGCGGAGGACGGCGGAGGACGGCGGAGGACGGCGATGGGATGCGAGGAGTCGGGATCGCTCGAGCGGGGAAAGAATCTTAATTCCCGCATCGTCCGAGGAAAGTGGGAAACTCGACTCCCGGAGGGTCGAATTCTCGCTCTCGGCGACGCGTGGGAAGAGGAGAGAGTAGGAGACGAAGGCAGGATCTGGGCCTGCGCGATGACATCGGGAGCCGTACGGGTCGGACATCGGGAAATGACGACGATCCCGACGTACCCGTCTGCACTCGTGTGGGAAAGTTTTGGCGTTTCGGTCGAGACGCGTAGGTTCGACCGCGAGACGAGAGGGGTTTACGAAAAACGAAAAATCCGGATGAAATAAGACGAGGGAGCTTGGGGTGCTTTTTTCTTATCGCTTCCAAACTTTTCTTCGTTTGGAAAATTTATTCCTCCTTAGGTAGCAGCCCTCGGTGAAATATGGTTCGTCCTATCGTAGAATTCTTCCAACGTATTCAATGAAAATAATTTTTTGTTTTTGTCCAAAATGTGAGAATATCTATTTTTCTTCTAATTAAATTTTTATCGATTACAAACATGTGTCCTACCGACGCGAGAGATTTATCAAATTTCTCGCGTCTACTCGATAACGTTTTTTTTTATTATTCACGCGGAGATATATTTTATTCTATGTATACTCCGCTTAAAGGGACTGCGAAGTCACCGTATATTATATTAACGGCGTGTAACGGAACATCGATCGAGTTAACTTTCGAGAATTTATTTACATTTAATAAAGTTAATTAGAAGTTGTAATCGACTACGCGTATAATTATTTTTGTATTTTGTATCGTTATTATACAAATTGAAATTTATTATTTACTTTACTTTGTTTCTTTCTCGAATAAAAATTCGTACGTTCGGAATCGTAGTTTCTAAATATCGATCGATGAATTTAAGGGATTCCCCTTTTTTTACCGCAAATAAATTACGCTCTATTCTTTCACGGACAACTATATTTTTGTTTTATTCAACTATAAATAATCAGATTTTATACGTTTCGAAAATACGTGCTTCCAGTTGTATTACGAAACAAAATTTTTATTAACCAACTTTTTTTTAGAATTTTACCGTTTGTATCGTTTTAATTATACTCGTTCGCGTACGTTATTGCTTCATAAAAATAGATATCGATATTCTTCAAAATATTGTACAACAGCTGTTCGCAACCGTGTACATTTTAATAGTTTGAAAAAATAAGCAAGAAAGTCGAATTTCACCAAAGTAATAAAAAATTGGACAATGTATATCATCGAGAGAATGTAAATTAGGAATACAAAATTCACGCTTCGTAAAACTTGAACGATATCGATCTATTTATCAAGAAAAGTGTTTTTAAATCACAGATTCTTACAAGATTGCGTAAATAATTCAAAGAGATTTCAAACTCATTACCGTGTCTACTTGTACTCGGTCGCGTGGAGTCCATAAAACAACCACTCGATGGAGAACAAGGACGTACCACTTAATATCCATCCACGCATGTGTGTAAATATATAGGCGTGTAAGAAGGAAAGATGACCGAGGCAAAGAGGAAATTCGTGTACGAATGTAGTAGCGACGAGGAAAGCGTAGACGTCGCCGAGAGAAAAAGGGGAGAGAAAAAGAGGAGAGAAAAAGAAAGGAACAACTGCGACTCGGAAGCGAGAGAGCGATAGGAGCGATAGGAGCGATAGAGGAGGAAGGGCGACACGCGCTCGAATCCAGCAAGAAAAAGAGAGATGGTAGGGATGCTGCGTAACGCTTTCGAGAGCGAGAGAAACGGGTGGCGGCGCAGGACTAGGACCTGCGCGCGCGAATTTCCCGCTCGCGTTTAGCCAACCTCATATTGATCCCACCCCAGTGGCAGAGCGAAGAGAGAAACAGAACGCAGAGAGCGAGGGAACAGCGCCCCCTCCTCGCCCCCTCCTCGCACCACCCCAACAGCGGCGTCGGCGCTTCTCGGGTTTATCGTCGTCGCGACGACAGGATTAGCAGAATTGCGCGGTTCGGTGGAACGTCGTCGTCGTCGTCGTCGTCGTCGTCGTCGTCGTCGCCGTCGTCGTCGTCGCCGTCGTCGTCGTCGCTGCGTTTTCGGAGGAAACCTCTCTCAGGCCAGAGTCACCTAAGCTCCCGTGACATCCGTCTCCTGGAACCGACTGGCTGGTCCTCCGGAAGTAACGGGGGATGCTGTGACTTCGTTGTCTTCGACGCGAACGAGCCCAGGAGCAGCAGCCGAGGAAAAGGACGAGGAAAGCCTGGGAACGCCTCGACGTCGTCGTCGTCGTCGTCGTCGTCGTCGTCGTCGTCCTCGTCTCCCTTTCCACGCCGGGGGAGGAGTGTCTTCCGTCTCGGTCCGTTGCTCCACGAGTGTTCATCTGTGTGTTGTGCGCTGTCGCGATTCGTGACGAGAATCGCCTCGGACAGTAAGTTCCTGGGAAGAAAGTCGGAGCCTGCGCTCGGTCCGGATGTGCGCGCCCTCCTCGCCCTCCTCGCCCCTTACTTGTCCCCTTAGTTCCCTACGCGATAAGCATCGATGATAACAACAAAGAGTAGATGGAGTCGATCGGAGCGATTCGCTCGAGGTGGAGGTCCGAGGGAACGCAACACTCGGATGCGTTCTCTCGTTAACCTTCTTTACAACTCGGAGCGTTCTTACAAGTAGTTATCGGTAGGAGGGTGTACCTGCGTACGGATCCGTGTACGTAAGCGCGTCCGCCAGCGATGCTGCGACGCACAAAGCCATCGATTGTATTACGGATAGGAAAATATTATTCGACATCGACGTCTGTTTCAATAATTTAGTCACGCGATTCGAAGAAGCAAAGTCACGGCAATCGAATTTTCTCGACGAAACAAAAATATTTATTATGTTGGTTACTCGCGCTCTACGCGGAAAGCGAGCGAGCTTAGTTTGCATTTCCATGCGTACACCCATTACTATTAGCTATCGCTATTTTATAAACAGCGGCGTTACACGAAAAGCGATATCTTGCATCGATGTATCGATGCGTCGTTCGCGGTTCGCGGTTCGGACGATTCGCGTTTGTAGCGCGTTGTGAATTAATTTCCGAGCATCGGACTCGGCGTTTCCAGTTTTCGTAGGCCGAAGCGCGTCGATACAGCGTTTCTACTTATCTCGCTGTGCTCGTTGCAATAATGCATGCATTTATAACGAATTTTCTCGGGAAACGATAAAATAAATTACGCAGAAATCGTTTAATGACACGCGCTGTTACCGACATTGAAATTAAACATCGCGCATCGACGCGACCAATCGCGAATCCGACTACGTACCAAGCTGTAAAACAATTCGGAAAAAATATTTATAAACGCAACTCGCAAGGTCGACTCGATAATGCCCGTTAATTTCTTTCCGACTCGCGGTTCTCCTTGCGTTTTCTTGATTGCCGCTCGCGTATGCAAAAATAGCGTATGATACACGAGGAGCTTTTCTCACGACGAAAGTTTGCGTCCCCATTATTGCAATTAGTTTGGCTTTGAAAGGGGGAACCTAAAGGGGGAACCTAAAGGGGGAACCTAAAGGGGGAACCTTGGCTCACACCTAACAAAGCCCGTTATTATCAAAGTAGTGGTAGTAGCGGCAATAATAAGCAAACCGCAGTCGACTTCGTGATTCTGCCCGATGAAAATACCCTCTTGACTTATGACTCCTGTTTTATTTTTTTCTTCTTCCGCGACCATGGATTTCGCACTAAAATTATTTTCTTCTCGACGAGATGGAAGATCGATCATTTTTCTGATTATTTTCTGTCGGAACTTGTAAGGTGAACCGGCAAAAGCTGCTAATTGAAAAGCATCTTTCGTTAGCCTTTTCTTTTCGTTGCGTCACGTATGTGCGTCTCTCTTTCTCTCTTTCTCTCTTTCTCCTTCTCTCTCTCTTTCTCTCTCTCACTCTGTACGCGCGCGCGTGTATGCGTTTTCGTAATAAATATATACATCTCTATCTTTCATTATTCTATTAAAACAAAACTAATTTTATATTATTGCTTTCTCGTAAAATTGTACTCAAGTTCTACAATTAAATGCAGTAATAATCTTTCGAAAAGGTATTGCATTTCGATAATTCATTTGCTGCTATTGCGAGTAGCAAAGTTAACTTAGTTACCTCTGAAAAATAATAATTCCTTTTGAAACAGGCTTCAATTATATCCGTTTACTTTATTTTTACTTTCTCGACTAATTTATGGTACAATTTTTACGTTTTAAAAATTAAACAGGGCTTCTATAGTTTTAAAAGAAACATTGTTATTTATAAGATGTTCGAGCAAGTTTATCGCCCTATCAAAGTTAGAGTGATACTTTTTCTCTTTTAAAACAATTTTATTTCATATATATATATATATATATATATATATATATATATAACTCGTTTATTTTTATTTGAGTTTTATCTTAGTCTATGCAAAGGTTTTTTATTTTATGAGCTTTTAAAAGAATTGCTACATACGGTTTTTTTTTATTTGCTATCATAACTTTGTATCCAAATATCTCAATTAAAATAATTCGATTCGATATATGTATTTTTACATATGTTATATTTCTGTGTACTAATCAAAGGTAACTGATTTTCCATTTTACACATTTTGTCAAATTTCATTATTTATTTGCGAAAGATTGGATTGTATTGTTATTTCGGATATTCCAATTTCCAAATTATCAAGTAATTGAATAATAATATTTAAAAAATTAGAAGCATTGATTTTAATTATACTTCTTTTTTATTATTTTATTTTACTTTAACTTATCTATTTTAAGAGCTTTATCGATTGCACCTCCTAATCTAATCATAGATTGTCAGAAACTCATCATTTTGATTTTTTTCCGATTAGCTTTTTTCATGCTTTTAATAACAAGTTTAGAGATAATTATGATATTTGTTTATTATTTTTCAATAAATTCATGTCATGGTTATAGACTTATACTTTAATTCTAGAACTTTAATGTATGTTTATTTTTATTCTTTTATAATAATTTAACAGGATTTAAAATTACGTTAAATATAAAAATATTTTAATTTATGTTACATTTTCATTGGTTGGAATATGTCACTCTGCTGTTGTATTTTTTCGCCACTATTATTTATATATTTTATAACATTTTATCATAACTGAATGTCATTTTTCAGAAAACTTTCATTTTTATTTTGTAGTTAACAACCGACTGCAGTTAACCCATCACTTTCTAAAATATATGTATTTCGAATAATATTTGCGAGCTTGTATATATTAGAAAAGTATTACGTCATTATGTTTTATTAATTTGCTCCTTATTTTATGATTTATTAACAATACTACGTTGGCTTTAAAACTAGATACTTCTATGCAGAATTCACAGAAAATGATGTTTTGATGTAATCGGATATTATAAAGTTTATTGACTTATAAAATTGTTTCTCTTCGCGTTAAAATAATCATTGTTATACATCACCACATTATTGTTCTTATTTCTCACTAGATTTTCTCAAGCTTGGAAATCGTGTTCGATCGGATTTATATTTATGCGCAATTTAGAAATATTAAGTTTATGTTAATCTGCTTATTGTTATCTTATACAGCTTATATAAGATTTGAATTTTTTTCACAGTTAGTTTTTGTCTGTAAATGCTTGATTTATATCTTTCTTAAAATTTTAATATATTACACAATTTATTCTTTATGTACAATTGTTAAAACTTGTTGCTTCATATAATCTCCTTCGCACTTATATTATCTTTTATATAAAAATACATTCATATTTTATCTTCTTTGATTATTCATTCGATATTGCTTTATCGTATTCTTCGATTTTTTTGTCTCATTTTTCTCTAAACGTTTCAGTATTTCGTAACGATAACATTTTAACTAATACCAAATATTTTTCGTTTTTTTAAAGTTTTTTCTCACTATTTGTTTTGAGTAGACTAATTTAATTTCTGCTAAAATTTATCGCTTATCAAACTTTGATTTAGTGACTGCTAAAGTATTATCGGAATCTCAATTTATATTTATAAACGATTTAATATTTAATACGCTCTTAAGATATATTTTATCGATTAAAAAACGATGTCTATGTTCGTGCATTACTTTATCTGGTTATATGCAAAACATCCTATTTATATCTTTATGCGATTTTAAATACGTGGTTTTAATAACGAAATTCTCTCAAACAGCCATGTTTATTACTCTTAGGTCTTTTCATTACTGACGTCATGCAAACTTTCTTGTTCTATTGTTGTTTTAAAGATTTATCTCTTCCAATATATGCACATTACAGTCGCCGAAAACTATTTTCTTATCGTACGAGAGGAATATATCGAATAATTGCTCAAGTTCGTCATAAAAGCGGCCTTTATTACTTCCTCTTTATTTTCTCTGAAGAGACTTTGAATATTTTACTTAAATAATTTTATATCTTTTTTATACATGCATGACGTTTGCTGAGTAATATCTTCCCTTTTGGACATCAATAAGGAATATTAAACTTCGGTGAAATTTAGATTTAGATTCAGTTTGAATTTCTAAATCGTTAAAATTTTCCAATGTAGCCTCGTTGTAACTTTGGTTCATCTCCTCTGTAAGTTCTTAGTTACTTATTTTTTTATTCGCACCTGTTCTTTGTATCTCAGGGTCGCATCCTTTATTCGTATATCGTGGACGTACCGAATGTAACAATAGCACACCATTTATCAATTTTCGATTATTTCGCGAATCGAGAGATAATAGTCTGTTTATTAGTATAACTTCGCTTTAGAGTTTTTTTTAAGTGTATGTATCAAGTATCAAAATTGAACGTAAAAAAAATGATACGTATCAAACATCTTTATCCGAATAAATGATTAATCGTGCAAGAAAATTCATAAATCTTAATTTTTTTCGCATTTTTTATCGCTTTCTTTCATCGTAAAAAAATTATAAAAAGATTGAATCGAAATTAAAAAATTTTTATTATAAAAACTTTTCTTACGATGAATAATTTACTTTAAACACATTTATGAACTTTTAATAATTTTTATGGCAAAACTTGTATTTTATATTTCATTCCAGGAATATTAAACGAAATGATTCACTACAAAGTCATTTTGATATTTTTAGTGCTCGATACTTTTTCGACTGTATAACCGATCGTTCGATTGAATTATGTTTATTGTTCTTACAATAAAAAAAAAAAGCAATACCTCAACGTTAAAATAAAGCTCGTTTCGCAATCATACCTCATTTACAATAAATTTCCGCGGATGCAGTCTAACCGTCACAGCTATCATACATTACCGTGGCATTTCATTTGGGTTACTTTATCTCCCAATAATATCAAAGTACAGAAGCCCCTTTCTATTATAAGACATGGAAACTGGTTCACCTATCGAGTAAAAAGTAAATCACTCGGTTGAGAGCGTCGAGTGTGTCTACTGCATTAGACAAAGCAGAGCCGGAAAGCATTAACCGACTCGACGTATACGTAGGGTAGATAACGACTAAATTGACCGCTGCTCCTACAAGTTTAAAAAATTGGCATTTCTTTAAATTACTTGGGCGAAACATCGGCATTATCCGCTGCCGTTTACGATACGCGGACTCGCCTATGAAAAGGTCGAGACCCAAGGCTCCCGCGATTCGCGTGCGCTCGTATCGTTGCGAGATGTAGGCCTTCGAAATTCCATTTGACCGGTCTTTATACAGCTTGTATATTTAATGCAAGAATAAGAGAGAAGGTCGGCGTAGGCGCAGGCATATAAATTTTTTACCATAGACAACTCTCGGCTTCTCCCTCCCTCTCCCTCCCTCTCCCTCCCTCTCCCTCCCTCTCTCTCGCGTCCATTATATTTTTCTTTTCATTTTTGCATACGCCTAACTTTTACTACCGCTCAATGAAATAAAGAAAGCTTTCCGTGTCTCCGAAGTCGGGCGAAAACAATTAACGTACTTAACGAATGATCGATCGATCGACCGACCGATAAATCGATCATTCGCTTTTATAGTATCGAACCGTTCGTTCGAGAGAAGTCTACGACTTTTTCAATCCCGAAAACCTTGCAAAATTTCTTCTCCGCATTTTCGAACGATCGACGCGGAACAAAACATCTTTCTTAATTCGAGCATCTCGGACGCGGATCGCACCCGAGCAATTATCGAGTCGCGATCAACGATGGGAGGATTTTGGATTCGATCGGTTCGCAACGAATCCCTCGACGAAGATGCCCCGCCTCGATAAACGGAAAAAGTCGATCCCCGACGCGGAGAAGCGAGAGTTTCGATTTAGTTGTAAAAGAGAGGATAAAGGTGGAAAATGGTTTTCGAGAGAGAGAGAGAGAGAAAGAGAGACTCGCGAACGAGAAGAAGAGTCGTGTATCGTCGAGAAATCTCGCGTTCGCTTTTGAGCGCGTTAGTCCAGTATAATTTTATTGGCCAGCCACTTTGTCAGCATTGAAATCGCAACGAGGCTTCGGGAGGCTGCGAGAGGATGCGAGAGGATGCGAGAGGATGCGAGAGGATGCGAGAGGATGCAGGAGGATGCAGACAGAGCTGCGGAGAGCCGAGCGAGTCGAGTCGGCCTTTATGCCGCCGATGAATCAACGAACCTGCCCCGCGGCTGCCTTCCGTTAAGGGCAACCCGTGGGCGAGTCGCGTCTCCTCCGTGGGTCCGGCCGCCGCTGCCACGAGGGAATAAATAATTTCAAGGTGCATCGGCACCGCAAAAGATCGGAATCGCCGGAGAATTCTGCCGCCTCGGCATCGCGCGCATACGCCACCACCTCGACTCCCGCGGCATTCTCGGAATTTCCTACTCCCTTTCTCTCGCTCACTCGCTCGTCCGCTCGTCATTCTCGCGCTCAAAAGTCCGAGAGAGTCCGAGAGAGTCCGAGAGCCGATCTCCGTCCTTTTCCCACTCTTTTCCGAGCCGGACGCTCGGATTCTTTTGGCCTAGGTCACGGGCTTGGACGTCGGAGGCTCTCCTCCGGAGTTTCGGATCCGGGGCTCGCGAACTCGGGACGCCGCCGCGACCTTCTGCCGAGCTCCGGATACTTGATTATTATTAATAATTCCTACCCGACGTTCTCGGAGTCGTTCTCGGAGTCGTTCTCCGAGACGTTCTTGGAATCGGAGAGACTACCTCCAATCGCGCCTCTCTCCCTTTGTCTCGACCTTTTTATCTTTGTTACGCGAATTAAATTAAATTCGGAGGTTAAGTGATGTTAATGTCGACTTTCTTTTTCAACTATTTAATTGCACGTATCGTTATTTATTACTCAACGTACACGATTACTTATAATATTTCGTAAACTCGTCCTTTTCCCATCCGATTCGAAGGAGCGTAAGAATCGATCGGTGACTTTCAATTGCTGTAATTCCAAGAAAATTTGAATTTTCTAGTCTGCTAACTTTCACCGAAGTAGTTAATTCGAAATGTCTTCTTAGTCGATAAACCTACTTCTTACCGAATATCGGTGTTCAATTTTACGGTATGTTTAATCCATTGAATTTTTTAAATTATGCTCCGTCGATTGCGCTTGACTTTCATGCTTTTCAAAGAAAATATTAGAATGCATTTTATGTCTCGCGGATATTCTTAATTTTCAAACTTATTTTTTGTTCTTGATTTTAAATTTTCTCGCTTACCCGCGCAAAAGTTTAGATCAATTTTCATCTGTTTTACAATAATCGAGAATTACGCCAATTACATTTTTGTAGAGCGCACTCGAAGAAAGTTCGAAGAAACGGAGTATATCTTATTTATATATTTATGGGTTTCATCCGCAAGAATCTTCGCATTCTCGGAAGTTGTTTTTTAGCAGAATTCTCTTTTTAAAAGAACTCGTCGAGAATCGTTCGCGGGTCTTCTTTTTTATTTACGCAAAACGAGAATGGCGAGACGGCGAATGGCAAATTGCTATTCATATTAAAATAAAAGAGAACGTGGATATCGACGCATGCGGTCGTCGAGTACTCCGTACCTCTGATAACTCGGAAGGCACCGTATCGGTTTAGTGGAGGTACGGATCGACGATCGACGATCGACGATAGACAGCGACGGAGGACCAAAGTTTTTACGGTCTGGTGAATCTCTTTGAAAAATACTGGATTTTAAATTCGGAAAAACATAAATTTCCGTCCACCCGTGAAACGGTACGGATCGAAGGTTCGAAGCTCGCAAACGAGATCTACGTTGACTTGTCCGAGATCGAGAAACAGCCTTTAAAAGTTCTTGGCATCTATGGAGCAATTTCCAAAGTTCTTAATTACTGTTGGCTCTTCTCGCGCTCTGTCGCCGTTTCTCGGTAGCGGTTTCTTCGCACGCGTTGTCCGACGGACAACTTACAATAGCGGTAGCCGAGCACGATTACTCCCAATAATAAAGTACTCGCAACGGTTAAAAAGTCTCGTGATTCTCGTTTTGCGCGCGTGTACCTATACCTGTGCGAACGACGCGAATGGGAACGACCCTCGCCGTAACGAAGCGAACGAGCGAGCGAACGAACGAGCGGCTATTTAACAGCGTGTAAAGCATCGGATTATACGCGCGAGGGATCGCGACTTTCCGTGTGTGCGAGTGTGTGCGAGTGTGTGCGAGTGTGTGCGAGTGTGTGCGAGTGTGTGCGCGGCTGTTATAATTGCGAGCAGCTCGAAAGAAAGCGGAGCAAAAGTTTGAATCGGAGGTACAACGTGCATTACGCTCGCGAGAGAGAAGGATGGAACGACGAAGCTAACGAGGGGAAATCGACGGAAAGGATCATTTAATAATCAGCGGAACGAAAGATCGCGTTTAGTTTTGCTCCTGAGAACGCGTGTACACCCGTTACCGGTGGACGGACACCGAGAAGCGAACGACGACGACGGTTATTAGCCTCGATTCAAACTCGATCCAAACTCAATCCGCGGTGGATGACATTTTCTCTATTCTCGTAACGAATGCACCAAAGTACTTGTGTACTACAAGGGCTTGTGTCTTTCCCGTGGCTCCGAACAACTTCATATCGTACCAAACTCGTTCCTCGAATGTATCCGAGACAACTAATGAAAGTGACATTTAGAAATATAAACACAACGCGAACTTTTATAATTTCACGGTGGATGGGTGGAAGCTTTCCGTTCGTACTTCTATTTTTAGGAAGCGAAACTTTTGTTTGCTCGGTAATTACGCTTATTAAAAATACTCGGGTTTAATTATTTTATAACTTTCATCGAAAGATAAGTTAACGTTATATTTTGTTTCGCTAATTATATTAAATTTAACGTATATATGTATATAAAATTATATTATCGTTATGTTTTTACGCGTTCCTTTTCCGACGTCGTTTGGTAAAAAGTAAATAACCGCTTAATTACTTAAACGTAGAAATTCCGCGTCTCGACTCCGATACTTTCGTTATCGTCGTTTTACTATCATTTTATAACATCAATTATACAATTAGAAAACAAGACTCGACGAATTAATGGAAATTATAACTTATTTCTTATCCTATAAAACGAGAGTAAAATATTTCAATTTTCTACAAAAATGAATAATGGTTCTATCGGGGCCAACTCGACTGCTGCGACCTTGTTTTTAATTGGAAAACTTTTAAACGCATTGTCGCATCCTCTGTATACAAATAAATAATTCACGTTTAGTTTCAAAGTCTGCACAATAAGGTTCTAATTATGAGATACTCGGCAAATTATAACTAACTTTCCATTAATCGAAATGATGGATCAAATCTTATTTTACATAAACACCTTTATCGGAAATTTAGAATTCGCTCTTAAAACATCGTCAGTAAAACATCGTCCCTCGTTTTCGGTTTCCGCAGCTCCGAGACTTTCTTCCCTTGTTTAAAGAAGAATAATATTGATTTTTCATTTTTCTCGCTGGAACTTGCGACTAATTATAAATAATTATGACAAACGAAGAGAAATGTAGAGTACAAGATTTAATAGAAAATAGCACTTTGTCGAGTAATATAATTAACGAGACGTCTAAAATTTTCAACATTATATTTACAATTCATTTTACTAATGTTGAATAAAATGCATTGTTAAAAATAAGATTGTAACAACGTTGATATTAATATTTTAATATTATTAATTGAATTACTTTGTGTTAATAATTAACAATTAACAAATTGAATTTTGTACAAAGGAAGTTCTCGTTTAGTTTATAATTAAAAAGTTCGTTTATAATAAATTTATCAACGTATACTCGACGACTCGTAGCGAACCAAAAATTTCTCTTCGTTACGGTAAGTCTAAAAGGAGTAAAATTTGTGAAAAATCGATGTAATTCTTTCGTTAGGAGCGCAGTGTTTAAATTGAAGGAGAAAAAAAGGAGAAAAAAAAACATTAATATAGAAACGAGAAGAGAATAATAATATCGGGCCGAGTTGATAGAAAAAGTGGAAAAGAAGACTAATAAATAGTCGTACCCTTGGAATGGACGCTCTCGAGTTACAAGCTGCATTAGTGAAGCTTGATCCGGCTACTACAGTCACGCCGATCGGCTCCAACGTCAATCTCGTGCCTCAGCATCAGATCAATTTTAACGCAAACGTGGACGAGACAAATTTGACCCTGGAGAACGTCCATAATGCTCAGAGACAGCAGCTGACGGCGAAGACACCGTCGAGAAAGACTAGCGGAATCTGCAATCAGAATAATCAAAATCCGGCAAACTTGCCTAATAAGTGCACCAGCACGGAAGTCAGGTGACGTCAGCCTTGCATCGGCGTAAATATGATATATCATACGTATCCCCCCCACCGGGCAAGCAAGCATCACACCAAGCATCTCGCCAAAGAGAAACGACATCACCATCTCCATCATCATCGTTACCACCTGCATCACAAGAATCGAGAGGTAAGCATTTGTTTACTTGAAAAACGAAAAGATTTAAAAAGATGAAGCGCGAAATTGTCGATCGACTTGGAACAAAATTTATAACGCATGTCGTTCGACCAATACTTCGTAACCTAAACTTATTCCGTCCTGGTTTATTATATTATTTCCGTTATCCGCCGTTTTAGCGAGAATGATCGCCGAAAATTGCCAAAAATGGCTGAAATTTAATCAACGTCGTCTTCGTTGGTGCTAAAGTGTCAAATTAGGTCAAATTTCGATTTACGTCCTGGGAGGACTAAAACTGTTGCGACCTGTGCACTATGTTCGTAAAAACCGAATCAAACCCGTATTTCCTTATCGAATCTGGAAATCCAATACAATGTACATATACACGCGGCTAATAAATCGATTTTAAATCCGTTAAATTTTGCGCAAACAAATTTCGAGATTTGATATCTCTAATTATTATATCGATGTGATTCTCGAAAATCACTTCTCGCACGTATCGACGCACTCGACATCGAGTTGGTTCGATCGAACGAAATCGAACGAAACGAAACCAATATTATAATTCGTAATTTAATGGAATAAATAGTAGAGCTTCGCGAGTATTAATCAGTTGGATGAAAAACTTCTCGTTAAAGATTAATACGTATACATCAAGGATAATTAAAGTCAAGCTTTATTTTAAGATTTGTAATTGACAATTAATATATAAAAGTTGTAATTGAGTACGCCGCGCAAACAACGTCGCAAAGGAAGCAATAAAATGAAAAATATGCGGAGGGAAAAAATTGAAGTTGAATAAAGAGTTACGGGTACATTTTGAGCAAGAAGGAAGGAAAAAACCGGTGATAAAGCTGTGCAGAAAATCTCTTGCGCATTCGTGATTGTTGCATTAATATACGATGTTCGTTCGGTAAACGTTGCGTAGGCTTTGTAGGCTCTACAACCTATACAGAAACCATACACACACGCGATTCGTATGCGCCTTGACTCATAATGAGGCTATCCTGTACCACTTGTCCACTTCAATGTCGTTTACAGATGGCTTGGCTCATGTAGAAATATGACGAACTAATACGCTAATTACTAATAAGACTCTTGGGCAACTGTTCGAAAACATTTTGCAGAACAGTTCGCTCGAGCAATCGATACAAGTTCTACATACATCGTAAATATTATTTTTGAATTCTTCGAAATGATACGTCTCCATTTTTATCGGGTATTTAACTTATTCGATTTCATTGATTCGTTGAAAAGGGCTTTGTATTATAATAATGATTCTTCGTTAAAATTCTCGTTCCGAGAACCGACGACAGTTTTTCCTTTGTAAATGTACCATTCTTTTTATATCGAATAGATTCGAAAATATTAAATTTGTAAACGTCGTAATTTAATACATTTGATCGAGTTTAAATTAAATACGTACCAGATTGGAAAGTCTATTCCGATCGATCTGTTACTCTTATCTGTAATTTCTACCCACAAGCTTGTTCTACATAGACTACTTTTTATTACTTCTACGTTGATTAAACCTTTGTTTGTTTAATCGTGTAATGCATAACTAGAATGAAACTTATCTAATTTTCTTTATTTTTAATTAAATATATCTGTTCCGAAAGAAGCGAGTTTAACTACTGGTTTTTATTTATGTTTTTTTTTTTCAAGTGAAAGCTAAGAAGTGAAAAATATACCGCGCGAGTTTTGACATCTTGAAAGTTAAAGCGTAAATATACATTTATCTATCGGTCTATCTTATCAAAATAAAGATTCCAAGAAGAAATTTTAATGTTACCATTAAAACGTAACGTGGACTCGCAACGCGTCTACATCGTTATTTTTCATTTCAACCAAAGAGTAATTTTATTCGATCGGTGAGTATATATTTAAGCGAGTGTCAGGTATAAAATACTTTGATAACGCATTTTTAAAACGCGCACAATTTTTCACGTTTCTCTTTACGATCGAGAGAGAGAGAGAGAGAGAGAGAGTAATTTGTACGCAAATGTTATAATTAACCCGTAAATACAAATAATTCGACGTATCGTAGGTGACGATGTACATATTTGTGTATGCATACGAGTATCGAAAGAGGATTTACCAAACAAGATTTGACGTTCGTGGAAACTCCGTTAGGAACACCCCGACGCGTCGAAGGTGGAGGTGTTGCGATGTACAACGTGTTATGCTCTAGTCGATAAACACGGAGACATTAGAATCGAACACGTGACGATTTATCTCTCAAACGTAGAAATA
This sequence comes from Dolichoris vasculosae, assembly GCA_018907195.1. NCBI lineage: Eukaryota > Metazoa > Arthropoda > Insecta > Hymenoptera > Agaonidae > Dolichoris > Dolichoris vasculosae. Next base: position 18,009,930 of record JACCHY010000005.1, on the reverse strand, counting down.
GCAAATATTTTGTCGACTGTTCGAATCGCAAAAGTCCGATTCCACGTGATACTAAGTACTATTGACAAAACTTATTTGATTAAAGATTTATTAAATCCGTATTTCTAAGTTTCAGTGTTGATTATATTTAGAAAAAAGTTTCGTTGTATAGTAAACTTAATAACGATTGTTTAATGATTTTACAAACGAAACAAACGTGACTCTCGTATGACGCAATTACGATATAAATTTTATTTACCTGAATTCTTTTCAACTATTAGGTATGCGTAATAACATATATTTTATCAACATCCATAACGTATTAAGAAATGCATTTTATAAACTTTTCACGTTATTTGATAATATTTTTCTACGATCGTTACTGTCAAAGATAACGCATTTATAGTAGTAATCGTAGAATTTAAAAGTATTGATCTATTATACGAATATAAGATTGATAAAAGCAGGGTAAAGAAACCAATAAAATCAACAAATATAATATAGCTTTTAATTATATTTACGTTGGTAATTAAATGATACTATTATTTATTTTAATCGATGCATGTAATTTTTAAGATATCGAACTCCTAACGAATAATTAAAAAATGAAAGTTTTACATACAAGTATTTGTATACGAATCAAAGCCTCGTTTATAGAAGACCTAAAAAATTTAATAACGAGCGAATCGAAAAAAAGTTTAAACAATTATCCGAACTTCAAAGGTATTTAATTCGATCTCCCCGAGATTTCATACAGTTAGTTACATACGATTAATCAAGACTGTAATTTACATTTACAATATTTATTATAATAAAAACTACGTGATCAAACCCTTTGTTTATCTATACAATTATATACATACAGAGGAAACGGTCATTTATTTACTTATAAATTAAAAATTATACGTGTAAAAAGAGAAAATAAAGCTTGTAAAGTTTAAGATTTATAGCTACCAACGCTTAAGATAAATAAACGGATGTTTCGAATTCGAACGAATATTTTGTTAGCGTAAGAAAAACAATAAACATTTGATGAACGGAAAAAATAGCTTAAACAATTACTAGTTAATAATAAAGTGATGTAATTAAACGAAACGGTTTCTGAATCATTGCAGGAGTTAAACTGTTAAACGTTCTCAAGATACGTACAGTAATGTTTTGTTTACTCACAAATGAATCATTGGAATTTTAAAAGCAAAAAATCAATTACATTTATCGCGATAGATGAGTAGCACTCGGTCTTTTTTTCCCTCCCGCCAATGTCGTTTTCTCTTTTATTTGGTACGGTCGAAACGGTCGTCGCTCGAATCAATCGCGGCAGCTCCGCAAAAACTCGTCCGACATTTTTCAGGTCCGAGTCATGCGATATCGCGTTCGGGTTCGAAAGGAGGCGACAGAAGCGCTCCAAGATAAACAAGCGAATATACGCGACCAATTAAGGAGGTGCAACCGCATCGCGTCGCGTGGGCGAGATCGTAATCGGGAGCGTCGGGAGCGTCGGGAGTTACCTTCGGAAGGGCCAAGAGCTCGGCGATCGGCTCGGAAAGGTCGAACGACGCGAATCCGTGCAAAAGGGAAACGAGAGAAGTCGAGGGCGGCGGTGGTGGCGAGGTGGAGGCGAGGCGGAGGCGAGATCGAACGCGCTCAGCCAAGATAAACCTCGCCGGTAACGACTCGGCCAATTATCGGCAATTAAGCCCCGCGCGGTTAATACAGTCGGGCGGATTCCTCGGCGAGTCGACGAACCACCCGCCGCTCGAACAATGACACGAAGGAGGCGATCGCGATCCGTTTCGCCGTGCGACCACTTCCTGTCCTCGAGGCCGCGAGTCGTTCCAAGAGCCGGTAAACGAGACGCGCGAATCGCGATCAGTGAGTCTCCGGACCGGCTGAACTTCGCGTCGGATATTCCCGAGGTCTCGTCTTTCGCGGGAAGCATCCTCGCGAGCTCCGGCGGTTGGGTTACCGCGAGTTGGTACGTTTCTCGGAGTCGGGAGTTTCCTCGGGCTGGTACGAGGGTCGTCTTCCGGTCGATTCCTCTCCTCCGTTCCTCTCTCGCACCGGCGGTACGGCGACGCCGAAACGCGTGAGCTATTTTCCGGGGCGAGCGCTGGGAGTCGACGTCGTTGGCCCCCAGCCAGTATCGAATTACCTAGAGCGGAGGGAGGTGACGAGGGAGGAGACGAGGGAGGAGACGAGAGAGGCCGACTCGCATCCCGAGCATATGCGGCCCCTCGAGCTTGACAGCCAACTTTATCGAGAACTCGTGAGAAAATTCTTGAGGGTTTAATCACGTCGTCGAAGAAGAAAAAACAAATACGATTGCCAAGCGCAAACAACTATTCTCGATCTTTTACGGCTTTACGGCTTTCCGGCATGCGTGTCTTATGTAAACGTTTAATATTGAAATCGCGACTGTGCGAAGCGAATCGATGGTAAATTTCTTGAACGTTGACCGCGACACGCGCTTAAATAGTTAGGCGTGAACATTAAAAATAAATAATTGATTTTCGTGGTGTATAGATACGTTGCGCTTTTAATTATCTCTGCTGCGTTTAAAGTTGTATTTTCCTTTATTTTTATACATCCGACGTTTAATTACGAATATTTTCCGTGGAACTGCTTTCCTCAAACTTATTACCACGAGCGGTAAAATTCTTGGGTTTAATAACGCGGATTTCTACTATCGTTTTATCCATCGAAATCTCCGCGTCTTAAATTTCGTATGCCGTTTCAATACGCATAGGAGCGTTAACGATCCAAAATGTATTGTTTCAATAAATGCGAGTGCGTTAAAATAATACCAGACGTTTAACACACCGAGATTTAAAGTGATAAGCAAATAGGGGAATTTTAAGATACCGCGGTCGGAAAAATATTACAACTTGTGTAAATAGTTCTTGTAACGCATTCGGGTTGGTATTTTATAAAAACTTGGTTGCGCGTAATAATAACTTTAATGTAGAAAATTAGCTTGCGGATAAAGTACGCAATTAAATTTATTAAATTTCAACCTGCTCAAAAGTAAACACCCAAGTATATTATTTTAACTCGCGTAGATTTACAGTTACGGTTACTCGTATTTACTTTTTGATAATAATTTATCCGTTTCGAACGCACCGAGGATATTTTTAAACAAAATCCTCTTAATTAAACTGTTGGTATATTTTAACGTTGCAAAATAAATATTTACTCGAATTAATATTATATTTGATTCGGTTAAGAAAATGTTTTTTATTACATCATTTTCCTTGTATTTTGCGTACGCAATTTTTTATACGTGTATCGCGACTCTAAATATTGAAGATATTTCTTTCGAACGGAGATTTCAGATAGAAAAATACGATTAAAAATTTTCGTAACAAGTCCTTGAAATTTCAAAATATACTCGCAACATTGTAAATTTAAATAAAAATAATTTTGTTTTTCATCCGTTTCGTTACATCATATTCGTATCAATTTTCGCAGTCGTATAAAAATAAAAATAGTGGAAAAATTATTCTTTGACTTATTTTTGATAGAAACGTATCGTAATTTAAAAATACGCCCGTGCGATAATTTTCGATCTTATTCCGTAAAATCGTATCCCGAAAGAAACTCAAATAGATCCAAAATAAATTTCAATGTCTAGAAACCAAATATTTAACATCGTATCAACGTATAAACGATGCGTAAAAAACGATACAAAGTTCTTTTAAAACTGGCTTATTTCTCCGCTCGATCGTCAAATTTTTCCTTTATGGGTTCGTTACGAGTACGCAAAGTAAAACGCGTAGGAAAAGAAAGTAGATTTCTTCGGTACCCTTTTTTAAAATAAATATAATTATCGCCGAAACACGTATTTATTGCAGGGGAAGAAAAAATCGAGCGAAGCTCGGTAATTTTGTAATTTAAATGCTCGAGAATAATAAAGAACGAATGTATACTTTACTCGGCCGACGTTAAAGCAATCGCTCGTATTAATGTACAATGTTCGGTTAAACGAAATTAAGATTTCGCTATTAAATTTTTTCTCCAGATATTTTTCATTGTTCTCGGAGGAGAGGAGGAAAAAAAAACGAGTTCCCTTTTTCGTCCGCTCGGTACTCGTGAGCAACCCCTTTAAAAAGTGCCCTCCTCCCCTTACCTTAAATTTTTGTTGCCGTCGCGAGATTTGTTTACGAGCGGTGCGCGTGGGTCGTGCATTATTCGTATCGAGGAACCCAACGAGGCTCCCGTGCACGTACGGAGCGCCGTATTTTACGAGAATCGAGGTCAATGGACAAGGGAATCTCGTACCGAAAATCGATTCTCTTCCGGTGGCAGCGCTGCGCCGCCACTGCGCGACTCCGTTTTCCGCGGTGGTTGAACCGTGAACCGCCTGTACCTGTACCAACACCCACACCGGTGACGAACCTCTAGTGTGCGGATTTTTCTACGAGCCCCGTGCTTCCCACCGTGCTTCACCCCGTGCTTCCCACCGTGCTTCACCCCGTGCTTCACCCGTGCTTCACTCCCTCCCAATAAATTGGCTCGGTGTCACGGTGTTCCCGGAGCCGGGCAAAGCTAAATTTCAAGCGTTATTCTCCGACCCTACGACCCGTTAAGCAGCTTGAATCATCGTTATCACTTACCCGCTCGTTTTCCACTTACATTCGCCGCTACGAGCGAGAAACGTAATTAAGCCAGAAATGCTCGAGACGCGATAAAGATCGTTTTTAACTGCTGGAAACGCCGCTGGAAACGCCGCTGGAATCTCGCGAGAACGGCGCGTGCGAACGTTGAGAAAGGGTTGAGAGCGTCTCCGTTGTTGGAAAGGCAACGAGACGGCCCAGGAGTCTCGACCCGCCCGCGTCGTCGCATCGACAGAGAGACTTCCTCGGAGCCACCCGCGCGAACCCGAGCTCGCGACCGAGTCGATACTCCGAGTCTGCGCGCGCTATTAACCGACCCGGAGAATATTTCCAGCGCCGACGTCCGCCCCTCGGCCGTTTTCTCAATGGGCGGTGGTGATTCCCACAGCGACATATTGGATTATAGCCGCGGGAGAGGCTCCGCCGTTGCTCGCGCTGCTCTTGGAGGCGCTAAGCGGGCTAATTTAATATAGCTGGACTCGCGATAGCTTCCGTGGATTCGGAGCGCGCAGTGAGCGTCGGACCGAGCAGACGCGAGCACATCTCGAGTCGAGGCTTATCTCGAGGGAGAGCATCGGAGAGCATCGGAGAGTATCGGAGAGTATCGGAGAGTATCGGAGAGTATCGGAGAGTATCGGAGGCAACCGGAGACTACCGGAGACTACCGGAGGCAACCACTTTCCGGGGACCGATAACCGCCGACGCGATTTCCAGCCCCTCCTCTCGTTCGGTGTCCAGTGCTGAGTGCAGTGATGCGCGGATCGATCGCCGCCTCTCGGATGCAGTGAAATGTCTATGTGCTCCGTGATGCCAGTGTCCTTGCAAGATATCTTGGTAAAGATGGCTCGATTGTTTTATACGTATTTATACGCGTGAGTCGCGCGTCGTTGAACCCGTGAGTTGGGTTCAGCGACGCGGTTTCTCCGTTGGTCCAGCTCGCGGGGTCGGAGGTTGACACCGAGACCGTCGAGCGTTGGGTGGATCCTCTCGGAGGAGGCGAGGAGTTCCGCGTCGCGTGGGCCTTGAATTTCGAGCGCTCGACATGTTCCGAAAAGCAGTGCTCCGCGTTCTCTCGGTCGCGCGTGGTACAAAGGCCTCTAGACGAGTCCGGTTTGAAACCGGTTTCCTCGAACGCACGGAGAGGCAGGAGGAAAAAAAAAGAAGAGCGAAGCTCGAACTCGCGCTTGCGCGTGAAAAATCTCCCTCGGCGACCGAACCGGGTTGTTGTGCGTGGAGCGGTGCAGCTGTGCATCGGTGCATCGGTGCAGCGGTGAAGCGGTGCAGCCGTTCCCCTCCCCTCCCCCTACCAGTATAATGCGCTCGAGCGAACCGGGTTTGAGCAGTTGTTTAAATGCAGTTTACGTCGATAATAATGGAGAATCGCGAATGCTCCTTCCGATCGCTACCGTTGATACCATCAATTTTGATGTAAACACGTTTTATACTCTATCCTCGTGAATAATACACGCGTCGAATTAGCTTTTCCTTCTTTTTTCCTCCAGGTTTATAGCAACGCTGCTGTCCTTCGATGTTTTAAGTGCACGGCGAAGCCATTTTATAAAAACAAAAAGGTCGTGCGTAGTATGTAATTTCTTGCTGCCCCTATAGTGACACCAATGAGCCCAAACATCCTTGACCTACTGACCAGCGGGGGTCTCGAGACTTTTCTATTTCGGATTGATTAAATCTTAATTGGCCATTAATGTTAAATGATTAATGCAAACCTTTTTATAGCTAATAAAAATATTTATTATATTCGTTTTGAAATCTCTAATGAACTTATTGATTTTGTAAACGTTCGTTAGTGTATTTAATTAAATTGAGTCGGGAATTAAACGTTGAAGGTGACCACTTTAAAATACTGTTTTGAAATTTGAAAATAGAATTTATAGAACGGTAATATAACGAATTTATGCTTTATGTATTTTTAGAATATTTAGGGACGTATAGAAGTAAAGAAATATTTACAATTTATCGATAAAATGTAGAATAATTTATGTAAATTTATAATATCGGTACGTTTAAAAAATTATTTAAAACAACCTACGTTGTATATTTTATGCTTTAAAATAATTTTTTATTGCATTGTAAAACAAAACTAATATAAATATATATATATGCGTGTGTGTGTGTATATATACTAAACGTTCAATTATCCTATCATTATAAACCTTTGTTAATAAGAAAAAAGGTACCTCTATTTTTTTTTAGAGTAATTTAAAATATTAATTGAAGATAATAGTAGGAAATTATAGAATTTATTTCGAAATTATCGAATTAATGTGGACCGAAACAGATTTCTGCACAAGTCAATAACCTTGAGAATTATAAACAAGTTCTAAAAAAAAATGCTCCAATTATAGATTATTATAAGTGTTATTGTTATTGTTATTATTATTATTATTATTATTATTATTATTATTGTTATTATTATTAATATTATTTGCCAGAAAAGAAAATGTTTAAACGCGTTTTTAGATTTTTCGAGCTTTTTTTTAACAAGATTTAGTATTAACGAAATAACGTCTTTGGAAAAAAACAATATTTAATCCGCAAGTTTTTGCGTAACGGTATTTCTGGGCTACGTCAACAAGGGAAAAGCGTCATTAATACTTGAGTAAGACCACAACGTATCAAATTACCCTATAAATTACAAAACAATACCATAATATTTCATTTGAATTTCGACGAAACAAATTAAAAATTTTAATAAAAAACTTCCTCCTTGAGAATTTCTATAAAATTAATTTATTGCGTATAATAAAACATGTAAAGTATTTAAGATTCATCGAACGCTATCTCAGTTAAGTATACGTAGATACAACGTGCGTCGATCAAATACTCGGAATGTAAAAGTTATAGATCGACGTTTCCAACGCTTAATTATAGTTAATAGGGAATTACTCTTCCGTGCTTGAATACAATTTCAATAACGCATTACTTAGCGAAAACGAAGCGCACAGAGAAGAACGGGCGAAACGTTTTGTAATACACCCAAACGTCAACAGATGGTAAGTTTTAATCCCGCTCGGACTCGCAGGCTATAAAATAATACGCACCGTGAATATACGTAAACACGTACACACACACACGTATTAAATCCAAAGATTATCTTGGTTTACGTATGCGCGTCTTGTATTCCAAACAACGAACGCGTATGGTTTCCTCGTCGCGAAAATCTTCTTTCTCTCGCGAATGGAACGTGCGAAACGCGCGAGTCTTTCATCGGTGTGCGTGCGTGCGTGCGTGCGTGCGTGTGTGCGTGCGTGCGTGTGTGCGCACGTATACTATTCCATTCTCGTTGCGGTTTCCTCGGGCGAGTTTATACGTCGACACTCGAGACGAAGCTTCGCTTCTCGCGGAAATTCGATTACGCCAAATCTTAAATTTAGAAACCTACTTTATTATACGATAACATTTATGAATATTCGATATTCTCCGACGTTTGGATTTTCGATTCCATGTTGCGAAGAGTCGATAAGGTTTTTTCGATATCCCATTCTCTCCTTTTGCTCCCGAGATGCGCGGAAACACCGCGGAAAAAATCTTTTCCTTCCTTCGATAAAAATTGCTTCGAGAGTATAATTTTTCCAAAGAGATATTTCTCCTGGTTAAATTAACTTGGCTAGACCCCGGAGTAAGCATCGAAATATAAATTACTCGCGAGAGTAAGTAAGTCAGTCACATTTTGTGTATGCAATTATTCGTTGCGCGTCTTAGAATAGTAAAACGTTCGTTCGAGCTTAATTAGTTTGTTTGTGCATCGCGTATCAAAATACGAGCAAGGAAGAGAAATCGAATAGCGACTGGAAACCAAAGTACGTCGCGATCCGAATACTCGGATCGATTAAGCGCAGTCGCGTATTCCGTGAAAACGAACTCCCCACCTTTTCCGGGCCTTCGCAAGAATAATCGAAGATCCCTCGATCGGAGCGCGTAGGTAACGATCGTTCGAAGAAGCGCATTAATAGAGCAACCGAGTCGAATGCAAACGATCGCTCGCGCGACACACAAACGCAGGCGCTTTATATATTGTTGAAAAAGAAATCAATGGCCTCAGAGGAAACGGTTATTCAACATTTGGCCCTGGCTCAGCGGCGCATCCAAAGAGGAAAGCCTTAGAAAACTCGGAGAAGGCATCTCGGGACAAGGAACCCGCCGATAGGTGTGATTTGGTACGCGAGGGATATTTTTGGTTTTTGGCACGAGTTCGCGAGCTCCTCGACGTTCGGCCTACATATAAAGCGAGACTCGGTCCACTCGAGGCGCACTCGGGGTGTGGGTTACGCAACTCGTGCGTGTAAACGTCTTTCCCGGCTCGGGAATATTGGGGTGGAGATATTTTCCCGCGTTTGGAATCCAACTTTTGTGATCCATCTTCCGTTGGAAATGGGTGAGAACGTCACCCATAACGAAACGTTCTTAATTGTCCGTTCGGACGAATATGCTGGTATTTTACTCGTTCGAAAGAAGCTAACGAAACGTTTCCTTCTCTCCGTGGATGCGGGATCGCTCGACTATTAATAAATATAGGAAAGAGAATTAAAGTTACGTTGAGATTCGAAGGGGAGAAATTCTATGGTTATAGTCGATCGACTTTCCTTCGATGATAAAACCATATTTTTTGATTTATTTTGTATTCCTGAACAAAAACTCGATTGCGTTTTCACAATTATTTCGTTACGTAAGTTATAAAAAATATATCTTCGACGATACGAGAATGAATAATGAGAATGAATATTTTTATTAAAATGGTCGAAGCATCGATGCGGTAGATTTAACGAGTTCTTCGATTCGTTTGAAACAAAAGTGAGTAGTAAATAATCGAAGTTTTAGACTCGGTCGTTTCTTAACTTTTAATAATTAAGGCCATTAAAAATTGATAGTCGCAATTTATATATTTATGTTTTTAAGCTATAAGTTTTTACTCGGTCGATACTTAAATATTATACGATAGATAATAATAATGACAAAAACAAATTAACCAAAAGAATGAAATAAAAACGTTTTATTTGCGAAGAAAGAAATAACGAGCATTAATGAAACGGAAAAAAAATATTGGGTACAAGACAAAGAATTTATTTTAATAAACCGGTAATTTTGACTGCAAATTAGTCCTATTTCGAGGATTTCTATACATTTTTTTTACGTTATCCGTAAGCGGAAACGATAAATCGACGTTTCAATTCGATACTTTTGTACACCTAGATAACTAGTACCGGTATAACTTATCATTGGAAATTTCTTTACGTTAACCGCGTGCGACAACTTAAATCGTACGCCACATTGTTTATTTTTTTTCATCCGAGTCGATTCGTGCGTATCGCTCGAAGGAAAAATCATCGCTCGTTACAAGTTTTTTTTTAATCTTTCCGTTAATCGATGATACTATGCGAACAGGATCTTACAATTTTAATAGCCAATAATTATTCGACCCGATATCAACGTTATCTCGAGTATTCGTAACATTTCATTACTTCGGTGATAATTAACGAGCCTCCGAATAAATAAAAGAATTTACAAATTTTTATCGAAGGATTATTTTTGTTCCTTTACGAATACATTTGTAAAACAAACATCTTTACGAGTACGCTTATTTTATCGCGGCGAACAATCTTATCAAAGCGAAACTGGTGAAAATTACAAGTTATTATACGGTTGTTCATAAAAAAATTATAAGTTTGCGCGTAAAGCATAGAATAGTTTGAATATTTTCATAAATAAATTAACGCCATTAAGAAGAAAATTAAGCAAACTAATTGCTTTTGTTTAGATACGCGTATCACCCGAGTACATAGTCGATAACTTTAACTAGTCATACGTGAGTCGGTCCGCCGTTTCCATTGGAAGTCTCGACAATGACAATCGTTAAAAGGCTGATAGACTTCATTCCGCTCGCTTATATAAGTTTAAACAATAGAATTAGAGACACCGCAGTTTTATGAATATGAATATTTTGAGCATTATGCGTGACAAACCGCATAAAATTTATGGCATTCGCGCATAATTTCGCGCCACGCATCGCAAAACATAGTTGCTTGAAAATCGATACCGAACCGAGCAAAATTATAACGCTTCCATTCCAAGCCAATTTGACGTAAATATGTAACAAATTTGCAAATTGGTTCCGAGAAGCGACGCTTTACTCGCGACTTGTGACCGAATCACGTATTGTACATTGAACGAGATTTCCGTTTGGTTTAATCAAAACTACGTTGGCTTAAATAAAATTGATAAATTATTTCGGAGGATTGGTTTTTGAAGGATTGGAACGAGGCGAGTCCACGAACCAAGGATTTACGTCCCAATGTCAGGGAAGCGAAGCTCGAACGCGCCTAAAGAATCGAGTGATCGTGGAAAAGGATAGTTAAGTTGGTGTATTCGATCGCCGCCAAATCTCGAGTCGTTTAAAACCTTGCCCAACCGAGAGAAGCAAAGCAAAGACGCCCGAGGAGTGAGAAGCGCCGAAGCGCGGAACCGGGGGGAGAGGAGAGACGGAGAGACGAGGCGGAGGCGAGCTTTATAAATGCGAGCATGCGCGCGCCGAAATAAATGCAGCGGTCCGGCGAATGTTGCGCAATCGTCTAATTCTCGGGTATGTGGCACGCGTCTCGCACGCACGCACGCACGCACGCACGCACGCACGCACGCACGCACGCACGCACGCTCGCACCGGTTGCGCAACCTCGCGGATCCACTCCGTTTTCGGCCAATCAGCTGTTTTGACCGAGTCGCGCGCGCGCCTCCGCTTAGTCGGAATCCTCGAGCGCGCGAGTTCGGAGCGTGGATTTACAGTGCCGACGTTTAACTCTAACACTCGCGTATCACCTGCGCCTCCCGGTGATTAGTTTCGCGAACGACGACGCCTCGAACGATCGTACGTGACTGCGGCCGTGGCGCTTGTTCTCGCGCTTCTGCGCTTGTCCACGCAAATGGGTATTTACACTGATTGATGCGAATGTCCGGTGTCGGAACCCGCACTCGACAAACTGCAATCAGGGCTGCCGTCAAGTGCGATTAACCCAACTCTCCCCGTGTACTCCGAACACCCGAGAAGTTGTGCCCGAGGGAACCGAGAGACCGATTCCAGTGTTTTGCATCTGTGTTCGGTTTTCCGTTGTCCGTTTTCCGTTTTCCCCCCATTTCGCACGTTCCCTTATTCGCGTACTCTCGTATTTGATCGATTCGTTCGGTGCTCGCGATTCGGTGCTCCCGATTCGGTGATACCTGTGATGTTTGTCGTTTGTTCCTTCCCCGTGTCGAAATTGATCGGTGACGTCGTTACCTTGTACGTGTTTCGTTCAAAGGTCCGAGCGCGAAATTAACGCGCAAATTATATTTTTCGTTAGCTTCCTTAAAGGATACTCGAGGTTCTACGAGACTTTCGTTTTACTTAAAAATCGATACGCATCGAACGAGTCGATCTTTGTGTTTCCTTGTTTCGATTCATTTTTACCGCGATGCGTCGCGAACGTTAAAATTATTCAGCGTGACAAGAGTCTTCGAAACGACCAGGCACAGATGGGGAAAACCACTGGTAGAAAATCGATGTCTCGACGAGTAATTTACAAGCGAATGTACAAGAGGAGTGGAAACTGGTAAAACGCCGAGGCAGTAAGGAATCGATGACAAAGCTCGATAAAGCACTACAAAGCACGACAAAGCTTTAACGGGCGTCCTTTAATGGAAATTGGTACCCGAGCAAAATCCAACTGGTAGCTCATACCTAAACTCGATATTTTTGTTTGATTTCGCGAAGCGTGGAATTAAGCGCGTCGCATCTTAGCGACCGATCGATGATGGATTCGGTCGTCACGACCGACACAGCCGCTACAGTAATGAAGTTTCTCGTCAAGTACTACGAGTTCTTCAGCGTCAAATTTTCGGTGAGCGGTTCCACGTACTTACGCACTTTTATGCGCAGGAACGATGCGAACGCCTAACTTATATGCGTAAGGGCATCATCAACTTGTTCCCTCAGGCTATTTTCGCTTGCCTTTGCCGTTCGCTAATTCTAACGCTTTTATGCCGATGTTCGTTAAATATCGATATAATTACAGCTTAATCGTGCAACGCAAAACTCGATTCGCTCGGATTCTGGTTGCTCGATGCTTCCTTTTCGATCGACGCGTTCGTCGTCGCTTTTTCTCTCTTGTTCCCTCTTTTTCTCGCGCGAAAGTGATTCCTTTGAAAAGGAAACTGGTCGGTTGATCGGTTTGTTTTCTGCTTTCCGCACGGTATTTCATTTTATGCATCGTAAAATAGAACTCGTGCGTTCTTTGTTGGAAGCACACTTTGCTATTTAAGAAATAGACGGATAAAAAACGAATCGTACAATTATAAACTGAGAAAGGACTGTTGCATAATTCAAATGAGTCAATATTAAATTTCGCTACTAAAAAAATTTTACTCCCGTGAATCGAACGATCGCTTCAACGTTAGGTAATGGAAAATTGTTTTTATATGTTATATAATTTATTTTATTATCTTTAAATGAACTAATTTATTTGAAATGAAAAGTTTACTCGGAAACTCGCGAAAATATGAAGAAACTTTATAACTAATATACAAATATATATTAGTCCATCGGGTACATTGCGTATTACCGTAATTACCAAACTGTAAATTTCGTTTTTGTACGCACTTATAAAATTACATTCTTTATTATTTACCATTATGTCGATAATAATATTATTACGAGTGCTTTAAATACGATTAGAGCTCTCGTTTTTCGATCTTTGATTTATCGTTCGCGAAAAGTAGACCAATGTTTGGTATACGGATTCGCTCGTACGAAATGTTTACAAAGAAAAACTGCTAATTAAATTATGCAACGATAATTTTTAATCAACGATAATTCGTTTACATTTTGATATTTTAGATTTATCTAATCTATTATAAAGTTTCACGGTGTCTAAATATAAATTTAAATTTGGTAGCGACAACACGTGACTCAGCGATTTATCTCTCTTTTGTTTTCAATTTACGCGATAAAAATATGAAAAACAAAGAACCAAGAAATTTCATTGTGACGTCTGCAGAAACAAGTGATAATTACATAGTGCAGCTGTATAGAGAAAAGAGTAAAAAACGTAAAAATCAAGCGATTGCTAGTTTCATGATTCACTCTCACGATGATAATATAAACAACTAGATGAATCAGGAAAAACTTATGAAAACAATCGGAATGGACGTCTATTCCGCTATTCCGTACGAGATATAATACATTTTACGATATCATTTTACGTATCGCTTCTATAGGTCGCTTTAAGTTTATTTTCATTAAATAACCCTTGAACAATGTTTACGAGAAATGCGAAAAGATGTTATATAAATACACGGTAATACAAGCAAGTATACGTCGGTTGCGAAAGTCGAGAAATTAAACACAATTCATAAATTTATTAATCGATTACCAGTTGACACTTTTGTCACAATTATACAAATATTTTACCTACGGAATGCAAGAAAATTTAGTTGAGCGCACCGAACGTCGATATTGTGTAGAGTATTATCCTAGTATTTTGTCGTTGCCAAATGACAATGAACTAAAAATATCAAATGCCGGACTCACTCGTAAAACTAACATTACATAGAGGTTATAATTAAAATCTTATTAAAAGTAGAGTAGTTTCTTGTATTTCTCGTAAAAAACGATCGAATACTTATATCTAAATATATAACTCAATGTAGGAGAGAAATATCGATAAACGCATAAACGAGAATGCGGTAAAGGTAAAACAATGTAAAACTAAATGATTTAATAGCATTCAAATTATTTTTAATTAGTTAACCTTGTAATAAATAATACATTAGTCGAAAGCTCTTACCTCCAGCGTTAAAAGTTTATTTGCTAAAAACAGTTGACTTTTGGTAAATTGAGCCCTAAAGTAAAAGAGTAATAAATCATTACGCTTCCGGCCCACGGAATTTCATCTACCAATTACGTGTCATTACGTAGTTGTGTTAATCTCGTTCGTTCCAAGAAAAGGATTTCCTTTCACTTTAAGTTCTTCTAGATTTCATTGTTTCATTGTGCGTTTCTCAGGTATGAAAATTGATACAAAAATCATCGGATATTAAATAACTATTTCTTCGCACGCATTTGCCCATCCCATCTCTCCTTTATTCGTCGCGTACAATTTTAAAAGGCGATATTTTATTTCGCGATTCGTTTTATATTTATTACGTAAATATTGCACGGATGCTAATATTTGTACATTAACTTCGATTATCGCTGCATCGTTCTCTATCACGGTCTGAAAAAATTTTTTATTTCGCAAAAACGATCGATAAGTTTTATTGTAACTACGCGTTAATTTACAACGATTAATTCCGAGAACGTAAATAAAACTTATCGGTAAATCCCTTTATTAGCAAAGATTTACAAGGCAAAAAATCTTTTCGTTATTTTTCACGATCGAGCCGAAGGTGTTACCACATCCATTGTATTACTTTCGATTCATCGTATAAATAGAAATTTCTATTTTAGAAATATTAAAATTAATATCGCGATTTCGCCTTGTTTTTATACTTGGGACTGCGTAAACAACACACAGATATACCTGGTAATTTGAGAACGCGTATTATGTATTGCTTTTGTGTACCACAAGTGCACAGTCATTAGTATCTCGTTATACGCATCGTTTCTTGTACATCTCTATGTATAAATAGTTAAAGAGCCCCGAGCATTTGGAAAAATTAAAAATTTGTCGGAGCTTAGCTCGTTACAACGCAAAATAGCTTTTGCCGACTTTTGCATGATACGACAAGAAAAAGCCAGCGATAATAATTATCGTCGGGTACAAGCGAATCTTGCATTCCGCGATCCGTCGATCGACCCGATAAATCCTTCCGCTTTTATGATTTCCACCTTTGTGCGTATCTCGCTCGGTAAGTCAGAGATAAAACGGAATAGCGTAGAAACAGCGATACGTCGTTTTTAGAATTCGCATTGGCACTGACCCTCGACCACCAACTCTTTGTCGGCCTTTCGATGCATAAAAGCGCGCGCGTCTTATGCGGAAACGCGTTTATGCGGTGAATGCGCAATGTCGAGTCCATGCTTCTAGAGTTTGCTCCGAGACGATATCGTCAGCGAGCGAACCGTTCGTCATCGAATGGCGTCATCGATCGCTTATTAACAATTCGATCGCTTAAAGGCATTTTAAGTCTCTCGGGAACGTTCAACATTGAAATATATTGTAAATTTCGCCGAGTCGTAGAGTTGAGAAGTGAGAGAGCGAGAGAGCGAGAGAGCGAGAGAGAGAGAGAGATTATTCTGAAAAATCAGCGAATGAACGAGCCAAGATTGAAAATTTTTTTGCTCGATGCGTTGCTTCGGATTCTTCTCCTCTCGTTTATTAATTGAAGCGGCAAGCAAAGATGAACTTTGGTTATAATGGAAATTAACTTTGATTTGGAATGACTTTCGATTATTAAGTTTTCGATCCGTCCGGCGTATTTCAAGTGCGAAAACTTGTAACTATTTTTATAATTTTAATTATAGTTTTTTTCTCGTTAAAAAGTACAGCGAGTTTCTGCGAAAATTGTAAACTGTTTTTCCTTGGTAGCACGTAAATTAATTAAACTTTGAAAAATGTTAAACCGACTAGAATCGAATCACCGCCCGTAATTATCGATTCGTTTTTTTCCCCGCCCCAAGAAAATATAATAATTTCCCTCCGAGAAGCGAAAAGAGGAGAAAACAATGAAGCATCTTTTCGATTTCGTTATTTCACAGCGAATTTTCATTGGTGCGCAGCTATTTTTTACGTACAACACGCGCTCGTTGCTTTTTATAAAGGAGTCGGTGCGAAGTGTTTATTGAGCCCATAACGGCGCAACAAAGAGAAACGAGAAGCTACACTGGTCCAATGAACTTTACGAGCATTACGAGCATTGCTCGCAAGCGCGAGAAGCAAAAGGACAGTGCAACTAATGTGTTATTCTGCCGTTGCCGTTGCCGCTGATGCTGATGCTGCAAATCGGTGATGCACCAAATGATTCCGTGCAGTTGTTCTCGTCGATCACGATGGTACAAAGGCATGTGACCACTACAAAGTGGCCGAGACATCCTATTTCTAAAAATAATTACGTAACCGAATCGAGTTTTCCACCAAAAGGTACGGAGCCGAGCGACGATCGCGAGATCTGGAATTTGCCGTCTTCCTCGGCAGCAGATCACCAAAAATTGCATGTCCGATATTATTGCATTGGAATATTTATTTGTTGATTCACGAGTGACTTTTGTTCCTCGTTTTAATCGAGTGTGATCAGACCTTTGTGCATGTTACCTTAACCAAACTTTAACGTTGAACGAATAGTTCGATAAATGTACTCTGTTGTTTTAAGAAAACTCGAAAACTCGAAAACTCGAAAACTAATTTGTTATGTTTTTTTTGTTTTAGGTGAGTAATTTCGCGAAAAAGGAATCAAAAAATCAATTAGTGGAGGTGGTAAGTTTAACATTATAGGAAATCAATATTTATTACCCTAATGGTTCGTTTGCAAAAGGCAACTCAATTAATGAATGAGTCGATAAGCCAGTGAGTCATTCAGTCTATATTCAAATTATTTGAAACTGCAGCAAAAAATGAGTAAGAAATGAAAACATTAATAAAATAAGTAGAGCGTGTAGACATCAACCGTAAAGAAATAAAATTGCTCTTGTAAATTTATTTCCATTATTCTCGGTACCCTTATTTTTCTTATTAGAGTGTATTATAGATAATTAGACGATACAAATTATTAATTATGTTTTCAAACATTTTCGTCCGCGTTAAATTATCGTTACTCGTCCGATCCGAATTCGCGAATTACGTTATTTCTTCGGTAAGAGTCGCGAGCAGCGATTATAAAATATTGTTAGAATAATGTTAAGGCAGAAACGTTATAAATCGATACGAAATAATATCTTTATTTCGTGTATCAATTTTTTGGATCCGAAGTAGTAAATATATCTCGATTTCAAAATACTACCTCGGATACAATGAAATTTTATACCAAAGAACAACATTAATGAAGTAATTTGTACCGAACATAAATATTTATTTCAACCGTTGGCAAAGTGACATATTACGATGATTCATAGTAAATTCAAAATGACGGGAAAACTATTATTTATTTGTACCATTTATAAAGTATGAAAGGGCTATAGTGTAAGTTTAGAACGACTAATTCTACGTAGGCGAGAAGAGAATCCGAATGCATTTAGGTTTACATAACTCGTTTAATAATAGTAAAAGTTTTTATATTTATTGATGCTCTGCACACATCGACGCTATAATAGGCAGTGATCGAAACCATACATAATGAAAGGTTACCGATACATAGTTTAATGTTTCATGAACTACATATGATTGAAAAGGCAACGTTCCAGTGGATTTAAATTTCGAAATTGCCGTGTCGAAAGGAATCCACGTAACGTGCTTTGGATTTTTAGATATCGAAGAGCGAACATTTTTTTTCCGAGAGTACATTGTTATTTTTAATCTAAAATCGTTTCCTAATAAAATTTTATTATTTATGGCGTAAGCTTAAAAATTTTACCTAAAAAAGATTATACGGTATAGCCGATGATTTGCGATGTGGTGTATTTATGTATATCCGTGCTTAGTAATTAAGTTAAGAAAATATTTCTATCTTTGCATAGAATAACCGGGAAACATTTTACGTATTTCACTTTAAATACTACTTATAGAATCAAGATCTCTCCTCCGCACATATATTATTCACGCGTTCGAAAACAATTCGTATCCATCCAATTGAAAAAATTTTTAAATATTTCAAAATATTAAAGGTAAATTTACTTAGAAAAAACGTAAATACGCAAAAACGACTATTTTAATAAATAAACGTACTTTCGCATAATGCACCAACGTTCGATAAAGAAATATTCAATATCCATCCGTATAACGTATTTACGATTGATTATGCACAATTTATCGCGTTAAATTTAAATAATTAAATCGTTTGTACGTAAAGAATATTTTTTCCTTTAACATTTTTTCATACGTTGGAATACAATTATCGCGCCGACGAGTACATTTATGTACAATTTTTATACAATATAAAATTATCTTTATACAACAATCTGAATACAACGGTAATGCATTCGTTTAAATATTAAACGCGACTCGCAAAATACATTACCGACCAACGTACGAAGTTTTACGAATGCACTCGGGAATTACGTCGCGTTATCTCGATGAAATTAAAAATTGGAATTTCCTTGGAAAGATTTACTGGATTTATTAACGAATAAGAGAATAAGAGAAGCAACTTGCAGCGATTCTTAAGGACTCATTTTGTAATAATTGTAATAATAATAATAATAAAGGAAGACACGAGGAAAGGATTCAATTGAGTTGAAACACGTTCGCACGATTACTTATCAAATAATGGGATCATGGAGCGGAGGATGTATCGGAGCGGCGGAAATAAGTTTGAGCGAGCCTTAGTGAATCTTGAAAGCGACAAATTTAGAACAAATTTAGAAGTTAAGGAGGTCGAATCTGCGAATACCCTTGACACGCGAGCGCACGTATTCGGATCCTCTTCGCGTTCGCGTACCTGCGCACCTAAGCCGCGACTCGAGCTCACGTCCCATTTCCACTTATCCGTACGTCCGTGTATCTGCATAAGGTTGAACGCGCGAGTGCACTTAGACCTACGCCCAATTGGCTTGCGAGAATTTTCTACCTCCCCGTCCCCCGTCCCCCTCCCCGTCCTCGTCACCGTCTTTGCCTTTCGTTTGCAGAGGTCTTTTTTTTCGCTTCCCCTCGCTCTCTCTCTCTCTCTCTCTCTCTCTCTCTCGCTCTCGCAGCCTCGCGTGTGGCATTACCGTCGTAACGTCGTAACGAGTCGTGCACCAGTCGCCGCCTTCATTCACGCCGAGCTTCAAAGCCGAGCTTCGACGCCGAGCTTCGACGCCGAGCTTCGACGCCGAGCTTCGACGCCAACTCGCGCCACCGAGTCTGAGTTTGCTTTCGTTTCCATCCTTTTTTTTCGCTTCTTCTTTATCGTTTTTCTTTCCTCTTTTTATGTTTTTTTCCGTTTTTTCCGCAACCCAGCCGCGCATAGGTCAAAGTCCTCCGACTCTCTTGCGATTGGGTTCTCGAAACCGTAACTACGTAGCTGCACTTTGTGGAAATCGCTGATGGTGTTTCCGAAGAGGTGAGGGAACCCTTTCGAGGCTTTATCATCGTTATCCGCGAGCGTTGCCCGTTCGCGAACCGGCAGATAATATATTTACAACGAGATAATGGCGAATCTTACACACTTTTTCCAGTGATACCGCGTCGATGCTTATCATTTATCAAGTTCCGTTACCTTTGATTTTTTACGCTTTACGCGGTCTTGATGCACGTTTCGAACCACCTTTCGAACCACCTTTCGAACCACCTCTCGTACCAACTCTCGTACCAACTCTCGTACCACCTTTCGATACCTTTAAAAATTAAGTAACACGAGCCAATATAAATCTTTGACGATGACGATGATGATAACAATAACGATAATAATGAGCGCTGATTACATAACCGATCGAGACAATTACCCGGATAAATTATATTTAAGTATCGACCGAACGTTAAACCGCAGAAATGCTCCGACGCATACGTTTATATCGATTAATTTTAATATCCTTTATTTAATAATCTAGATAAATTTTAACTACGAATCTTTGAAAAGGTTATACGGGAGAGCCGTAATAAAAGTACTTGGTTGTAATCGAATCCAAATCGATTTAAAATATTGCCCAAGTTTCTAAAATAAATTATTCAAAACGTTAATATTTACATTTTAATTTTACAATGATAAAAACATATCGAATTTCAAAAGGCAATTATACCGCGTACCACCGATCGATTCCTTTACTTCTATATAAATAGCATTTATTACAATTACGACACGTGTCGCGATCGGTATATATAATACTCTGGAAAATTCAAGCGCGCGAATGCATTGACCGCTTATCGTTCGACGAACATTATCGACCACGGTTTTATCTTCTTCGACGCGTACGCGCAAAGGCTCGCCTCCGACCACGAGTCGATTTCAACGCGCGAAAATTTTCCGCCTCGGTCGCGACTCTCGGACGCGGAGTTTCCTAAAACGGGGAACCGCGAAACGAACGAGGGCTCCAACGACTCGACGAAAGCGGGGGAATTGCACCCGCGAGAATTCAGCCGTTAGCCTTTTACGAGTTTTCCAAGAACCATAAAAAAACTACGGCGTCCAGTTCGCGCGCGCCTTTCTCGCCCACAACGCAATCCTCGACCTAACCGAGCCACGAGCAAGGCTTAATCTCGCGGCCGGATCTCTCGAGCCGTTTGAATCGAACGTCGATCGCGAGAGTCGACTCTTGCCCCTCCCTCCGCCTTCCCTTCGATCCGGTCCCCGTCGGAAATCCGCGTCCCTTGGAACCTCCGTTATTTCGGGAGCAATCGGCGGCTATCGACGGCTATCGACGGCTATCCGGAGCAAACTATTTAACACCGCGGATAACGAGTCGAGTGCTTCGAACGCTCGCTCGTTCCTTTTCCAGGTAGGAAAAGTGAAAAATCCCGTTTCACCCGTGGCTCTCGGTACATTGTTCGCTGGTTATTTCCGACGATAATACGTATGTTTGGGAAGCGTGGTAAAAAACGTTGTTTGAACCGGCGTATATTTGAATAATTCCGCGTACCCAGGAATCCGGAGTGGCCTACATTTTTGCGAAAACGCTTCATCATTATATTGTAATTAGATAACGAGGGTATTTGATAAATGGCCTATACTGTAATAGTCGAGCGAACCGCGCGTACACGAAAAACTCGCGTTGCCCTGATTCCGAGCGAAGCCGCGTAGAGAGAAAACACGAGTCGATAGTCCGAGTAGAAATTTTCCGATCCCGTAATCGAACAACGAGGCGAGTTCCGCGAAAAACTGGGAAAAAAAATCCGACGTCGATGCGTGTCGTCGCTCGTAATCGTTAATCGCGTTAACACTCGTACTCTCGGTAAAGGAGCCTATCGCTCGTAGATCGGACCTCGAGCACCGCTTCAATCGCGGCAAATCTCGAACGTCGAAACTCGTGTATAATCTTATCAGCCCGGTCGCAGTCTCCGTCGTCTCCGTCGTCTCCGTCGTCCGCGTCGTCGTCGCTTTCTCTTTACACGCTCCGACGCGTCGAAAGGTGTACTCGATCGTTTGGAGCGCACTCGTCACCCGAGAGGTCCTTGGCGGCACGCCGGATGAAGGAAGAAGAAAGAACCTAGAGCCGCTCTGTCCGTCTATTCGGGTGGAGGGTGACGCGCGCGTGAGTACAATCGAAGGCGCGCGCATTACGTGTTGTACCGTCGGAAACACGCGCGTCCGGTCGGGGCCGTTTCTTTATCCGTCGAGGCAGCACTCGAGAGAGAGAGAGTGAGAGAGAGAGAGTCGAGTGAATACCGTAGGCCTCGAAGATCTCAGCCCCGGCTATCGAAAAGAGTCGAGCTCGGAACGATCGATCGAATCCCGAAACGATACGTTATTTTCTCGGAGTGGCTTCTTTACGGCGTTCGTCGATCCGCGCTTATAATTGAGAAACCGTCGCTAAATCATTGTAAAACAACTTCGTTATTACGACTAATACTAACTGTAAAATTATCAGGCCCGTTATCGCGATCGAAACTCGTAATGGCAGTTTCAACTTCGGTTGGCTCGCGAGATTTCAATTTTAAATTAACAAGACTAATTTCCTCTTGGATGAGAAATTTTGAAAGAATATCTTTTAAGTACTCGTGTGTCGTCGTTAAAGCCTGTAAATTAAAATAATTATTTTTTTTTATTTCGCGATTTCGCTATTAATCACTTAGAACCTCGTTTAACGTTTCGATAATAAAGCTTAATTGCGCGTTACACGCGATTAATTATTTTAATTCGTTTTGCGAGAACGAGCGACAAATTTACCTTGCACTCGATACAACGATTTAATTTAATAAAGAAACGAGCCGAACGAAAAGAAAACGAGAAAAAAACCGTTGTCTCCATCGACACCCATCGAGCGAGAAACGCTTTTCCCTGGGTTCGATGACAAAATTCTCGGACCTCTCGCACCTCTCGCACCTCTCGGACCTCTCGCACCTCTCGCGTCCCTCCGACGCGGATACGTAGACTCGGGGCTCTTAATTTTATTCGAAAGACTCGATTCCGAGTAGCGAATGACCGATAAGCGTGCGTTTGTATCGGAATAGGCTTAAGCACGTGTACGTGTACGTAGACGAGTGTGTGGCTGTGTGTGTGTGTGTACACGCGGGAGGGACGAGCCGTCGGTTCCGCTCTTGCGAGTCGGATCACGCGTGAAAATGTCTTTCACTATTTTTCTCGTTGATGTGCATCGTAGCGCCCGCGTATGAATAAAAAATGAGAAAGAGAATCGAAAATAACCTTACGAACGAGCGAACGAGCGATTATTCAGCTTGGACGTAAACGAAATTCATAAAATAATAACAATGCAGCGCTCGGTAATAAAACAAATTGGGAATAACAGGAAGAAAGACGGAAGCGGATAAAAAAAATTGAGTCCATCGACAAAAAAGGAAAAGTACGAGATAAAACGAAACAAAGGGAGCGAAAAAAAGAGCAACGAACGAACGAACGAACGAACGAACCAAGTCGGTCCTCGTTTTCTTTTCTTTTCTTTTTTTTTTTTTTATTTATTTTTTTCCTCTCGTTTGCATCTCCTCCTTCTCCTCCTTCTCCTCCTCTTTTGCTTTCGGCGCGTCGGAGAGACGAGGAGGAGAGCAAACGCATCCGCCTGTAACCGTGAAGATGCTAATTTTTCCAGGTTTGTGGCGCGCGTTCGATGGCCCGCTTTTCCCGGTATTAGCGGGTTAACGAGAGTGTGACGTATCGCGAAAACGACGGTGAGTGACGCGGAGGTTGACGTCATCGCTTTCTCTCTTTCCGATTCGCGAGAGACTCGTTACCTTCGATGACAGCGATGGCAATCGATAACAATTAGGAGCTCCGCTTCGTGCGGTTTCGCGGGTATATATTTCGCGGGTGATTCGCCTCCCGCGTTTATTTCTACGTACGCGCGGATCGCCAGAGTCGTCAGAGTCGTGGAACTCACTTTGTAACCACGAATAATAGCTTTATCCAATTAACGATATCGCGATAAATTCATGCTTTTATTTTTATAGATTTAAATAGCGTTGATGTAATTCGATAGATACGTTATGTCGCAAACGCGTACGAGTTACCGATAAATTATCGAAACACATAGTAAGTAGCTTATTTTTTTTATCGTCTACCGCGCGATAATAATATTATTATCGTATTCATGGTCATTTAAATGTAAAATAACGTTTGACACATACGCGCTTTACATTTTCCGGAATACATTATCCGTAAAATAATTCAACGTTAATTATTTATAAATTTGTTCTTATCCGCTAAATGCCTCTCGTTACAACGAGAATGTCTTGAAACGGTTACATAAAACATTGTACGTTCCAATGCATAAACCATTCGTTTTGCATTTTACTAATTCGATATTAATTGAAAATGTGTAACTACGCTCAAAGTTCATCGACGAAGTCGTTTACACGGATAAGTTCGTCGTACTATCGGTTCGTGTGTCGTTAACGCGTTAACCGATCTTTTTCCTCGCGAATCGAAGGTATTATTTACAAGTTTACGTAAGGCCGATCGCACGACGAGATCTCGAGAAATCGTTAAGCAAGAACTTCCGATGAGTCCTTGGCTGTAATGTCGCACTGAGAGATACTCGTTACATGCGCCAAACTCTTAACGTAATAATTACTCGAGTGTAAGTTGTAATTACCGCAAGACCATTACGTTTTTCGAACCCCACTCGATGTATTTTGAAAATTGAAAACTAGGAAGGAAACCGAACCCGACGCTCGCTATTTATTTAGATGACTACATATTTAGCTTACTTTTTTCGTGGTTAAATTTATGTCGTGTACTCGAAATTCTAATAGACTTTCCCGGTCACGTAATGGCAACGGTTCATAACGGCTCCGATACAACGAAATGTGGACCTGCTCGGAGTCTCCGGGGCTCGCGTTTGAAAATCACGACGTGTATCGTGTGTCACCCATACGTCGATGATTCTCGTATCTTACATACTCGCTTACGTACCCACGTACTATGTACAAAGTATACGGATTTTCAGCCTCCAACGACCAAAAACGTGTAATCGATTGGCTTCTCCGCATTTTTCGAGAAATCGAACGAAATCGAGCGAAATCGAACGAAATGGAAGTTTCCGTCTCGCGTTAGTCAACTTTGCAAATTCGAACGTTAATAATTTATCGCATCGATGATACGTGGAATTCTCTTTGACGACGAAATGTGTGTCAATGGACTAAAAGATTGGGAGAAAGCTCGAACGCGATCGTCGGTGTTGTTTGCGGGTTCGTTGGTCGAATACGGGATCGAAAGAAAAACATCGACGATAACTCGCGATCCGTTTAAATTTTAACGCGCGCCGCTCCAAACGCGGACATAGAGGTTTATTCGCGAACGGGATAAACTTCGCGAGGAGTTGGCGAGGAAAAGGAGCGAGAGAAGAATTAAGAATGCTCCCAGGGAAGGAATCTATAAATTTTGTAAATGCAATCTGGCGAAGGCATCGCCGAAGGAAAACGCTTCCTCGTCGGAGCGAACGAGCGAACGCCGCAATAGCAACAATGTAAACGTTGGAAACGCACGATAAATAGAAAGAACGAACGACTCGTCGCTCTTTTACACGGATGCATCAGCGGCTCGTCCTTTGTTAAGGCCGCCCGGGACAGGAGGATCCCGCGGTGGTTGTCGGCTCTTCCGCGTGACCCGAATTTCGTCGGGGACCAGTAGCGATCGTTCCCTGAGATTGGAAGCGCAGCTTCCAACCGCACGACTCGCCTAATCCTTATGTAAAACCGCTTTTACCGCTGTCGAGAGCCGCGATCCTCCCGTTGATACCCACACGTCGGGGGGGAGGGGAGGGGAAAGGAACGTCGCGGAGGAGCTCGGCTTTTCGAGAAACTCGTTCGCGTCGGGATAATAATTCGAGCGGCCGACGAGCGACACCGAGGGAAAGAGAAGAAAAGAGAAGAAAAGAGAAGAAAAGAGAGGGAAAAGTTGTGCGTAGAAAAAAAAACGGAGGCTTTAGATACGATACGAGCGCGTTTTTATTTTTTAGAAAGCGTCGCTCGTTCGCCTAACAGCCTCCAGAGAGACGCGAGCTTTTAAAAGTTTACGACGTTCGCGTCAAAGCGTAAAAGCGCACTTTCCGACGGAATCGGTCAACGTTTAGTTTATTAATACTGTTTTATCGACAATCGAAAATTAAACGAAGCGGCGCATCGAGTCTCCGACTCGTTAAAACTCGGGAGATTTCAGAATCTCTCGGATTCCGCAAACTAATTAGCGGATTAATTTAACCGAAGCAGGTTGATAATGGAAGAGACGTCGAGTCTAACTAGAAGACAAACTCCTCAGCGTCGACGTCGATACGTTGCGTAGGTTGCGACGGACACGGACTTGGTCCACGATTCTCGCGTCTCCGTCTCGTTCGACCCCTCGTTATTCCGTCCGATCGCTCGGACGCGTCTGTCTCTCTGCCTCGTAACTCGATTACGGCCGATCAATTTTTACACCGTCTAAGCGTATGAAATCGGCCGGTGGAAAAGCTCGCGCGTCGTTGGTTTCGCCGGACGAGTCGATGCTTTTGCCATCGAGCGAGAATAATAGGAATCGAGTTGCCGACTGATATTAATTATCGATTCGATTCCACGAAACGCGCGCTTTTACTCTAATAAGAAAATCGAACGCGTTGCTCGTTTTATCGACGCTCGCGTTCTTCTTTTTTTTTTTTTGACGGGAGAGAAATTTTCGAGAAACCGATCCTCGTTGTCGCGAGCATTTATTTACCGATACAGGTTTACAAAACAAATTTTATTTCGAAATCGGCTTCTCTCGCGTTAGCCTAGAAACTTTTTACCTCGCGGTTTTTAGGCTCGCGGTTCGTCGGTGCTTATCTCCCTTTATTTAGATTAGATAAAACGTTTTTTTTTTTATCTCGGATTATTCTTTACGTACGAAACGTGTAATACGTTGGTAAAACGGACTCGACGAGAAGTATTCGCGCGTTCGAAAACATTTTCTCCCGTGGATTCGAGCGAGCGAACGAACGACGCGTTTATTCGCGTTCGGTATTGTCCAACTGGTGAAAAAGGTGAATCGAGTTTGGAGCGTTCGAACGCGTACAAAAATATCGGAGAGGCGTCCCCGGAGTTCGTTTCCGACGGATCGATCCGCCAGGTTTTCTAAAAATAAACAGCCACGAATCTTTGGGCAACCCGAAAAGAACAACGCTCGAATGATAAAAGGCATCGTCGGGTCGTAGGAAAATATTACGAAAGATTACGAAAGATTACGAAAGATTACGGAAGATTACGGAAGATTACCGAAGATTACGCGGTGATGTAAAAATTAGGTTTGGCGACGCACGCGAATAATTTGAGTCTGCGCGTAGGAAGTTGCGAAGGCTTGGATTCGGCTTCTCGGAAAACGTACGTGAAAATGTAAACAAAAACAGTGGGAGAGGGACGACGGTGAGTAGGAAGCGTATCGAGTGAAAGAGAAGGTATAAATCTGGTCTCCTCGAGCACTTGGAGAGGCACGTAATAGGTGAGCAGAGAGATCCTTAACTCTCTCGTCGCTACGGCTCATTTTAGTTACCCGTTTCGATTCGGCGCGCACCGAACGCGCGCATAAATACGGTCGAGAGTGGCCATTGCCCAATGAGTTAATTAGAAAAGAAAAACTCGCGCCCGGATGAAAACGAGACAATTAGATTACAAAGCGAGGCTTTGTCGAGGGTAATTTCCTGCGCTCTCCTCTCGTGTTTGTGTGTGCGTGCGGGAAGGTGGTAAGGGAGGTGGGAAGGGAGGGAGAAAGCCCGGTCCTCGTAGTCCAGTCCAGGGGACTACTTTCCTCCTTTCCTCGGGGCCTTCTTCCGCTCTCCTCCTGGGAAAGCACCCGGGTCTGGTTGGCTGGCGCACACGTGTCGCCTCGGTTGCGCGACGCACGTGTGCGCCTCGGCGGCGCTGGAGCCGATGGTGGTGGGGGCAACCGACGGTCCCCCCACGCGTTCCGGCGTCGGCAGCAGCAACAGCAACAGCAGCAACAGCACCAGCAGCAACTACCGCTCTGGCAGCTACAACGCTACAACGCCGGGTAGGGGATAGATGTGCTCGGCTGGCCACACTCGCGCGGCTCTCCGTTAGTAAGTGGGCGCGCAGTCAGTCTGTCAGTCAGTCAGTCGGTCGGTCGGTCGGTCGTACGTTCGTTGGTCGGTTGGTTGGTTCGTTCGATCGTTCGGTCGTTCGTCGGTTAGTTCGCGAGTAAGCTCGGTCCAGCGGTGCGGGTGTCCTCCCCATGCGCCCTGACGCGTCACGGAGTTAGGGAGTCAGTGCCCCGGTGCTCGACGCTCGACGCCAGGATGCCCAGCCAGACGACGACGATCTTGCTCAAGTGCTCCATGGTCGACGTACCAGCCGTCAACCACGTGAGGCTCAAGTCCTTGTACGACGTGAGTACCGATCTCGAGGTTCTTTCTCGTTTCGAGTTTTTTTTTGCACCGGGTGAATTTATAGTCGCTGACGACGACGACGACCACGACTACGACCACGACTACGACCACGACTACGACTACCATGTCGTTATGTAAAATTACGTAAATACGTTCTCGCGGACAGGCGTATTACGGAAATTACGTGGGAAACGGGAGACCGAGTCGTTGCGTTTACTCCGCTCGATCCTTTCGCGTTCGCGTACGATAACACAACAACGATTTCGTACGCTCCTCGATCCTCGAGCGAGAAAAATCGTAGTTTTTCCAACGGCTTTTCGCTGTTTCGAAGCAACGATTTCTAGTGTGTTTCGCTCTTTTCGCTCGTTTCGCTCGTTTCGCTCGTTTCGCTCGTTTCGGTTAAAAATGTTGCGTCGAGTAAATCAAATCAGAGCAGTTGATTTTGCGCTCTCGGTCCTCCGTACCGTAAACCATCGATTATCTAACAATGACGTCGACAAAAATTTCTCCTCGAGGAACCAACCCGTTCGAATATCAAAGGCCGCTTCGGTTTTTACGCTACGCCGCTCTTAAAACGAGACGAGTACTTGGATAATATCGATTACGATTTACACAAGATTTTGAGTGTCGTAACGCCGTCTCTCGATTGAAATTGAAATTTTAAATGGTGCAGCGAAACTCGTCGGAAAAAGCGTTTCATTTCTACGAGGAATGTAGCTTCCAAGAAACAGGTTATGCTCGTACGCCTCGATATTCTCGCGTTGATTTTGAAGCAAAACATGGCGAAGAAAGAGCGGAGAAGGTATCCGAAATCGCTCGGGATAAAGTTGTTTGTTTTCCTACGGGAAGGTATTAAATTTTGGTGGTTTTTCCAGCTCGGAGCGCGACGAAACGCTCGTTTATCGTTACAGGTGATAATTAAAGGAAAGGTAGCGCGTCGAAAGAAAAGAGCGAGAAACGCCAGGTTTTTCTAGATGCGAAGGGATCGCTGCGTACATATATATATAGATATGTATGTATATAGATATGTATGTATATATATATATCCCGGACGGACAACAAAGAAGCAGCGAGCACGTCGGGATCTTTCTCTCTTTCTTCTTTTTTTTCCTCTAAAAACACGATGCAGGAACGTCCCTTGGAAGTAACATTGGACAGTTGAGCCGCGCGATCGAGGGAGGGAGTGGGTTCAAGGCCCGGCTGCACTTGAAAAGAGTAGCCAGCATGGGGGCGCCTCCTCTCCCTACCTGGACAATATTTCGAGCGGATGCTAGGCGTAAGGTGTGCCGAGAGAGAGAGCGAGCGAGCGAGTGAGCGAACGAAGAGGGGACCCGTCTCCAGATGTGTATTCTCGGAAACGCAGGAGCCGATCGACGACCTAGCCTTCCTTCTCTTGGAAAAAGAGCAGCACCCTCGAGACCTGGTGGAAGGGAGGGAGGGTGGGAGCCTTCGACGACGATCTTCGCCCGAGGATCGTAGGTGGCCGGGACGTTCGAACAAACTCGCACCGACGGCGTCTCGTCGTCTCGTCGTCTCGTTTTCCCCGAGTCTTCGAGGAGAGGAAGATGATTTACCGGGGATTCGTAGGAGCGTGTTCGATCGAGGATTATCGAGGGGCTTTGGAACGAATGCGCGAGAAGTTACGAGGCCGGAGTGGATTATCGAGGTTCTTTTCTAGCGCTGGGCATACTCGACTCGGGTTGCCAAATAATGACATCTATCACCGATGAGTCGTCGTTTATTTAAACGAACCGACCCCCGCTCTTCGCTCGTGACGGTAATCTGTTTTCGTTAAGAGAGAGATGGAGATGGAGAGGGAGAGAGAAGGAGAGAGAAGGAGAGAGAGACGATGCTTTAAAGACCCGAGCGTCCAAAGATCGTCGATTATTCCTCTGGAGAGATAACTTTTTCATTTCGTTTCAATTTATTCGGTAATTTTGCGCCACTCGAGCGAGTCCAGTTCAATGGACCTGACGTAACTAAATATCGATCGGAGAAAAAGTATATTCTCTTTAATTACAAAGCAGCCGATCGTAAAAGATAATTTAATCTAAGGAAAAATCTTTTCGAAGCGACGATCGAATATGATTCCTAGACCATTCTTCCATTCCAACTTGTAAGTCGACTCTCGAAACTTATGCATCCTTAAGTG
The DNA here is from genome assembly GCA_018907195.1 of Dolichoris vasculosae. Classification (NCBI taxonomy): domain Eukaryota; kingdom Metazoa; phylum Arthropoda; class Insecta; order Hymenoptera; family Agaonidae; genus Dolichoris; species Dolichoris vasculosae. The sequence continues at coordinate 17,979,611 of JACCHY010000005.1, read as the reverse complement.
GCTAATTTGCATACGGTTGCTTTACGACGTTCTTTTACGGGAAGAGAAGAAAAAGTCTAATACAAATCTAAGAGCCGAGATCTCGTTTGTAATACAACAAAATTGTAACGAGAATTTGAAAAGCGCGTTAAGCGATTACCGAACTGCGCCGCTAATTTATGCGTCGAGCTCTAAACATTCGAGCCACGTCTCTTTAACGACGATCTCGCGGCGCGTAAATCGAGGGACACTAATGGCCGTTACTCCGCGAAAGTTTGCGCAACGGTGGGAAAGACAGGGATAACAACGCCGACGCGGACGACGACGACTTCGACGACGACTGCGACGACGACGAAGACGAGTTTCGAGGATAAGGAGTGCAAAGGTAATTTTCTCATCGATCGCCTTCTCCGGTGTGTATCTGTTTATTGCGCGCGCGGGAAGAGACCTCGGTGTAATTAAATCGGCAATAAAACGGCAACAGCGGCAGCCACATTTTATAGGATAATTTAGCGTCGTCGGCAAAAAGGAGCGATCGAGACGGGGAAGGGCCTGTTTAATGGGATTAGAGAGTCGGTGAGTCGGTGAGTCGGTGAGTCGGTGATTCGGTGATTCGGCTCGAGTGCGTCGTCGTTGACGCTAACCTCGTTCGACATGGAAAACGCGGGTCTCACGGGGATGCGTCTCTTTCTCCCGGTGTACTTTCGAGGTGTACTTGCCTCGCCCGGGGGACGAGGGTCAAATTGGCAACGGTGACAACGGTGACAACGGTGACAACGGTGACAACGACGAAGACGACGGAGACGATGTTTTCTCCGCTTTCTTATCGCCTCCCGGAGTTTCTATTTTTCAACTAACGGGGACTGGTCGAGCCGAGTGACACTTTTTAACACCTGCGCATCGACTCGCCGTTGAGTCAATAATGCACGAGCGACGAGCGAGAAAGCGAGGCTCTCCCTCCGGCGCCCGACTCGACTCGACTCGACTCAACTCGACTCAACTCGACTCAACTCGACTCATCGACCGCTCTTTTCTCTCGCAGAAATATAAAATCGTTAACCGAAACGCCGTTAAGGTACCGAAAAGCCGTCGCTCTAGCTCCTCAATTTGTACCAACTTATACCGAGTTCTTTTATTATCATTCGCCTCTTAATCGTTCCTTCATCGCGAAAGTGACTTTACGAGCCGCTAAAAAGCGCAAAAAGTAAAAGAGGGCTCGCGCGAGAAGTGCACAAAGGTCTTTATACATCAGCTGACAGCTCGAGCCTCGCTGTATGCGCGAGTACCGTACGAACTTCAAGGATTTCGACTTGACAAATAACAGTAATATCTTGTCTTTTTAAAACCTTACACAGCTTCATTATCTCTTCTATTAACGTTATTGCGGTCAAAACCTTTTATCGTAATAAGATAATGGAACGAGCGTTATTTCGAGTATTTTCTCAGCTTATTTATTTATCGCTGTGTTTTTCTTTAAACAAATCTTTATTACCATAACCTGGCAAATTACTTTTATTAACGAGCTGATAAAAACTGGATATATTCCTTCCTCGGTTATTTCCTTACCGGTCATCAATATGTAAATTCAGCGGTAATTGCCGATGATTTAATTAATCTTTATTATGCATTTTATAACTACGCGCGCATAGTTGTTTCGCGTTCGGTGTTGGCGGTGGTACGAAATCGGCTCGGTTGGATTTCAATAAAACGAACGAGCAAATCCTCGACGAGTGGGACGACGACGAGAGGGACGACGAGAGCCGTTCGATCCTCGTTCGCTCCCCGTCCGACCGCTAAAGTAAAAAGTATTTAAAGTAAAAGTATGAAAAATGGGAACGTGCTTTATCGTACGGACCGTGTCAAGTTCAGCAAACTGTATAAAATAAAGAACGGAGAAACTAAAATAATCGCGGACGACATCGCGATGGAATAACATGGTTGTAATAAGCGAGTCGGACACGCGACGGAACACATTCGAGCCGAGCTGGAGCTGAAACAAAGAGCGACGCACGCCATTTATACGCGTAGGTACGTCATACTCTCGGAAACGAACGCGTTGCTCTCGAAATTGACGGGCGCACAATGGGTTCGCATGGCCGGCGCTAACGAGCGGGAAACGCAGTTCGCGTACACCTACGAGAAAGAGAAAGGCTCGAAAAGGGTAAAAGATTATGGTTAGCCCGGGTGAAGAGTCGAGAAAACGCACATGGCTCGTGGACTCGTGGTGGACTCGTGGTGGACTCGTGGTGGACTCGTGGATCGACGTACTACTGATGGGGGGGGAGGAAGTCGGATCTAAAAATCAAAATAATCGGTCGCGCGCGCGTCTCGCACTCCTTTTTCTCCTCCGATGACCCGAGAGAGCATCGGGGAATTTACTGGCTCGATTACGCATCGCTCGTATCTTTCCGTGGCTCGGCTCGTTTATCAAAACAGCGGACTCGACGAGACAGACGCTCTTAATAACGATCGTCGCTCTCGTTGCGTAAAAAACTTGTCCTTATTACAAACGATACGCAATAATACAAATAATGCGATGCGCTTTGCTCGATTCTTTGTTTGTTCGCTCGAGAAAGAGAGAGAGAGAGAGAGAGAGAGAGAGAGAGAGAGAGAGAGAGAGAGAAGGAGAGAGGAACGGGATCAGCGCGCAACGAAGCGCCTGTGAAAAAGTCTCGGCTACTTCCTCTTTCGCGAGGGAGAGCGAGAGAGAAGGGAAAAGGAGGCGATCCTTAGCACATGTGCGCGAACGGCGAGGTCACGTCTTTCGTCGTCGTCCCGCCCCGACGTCGACTCTCTTTTGCGCAGCGCGTTCGAGCCGAAGAAGCATCGGAGATTCGCCGCCTGGGGGATAGAAATTACACGCTTCGAGGCTGGACGTATCGGCCGAGAGAAGCTGCTCGGAGTCGCCGCTCGAACTGCGAAGCGCGTTTTAATTCGATAACCTGTTTTCTTTTTACGGGTAGTCGATCCCGAGAGTCGGTCGCTGCTCGTTCCAAAACGAGAGGGAGAGGGAGGGAAAGCCGCTTCCTCTTTCTTCCTCTTTCTTCTTCTTTCTTCTTCTCTCCTCTTCTCTCCTCTTCTCTCCTCTTCTCTCCTCTTCTCTCTTCTTCTTTCCTTCTCTTCGCCCTCTATACCAACGATTCAGCGTCAAATTACCGATCCGAGCATTTCAAATATTTTTCATTTCTTCGATCGGAAACTTCTTCTCTAAACCTTTCCTCGTACTTTTATCGCCTCCGATCGCCTCCGATCGTCGTTCGTTTGTCATTACATCGCGGCGAGTAAGTATCGCTCCGTTTCCGTGCTGCGATCTATTTTTTTTTTTTTACGAACGGCCTTGCCAACCCTTCGAAACCTTCGAAATTATTTCACATTGTATCGATTGAACGTTGTAAAAAGCTTGGAAATATTATTTCGAATTATCGTTTCGAATACCCGATGATTTTAAAAGGTATCCAGGTATGATTTTATGAAAATAGAGACGTTGATGGTTCTCGATGGGAAGGTACCAAGTCGATCGAGGTAAAAGAAGCTCGTTGCGCTCATAGTTTTTGTTGCATCGCGTAAAGCAGTTCATCTTGTGTACCGAACGAGGAAATCCAGGTGTTTTCTATTTACTCGGGCAAACAACGACGATGACGACGACGACGACGACGACGTCGACGAAGACTCGAACTTGAAATACGTGGCCGTGAAAGTTTTCCGTTTGCATCGTACGACTCTTATGACATATATTTGAGTTCGAGACGATTTAACGCTGTCGGTCCTTTCGATATTGTACACGAGCGTATGGAGCACGAAAAAAAAAATATTTGCATCCGATTGAACCGAAACCTCGCGTTGATCACTGGAAAGCCTCTCGACTCGTACCAATGTGAAAATTCACGAATCTCCTCAAAATACTCGTCGTTCGATCGAAGCTTTTGCACTGGAAGTTAAGCGAAAACGATCGACGAACGAGATACGAACAAAAGTTACTTTTGGTTTTTACGAACGCTCGAGCGATTAGGAAAATTTCGTTCGCGAATGGATAAATTTAGCTCGTTTTTTCCGCTCGGAATTCCCAGAAAAAATAAATCCATACGATCGTTCGGATTTAAAAAAATGTACGCTTTATAAAAATCGAAGGAAAAACGATAGTCACGATCGAAAACGCGCAGCGAAGTTTTACCAAAGTATCGTATTACGCCTCGTTATCAAATTATCCCGAAACGAAAAGCATAATACCGATAATGAACGAAAATTACAAAGACGCGTACGTTAAAAACTTTTACGAGTCACGTTCGAATACGCAATTACAAGTTCGAATCGACGAAAGACGCGCGTAGAAAAACATTGTACAAGGAACGACCGCGAATCCGGAAAAAGGAAGTTGATAATGTTCCGGTTGAAGGCCGTCGATCGACATTCGTACTTGTCTTATCGCATACGCGTACGCGTTCATGGTTCTTGTATAATTTTCATCGGGAGGGACGAACCGCAATTGGAGCGAGGAATTAATTAGATTCGACTCGGACCATACGAACGAACGAACGAACGAACGCTCGTCGAACTTGTATTTTTTAGGTAAACGTTCGGACAAGGTTTATCCAATCGTCTTCGATCTTTCCCTTTCGACGCGCAATTTACGATTTCGTCAAAAATACGTTAAGAGCGAAAACAGATAACTCGTAAAATTCATCTTCGATGGTAATTTTCTCGAGGAGAGTCGAAGGACTTCTCTTCCAGTATCAGCGTTGAATCACGGCCGAAGCAAAATCCAAGCCTTCGATCGAAAAGTAATTTAAATATTTAGTAAAAAATATTTTTATCCCGTTAACGAGTTTTTGAATCTTTTATATAATAGATATAATGTATAATCAAAGTGAAAGTGAGTTTGTACGTTCGCTTAAAAAGGGTGACTTTCCACTCCAAGGAATGTAGAGAGTATAGAAAGCAATACGACAATTATTTTTAGCATTCGCGAATGTCTTTAGAGTTCCGTTATAAAGAGAAAAAGAAGGAATCGTTTACGCTCTCCTCGAATTTGCCAGGAGCGTGAGCGAATCTACGCCTACGGAGTCGCGAGTCTCGGGAGATTCCCGCACGTAGTTAGACTCGATCCCGTCCCTCTTCGCGATGGTACCCGGTTCGAGGGTGCGCACCTCTTGCTCCACTTCCACCCGGCGACGGAGAAACAAATCCGCAGCCAACCGAGGCGCGACCAAGTACCAACTGCTTTCATTTCGCAAGCTCGGCTCGCTCGGGGTCGTCGTAAAGGTGCCCTGAGCACCTCATTTGGGACATATATACACACGGACGTACGAATACAAGCTCCGTTTATTACAGCGGACGGAGCACGAGCGAGGAGTTAAGGTCTCACCGGAATGAAATTACAAAGCACACGCGGCGGGGAATCAAACTTTTCATGTAGGTACGTTCGTACGCGGCTTGACACGCGCGTGTATCGAATTACCGGACCGATATACTCGGCATAAAAGGGATCCATTTACTTCCCGTATACACAGATATTTACATTCGAGTGCGTCTGCAAATATCGAAATTATTTTATTTATTCTTCCTCGGTTGTAGACGCGGAGACTCGGTAACGTCGCGCGTCGCTTCGAGCCGATCGTCGTCGCGCGTCCTTCGAACGAAAACACGATTCATTCTCGAGAGAAAATTATAAATAAAGAGATCGCCTGGAACGTTTATCGAGGCCGCGGGTAGTTCGGGAAGTGCGGGGAACGCGGGGAACGCGGGGAACGCGGGGAACGCGGGGAACGCGAGGAACGTATCGAAGTATCGAAACGTAGCAAAATGCGGACGGAGAGGAGCTGGACTCGAGTTCGCACCCGTCCGTCTGCGTCGGGACAGAGACGAAAAATAAAAACCGAATCCCGTGGACGCGAGTGGAGTATAAGAAATAAATTTCGAAAAACCCGTTGCGGACGAAGCGACCGATTTCTACCGTGCGAATGGCATTCCGCGTATCCGAGGCATCGCCGATTTTCTCTCGTCCGTCGTCATCGTCGGTTGGCCCGCGGATAAGCCGCGATCGCGAGTGAAAATTAGCGATTATCTTAGGGACGAGAGAAGAAAGTCCGTCCCTGGAGAAAAAAGTGAAAATAAGCTCGAGAATGCGAGTGAGTGCGCGTAAAGAGAGCAGCCTCGACGGATCTCCGGAGCGAGACGGTGGAGAGATGCTGGAGGGACGGAGGAGAGACAAAGGACCGCGAAACGCTATTTTTCCGAGAAAACGAGTGTTTCATCCAGTAGAAACGGCAGCGAGCCGCGGAAACGCTCGTTATTTTCCCTCGGGTACAATGAAAACATGACTCGGTGGTTTTCCTTAATGCTGCGGAGCTGAGATCGTCTCGGTCATGATTGATATTACGCGTTTGTGGAATCGTCTTCCGAAAGTGCATTTTATACGTGTACTCGACTCGTTCGAACGTCCAATGTATCTTCGTCGAATGTATGCTCATCCGACGGCTGCGTTTTCTTTTGCGAATCTAAAAATCCGATTCGATAAATTACCTCGATCAACGAAATATTCGACGGTGCGCGAACGTAATTTTTTTTTTTCGTTCTTCTTTCTTAAATAATAACGAATAAACGCGTTTAACCGATATTCCGAATGAATTTTATTCGAGCCGCAAAATATTTTTCGTACGCTGTAATTTCGACGGTAATGGCTTACCGGTGCTATCGGATTTATTTTTACGTGTACCGAACCCTTTCCTTCTTTTCCATCGCGTTACGGACTTTTATTAATGCTCGATGCTTATTTTACCTTTAATCGAACGTTTATACCGTTTATACTATTAGTTACGAATTTAAATATCGTAGCGCAAATTCGTTCGCGATAATACAGAACTGGAAAACTTTCGACGAAAAACATTGCACGAAAAACGTTTGCGAGCGTTCGAACGATGTCTAAAACGTATAAATTGACGACCGATCGATGCGCGAGTAACATCGTAAGTTCGAGAACACCGATAACGTTCGTATTTCTCGATTTTGCAATAACTTGTACGCGATAAAGAAATTAAAAGGTACGCTTTTAAGTAGGTGTCGCAACATCGATCGAACACTCGTAAATAAATTTGAGAACCGTCGCATGTAATAAATCGTTACGTAAAATGTACGCGTTAAATTTTCTCCGACAGTTTTCGAGAAGACGATAAAAACAAAAAACAAAAAAAAGAAAACACGATGCGAATCTTTCATGGCCTATTTCTTTGCGCTAATTATTTAGTTTGTTCGCTCGTCTGGTCTAGATTTGGTTAATATTTCGAATCGCGTGACGTTAACGCGATTCGACGTAGACGCGTTTACGAAAAAAAGAAAAGAGTTTACTACGTCGACGTACACACGAGCGAAGGAACGAACGGTCGTTAAAAGCGTCGACGCTCGGAAAAAGTCAAGGCTCGTTATAATTGAGCGCTTAAAAAGAAATTGCCGGGGCAACGCGTTAGCGCAAGACTCCGCGCCACATTACCTAATCGAGAGCTAATCTCTCGCGTTTCGCGTCTCGCGTCTCGCGCCTGTCGCACGGACGAAGAGAAGACGAAGGCTCACCGGATAATGGATCGTCTGGGTCTCGAACTCGACTCGGAGCTCCTCCGCAGCCCGAAGGCGCCACGACCGACCCAGAGCCAACCGACCATTCGCAGACTCCTCGAGCGACGGACGCCCAGTTGACCCACATCCGCGAACCTCGCGCTTGCTTATTTATCCGGCTCTGGACCGAGCACTTGACTTTTACGACGTCGACCGCCGGATCCGCGAGAAGAGTTTCGAGTAGTTTCCCGTAGTTTCCCGTCATTTCCCGTCATTTCCCGTAGTTTCCAAAGGAGCAGCGAGGCGAGAAAAAAGTCGCGAGTTGAATTGAATTCTGGAGAAGTCGTTATCGGAGACGCTTCGTCTGGTATTCCGATACAATTGAAAGCAATTAAAGCGGACTCGGCTATGCGAACGCGAGAGTATCGTTTTCGGAGGAAAAAGAAAAACGCCAACGCGCGAGATGGAAATTTCCATCCGCGGGTATACGGACGAACCAAACGGGGGAAAAAACGTAGACCGTAAAAAACGAGGATGGAAACGTCCTTTGTCCAGTGGTGTTTAAACAACGCGATTGGACTCGTCACTTTTTTTATGTGCCCTGGCAGCATTATCGTAATACGCATCCTGTACATGTTCCGATACACGAGAAAGATAGTACGCGTATACATAGGCTCGGGTGTACAAACAAGTATATGCGTACATGGCGAGGGAGCGGGAGCGGGAGAGGGAGGGGGAGATAAGTTGCAGCGGAGAGATAAGAGGATCGCGACACGGAGTGTCGGATTATTCTCGCTACAGCGCATCAACTTTCATTGACTCGCGTTGGCAGAGTCAACTCGTACGTTCCCTGACTCTCGGGACTTGGAATCTATCGATTCGAGGCGCGACGTATTTTACACGTCGAAACGTATCGTTGGGATCGTTCCTACCTCGATCGATACAAAGTCATTATCGTGGCCTTGTATCGGATGGAACGCGACCAGATACGGCGGACCCGAGATCGCCGAGGAAACGCGGAAAGGGAACTATTACGCGTCCCGACCGAACGCGTAATAAGAAATTGAGATCGTTTTCGTAACCTTTCGATGCCTCGCTCTTCGAGTCCTCGAGTTCGCGAGTTTGCGCGGAGTCACCCGATCCCGACGCGTCTTCTTTTTCATTGTTATCGACGAGACGTAAACACCGCCTCGAAAGCAACGTCTCCGATCCAAATCGTTAGACCTTGGCGACTTTCCTACCTTTCACCGCACCTCGCGATATACCGCCTCCTTTTTTAGATGCGTCCTTCGATGCATAGATTTAAGAAGAATCTGTTGCCCAACCGTAAAAACTGCTACGAGCGGAGACCGAGTAAAACCACTACTTTTATCGTCATCTTTACGAATACCGTATTACTCGTACCGCGAAGGAAGCGTTAACCGCTTCGAAGCGCCGGAGATCGGAAAATGCGTACTTCGATATTCGGCAAGGAGAGAAGCGCGAATCTCGATCTCCCGTTCGAGAACCGAGAGCCGAGAGCCGAGAGCCGAGGCTCGTCCTCGATCGCCGGGGTCGCGAATTCGCGCGAGAGGTACGAGCGGTGTAAAAGAAAAAATGATTCGGTTGGCCTTGATCGGATTGGCTGTTTGGAAGCTTGGAAGCTGATACGGTACGGCATCAACGTATCGGTAGATGAACAACCGTTAAAAGACTCCGAGCAATTTGTTTCTTTTTCCGTCTACGATTTTTGTACGCGTATCGGAGATACGTATCGGATAATTACACTCTCGCTCCAAAGCAATTAACCGCCTCGATGGAAAAAAAAAAAAAAAATAAAAACGACTCGTCGAAACATTCGAAGAAAATTCAAAAATACTCGGCGGCGATAGACGGAGAGACGGTATCGAAGATCGAGGACTGTTTTCTCGTCTCGGACGCAAAAAACTCCCGACGACCGAGAGCAGCTGCCGAAACCTCGGCGCGGGCGCAATCTCGCGCGGGCAGCGGCAGGTGTCGGTTTCGAGGAACGAGAAAAGATGCATCTGCCTTGTGCGCGCGGCTGGGCGAGGCGAGGGACGGTGGCGAGGGACGGTGGCGAGGGACGGAGGCGAGGGCCGGTGGAGGCGGCGAGAGGGGACCAACGAAGGGAGCGCCACGAGAGGCTCGCGAGGAGCAACAGCTGGAGCATCTAACCCGGCCCGAGTCGTTTGTCCAAAGAGGAGAGGCTCTCCTCTCTCTCTCTCTCTCTCTCTCTCTCTCCTTTCGCGCTGCATCGCGAGCCTCTAAATCAAAGTGGGCGAATCCCCTGGAACTCGCGTCTTCGGACACCTTGCGTATGCGCGTCGTGGCTGCGTCCGCAGGTGCGCCTTTTTCTCGCATTCTCCCGCTCTCCGTCTTCTTCTCTCTTCCTTCGCAGCATCGGTTGTGCAATGTATAGACGCGGAGTGAAAAACGAAGAAAATAAAAATCCTCGCGGTGGATGATTAAGGCTGTTGGAAGAAATAATAGGGTACAAATTCCTTTGCGGCTGGAGTTCTTTTTTCTCTCTTTGGGCCTCTAGTGCAATATAATCTGACTATTCGCGAGATGCGTCGACGTAAACGAGACGAAAGGACGAAAAATTGCATCCTTCCTCGAGGAAGTCGGTCCGTTTCGCGGGAAAATTCATCGAGGCTGAAAAATGTTGTGCCGGCGGCTTAACGAAGGAACCCGCGATTTATAATAATTAAAATTTGCCTTTTTAGGAACCGCGCGTGGGTTCATCGATCGTTAAATCGATCGTTAAAGACGGGAAGTCCTCGATCCTCGATTCGTTGCCAAGTTCCGAAAGCCAAGTTCCCGGATCGGTGAATCGGCTCGATTGCGTCGTTACTTTGGCGTTAACTCGCGGTGAATCGCGATAGGATATTGGCCGCTGGTCTCTCGAAGCGATAAGTGGAAAGATCGAGATAACAGCCGTTTAATGGTATCGGCGAGCGTCTAATCGTGCGCGCGGTTACTTCTGACGAAGAGAAGCCGCGGCATTGGTTGTCGAACGCGACAATACTCACCGAGCCTCGGATAAAGTTCACGGGCAGAATCCGGTTCTACAACTTAATTTGCACGCCGAGGCGAAGCAACTCTTCCGGCAAAGCTGAAGAGCACTTAATGAGGTGTCGCTAACTCGCGATGATACGCGCTCGTGTTTGCTCGCTCGTACCCTTGTCTGTCTCTCTCTATTTTTCTTTAAACTCCTCGGTCCGTCGCGTATGCCTGGCGTTTGAAGCTCTCGAGCACTGAACACTCGAACACACACGAACACACGAACACACGGTCCTTGGACTCGCTCGTGATTTACATAGCCGTGTGGTTTCGCTCGAGAGGTTAATAATTGAAAACGACGTTGCGATGAAATTCCATCGGTAATTATGCTTTGTGCGAATTATAAATAACGTCGCTTTTTTTTACCCTCGCAATTTTTATCTTTTTTGCGTAAATTTAACGAGGCGAATCGATCAGCTTTGAAATTAGCCTGCAAAGAATAAGGAATAAATTATGATTTTTAGCGCGCGTTGATCGAGTGAAGCGCCAACAAAAAACGGCGATGCCTTTTAATAAAGTATACTTTTTATTCAAATCGATAAATTACGCCTTTCCCATAGTTATTTTCGAGAATACGGTGTAGCATAGTATTTTACCCGTATTCGACAAAGTTGCGTTTTCGATACCGTATCAAATTTCCTTGGGCTCGTTTCTTTAATTCCTAATAAGTTAACTATAAAATGTAGAAAATTTAACCATATTTATGAGAGAAAATCGAAAGTACCGGTAGGTAACATCGTAGAGCGATAAATTCCGCTTTACGAACTTTATTTCGTATTATAACGTATCCAAGGTATCCAAGGTATCCAACGTATCCAACGTATCCAAGTAATAATAGTAACTGTATAACGAATATCCGAAGACAGCACTATAATTTTACCATGCGTTTTCTTCGTGCACAATAATAAGTATTGGAATAATTATTACGGCAAAGGAAAAAATTAATTAAATAAACAACCGCGTATTAGTGCGATATCGTATTTATAATCTCGGTACGAAATTACAAAACATTAGGAAAATGATTCGCTAAAGATACAACGCGCAATAAAATTTAAAGTCGCTGTATTTAATCCTCGGAGCCTAGAATACTCCGTTTACGAACTTATAAAATTTTACGCGAGTATTTTAAATCCGTTATTATATTTTCTTTCTCGAGGTTATCGCTTTTAAGAATACGAGAACGGCGATGGTTCGATCGAGCGGTGGTCTCGTATTCGGCGTTCGAAGGTCTCGAATTTATGTTTTGGTTTCGGTTGACTCGCCACCACCTCTAAATACCGAATAAATTATTCGGTATTACGCGCGCTTATCTCTCACCGCAGCTTCGGTAATTCGGAACCCACCCAAATCGTAGATCCAGTCACGCAACAACGCGCTATAAGGAATTCCAGAAAAGGACTCGTAAAATCATTTTTTAAACCATCCGGATACAAAGTTTTTAAATTCCCGACTGGACAGCGCTATAATAAACGATAAACGATCGGAGAGGAAATGAGTTAGAGCCTCGATCGGAGGCGTCGTTTATATCGTCTCGAGGACCCGATGTCTTTATCGAAGGAGGATGGATGTCCCAATGCGCGAGCGCGATAACGTAAATGGTTCTGATGGTGTGGAGCGGTGAGGGGGTTTGGGTGAGGAAGGTGTGGAAGCGAGATTCGGAACGACAGGTCGGAGGTGGTTTTGTACCTGCGAGCACAGATCTCGAGCGAGTCCACCGTTGGTCGGTCGGTTGGTCGATCGGTTGGTCGGTCGGGGTGATAACGCGGGAGGCGAGAGGCGAGTGGGCGTTATCGGCCTGCCGGATTTTGCGCCACGTCATGCCCTTTGTCTCGGTTCCCCGGCTGTTTGGTCTACGCGCCTCCATCTCCTCGCGGCGCAAAAAAAGATCTCGCACGCGCGCGAATGGGAAAGAGAAACGAAGGAAGGCCGGAGTAACGGAACGTAATCGTCCGGCTAAATCGAACATCGGGCCTCCTCGCGTGTGCTCGCCTGTGCACGTGTGCTGTGTGTGTGCACGTGTGTATGTGCGCTAGCTAACGAGTAGGTTCGGTTCTCGAGACTACGCGTCGAATCCCTTATGGGTTCCGCGCGTGGAAACGTGCCCGCGATTATTCGTGGAACGCGTTGATTCGCGGACGGCGACTCGTTCGTTCGCTGGCCTATTTTTCTTACCTGTTTCCCCTTGCCCTTATACGATGTTTTTGCATGCTTATTTGCACTTTTCCTCGAGCCATCGTATTTTTATGACTCACCGATTACAGTATTTACATTTTCAATAATGGCGATCGATAATTTTTCCTTTTTTTTCGTGTCAAGAGACTCGTAAGGTTGGCACGGTTGCGAAACCAAGAAACAGGCACGCGGAATAATTGCTTGAATAATAAGAGATCGTTAACAATGTTCTTATTCGATTGCTCCACAGAGTCCCGGGACGCTGCACAAAGATGTCGGTGGAGGGACGAAAGTTAGTGGAAAGTCAGTCGGCAGAGTTGGATCCGCGACCCTCACATCCCTCTCGTCGATCACCAACTCCACGAACGTCATCGGCAGGAACAAAAACAGCCAAATCTCGCATCGCAAGGTAAGACCGAGACGATCCGGAACGAGAGCAGCCCCCGACTCTCCGCATCCGCGGTGGCGATAAAAGGAGAAACTAACGAACGAACGGCTTCCAATGCCGCGTGCGTAGATCTTAAATTACAATAGCTGTAACGGTCTATCCGCGTCGGCTGCGAAGAAAAATAAATCTTAATCATGCTTAGTTTGCGTAATGAAAAAATTTGTTTGTTACGATACGAGAGACAGAGAGAGAGAGAGAGAGAGAGAGAGGGGGAAAAATTACTTACAATAAAGGAAAGACCATCAAAATCAAATGAATCAGTTTTAAGAGTGGAAAATGTTATTACAGCGTGATTTATCGGTTTGGCATAGATGTTTGTTAAAGGCACCGTTGATACAAAATTTACTCAATCCGCATTGTCTGCATTGCCAAACAAGTGAAATACAACGACGCGACGTAATTTATCTCGGATTCGCGTCGTAAACATCCGAAAGCATGGAATTAAAAAAAAGTGCACTCCGCGTACGCACGAACGCGAACTCCGGATTATAGCTTTGATTTTCGTTTTCCCAATAACGGACTTTCCTTTAAAATTACAAGTCATTCGACGGAGATCTTTCCGTGATGCAACCGAGTTCCCCGTCCTTGCGAACCTCCGCTATTTTTTATTTGCGCAATCGGGCTGCCACCGATTTCTGCGACGCATCCGCGAACGCGACAAAAGATTCCTCTCCGACGCTCTCCGATGCTCTCCGACGCTCTCCGACGCTCTCCGAGGAGATATCGAGCTTTCGAATCACGAAAATGTCGCGTGAAAGTATTTTTTGAGGACGGAAAACAATTTTTATTTCAATCTCCCAGACGTATTGTACCACGCATGGTTTTACGGAGAAAGTACTCGAACTATTCGAGTATTAACGCGGTGTTTTAAATGATAAGCGTTCGCTTTGGAAAACAAGATGGAAAACAAGATGGAAAACTCGATGGAAAACTATAAGGAAAACTCGGCTAGAACGAAACCCGGAAAGAGAAGGTAACGAAGACGATAACCAACTCGCGCGTGTCCCATTTGCGAGGAAAACTGGAAGTTACGACCCCGAGGATTATTAAAGAAGCAAACGACATTCACCTGATTTCGAGGAAGAGTTTGCTTATGGGTCCATTGAGAGGTGCGAGCACACGTGGGTATCGGTAGTCCGAAATCATTAACCCACTTACCAAGAGAACCGAGCATCTTCCGAAGAAGCGAACGAGAAAAACGGCCGATCCGGTTTCGCGATGCATTCGATACGCTGTCCTTTCTTGACCTGCCGTATCGCGACCACTGTAAATATGAGTAGGGCTACTTTTTCGTTTTGGAATCATGAATATTCGATTCGACCTATACTTTCTAGATAAATGAGATACATACGTGTATTTATAGACTCGGCGACTACTCGATGACGAATGCAAAAAAATTATACTTTTAAGCGATCTTTTTTTCAAAATCATTTAGTCGTTAATATCTATCTTATATTTCGATAATAAAAATTTAGAAAATGAAACTCGTGTATCGACTTTAGCTTTATCTTTCGAGATCTAGCGAATTCATTTTTTCTTTTATTCCGAATATGACTCAGTTCAATTTAATTAACCGGAGGTCGTTCTTTTAGTAATTACATGTTCTAAGAAATAACTGGTTAAAAGTTTCAAAGGAAACTTTTATTAATTGCTCAATATTTAATATTGAATCTCTAATAAATATAAATAATTAATCATTAATTCATGTTTTGAATGGAAATTCTAAATGATCGTTTCGCGTTCGATTGCAGAGACAAGTACGCGTAGATTAATATCTATACAGTCATTACTTTTCAACACTGTTGAATAATAGTCTTTCTTTTCAAATATATTGTTCAAATAGTATTAGCTCCGATTTTAATAGTTTTTAAATAAAGCTAACTAAAGAGCAAGAATAAAAGAAAAATAAACGCGTTCGAATTGAAAAGGAACATAAAACCTTTTAAATTTCGTAACTAAACCGAACATTCTTAACAAAAGCGATTATTTTTTTATTTTAAATGTACATCTATCTAATTAACTTGAAAATAACGTTAGCCGATATTAATTTGATATAAATTCAATTTATTCGGAAAAATTACGAAAACATTTAATAAAGCTGCAGAATATGAGATGCATTACGGAACAATTTTAATTTAACGATGAATATCGCATTTCGGAGACTGCTTACATTCCTACTTTATATAATAAATGGTTTTAAAATAATTTTTTTGTTTGTTATCTTAGAATGCACCATTATTTTAAAAATGTGTAATCGACAATGAAATGTATACTATTAGCGAAAAAGTCGTGGAAATTTTATGAAATAACATAATAATCTAAAAAGACATTTTCTGATAATTTAATCTGTAATTACAAAAGTTTTCAGTTGGATAAATTTATGTAATTTAAAGAAGCATCTTGGAATATTTAATGATATTACGTAAGTTATGTTTCACGTTTATGAATTATGGAATTAAAAATATTCAAAATTTTTTAGAACGGTTCCTAGATAATTCAAATTTAAATTATTTTAAAATATTATAAATACGAAATGATACTGAAATATTAAAAATTTGTGAATTTTATAAACGAAATTTATTCAAATTTTTAAATAAATGTATAGTAGAAAGCTCGATTTCAATAAATAAGGAACAGGATATATATTTTATTTATTTGTCGCGTGAATATTAGCATTAGTTTCCTTTTCTTTTATTCGCAAGGTTATATTTTTGTTTTTCAAATGTTGGATATAATTTAAAATAAATAATACGACAAGTTTACGATAATAATATGTAATATTTATATAATGATATTATTAAGTATAATTTTTTTATCGCTTAAATTAATTAAATGGTATCCGCGTTCAAAGTCTATCAAGGCATTATCAATTTTTTTTTTATAACGAGTAAGTGGTTCGCATTTCTCTTTTTCCGTAGTGCACAAGCTTTTGTGTTGAAATTACAAAGACAGAAAAATTGTGACTAATGTTTATAGAATTACGTTTCGTGCTTGTAAGATCTTAATAAATGTGTGTCACGGTTCGCGATAATCACAGATGTTGGATTGATATCCAAATAAGATTTGAGTCAGATATAATCGTGAAAGAAAATGTACAAAAAGAAAATCTTATTATACTCCTATAAAGAAAAGGCAGAGCGATTTAATAAAAAAGGTGACGACGTTGCCATTGTATAAATGAAAACAAAGTTCTTTATAATATATTTTTTGTAAAACGCATAATACTTACATTGTATGCGCAAAATGAATTAGAAATTTACGTAATTTATTTAGATAAGCTTTAATAAATTAGAAAGTTATTCGAAAAGAAAACGGTAAAGAAACGAATATAGTCGTTAAAGCTAATATCGGTTATTATAATAATAAATTCCCTGGACAATTTTGCTAATGTATAAATTTCCGGCCGTGTAAAGCAACAAAGCAACCCCGAGTCGATCACCTTCGAAGCAACCAACAGCCGAAACTTTTCAAATTACGATGTTAGTTTTACGTTTACCGATGATAATGGGAGTTAATCGGGTTCGTTTATCAAGGAGAATCGATTCGATTCACTTGCCACTGAAAATCATAACCGGTTAAATTATCGAATCAAATTCTAGAGGAGATAGTTAAAATAGTGTTACGAAGTTCTTGTACCAATATTAGTACGTGGATAAAGAATGAGTTTGGATACGAGTTAAGTAGCGGTTAAGTTTATTGAAAAGAAAATTGGCTAATTTTGAAAAGCAGAGTCGACAACGTTAGCAGACCCCTTTCACGAGGACGCTGAGTAAGTACACGAGTCTTAGTCAGCCGGGGTGTGAGTGTACACGTTCGAGAGTCGGAGCGATAAGCATCTCTCGATGCGGTAAAACTGATTCGAGCGTTGCAGCGGGGAAATTTTGCGCGGCGCAGTTTTCTTGGTACCGCTGTTTGTACACTTACGTAAGTGCAATTATTAGGCGAGCAAAGCTAGAGCGCACTTTCTAAATTCGCGTACGAATTAGTTAAGCCTTGATAAACCAGCCGTGCGAGATCTTTGGGAGCGGAAAGGCTTTCGGCTCGTTAAAGTGACATCAGGGTACATTCGCCGATCCGCCGATTCGCCGATTCGCCGATTCGCCGATTCACCGGGACCTACGAAGAATAGAAACAAAAATCACTTATTATAATTAGACGTGGATTATAGGTAGGAATAATTAGAGAGAACTCAATGTTTACACGCGGGAGTTTTCCATTAAATTACCGTTGCAATTTGCACAGGCAGCGAAGGTAATGGTCGGCCCTCCTTTGAATTCCGATAAAGTCTCGCGGATGCAAAGTTGTTAAAATTATACGTATGCATCGAAAGGACAAAAGCCAAGCGTCTTTTTGTACTCGCGGAGGGTCATTATATGATAATTCGTTGGAGCGGCAGTAGCCAAGTCGCCTCTCGTCTCCGATGCCAGACGTCTAGCGAAAGACGTACGATCCCGAGGACCAAAGCACCGGTCATCGGTTATTACACCGTCGGTCCCATCGAGGATCCCCAGCGATCGAATAATAAGGTCGCCGAGTAAATAAAATTAGATTCCCATCTCCTCCGAGCGTTACCAAGTTTTTAAAATGACTCTCCGAATCAGCGGCTCTAAAGAGCTCTGGAGCTCGACTCCGCGCCCTGAAAGTAAAGTCCGCGAAAATTGTCGAAGCCCTCGCTCGGGACGAAGATAACATCGGACGATCGTTTAACTCGGAACGTCTCCTCGCGAGCGTGGAAAAACGCCGGAGGAAGAATTTAGCGATAAATTTCAGCTCCGGAGGGGATTCCGAGTAGTTGGCAAAGCAGTCGCGATGCCGAGGTAATTACGGTAGAATTATTCGCGTGGAGTCGCCGATCCTGCGTACGGCGGTGCCGAGTCCTGTCCCGGATCGAGTCGTCGTCGTCGTCTCGTACCTGCGGGAGCCGAGAGTCGCGGCGCGTACACCGGCAACGACAACGGGGACGGACGGACAGCCGAGGCTCGCGGAAAATACTTTCCTCCGCTGAATTTTAACGAGCGCATTCGTTAAGCACCAGCGGTACCAGCGGTAGTACCAGAGGCAGCGACTCCAAGAGGGAAGGTCACGGTGGTCGGCGGTCGTTGACCGAACACACCTTTCCGCGACTGTGGCGCGAGTCGAGCGTCAGAGTACGGATTATTTGATTATTTTCCACCTGGCCGGGGTCGTAACTAACTAAAGCTCCGTCTCGAAAGCTGTGCTTTCGCCCGAGATTTCGAATCGCGACTGCCCCGGACTACCTCGAACTACCCCGGACTACCTCGGACTACCCCGGATTACCCCGGACTACCCGAACCGCGGAACAAATCGCGAGGGGAATCGCCAATATTCGGAGCAGTTTCGACGAATTTTCTATTTATATGCGATCCTCTCGAATTATCTTTCGAAATAGCTACTTTTACGACCGCAATATATTAGCATTTCTTAAAGCTTGCCAAATAAACGATTTAACCTCTTCCTCTACGAAATATGTTTTTGTGAAAAAACACGACGTATTTTAATATGCAGGAAATGTCTGCGCTTAAAATAAACAAAATATGATAATTTCAAGACGTTCTTATTGGTTTCGAGAATTTTGTTTTCTACTTATTTCCCGAGTAAATCTATCTCTTAAAATCTAAATCGTTACGATAATACGAACCGGTAAAATTATTATAAAATTCGCTAAACAGCGAAGCATAAAAATTTGATTCGAAAAAACGTACGAATGAACTTGACATTGATTCCGTTTGTAGATAGTTTACCGTACTTATTACGAGAAACGTCTAGGAAAGTTCAACTTTCTACGCGGAGTCGTGGATTCGAATAAAGCCACTTTTATTTAAATTCTCGTATTGTAGAAATCTGCGTCGAAACATGGAAACGTCAGATCGATCAAAATATTTTCGATGCGATCGACGAATTCGCAACGATGTCAAAGTAAAAAAGAATAAAAAAAAAATAACGGAGGAAGAAAAAAAATTTTTAAGAAAAACAAAGAAATAAAAATGTAAATTAATGCGATCGACGAAGATTTTGATAAAGTATGAAATTAATAAAGAAACAATCATATTTTATTACTGGTAATTGATTTATTACAATACATATTAATATATTCAAATTTACTCAATATAATTTTATGGCGTTATAAACGTCGCATTAATACACGACTCGTTCATAAAAAATCGCTAAAAGGTTGTTGCATTTTATAAAACAATAATCGACAGTTTACTTTAACTCAAATTGTTCATTATACGTTGTTATATCGCAAAAAAATGATAATCGAACGGTAGTTGTAATATCATTACAAGTATTACGGTACCGACGTCGTCGTAAGAAGTAAATCAAAAGAGGAGGATCGAATCAAAATTACGCGACGCTCATTCGTATTATTTAGCAACGGATTATTCTATCGCCTTGTAAATTAATCCAAGATTTTCAGTGATTTGCATCCACTCAACGATCATCCTCGTTAAAATCCCCAGCTTCGCCTTTGCCACAAAAATCGAAAACACGGTTCACGAAATTCTAAGCGATTCGAACGACCGAAACAAAAAACATTTCGTTTCGTTAAAAAAAACAAGCGGAAAATTGATACAATCGTAGTATTCCCGATAAATACCGTTTGTTCGAAACGCTCTTTTATTCGTCGATAAGAAAAGCATCGTTAAAGATTTTCAAATAGTTTCCGATACTTAAGTCATCGTTTAATATTTGCGAAGCATGCGAAATTAGTAAATAGAACAAAGTGGCACAGCAGCGTGAAGCCGAGAATCCGAGAGAGAAAAATCGCCGTGTTAATGCAAAGACAAACACGACTTAAAGCGAGGAGCACCGAAAAGCACGAATCCGCGGTAAAATAGGATATTCAGAACCGAACAAAGCGCGTCGAGTCGAGTAATGTACGTGTTACGGTATCGGCGAGAGAAGATTTAGAAGTGGGCAAGGGGAGATGGGGGGGGGGGGAAGCGAGATAGGGCTCGCGCTAATTCCCCGAGTAGATTGGCGTTTACGGCACACTCGCGACTCGAGACGACATCGACACGACGGGTTCGAGGCGAACGCGAGTCAGTGACCGCCGCGATTCCACTTGCCGCCGAGGAACTCGACAAGGGACTCGACAAGGGACTCGACAAGGGACTCGACCTCCGCGACCTCCGCCGGTGGAAGCCTCGCCTGACCGCCGAGGAGGACGGGGACGGGGACGGGGACAGGGACGGGTTGGATCATTCGCTGGGAGGTGATCGGGAGGCGATCGGGAGGCGACCGGAAACCCACGATACAACGACACTTTCGATATCTCGCAACGTCGACGTCGAAGGACGAGTCGCGGTTTCGCTTTCGTCGCCACCGCAACGAAGCAGCGCGGAGAAATCGTTCCGCTCGATCGGATAGCCGACGATGGTCCGAATCTCCCGGAAGGTAAATATCGCGACGATCGGAAAAGGCACGGCTCCGAGAGGAGAAAGCAAGTCCGCCGAATTTCTATCGCGCGTTGGCGAACGAAGGTCTGTCCGTCCGTTCGTCCGTACGTTTGCCTGTGCCTCGCCTTTTTCTCGGGAGGTCCGTTACCGATGACTCTCGTCGCGGTCGAGGAAGCGCACGCGCACAATGGGCGGTGCTCGTAAACTCGGGCGCGCACGGAGGCAGAGATCGCGGCGACGAGAAGAAGAGAGGAAGAGAGGAAGAGAGGAAGAGATGAAGAAAAGCCGATGGCGCTCGGACGTTCGCGGGAATATTCATCGTGGCTCGTTAGCCGTGTAAGCGCGAGTGGAGGGTTTTATTAAAACCGCGGCTCGCCGTTCGATGTCGCGCGCGCGAGCTCACGAGCCGCGTTATAGACCTCCGCCACCACCACACCATCACCACCGCCGCCACCAACACCATCACCAACACCGATGCGTACGCGTAGGGGAGATGCGTATTACAAAACCGAAGAGGCGACTCTCCGCCGTGGACAATTAAGTACCGATATTGCGTACCGGACTTTATAGCTCTCCCGTAGTCGTATAATGTATTTTTCTCGGTGTGCGAGTGTGTGCGAGTGTGTGCCTTAAAGTCGGCGCAGCCGCCGCTTATACAGGTTGTAGGTACGCGGCTCGCACTTCCGTCTAGGGATAAAATACGACCACACGGCAACGCTTGAATTTCTTTGCCTACTCGTGCCTTTTTTCTTCTTCTTCTTCTTCTTCTGCTTCTTCTGCTTCTCCTGCTTATTCTCCTCCTCCTCCTCCACCTCCTCCTCCTCCTTCGTTATTTCTTTTTATCGAGAGACAGCCCATCCTTTTCTGCCTTTTGATCACCGAAAGGCCAAAGACGCATCGGTAAATCGCAGTCGACGGTCGCGAGTTTAGAAACCAGTTCTTAATTATCCTTGGTTTCCTATCGCTCGGATTCACTCCTTCACTCCGGCCGTCCAGTCGATTCGCCGGTGCAACTAGGGTGGAAGTGTCACGGTGTAAGCTTTAGTGGGTCGTCGAGCTGCGATGCATCGATCGCGTTATTACAACGCGCGTTCCCGACTTGTCTATCACCGATCACCGATCACCGATACGCGTTCGACTCGAATCTCGCGCTTCTCGTCCAACGTCGACGCACAGTTGCATTAGTCGTCGCAGCGAAGGAATTTTTACGCTCGCGAGTTTTTTCAGCCGTCTCGAACAGCGTTTTACTGAAACCTATTGCGTTGGTAATTTTCTTATTTACGTAAATTGTATTTTATGGTAATGTCGGTGGTTTTTCATAAGCGCGTTTCAGGTGATAAAGAAATTTAAATACGGAGGCATTTTACGGTACGCGGACGAAAAATCGTTCTCGAGAAATTATAATTTTTTCGTTGAGCGGTGATTGTAAACGGCTTTTCATTAACGAATGCATTTTCGATAGCTTGGGAATAAACTTTAGATAGATAATCGTAAAATTTACTCTTTTTCGTAACGATCGTACGCGTCGTCCGTTTCCATTGACATTACTTCCGGTAGTCCGTCGCGCGACACCGTCACGTGACTTCCGTCGCGACGGCGAGAGAGAAGGAGCGAGAAGGAGCGAGAAGGAGCGAGAAGGAGCGAGAAGGAGAGAGAAGGAGAGAGACAGATGTACGAGAAGCAAACAATGCATTTCCATATTCGTAGCGTTCGTGAAAATGTACGCGTTCGACGGTACGCATATTTTACCTTTTATTACGCATCGGATAGATTTTCTGAATATCATCCGAGAAGTATGTAAAAAAATAAAATAATTAGAAAGCAACGTTACGCATCATCGTGTTGAGCGATAATAAATACGAGTCTCTGCCTCTTACCAACGTGCAAATCTTTAGCATCGATTTTTAAAAAAACGGCAACGTTTCTAAATTGTAATCGTTAGCGTATTTTGTACTCGATCGATAATATTACACGGATAAAATAAATAACGATAAAAGAGGTTCTTTATTCCAAAGGAATCAACGACTAGGATAATATTGAAAATCACGTTTGATGCAACTCGAGATTTCTTAACTATTAAGAAATCTGAGTTTGAGTAGCATTGCTGTAACGAATACAGTGAAAAAAGGACGGCATTATACAAAGTTTTTCCGCTGCTTGTGTACACGTTATTTACATAAGCATAAATATCGTGATTAGAAATTGTAATACACCGAGGTCAAATGTAAATGGTGAACGTGTCGATGAACTTTGGTAAATATGAATCGGAACGCATTCCTCGCATCTCGATCGGTATTTCCTACGGAACGGTAATTCAGAGCGCGCGAGTTTGAAAGATCGGTATTTTATCGTCGCGAGCCTTATCTTTGTTATCCGCGTGTAATATTGGTCGGGTCGCGAGCGCTCGGCTCTCTTTCCGAATGGTAAAACACGTGCTGGTCGACACGTGTTGCACTCGCGTCTAGGCGATCGAACGGCGCACAGCCTCGCGTCTAGGCCTCGAGTCGAGTTAGTCCAGAGGCGTACACGACTTTCGTTCCAGTGCGCAACGGATCCGCATCCGGTTCTACTCGCCACGTACGCGAGCGAGAGATTAACGGGCTTTTAATGGTGCATTATGTAAAGGAATGCGCGCGATAGGCGCGTTTGTAATGTATGCGCTGACTCGGCATCGACGCAACAACGTTGGCCAAAACTTTCGTTTTCCTTTCGTCTCCTCGGCCGGAGGAGAGCCGAGCGCGGACCCCAACGAGATCGTTACCCGAGATGTCGAGGCTCGGTGGAAAAAAGTAAAGCGATTCGATCGATACCTCGACAAACCGCGTCACCGCCGCGTTTCCACCTCGTCTCTGCCTCGTCTCCACCTCGTCTCCACCTCGTCTCTCCACCGCCTCGTCGGGGCTTCGTTCGAGGGATCGTTGACGCATCGGTTGCCGGATTACCGCCGAAACCATTGGGTAATCGAGTAACGCGCGTTGCTAGTTTCGCAACACCGAGGCTCGAGAGGAAAGCGACGTTTACGTCCTTCCGTCGGGCTTTGCGACGAGCGACGGGGAAGGGGTGAGAACCGATCGACGGAAGGTGGAAAAAGCAAAAACGCGAAATAAGATTCAAACTGTTAGTCGTCGTTCGTCGTTGGTCGTTGGTCGTTCGATTCCTTCCATTTCCATTTGTTTTCCATTGTTTCTCTAATCCGAATCGGTAGCTACGAAACCGAGTAGTAGTCTAACCGGGAATGGAACCTGTCCGATGGAACAAAGGCTGTTTCGACACTGCTTCGCTCGGTAATCGCTTTTTTCTCCGCGTCTGAGCATTCGATTAATTCGACGAGAGAAACTAAACGATGAAGGAAAAGACAAAAAATTAAGTAGGTTCGTCGGTCGCGCGTATTTTGCGGGGGACCGATGGAGTATGGTATGGAGTCGACGTCGGGAGAACTTTGGTCGATCAGCGCTGAATCCACAAAGACGAATTCGCGCGAACGAAAGTAAAAAAAAAGAGTTCGCCGCTCGGCAAACATACGGTGCGAATAATGGGGACGCTTTTAACATTTAGCTCTCGGTAATAAAACAAAGTAGGATATCGGTTTTTCCTCGAATTTCTGTGACTCCGCGGAGTAACACAGTTGGAACGAGTAGTCGAGAATGCAGTCGGAACTACGTAGCTCTGGTCGTACCGGACCGCGTAAGAGTCCAAGAGCCTAAGAGCCCAAGAGCCCAAGAACCGAGCTATGCCATTTGAGGAAAATTATATTATTCTCGCTGGATGCGGAAAACAGGAACGTGCGTCACGCCGACACTTTTTGCTTTCTTTTCCATCTCCCGCACCGTTCGTACATCTCTTTTTACCTCGCGGAAAAGTCGGGCAACGAGCGCGGCAATGTCAAGGGAGGGTACCGACGCGTTCGCCTTATTTGAAATAGCACACGGTATTATTTCTCGGACAAAATCGATCTTAACAATACCGTCGCTCAGCGTTCGTAGCGTTCGTAGCGTTCGTAGCGTTCGATTCTCGAGAAGAATAAACCTTGCGATCGTGCGTAATTATGAGTTTGTAGCGTTGCGCTGGAAATTGTTCCGTTTATTTAAATTACGAGTGAGTTGCTTATAATTTCATGGAGTACGAGGCGCGGAGCGAAATGAAACGGACGACAAAGCCATTGTCCAGCGAAAACGAATTTGATTATTGAAACATCCTTTAGCCAACCTTTTGCTAGGATCGTTCGATTTACCGCGGATCCTCGGCTACGGTTTCTGTCGCGCACCTCCGAAACTTTGACTTCTGACCGTCGTAATTCTACCTCTGGGTGTCAATGCCACCAGTCACGAACTTTAAACACATCCGTTATGTTCTGTTTAATGTTAAAAGAGAAATTTTCTTTTCAAACGTAACGAAGTGATTTTGCGTTCGTTTGACCATATCCAACCTGTACAATGAATCATTTCAGGAAATACGTTGCTTTCAAATATGATTAGGACAAAAACAACTGGAACGTTTTTAATTTCGATCGTACGCGCGATATTTCCGGGAAAAAAAATATTCTCCGAAAGCCTCTCATTTTTTATCGTAGTTGAATATGTAATTTTTCTCCGTTTATTGCTTCCGTTGCTCTAATAGTTTTATACCCAATGATAAATTAATCAATTAATACAAATACGTTTTAATAATCTCGAGTGATACGTATATATTTATTTACGATTACTGGATTTCGGTGAGTGAATTCCCCAAGTTAATAATTGTCGTTTTATAACTGATAATGATGATTGGTTTGATTCCTGTCTATAATATATATATATGAGCGCGTGTTCACACACACTCACACACACACACTCTCTCTCTCTCTCTCTCTCTCTCTCTCTCTCTCTCTCTCTCTCTCTCTCTCTCTCACATGATCGTATATAACCGCCGGACTCGAGTTATCTACTTCGGATAACGTTGATAAATTCAATTTAAAGTACAGTTCAAATGTATCTTTTGAAAAACAACATTCACACTGTTACTTATGGTATTTCATCATTGTTTCTGTCCTATTTTCTTATCGAGAGAATATTTTTTTAAGATTGCACTTGTAACTTTTATTTAAGATAATGTAATTTATATTTCTTTTAAGTAAAAAATGATATTAAAACGAGGACTGTTTTACACAATTCTAAAATATTGGCACAATCGTAATAAATTTTCAGAACAAATATCCTATTATATCTTCGCTATTTATTATTACAAAAAAGTCGAAAAATCTCACGAGATAACGTAGGAAACGTAGCCAAGTCCACTTCGCTCGACGTTTGCCACTTGAAATTAATTATAAGTTAAAAGTTGCGTCGGTTAAATTTACCTAATCGGCGCATTTCTTTTTTATTTCGCAATGATTTAATCGCATTCTTTACAATAGTATGTACAATTGTACAGTACGCGTAAAAAAATTTTCAAACGATCAATGTTATTAAAACAATGGTCTCATCGATAATAAAAATATAAGTGACTTATCAAAATACGAGAATACGAGACGAACGACGCAAACTACGCGAACGATGCGACCGATTCTCTTTGGAATCGATTTTGCGTTAAGTTCCGCTCGGCGACTCCATTACACGGAGAAATTTAAGCGGACGACCTCCCGAAGGTCGGAAAGTTTCGTTAACCGGGTCACAGGGGACGAAAAGTTTAGCTTTCGTGGTACCTATAATTAGGAAGAAACGACTATATCCGGAGCTGCGGTACGACAGGTCGACTCGAATCGTTGGAATATTTCGGGTATCGAAACTCGCATTCAAACTCGCATTCAAACTCGTATTCAAACTCGTATTCGTATGCGTCAGCGTAGGTTTCGATGGGCGCGTCGATTTCAGCCAAGAAAAATCGATTCGAAAAGGAAAGTCCCGATCGCAAACGCGAGGATCGAACCCGTGCTCTTAAGGAAAGGTCATTACCGCTCGTTGAGCAATTGGGTAAAAAAATGGTCGAAGGCGCGAAATAGCGCCGGCAGTTGGGCGTCGTGGAGGCAGCATCGGACTCGGCTGGTCTACGGTCAGTTATTACGTCCTCCGCAGACGCTCTAATTGGTTTGCGTGGACGAGACGCAATTGAAATTAATCGGTTGCTCGATGCGCGACTGGTGACTTTTCTACGCGGCTGATGATAACTCGGCTGAGATATACGTACGTCGTTGAACGCGCGTCATTCGTAATCGATGAGATTCGTTCCGAAGCAAAACTTTATTGAAAACGCGTGCTAAGGACGATTCGATAGACTTTTTTCCAAGTTCAAACTCGAAGACGTCTTCGCTGACGTTCCTGAATTGGAGGAAAATTGATCGATATGAAAATTGATGACGATCGATGAAAATTGAGGAATGGATTTATCGGCGTTAGTCTTACTTTGTCATTGGGGGACAAAAAGCGAGCTTACAGTTACGATGAAGAAGAAGAAGAAGAAGAGGATGGGAAGAAAGGAAAAATAACCTATGCACTTTACGTCGGACGAGTAAGAGATCAAGAATTATGGACCCTGAAGAATTTCTTGGCCTTGTCTCCGCTGCTGGTCTTCGTAGAATGGATTCTCTCTTTGTCTTTTCTCTTCGTGTTCTTTTCATTACCGTAACAATTAAATTCTCTCTCTCTCTTTTTCTCTGCGTTCGCGAAAACATCGAACGTCGACTTTCGAAGCGGTAATTTTACAATGCGGCTGCTTTGTTATTTTCTCGGAACTTGTACGTTCGCCGAAATGTTTTAACATCTTTGCTAACTTTATCGAGGAACGAAATTTATCGAAAACTACGAACGGGGAAAAAATGTTGGAACTCGATCGTATCGTCTTTCGTATCGCGGATGCTAATTTTATCATAGAAACCGCGAATAACTCACGAATCGGTAAAAACGCCTTTACATCCGACTCCGGTATTTTTCCTTTATTCAGAAAAATAAAATAAACAATACGAATCGGACGATAAAATATTGCGTCATTCGATCCGACGTAACAACGTATCTCTTTTAATTCAATCTTTTCTCGAAGAATATCGTATTATTATTTAATTTGTAATAATAAGATAGACACCGATACGCGGGAAGATAATAATTTTGAAGAACGCAGGATGGGAACGAAGCGAAATATCTACGATTAATTCGAAT
Organism: Dolichoris vasculosae; assembly: GCA_018907195.1. Classification (NCBI taxonomy): domain Eukaryota; kingdom Metazoa; phylum Arthropoda; class Insecta; order Hymenoptera; family Agaonidae; genus Dolichoris; species Dolichoris vasculosae. The sequence continues at coordinate 17,951,856 of JACCHY010000005.1, read as the reverse complement.
ATTCGAATGGAATGGATGCAACGTAAAATACCGTTAGAGTAATTTTGTGGTCGTAACGACGTAAATTTGATACTTTCCAAAGAAATAAACTAATAAAAGAAAGGAAAAAAAAAAAGAAAGAAAAATTTGCAAATCCACTTTTTAAATTAGTTACCGGATCTTTCCATGAATTTCATTTACATTTTGTTAACGGCGATATAAATTCGATTAAGCCGAATACAACTTTCGAAAAGGATATTCAAAAAGTTGCGAGCGAACAAGTATTTCGCGGATTACGGCAAAAAGTGCAGAACCTCGATGACTTTGATTTCCCGCGACTGCCCACGCATACATCGCGACTTCTCGAGAGAAGACGCATATCGGATACATTGCGTATCGACTCGCGCGGACGGGGAATCCGACGGTTAATGGAATTTCATTCCTTTCCCTCGCAACGATCAATTCCGAATCGTCTTATCCTCCTCGAGAGAACTCCTGCAAGATTATTCGATTCTCGACTCGACTCGACGCGAGAGTCCCTCCCTATTCCCTCCCTATTCCCTCCCTACGGTCTCGAGCCGATCGAGAGGCCAACGCCCACGTGCTCGGAGAGGGTCGCGAGGAACAAGACGGACGCGCCGTTAGAAAGCCGAGATGTCACGAGCCTAACCGCGTAGCTGGACACCATCCAGGAATCGAGGGACGTCCCACGCGCGTCGCTCCAATTTACGATACGTTTCGCGCCGAAAGTGCCTCGCGTCGCTTAATCCGATGATAGGATTATCGGTGAGTCTGGTTGTTTCGAGGCGTTAAAATCGCAGCTTTCAGAGGTATCGATTTCTCTCTCTCTCTCTCTCTCTCTCTGCCCCTCTTGGATCACGGAGAAACGGCTGCGGCGAAAATAATATCCCCTGCGATCGGACTCGCGAACAATGGCGGTAGCGACGCTATTCGACGATCCTTTCTTACGACTCCGCCGGTATCGAAGCGTCCGAGAGCCGAGCGAACGATGGAATACTCGTTAAGCTAGAACGCATGCAAGGACACCGGAGAATGCACGTATAATTGCCGCGCGAGTGGTATTCGTCGGTATTCGTCGGTATTCGTCCGTATTCGTCCGTATTCGTCCGTATTCTAGGAGCGAGACCCTCGAACGCTACTCATGCGCCAAACATCTGTACTCTTGGCTCGTAGCCTTTATTTTCAATGGATTCGTGCGCCGGGGTTCGCCGAGGTTCGCCGATGAAAGCTGCTACTCCGTTTATCGGGAGTAGCTGTACAATCGTATTCGTAATTAGTGTACTCGTACGGAGAGAAGCAGATTTAGCGATAGCCTTGGGTGGAATTAGTTTTGGTAAGCGCTCGATGTTGAAAGATTTATAATAAGCGTGTGTTCTTTGCGTATCCTATAATTAACGCGCACGTAACTTTGAACTTTTCTTTCGTGGATGGATAAATTAAAAATACGTAGTTTCGAAAATGACTCGTTCGAAGGATAAAATGCGATGCCGCGAGTCCAATGATAATTTTTGTAATCTCGAATCTGGGTTCCTCGTGCACGCGAATCTTCATCCTGCGCTTCTCGATTCGTTGAATTCGTAGCTTAGAAACTGCGAATCCTCGTCCGAATTGTTTCATTTTCTTCGTTTTTCCAACCAACTTCCAAATCCCGTTCGATCCACGGTGATTTACCATCATTTTTTTACTTGGTAATTTCACCGTCATCGTCCATCTTGTAACTCGCCAACGGTTTTCGAGTATCTTGGAATTATTTGAAAAACGAACGTATTAAATTTTGATCGACGATTAATCAACGATTAATCGACAACCTAACGTGACATTTTTTAATTTCATGCAAAAGCTAATTGACCTAAATTATGCTGTATAGTTATTTCGTATCTACGGTAATGCTTATTTTTTTTTCCATGTAATGGTTTCGTAAACTAGAACACTTTCCTACGATTCTGTATATTCTGTTTTTTAAACAAATCATAAAAAAGAAACAATTCTATATTGATTTTACGGTTTCTAAGACGCGAGTAAGTAATTTAGAATTAACCGTGTATGTATAAGAATCCATTTCGCGCGTGTATATTTCAATTTGTATTTTTAAGTTTTAAATTAGTTTGTCGATAATTTTAAACAAATTTACTTTTTTTTATTATCTTGTAGAATATTATAATATTATTTTATTTTATTTTATTTCGCGAAACGTAACGAAAGCATATTTATAAAAAATTTTATAATACCCATCGAAGCATAAAAATGAAATTATGCTAATTACGGAAACAATGCGCAAGGGATGATTATACTTTTATTTTACACAAGTTGAAATTTAGATTTTAATTAGAGCTTGTTTCAACGTTGGACGGATCACGCGACGGAAATTTATACCGTAGTTTAATTTGAAAAAATTTAGAATACATGCAAACGAGAACACGAACAATTTTTATATTTGATGCTTACGTAAATCGCGCAAACGAAAGTAAACTGCGCAAGTCGCAAACTAAGGATGCTACTCAATTTTACGTACGCGATGCCATTACATTTACAATTTAACGGCCTCGCTTCGATATATTTCCAATAACGTTGCATTACTCCTCGAGAGTAATGCATTCGTAAGATTGCATATTAAAATATATGTGAAAGTAGTCGTAACGGTTCACTCCGCTTTTAAAACATAAAAAGAGTAGCTTCGGCGAACTGAAAAAGATACGAGGATTATTTGGAATAACTTTGCTCTGTGCATGGAAAACGAAGAAAAATCGAACGTTTGGAAAAAAAAAAAAAAAAGAACCTGTATTTTTGACACCGTTTTCTTAGGCAAACTTGGAATTTTCTAAACGCGGATGAGAAAAAGAGAACACAATCCATATTCGTGATTTACTCTCTTTATTTTAGATCCGTATTTTCCGAGCGCTCGAAAAACTTAGTCTAGTAACACATAGATTTATTTATCTCTGTTATACCTACATACGCAAATGTTTTGAACGCTATATTTCACGATTTAGCTTTACCAAATGTTGTAATCGTTTGGCGCTTGTAATCTTTCGCAGTTTACGTACTTATTTACGTTTCGCTGTTTTTTCAAAAGAGTTTTACCAATTTTACGCCACATCGATGTATAAATTGCTTGAATTTAAATTTAAATCGAAATTATTAACGTTATTTTTATTTCGGATAACTTTTTTAGGTTGACATTGAAAAAAAATTATTCATTTGGTGCAGTATTGAATTTATCAGAGTTTTGAGAACTTGAAAACTTTTCAATGTCGCAATATAATTATATATATGCATATATGCGTATATATACGTATATATGTTACACGCTAAAATAAATATCATTCGTTTGAAACGATACTCGTATATTGACATTCCGCATAATAAAAGTAAATTGTAATTGTGAAATGTAAATTGTAAATGTAATGATCTAATTCCACGTTGCGTTTTCATAATAAAACTTGTTATATTTAGCATTTTAACTGAAAAATCTATTTATTTCGATAAAAAAGAAATTTCATAAATATAAATGAAAGTTGCAAGTTCGCATTACTCACAATAAAAATAATGTCAAGTGTAAATTAGAAATGTAACTTTCTAAATTAAATTTTCTATTCGAAACATCTTATTATCATTGTTGATTTCCAGTGCAAGATATTTGAGTACTACACGAGATTTAAAGTAAGCAAGTTTTTTATCTACGTCACGACCGGGTAGATTTTAAAGAGCGCACGTTAATGTTGGGGTCAACGTTCACACCTATAACTATCGTAAATGTGGTTAAATTAAAAAATGAGAAATATAAAATCATATAAATATGTATTTACCATTTAACGTCTTACCTCGAAGTTTGTCTGGATTCGGTATAATCGAGTTCTTTGCCGCATGCTTTTAAAACCCGCTGATAAAATAAAAAGCGAGGTTATCACGCAAATTAAAAACCAGACGAAAAAGACATCAAAAGTCGATATTTTATGCTTTCTTTCGCAGTAAAGTAAATATATGTGTTTTTTCGCTTACGTAGCTAGAAAATAACGAAAATGATTAAAACGAGGAGATTCAAATTTTTTTTTGCTGTTTCGAGAAAAGATGAAGTTTTCAACGAATATTGGACGTTCGATACTCACGAATTGACCAACATCGAGTAAAGCTCCGTTCCTTTCGTTTCAATTTGTAATTTAACATTACGTTATTGCATTTATATTATCAAGAAATTAATCAGCGCATCCAAGATTAAGCGAGAATCGAGGCATTTGGCAAAGCTTAAACGGTTACTATCGACGAGGGATTGCTTAAATGGATTGCAATAATAATAATAATTGTTGTAACAATATTAGAATGTGAAATCGACAACAACAATAATAACAACGATAACGATAACGATTGACTATCGAGACTCGGTTGCGTTCGTAATAAAATCAAACCTATAAATTAATTACGTCAGAGTTATGTACAATTATCGATATTGTAAATATCGTATGCACGCATATAATTTTATTACATAGTTAACAAATGGAATTTACTCGTGTAAATGGTACCGTTTGCATATATATACGCGCGCTTCGCACGCGAACGCGAATAAATTAATTATTAATGAAGCAGAGAATCGCTTTGGCAAGTATCGGTAGAATTTGTACCGGAAGGATGGTCGGATGCGCGCAGAGGATAAATACCACCCGGAGGAGCACCGAGGGGTGAGGGGGTGGGATCGAAAGGGTTAGCGAACGAAAAGGCGAAACTCGAATTCGCAACGGCGGACGGAAAACGACGAGCGAATCCTCCGGCGCGTATCGTCGGCAGATAATTCCGCGAATACCACCTCGGAGCAAACTGAACGCACTGCCGAGCGGAGCAGTCGTGTTTCATTCCGCGAATCGGAGCGTTATAAAATCGCATTCCGCGCTCGAACTTGAACCGTCGCGCATCCCGTACTTGAAATATTTACCTCGGCCCGTGGCCCGTGCCCCGAACTCGGCGACACTCGCATGCGCATATATGGTTTTCTTTATTACATCATGGCTGATCAAGTCGGCGGAGTTTATCATGCGTTACGTAAGAATGGTATCGCATCGGTTCAACAACAATACCGATCCGATCGAGATATGGAAATATTTATCGCGCTGATATTTATCGATAGGCCTCTGTTTACGTTACACTTTTACACTTTCGGATCGATTCCCCTTCCAAATACGACTCTAACCTGCCGTACATGCCTATTTTGTACACAAACCAACGCTAACCTGGCTATTTTCCTTTTTTGTGTTTTAGGTGCTGCCCTCCCTTGGCGATTCTAAAACATCGCGAGTGGATCGATCCGATAATAATAACGCAAACAACGCGAATGCGAACAACGTTCATCTGCCGATTCACGAGCCCTTCAACACCAACACGCACACCGACGCATATGGTAATTTTTTTACAACCAACCGATCGACCAACGATCGACCAACGATCGACCAACCGATCGACCAACCGATCGACCAACCAAAACACCTTAGTTTACGCAGCGCAAAGCTTTCAATTTCAATTTATATTTATATCTTCGTTCCGCTCTTTAAATTCGTTTAAATAATTTCGAGATATCTTTTTTCTACTCTCTTGGAAACCGGAGATGATACGGAGGTAATCGGTACGGAAAGGAAGCGCAATCTCCGAAATATCGCGATCGTCTTTGGTTCTTTCGTTCGATGCGGGTCGAAGACGCGTCTTTGGTGTTCCGAGATCGGTGTATCGGTAACGGCTTGGATTTCAACGACCGGACGATACCAACTACCGGAAACCTCGACGTCGGTCGCGAGTAACGCACCGATTTCGAAAAGACCCGAGTTTCCGTTTTTATCCGAGCCAAGGATATTTTTTATTTATTTGTTTTTTATTCGAGAGTCGCGTTCGAATCGCGAAAAACTAATTTCGTTGATTTATCGTTACGCGCGAGGCTATTCGAAATTTCAAAATTAAAAACCTCGAAAAATCGCGTTTCGCTCGCGAAATTTGGGCGTCTGGTAAACAGATGAACGATTTCTTACAGGTTTACGATTACCAATGACCCCGGAACAAGCGACCAAGTATTTCGGCTCCAAACTCACCGAATTCGAAAGGGCTGAAATCGAAAAGTACTCGGAGATTTGGTATCTGGGCCTGTCGGCATGCAAGATACACGGGGAGGAGGGTGCCTCCCAAAATGGAGGGTACGACGACGACAACGGTAGCTACAATAAGGTCCTCAACGATCACATCTCTTACAGGTACGAGGCTGTGTGGGTGTTTCGAGTACGCGTTTCGAGAGACACGCGAAACTGCGGCAACGACGAGCCCGAACAAAAACTTTAAAAATATATTTGCAATTATATTTATAAATTTTGTGGGATTGCGTAATTGAAAAAACTCCACAACGTCGTTCGAAATGATAAATTTTGAAAATCGGGAAAGATACGTTGGTTCAACTTTCTTGAATGTTTAGATAATTCTTATATTAATCTTAACGTCGCGCGTTCGTTCGAAAGCGTCCAATTCGTAAACGTACGAATATTCGATACTCGGGAGTTTTACGTTAAATTTCAATTTTTCCCCCCACCTTTTACCGAATTATCGTTGTTAACAAATTACACTTTACATTCAGATACGAAATTTTGGAAGTTATCGGAAAAGGCAGCTTTGGTCAAGTGATCAGAGCGTTGGATCACAAGACTGGTCAACATATTGCGATCAAGATTATAAGGTAGGTACCGAAAAAATATCATTAGATGTGTTCGGAGAGTTTTTCATTCGCGAGGATTTTTTTAACGCGCGCTCGTTTCAACAGGAATAAAAAACGATTCCATCATCAAGCTCTGATCGAAGTGAAGATTCTGGATCATCTCAGGAAAAAAGACGTGGAGGCAAATTCGTCTCACAATGTGATACACATGTTGGAATACTTTTACTTCCGAAATCATTTGTGCATTAGTTTCGAGTTGATGAGGTGAGTGTAAACGACTAAACAACGATTAAAAATTGAATTTAATTTTTGAGAAAAACTTGCTCCAACCGCGCGTTTGCTTCAATTTTTTAGCTTGAACTTGTTCGAGCTTATCAGGAAGAACAATTACCAAGGCTTCAGCTTGAGTCTGATTCGGAGGTTCGCGAATTCGCTGGTCCATTGTCTGAGGCTGCTCCACCGAGAAAACATAATTCATTGCGATTTGAAACCGGTAAGTAGCGCAACCGCTTCCTCGAAAGTTTCTTGAAAGTTCCTCGAAAGTTCCTCGAAAGTTCCTCGAAAGTTCCTCGAAAGTTCCTCGAAAGTTCCTCACCGAACGCCTCGTAATCGACGCTTCCGGTTTTCGCAGGAGAACGTTTTGCTGAAACAACGCGGCAGCAGCTCGATCAAAGTGATCGACTTTGGATCGTCATGCTACAGTCACCAGCGCGTCTTCACCTACATCCAGTCGAGGTTTTACCGAAGTCCCGAGGTGATCCTCGGGTTGCCGTACGGCACACCGATCGACATGTGGAGTCTGGGCTGTATCCTCGCCGAGCTCTACACGGGCTGTCCGCTCTTCCCGGGTGAGAACGAGGTCGAGCAACTGGCCTGTATCATGGAGGTGTTGGGCAGACCTCCGGAGCAGCTTATCAATCACGCTTCGCGACGTAGGCTCTTCTTCGGTGAGTAAGGACCCGCGCAACCTCTATCTAACCTCTATCCAACCTCTATCCAACCTCTATCCAACCTAATCCAACCGCTTCTTCTCGATCGATAATAATCCTTTTTAAACTCTTTTCCTCCGCTCAGATTCCAAGGGATACCCTCGTTGCGTAACCAACAGTAAGGGCAAAAAGAGAAGACCTGGAAGTCAAACGGTCATGATGGCGCTCCGATGTCGTGATCCTGTGTTCGTCAATTTCGTCAGCCGGTGTCTAGAGTAAGTAGTAACGCGTTTCGAGGGTCTCCAACCTTGAAAACCAATATAACCGTTGGACCGATTCACTCCAGGTGGGACGCGAAGAAGCGAATGACCCCGGAACAAGCGATGCGCCACGATTGGCTGAGCCTGTCCTCCTCGTCCCATCTGTCGTCGTCGTCGTCGACGATGGGTTCGTCGCTGACGGGCAGCACCGCGCTCACCGGGTGTGGAGGAGGAGGTGGCGGTGGCGGTGGCGGCGGTGGCGGTGGAGGCGGTGGCGGCGGAGGCGGTGGCGGTGGTGGAAGCGTCGGCGGAAGCGTCGGCGGAGGCGTCGGCGGAGGCGTCGGCGGAGGCGTCGGTGGAGGCGGTGGCGGCGTCGCCGAGTCCAATCAACCGGCTCACGGACAGACGGCCGTCAACTGCGGCGCGACGAGCGTCTCGGCGACGGTCGGCGTCGTCCAGAGCGTCGCCTCGACCGCCGCCCGTAGACGCGCCGACACCATGAAGGATCCCCAGCAGCAGTACGCCCTCTACAGGCTCTACCGCGGGCGCAAGTGCGTCTCCAAGATCACCGCGATGGACGCCCCGGACAGCGCCGCCCTCGTCGTCAAGAGCAAACTCAACGGCAGCGCGAGCAGCCACGCCCTTACCGCCGGGGCGCAGTCCGCGAGCTCCAGGCACGCGTCAACGGGGGACATCGTAATGAGTCTCGATCCCAGCCTCGACGACTCCGGCACCTTCCTGCCTCACATTCTCTCTTGAAGCCGAGTGCGAGCTAGCCATTTCTAAAACGTTACCGCGACTAAGTTACGTTCTCGTTGTTCCGGTCCTTCCAAAATTCTCTCGCCCGACGGTGTAGTATCGGTTTCTGGTACGCGGGAGCGCGTTTGGATTTCTTTGGTTGATCCGGTGCGCGCGGAAGTCGACGGCGGGGAGGTGAGACGACTACCGCTAGAAAGGGCCAACGAATTTTGCGCGTTTTCATTCGCGACCTTGAAAAGGGATTTACGATCGACGACGTCGGAGTTTTTTTCATCGTCGTCGCGCGGAAGAGACGAGCAAAATTTTTTCCTTGTAACTTTCTACCGACAATAATTTTTGAATTGGCCAAATTGAGAGAGCGAACGAGAGAAGCGGTTGGGGAGAGAGAGAGAGATTGCGAGAGAGAATGAGAGAGAGAGAAAAAGACGGATGGAAGCAAAGATCGCTCGTCGCATAATACTCAATAAAATGTAATCGTCCGAAAGAAATACGTGCACGAGATAAACATAATCCGGAGTTATAGCCGATGATCGATTTTCTTTGCAAGGAAGGATTTTGGAAAGAAATGGCTAGCTTGTCGCATCTAAATATTTAGCCATGACCCAACGAAAAATAAAGGGCGATACGATATAAAATTGTAAAACTCGTAGCTAGACTAATTGACATTGACTGGAGTGTTACGATAATCTCAAAGGAAAATTATCTTTCGTTTTCGCAACTTATAGCCAAGTTCGTTGTGTAATTTTATAAATGTAATTTATTGTGATCGATCGATGTTATTCGAAATCACTAGCTGCATAAACAGGATCGACACGATTATTGCTCTCTCGACGAAGAAAGCGAGCGATACAAAAATCAATAAACTAGAATGAAAACGAAAGGGTTAACGCATTAATAGTAAAAGTAATAAAAATATCAGTCTTTTCTTCGATGGCTTCGAAAACCAGTTCGTCGTAAAATAATGATTACGCAGATTATCCTTCTAATCAGCGTGACCCCGTTTTTCACGAGGCCTGAGTAGTCTTATTGTGATATTAAACTACCACTGTCTTACTTGGATCTCTGATAATTGAGAATATAGTGTCGTCTAATGATAGTTTCATTAATAATACTTTAGATATTATTATTATTATTATTATTAATAATAATTATTATTTTATTATTATTATTAATATTATTATTATTATTATTATTATTATTATGTATTATGTATTATGTATTATGTACTATGTATTATGTATTATGTATTATGTATAATTACGTATATAATATACATTATTCGTTATGCTTCCGAGCATGGCTACTGCCAGCACTACGACTGTAATAATTAGACTTCGTGTTTTAATGACTTTAAATATATATTCATGATGCTACATCGAAAAATTTTGCGATCGGCACGGAAGGAAAAATTTCGATTGTACAGTGTAATCGATCCAGGGTATAGGCGTTAAAGCTTGTGAGGCGGTAAAGCGCATCGTGTCATCATGATAGATCACAATCGATAGATCTTTAGTAGCTCGCGGAAGCTTTACGCTCTCCAATATAATTATCATTACAGTCTTTTTATTTTCAATTGTAACGTTAGAAATATTTTTAGACATATTATCGCCTTTCTCCTCTTTGTCTCGTATAAAAAGAAATGTTGTTTGCGTGTATATACTTTTATTGCTACTGTGACCCGTTTTAACGCTTGCGCTACATGCATTTTTAAAATGTACCAAGATTCTTTCTTTTTATGCAATATGGTATGCAAAATGTTAACGCATGTAAAATTTTAAACGATCGTTCGAATTATCAAGCATGTGCTTATTTTACCGTTCGAAATTGTAAATTTGTCTTTTCTTTTCTTTTTTTTTTTAATTATCGTTTTCAGTGCGTGTTAAGTTCAATGTCCGCGGTTAAACGTTCAATTCTAGACAAATTTTGGCAATAAAGTATCGGATCGTCGCGCATCCCGAATATTGTCTTCGCGTTTAAGAGAAAAAATCGACAACGAAGAGAAAATGCTAAATAACTTCCATATAATAAAAATAAAAAAAATACACGTATATTTATGCGTTTAAATCTTGGAAATACTTTTATTCGATGATCGATGTGTATATATTTACCAATATCAAAATGTAGAGGAAAAAAAAAGCAGTAACACACTCCTAAACAGACCACGTGTGTCAAGACTGAAATATGTTACATATAAAATGATCACTTGTCAACCCCATTTCAATAAATAATACGTAGAGAAATACATTCACCCACCATTTTACGAGAAACAACTAGTAAAAATGACTCGAACCTTTTTAAAAATTTAGAAGAATTTTAAATGAATGTACTAAATCGTTTCACGCTGTAATGATTATTCGATACTCTGTGAAACCTACCATCGAAGCATTATTTTTCCACTGCCGCTGCGATATCCTGCGAAATGGCGACAAATAAAAATGCCGTGTACCAATCAAACAAGCATTGTAATTTGTTGTTTGTGTGTGAAATTACATTTTTACGAGTGATAGTAGTCAAACCTATCGATCGATCGACGCGAATAACGCGACTTTGTTTTTCCAATACTGTTAAATTAATTCGACATCGTATTATTGTACACCGTATGCATTGAAAAATTCAAATTGTAAAGTAAACGTTTGATGGATCATTTTGTGTTTCCTCCGTTATTTTGCGCAATATTGCAGTTTTTCTTGATAAAATATCAATGTGAAAATGATGCTTAAGAGTAATGTAAATTATTTGCTAATCTAAAAGTCTATTCAAGCTCGTTAAAAATGATATGGAAAAGAGTAATTTTAATCAAGTTGATCAAGTTTTATAGATGTGAACTATAAAGATTTAATGTTTTGTCGTGCTCGCAACTTAATTATCTGTAAAAACAAGTGCAATATCAAAGAAAAATAGTTCGTTTAAAGGAAATAACGTATAAATCTTAACGATAAATGGTAATTGTAAAAACGCATTAATTGACAAAATATATTGAAACAATAGCGTAGGGATAAATCAATTTTAAAAAATGGTATCGATCGTGTTACTTTTCTCTTTGTCTTTAAACGTGAATTTTGAAGTTTCGATCATAAATTTTCGTGGAACGATTACTCAGCTTAATGTTATTTATCATATTCGTGGATTTAACTAAAATTGATATCGCAAAACGAATAAAGTGTTAATCGGTGTAAATCTCTGTGTGTTAAGAAGTCAAAAATTTGTATAAATTAAACTCGTACAATAAAAGCTGTAGATTGATCGGAAATAAATTTTGTCAAATAACACATGTAATTAATTGTTCGAATCCTCTTTTAAAAATAAATATGAATTTATCGCAACTTTGCATGTGATCCGAACCTCCAACTGTACATTCGTTTAATGTTTCGCTCTCGCAGAAATTGAACTTGATCGAGTTTGTTGTCGAAACCTCTTTTCCTTTTTACTCTTCAAAATGCGTATTGTCGTTATGTGTAGTAAGTAACGCGTTACTTTTGTTTCCATTTATTCCAAATAATTAAATTGTATATAAATAAAATGTCATTGCCCAGTTAAACATTGTAAACGAGTAAAATGTAGCCCAATAGGACAATCAACGCATGATTTTTGGCCAAGTGTGATTTTTAGATTTATACGCATACGAAAAGAAATTCATTTTAAGCTTTGAAAGTAACGAGTGCAAACGCTTTAAACATAGATTAATGATCCAGTAAGGCATCGTTGGTCAAGAAGGTCACAAATTTAAGGAATTGTTTTAGCAAATGGCAAGATTTTTTCAAAGTCAAAACCTTGTGTACTGAAATAATATGTATGTACATTACGTAAATGCATAAAAATAAACGCGAACTCGCGATAAAAATGCGAGTAAAAACTTATGTTTTTGTCGAATAAAAAAAATATTTTACGTAGGTAAATAAGCGTGAGTGCGTTTGTGCGAGCAAATTATATGAAAGTGCATTTTGTGATTCGTAAAGGAAATATAGCTATAATTAATCCCCCGATAATCTTTTTCGCGCGAGCGCGAAATCGATGATATCTGCCTGATACATTAGATGAGAACAGCCTCGAAACAGATTAATGGCTTGCAACTTACAATTAGAGATTGCAAATATTGTTAATCAAGCCTAACGATTGCAAATATTGAACGTATAATCGAAAAATATGCGAAAAATATGCGAAAAAATATGCGAAAAATATGCGAAAAATATGCGAAAAAAAAGACTTGGTACGAAGTGAGACGACTTGTGCATTAAAAATTGCCCGAGTATAAAGAATTGAAATAAGATTTACAGGATAATCGCATTGAAATATGTGAAAATTATTAATATTAAATCCCAATTAAAGCATCATCACCTTTTGTATCATTTGTCCGTTTGTTTCTATCTTGCTGCGTTTGTCTTTCATTATTAATGTAATGCCAAGATGATTCAATATCGATGAAATCTTGTGTGTAAATATACTAATAAATATTATACATATTGAGAAATTGTACGTGTTTAAATTCTTATCTAAAAAACTTATTCTATGCAATAAGAATATTTTAATCAAAATATAGATGTTTATTTGTACTATGCTACCGATACAAAATGGAAATGCATTGCGCATGTTAAAATTTCTTCCGCTATATTTAGAATTAAAAGTAATCTTATTTAAAAAACAAATCATGCATTGACTGGATTAACATATTCGTTACTCATCGCTTATCTGGAAAGTAATATACATTAAATTACACGACGGAATCATAGGATAAAAATAGCTTTTTTAAAAGGTATGTAAAAGTATAAAGACTGTAAAAGTAAATAAATATAATATGTATTAATATGTATATTATACAATTTACTGTGTCTGTTTTTAATGTTAAATTTATTTTACGAAATTCGTTAAGTTTGTTTTCATCAACGACGAAAAACTCCACGCTTTCGAAGTAAGGTATTAAAAGTAAAACGATCGAGCGTTTAAAATAATTTATGAGTCGTATTTAACATTTAAATAGAATATTCTCGGTAAACCATTTTTTTTTTTTATAATGTAAAGATATCCGAAAGAAATTTTAAGGTGAAAATTTAAACTGGTTTCCTAAACGTAAAATACAATTTGATTTGTCATCTCAGATTTATTTCTTATTTTTTTTTTCTCCTTATTTTTTATCGCGATAACATCGAGAATCGATACATGCTAATTTTATTTTTCATGGAAAAATGAGTAAAAATATGAATTATACTTCTCGTTCGGAAATACTAAAAAAAACAGTAGGAATAATTTCTGGAAATAAAAGGGCCTTTAAATTCATAACTGGTACAAGAATAATATATCAAATCAAATTTTTTTATACACAGATTGACTTTTACATATTATTTTCTTCGTATTTTCGCATGCATATAAATATTTCTGTTTTTTTTAAATATAATTTGAATACCCATGTTTTATGATAATTAATAATAATTATTGCGACAATAATTGATACCCAGAGATTGATTCTCGGTTCAAGATAATTATTATTCACCACACAACATATAATAACCTTGATATTTTTCTTTTACCTGTTGCGTTATTTCTTTTATTTGAATTGAAATATTAGATGTAAATTAAAAGTATATATTAATCTTATCGAAATAATGTTAATTTTTTTTTTACGAGTAGATACGAGTTACGTATTCAAAAATTAATTTTAGGCGTATTAACATATTCGAATTAAAAATGATACGCTAATATTACGAACGAATCAGTGTCAATATTTCAATCAACGAAAACTAACAGTAATTTAACAAGTGTTCTATTTATTAATTCTATAGATTAAAAATGTTCTATTTATTACTACATTTTTACGGAATCGTAATTTTTAAATTTCTATAAAATAAAAACACGGAAGAAAAAACTTTAAACGTAAATCGATAAATCTTTTATGCGTGTTTTTAAATTATTCTTATTCGTAAACTTTTTATACTTTTTATTTTTTCGAATAACATATTATAATTTACTATTTCATTTTTTATCGAAAGATATGCATATATGAAAAAAGTAATTACAAACGATAATTTATAAAAATTAATAATTACGTAAACACGTTTATTCACCTGTTATTTATAACATTTAAAATAAACATAAATCGAAAGGATAGTAAATAATTTAATTCGTTACCTCTTACGATAGTTGAATTTTTTTCTGGTATCTCAAATTACAAATCAGACGATTGGATTCTTTTTTCTTATGGAACAAAGTTCTATTTTTATTTAAACTAAACGAAATTTTTCAGAGATATGGATACTCGACACAGTTTTAACGATAGGTAATTAAATACCGGTAACGATTCGCAAAAATCGATAGCGTCTTTACGATACAAAAAAGGACTTTCCCAATTTTCTTATCCAGTCGTCGAATGGAATTAAAATACAATTAAAATTTGGATAGGATGCAAATTACGCATTCGCGTATAAACGAATCATGCATCGATAAAAACTTAGGATCGTTCGTCATCGAATATTCCCAGTAGTTTCGATCCAAGTATCTTTTTTCCATTATCTAAATCGCGTACTCGATTCGATAAAAGGATCGATTTCCATCAACTCCGCGAACCTTCCTCTCGTCCTTTGACTCGGGAACGTTTCCAAAACCGTCCCATCGGATCTCACCGAGATGTTCGGCATTGCAACGAATTGCAACTATAAAATCCAGCTAGTCATTAATTCCGAAATGCGACGGAAGTCAGGAAGGCAGGAAGGAAGGCAGGAAGAAAGACAGGAAGGCCGGATGGCAGGAAGGAAGGAAGGGAGGGAGGAAGGGGTAAGGACGTTCCAGAAAGAAAAGCAAGCGATTCACGTCTGCGCGAAACGCGCCATTTAAATCCAGCCCTCGAATTTTAGCACGACGTCAACTCGAGGCATTCCCGTTGTTTAATTATAGCTGGTTATTAATAGTGGACGGGAGGGGAGGTAGAACCGAGCCTGGAACGTCCGATGCGCGTCGCCGAGGAGGAAAAGGAAGACCCAAGATCCGAACGCAGCCGCGAGCCGAACTCGGCCAAGTTCAGAGGCTGGGAATAATGGCGGTCGTTCAGCCAAACTTCGATTCCTGGCTCAACACCAAGCTCCAGAGACTAAACACCGACGAAGGCGTTTTCGGGTCCTACATCAAAGGGATCCTCGAGGGCGACGAGACCGAGGACGAAAAAACGGAGGCCCTCGAGGGCATTCTCGCCGGCATAACGGTGAGGAACCGTTAGGATTGTGAGGTTAGAACGTACACCGCGCTTTTTCGCGGAAAAAGAACGTTCGCGATACCTGTTTTGTTTCCTGCGCCTTTTTTTATTTGTTCTTTGTTTCCTCTATTATTTCTTCTTTTATTTCATCTCCTCTTTCTTCTCTTCTTTCTTCCTTTGTTTCGCCTTCTGTTTCCTCCTCTGTTTGCTCCTCTGTTTCTCTTCTGTTTCCCATGTGTTTTTTACCCGGTCGGTGCTCGAGCTTCGAATGACCCGCGACGCGTTGGACGACTGGTCGGGAGCGACGGAGTAACGCAGGTTGAATTAAATTTTAGGAGGACGACATACAGAACCATGTGACCGAGATCCTGGAGGCCTGGGCCAAGTGGGGTCGGGTGAACGATGCACCCGTTGACGACACTCCAAAGGAAGACGTGGACGTACGGTTGGCCCGTATGTTGGAGTCTCAGAGCCTCCCGACGACTTCGCAAAGGAGCAGCTACACGGAGGAGGAGAAGAGGATAAGGGAGGCTATATTGGCGCAGTACAGTCAGATGTCGGATCAGGAGGAAAGCGAAGGAGAGGGCGACGAGGATGGCGGAGGCGGAGGAGGCGGAGGTGGCGGTGACTCTGGTCTGGAAAAGAACACCAACGCAGCTGCGATAGTGCAGGCGTTGAGGGAGAAACGGGAGAGAGCCAAGTTGGAGAGTCAGAAGAAGAAGGAGAAGGACAAGGAAGATCGGTTGGTAGAGATACGGTTAACTTTGTTGCTAATGTTTCTCCCAAGGTTCCAATTTACCTCGACGGGTGTAATTTTTCTTCCGCAGGGAGAAGCAGAAACAGTTGAAGGAAGAGAAGAAAGAGAAGCGCAAAACTCAAAAGGGCGAAAGAAGAAGGTAGCATCCAACGAGGTCGGAAGGATGGTTTAATCGTCAAAACTTTCGATCGAGAGATGTCTTTGCGTTTCCGTTCACCGCTGGAACGGAGCAGCTTCGTATTCCAAAGTCGAGTGTTTTCGATAAATCCAGTTTATCGAAGCAGATTCCGATCTCCGTGACGAAGTACCGTGCCTCGACGTGGAGGCAATTCCTAACTATTTATGTTAAAATCGTTGTGCTAAGGATTAAGTCGTCGCGAGTGCCATGGGTATTATTTCATAGCTTAACGCTGTAACCGTCGATCCCAATATTATTTAACCGATTATGTCTCGTTGTTTTATAAACTTGTGCTCGAAACAAACATTGCGTCATTAATGCTCAAGCCATGTATTTAATGTGATCATATTAAATAAATTATTTCAATCATAATCATTTTCTACTGCGTCGATACGTTCGTTTATGTTAAGTTTGTGCTCTTTGCGTAATCACGGTTGACCTCGTAGCTAGAAAAGATTCTAAACGTTTACGCTTCGTTTAATATTTGTGTCTATATTTTTTATATTCTATTCTTTGAAAGTTTAATGCGTTCAAGTTTATTTCTTTGCGTATTATAACGTGCATCGATGTGAAATCGATCGTTACTTTGGTAAAAGATTGAAAGCCAATGTTTTTTTATGGATATATATCGATAATTATCCGAATGAATCTGGATTTATCTGGAAGTAGAGTAAAAATATTTTGAACGCTAAAGATTAAGGTGGAAAAATTCGATCCCTGTAATGATCG
Organism: Dolichoris vasculosae; assembly: GCA_018907195.1. Lineage (NCBI taxonomy): Eukaryota > Metazoa > Arthropoda > Insecta > Hymenoptera > Agaonidae > Dolichoris > Dolichoris vasculosae. The sequence goes on along the minus strand of JACCHY010000005.1, from coordinate 17,934,391 downwards.
GTTCGAAAGGAGAGTCAAGGTCGATCAAGGTAAGATGAAAATACAAGTTATTACTTCCAAAATACGTTTTATTATACGATTATACGATTTATTAACTTGTTGAATACGATTTATTAATTTGCCAAACTAACTACAGCGCATTGCATTCAGCCATTCGTTTTCTTTTCAACACACATCTAATCTCTCACATTTTATATTTATATGTATAAAATCTAAAACTGTTACTATTTAGACACTGTATCTCCTAGTCGTGATAAAGTTTACAATACACTACAAACTTTTAAAAATACCAAATCACTGTAATTATAAGGTAATTTATAAAAATTTTCCGATCGGTAATTTTAATAAGACGTTTAACAGGGTGAATTTTTTACCGAATTTTTGACGGAGTAAAGATATGCTCATTATGCTTTGAATATGCGTTATTCCAGAATTCGTAATTAATTTTTTTTGTTCGCGTTTCGAAAGTATCCGGAGACTCGCGTATAATTTACCCTCTCGGTAATTTGGTTGTAAAACTTTTTATAAAGAAGAAAAAGGTTAAATCGTACCGCTAAATCTTTCGAACGTAGTTTGACGAATCGCTTCTCTGTTTTATCTATTTTATCTCTTCGCTATAATTACAACGAGTCGCAGCTTCCATTTGCTTCGCGATTGAATTTCGAATCGCGATCTCCGAAAGGCATTTAGAAGCGCGCCTTTATTTTTCGCCTTTGTCAACGAGGGAAGCGAGTTGCCAAGCTTTTGCGCATTTATCGTAACACTTGGATAACTACTACTTTTTGTCGATGCACTAAAAATACGCTTTGTCGAATGGGCGGTGATGTAATTAATTAATTAATTAATTAATCAATTAATTTACATCACGATGTTCCGTGTTTCTTCGATCACACATATTTATTTAGCTCATTTTACATAATACACGCAAAATCTTGATCGCAGGAAAAGTGATCGGAAAACGCGAATAAGATACCTTTGCTTCATTTTTATTTTATTTTATTTTTATTATTATTATTATTATTATTATTATTACTATTAATTATTAATGATTAATTATCAATGTTTCGAAACGAACGGTGAATCCAAGAGAACGAATATTTTTTCGGCAACGACGAAGAATGATAATATCGAGAACAGATCTCGGATAAAAGTCGGACGGGTCCGAAGAGTTTGTACGAAAAAAGCACGGGATAAAGGAAAGGAACAGCGAAGGTGTAGAATAATCACAAATAAAGCGTAACTTTTTTTTTAAATGTTAAACAAAAAAATAAATATATTGTTATTGACATGTCAAGTCGCTTATCGTTCTTGGAACAAAAAAAGGAAAGAAAAAAGAACATTTTTCCCGGCTTACGATGAAACGCAACGAAGAAAGCATTTTTCCCTTTCCTGCTTTTATAATAATGCAAACATGCACACGTATACGTACAAATATAGTGTCCAGACATAGCGCAGGATATGACGCGGACATATCGTTCATGTAAATGTTATTTTACAAAAATAGCTATCGCAAAGTCACGTTGTTTCTTTCCCGTTGAAAGAAAAACTTGGCTGTAAATTTTGCGTACACAGATTACAGACATATACACGCGTGTATGTACACGTTATCGTGGCCGGGGAAATAATTTACAGACTGCAGTTTACATAACTTTTAATATTGATAAAGTTGCATTATTCCTAAAGTACCATGAATCGGTCGTTACACGTTAAACGCCCGGTGTAACTTACCAAGTAAGAGCTTTAGCCGATCTTTCAATTTGTTTCAAACTGTGTTTGATGACAGGTCAGAACGTCTCGTGACAGCACCGAAGCGTCGAAGAACAAAAAAATAAGAAAAAGAAGGAAGGAATAAAATTAAACGCTTCATTAAGAGCGAAGGAAACAAAAATATGGACAACTTTAGTCATATTAACGACGACTACGGTGAGACCAGATTTCACACAACTAATTTTAAGTAATTGTGACTGACGTATAAGCTAATAGTTAAAGAGACTAACGGTAATTGTAATAAACGTAGATAAGCTAGTCACAGAACAAAAGAAACTAATAATCATAATAATGGTCACAACAGTGACTGCACTAACAGAATTTAATACATGCTATAATGGAGATCGTACATGCGGTAGTACGAGAAAAAGTAGCATCGCAAAAAAATCTTGATCGGTACGTGTTGTCTTGCCAAGAATATAAAAAAATAATTCGTATAATTCGTTATATCGTTTTATAAACGTGGAAATTGTCACAATGGTGCATTTGATGCCTTTTCTTTTTTTCCTCTCTTTTCTTTTTAAAATAATAGTTGCCTTATTGACTTTGATTCGGCATGTAAACAAGATTCTTTGCGAGGCAACGATCAATCGCTGTTCCTTTTCATAAGACTTACAACTAAATCAAATTAAGCGGAAAGCTTCCTCTATGGCGGTGTAACCGAAAAACCGCTAAAAAATTAACGTAAAATTAACGTAAAATTAACGTAAAATTAACGTAAAATTAACGTAAAATTATATTCGTACTTTACTTTGGTAAAACGTACATAAAGAGACGCATCGAAATCTTAATTCCGCTATATACCGTGTCTATATATATATATAGCTATGACTTTCTTGGTACGACCAAGAACATTCGACGTAAGTACATATTTTCAATTTGCTTTTACCTAGTTCAACCTTTCCGACTATTTTCCATTTCATTTTCATATATATGTTCATATATTTCACTCTTTACCTGATTTTCTCGATCTCGTCCTCTCGATCGTTACTCGTTGCCCAACAAGCTCAACTCCCCTCTCCATCGTTAAAATAATTTTTCTCTTTTAACTTAAAATAAAAATAAAACAATATTTTCTAAAGAAGTTGCCTGTCCCGAGCAACGTAAATCAAAAAATGTACAGTACGGAAAGTTGAGATGTCGCATTAAACTACTACGGCTTCTTATTACCTAGCAAAGCAAATTTAACAATATAATAATAATAATAATAATCGTATTGACTAATAACAATAGTAACAGCAACGTGACGATCGCACAGTCGACGATGATAATAACAATATTCGATGATTACCGTGATTCGGTGATTTGGTGATTCGGTGATTCGGTGATTCGGTGATTCGGTGATTCGGTGATTCGGTGATTCGGTGATTCGGTAATCGAGGATTTAAAGTGGAGAAAGTTTAGTCACTAAAAAACTGTTTCGTGAAGACGTGCGCACGTGTGACCACAATTAAGAGAGAGATTAAGAAATTATAAACGTAAATGATCTTACAGAAAAGAGATACAAATATTACTTTAGAAATAACGATGACGAAAATAAACATATAATGCAGTATACGAATCGCGAATACAGTAGCTATTTATGACTAGGCTAAGAATCGTGTGTTTATGTTTTCTTCACTCGCGTGTCGATAACTTTTAGACTCCTTGTGATTGTGATTGTGATCGTTAAATTAGATTTCTTAAATTAGGTGCTCTTCTTTTGCGTAAGTACATTGAGTTAATTAAGACACGTCTTTGGTATTTCCCTCAAAATATACATTTTGTACCGCACAAAAGATCCATTAGTCTCAATCAAAATTTGCTATTATTTTTAAATCTTTTACATGGAGAAATGAATAATATATATTTTCGTGTTAAAACAAAGTCAATAAGTACAAAAAAAAACAAAAAAAAACAAGAAATTATTAAAGCCTACCGACGTAATAAACATGTTTACAAACTTATAAATGTTCTCTCAATTAAAAAACTATCACATTCATTTTTCGATATTTAGGTTACTTTTGAACATCAAAATATAAATACATTTGTAAAAAAAAAATCAAAGATTCTTCAAGTGATTAAGAGTAAAAAAAAGACTTTGCGGAAACTGAATTTGAAAACGATCAACGAACTTTACTGTACAATATATTTGTTTAAAATAATAAGATAATATAAATGAGGTAATATATAACGTCAGTAATACTGAGATTAAGACGACAGATGGATTCCATTATGATCGTAAATAATAAAAATTTAAAAACGAATGTCCGAAATGTGAGAGATTTTCCTGTTGCCTTTATCGACTTGTAAGGTCTTAAGTTTCGTTATCTCTGGTAATAATTCGAGTTTCTCTCTCTCTCTATCTTGTACATATTCACGTAATTGACGTTGCTGAATCGCGAGCGTAAAAAAAAAAAAAAAAAACAAAAAAAAACTTAAAAAGTCGACGGATTGTCCGAATTGAACCAAGGAAAAAAAACGTTAGTATACTATAAGCAAAATATATAGTTTATCAAAATAAAAGAAATAATTGTATAAATTTGTAAAAAAACTACCTTTTGACTAATTTTCCGCAAGAATGATTTGCTTGTTTTTCCGATTAGCCAATCTAAGAATACGCTTGCACCTATACCAGTTTTGTTTTCGTTTTGTTTTCGTTTTGTTTTCGTGACCCTTACATGATTTGCAAATACTGCGCGCGGGGATGCGAAATAGAGAGAAAATAAATGAACGTCACACGCTCGATAAAACTGCATTGTACATGTGCTTCGTATCACTAATTTTTTATTTCTTTTTATATAATATGTATATACTTAATCGCACAATCTTTATTCACCTTTTCCAGACTCCACATTATTTTACAATCTTCTTATTACAAAGTCTTTAAAAAAGGTCTCATTGCACCGCCTCGAAAAGAGAGTGCCTCCAAAATCTTCAACCAATTCATCAGATATTTGGTTGTATCTTATATCTTATTATTATCTTTCTTATATTTTTCTTTTTTACGTGTTTATAATTAATCATTTTCTCGTAACACATATAATTTTCGAAGAAGCCGAACGTCTTATCGTCTTATCGTCTTTATCGTCTTTATCGTCTTTATCGTCTTTATCGTCTTATCGTATTATCGTATTATCGTATTATCGTCTTGTCGTCGTGTCGTCGTCGTCGTCTCGTCACGGATGCGAGTAACGAACGATCGCCGAAACTGCGCCACGCATCCACTCTCTGGTTATTTCAAACGTTGAATGTAATAGGTAACACGCATGCACCCGAGTATCACCAGGACTTCGATGCCAAACATTTGTTGAAAAAGATACTTCTTCGATCGATCCTTCTCCGCGCGTGTTATCTTCATCGATCGCGTGCTACTCTATACTCTCTCCTCTCGTATATTATTTTTACAGATGCACTCGCAAGACAATTTCACGCCATTATACATACGCACGTACAAACATATACATATACATTTATTATATGTACAGAGTTATATAAAAGTGTGACGCTCGCGTATCTAGTTTTTTTCTTTTTTTCTCGATTAGTTTTGGCGCCTCTTTTTCTCTTTTCGTCTTGAAAAAAAAGAATTTTCAGCAACGACTCTCTTTTTCTTGATATCGTCTCCCTTGAAAATACTCGAACATGCTTATATTCTTTTTCTCTATGTATTTCCCAGAGCGTTTTTCCGTATTTTCTACTTCTCTGCGATGCGTTTTTTACTTGGATAAGAACACGTGCTTAGTGAGGGGTAGGGGTCGGGAGCGTCGAGGTCGAATAGATAATACAGAAAAAGATGGAGGAAGGGCTAAGGAATCCTGGGATATCTCGGAAAATTTGGGATAACTTGGTCGAGCGATAATGCAAATTGTTGCACACAGTTATATCTAGGTGGTCCTTCTTTTTTTAACTGGTGTCTAGCCGCAAAAGTAAACGCGAGGAGCGATGCGGATGAGCGAATACAGTTTTGCTCGTGCGTTAAAGTGAGGTCGAAGTACACCGCTCGCTTATCGTACCCCGTCTTCGTCTAAGGGAGATGCGAATGCAGCGGGTGCGATCGTATATACGTATTTATTTGTATATACCATCGATCTTGGTACGAGATAAAAACAGAAAGAAGGGAGACAAGGAGAGAAAGAGATACGTGGGATAGATGGAAGAAAAGATTGAGTAGAAAGAGAAATAATAGGTGTGTATGGATTCCGAGAGTGAAGATATCAAGGATCGGATCGTGATCGACCGATCGACTGAGAGACAGACATGGCACGGCGACTCCGGTCGAGAGTGTACACGGTCACAACGTCACAGGCCACCTGCTGGCACACAAACAAACACACGGACAGGTTAGTCACCACCACACTGGATAAAATACATACGGAAATCCTCGTTAAACCGATGCGCAAGCGTTATACACATAATAATCGTCCGTGATTCGCGACTCGTGGAAAAGGAGGATGTCGGAGAGGATTCGAGTCTTCCTTGTCTTTCTTGTCGAACCTTGGCTGACTCGGCCAAGCTCCCGCGGATATCAGCGATCGTGCGGTTACACCACGCGAAGCTAATTTTTACATTTTTTCATTTCTCTGTTTTCCGATTTCGTTTCCGCGACGTTTACCTCCCCGCGACTTTCGGTGCTACGTAACGAAAGCGATTTCTCATTTCGCCCGATGAAAAGCCTTTGTTTTTTTTTTATCTATTCTTTCTTTTAAGTTTTTAATCGATATCCATTGTTTTTCGTACGTTGGATCGAGTAATAAATACATCGAAAATGTCGACGGTGACATAAATCCTAAAAATTATAATCGATCGATTAAAAAGCGATAACATTACGTCATCCTCCTTTCACAGAGCACCGTAAGTGTTTCCTGCTCGAATTTCGACAAGGTTATTTATATACGACAAATTATGCGCGCGCGTACCGAAGACGAATAAAAATCTGGCACGATAATCGTAAAATCGTTGGATGGTCTAAAAGTCCGAACGGTCGCGTTAAAAATTAGAGCAGGAATTGGATCGTCGCGAAGCGGACAGCCTTTGCGATCTTTAACGAGGATTCTCGGGGTTGCTCTTTTTTTAAAGTACACAGTCTAGTAACATTGAATCATACGTGTTGAAAGGATTGGTTTCTTGTGTGTGTATATATAAATATAAAGTTAAAAAACAACTTCGTTTTTTGGAGACTGGAAAAGTATCTTCCTACTTTAAACGTTAAAAGTACGAAGATTCCTTGATTATTTTTTCTAATAATGTAATAGTAATATATATATATAAATAAATATATATATATATATTTATATGTATATATGTATAAAAAAAAGATAGTCTCTCAAAAAATTGGACAAATAAAGCATTTTGAGGCAACATGTTGGCGCAAGGTAACACATTGCTTATAAACCACATCAGTGTTCTACTTCAAATCATCGTTTGCGACAAGACAGTTTCAGAATTTAAAGAAGCATGAAACAGTAATAATTAGTTTGCTCAGCAAGGTATTCGCAATTATTTCAGTGCCATACATTTTATACAGGACTCGAGACAAACGATAATGTCAGCTAAATAATAATAATATGTTAAACAATATGACAAAAAAGATGACTACAAAGAGATCACACTGAAAAAGAGAAAAAAAAGTCAGTCTTTAATGGGTGAGGCACGATTATTATTTGTAAAAAAAAACAACCAAAAGCCTCCGAGAGATATTAAAGCCACATCGGTTTAATTAACGCTTTGGAAATAAAGAAACTGCCGCCATCGGTAACTTGTTAATGTAAAATATTTAAAGTTGCAAAACTCGTCGTGTTAACTACAAAAAGAAAAAAGAAGCGCATTTTCCCTACGAAAATAGTTAAGTTTTTCTACGCGTATTCCGGAGGATCGCTAATAGAAACATGATTGATGATTTTCAAATTTGTCGCAATGAATACACGGGGACGTTCGCGCCCGGCAATTTAATCGGAATCAGTGATGTTTCAATTGACCGAACACAAAACACGAGAGAAAGAGAGATGGTGAGAGATAGCGAGAGAGATAGCGAGAGAGAGTGAGAGAGAGTGAAAGACACTTGGATCGATCGTCGTATGCGCGCACAGTGGGTCGTGGCCGATAGCACGTAAACGAGAAAAAAATAGCACGGATCACGAGTCACCTGTCAATAACAGACGACGGAGCAACATTGCGTACACAGTGATATGTCCTTGGCAAGCTATATTTTTCTAGATCGCTGCGGCAATCGGATTTATTAGTGTGTATGAATGAAGTTATTGCTGCCGGAAAATTTAACGGGAGTGACGAATAAAAAAGAAAGATGAGAGAGAGAGAGAGAGTGAGAGAGAGTGAGAGAAAGAGAGAGAGAAAAGAAGAAAGCCCGGAAATTGTTAAAAAAAACAAAACAAAAAGGGAGCAAACTCGAGATAAAACTCCGCTACGCTACGAATAGATGCATTTACGGAGGCTTATATAGATATATACATTTTTGCTCGACGTGTCGGTATGAAAGGATTTCGTTTCGTGAGGGCAGTACAGATGTACGAGTGGAGATGAAAAATATTCGCGCGACTACGAATAAAGGCGAATAAAGGCGAATAAAGGCGAATGAAGGCGAATGAAGGAGCGATAAAGCGAATTGTGTAGACGGATGAAATAGAGATTATTCCGTAGTCCAATGATAACAAGCGTACGGGCGGACGGGCGGACGGGCGGACGGCGCGAAAAAAAAACTTTCATCGACGTTTGCGACTGCGGGATCTTGTAAAGTCGCGTAAACGCTTCGTTTCTTACAACATTCCACGTAATTAATACGTTTCTCTTTTCTTTGATCATCGACGAATTTCCTTTTTACGTAAATGCAAGGAAACCTTCCAAACGATAGTTAAAAAAGAAATCTCAATCGTACAAGTTTGTCTGTTACCGAAAATTCGCGAAATATTGGAATTTCAAAATATCACAGTTACGCTTATTATATATATACATACTGTGTATATATATATATATATATATGTATATATTTATGTATGGGTGTGTGTTTGTGTATGTTACATATATTATGTAAACAACGATCGTCTGGATTTTTATTAGAAGGAACTTAAATAGAGTTTGATACCTCGAGACTTCTTATCGGTATACTAAGATTACTGAAAATCTGACTAGACATAAGAGAAAGAAAGAACTTTGGTCGTAGCGACCAGAAACAAAAAATAAAATACTGTCCTCTAATAATACTTTACGCTAGATTAAAGAGCGACCTCGATGGATTTTGTACGCTTAAATACATACTTGAAGATTGTGCGTAAACGGCGAAACAATGTGTTCAAGATACTTATGTTTATAAAACTTGAACATGAGCCTCGTTTTCGAATTGCGAAAATGTCCGTTTTTTTGTTGTTTTTTTGTTGTTGTTTTTTTTTTTTTCATTTTTTAAGTATCTACCTACAATTGGGGAAATCATCGATGTCGGGCTAGTAAGGCTTGGATGCATCCTTCGATTTCTTTAGTTGGACTTTCAATCGCTTCGTGCCAATTTGGAAGCCGTGCATCATTTGAATTGCCTTCTGAGCACTCGATGACTTGTCGTACGATACGAAGCCTGAAGGAAAAAATATGAGAATTAGTTTATTCTCGTACGCGAGTAGATAATAACGGTTGCGTGAGTTCCTGTGATTATGTAATACAAGCTCTGTTGCGCTAATTAAACGTAAATGATATCGTTACGTGTTACAATTTTTCTTCGAACCGAGTGATAAAATTTAAAATCCGACGAGTCCAATCTTTCATCGTGCGTTATATTTCTATTTTAGAAATCGAAAACGCGGTTCAAAAATTACTCGTATCCATTCTCGAACTCGAGAATAGCTTATCGCGTTGCTTATTCCTCGAGCCAACCATATTTAAAACGGATAAAGATGGTTATCGAAACGAATTTTATTATATATTTAAATATTTGGTCCAAGTAACGCGATCGTTGATCAAACACATTTTTTTTAAGGTTTAATCACCGGTTTTTAATTCCGGTTAATTTTAATGAACATTAAAGTATCGTAATTATAATATTCTTATAATATTCTACAGATTATTTGACTCGTAGCGATTAATTTTGAAAATCGTGTAAAATACGAGATTCGATCGGTCTGAAATTTGACTAAATTTATCTTAAATTACAATGTTTGCTCGCAGAATCGCAAACAACGAATGAAATAATCTTGACTGTGATAAATTGGCGTACCAAAGCATTTGCTCTTTTTCGTCTCTTTGTCGATGAAAACCTTGGCCGAGAGAACATTGCCGAAGGGCATGAACATGGTAACAAGGTCTGTGTCCGTGTAGGTGTGCGGCAGGTGGTAAATAAAGAGGTTACTACCCTCCGGTCCCTCGATTTGCTTCGATAGTAATCGAAAATCATTAAAGGTCGGTGCAGTTTGCACCGGAGCCGTGGTTGCCGTTGTCGAGAACGCCGGGAATCCTGGAAAGAGACGCGTGAGAATTTTTTTCCTGGATAGGTTTTTGAGAATAAAAAAATTGATTTATCTAAGAAAAGGAAAAATTAATTTTCAATTATGATAAATTCGACGAGTGTTTACAAAGACGCTTGGAAATATGTGCAAACGACTTTCGCACTGTATAAAGCCTACGATTAATTCTTACGACGAAAACGAAGAAAATAAGTACAGCGTTTAATTTAATTTTCCCTTGTGCGATCGTTGATCGTTAAAATTATCGATCCGTAATCATTCGTACGAATTATTTAACGTTTCGCGGTTAACATCGGAAACAAAGCCAATGAAAATTTTAAACTACTTACAAGCGTTATAAAATTAATATAAAATTGTATCGACGATAACGCCAACGATAAATATTAATTTCTTTAGTTATTAACGAGCTATAAATAATAAGTATAGCTTAGAGCTAATTAAGCTGCGACTAATTTAATTAAGTGTACTTAAGTTACTTAAGTTGTAACTATTTTACTTTCAAATTAGATTACGTAATTGTTACCGGAAGAGCTTCGCGATTGGATCTTCGCGATTGGATCTTCGCGGTTGCATCGTCTATCAATATTTCGTACGCGCAAGTATAATTTATCGTCCCGTATTACATTTCAAATTTGTATACTTTATCTTCGAATCGCGTTATTGCGTAATGAGCGGCAAACTTTTGGACAGATGCGCGGTGTTAACGTAACGCGAATCGTTTTTTTCAACATCACCATCCGATAGACCTTCGGACTTGGGACCTTCGGTTTTTTTTTTTTAATTACGTTTGCGCGTCGTTACGTTCGGGATCGTTAATTTTTCGTTTTCTCGATAATTTGATAATACTTTTCAAATGCTTATTTACTCACAAGGTATCGAAACACAAGAAAATAACAAAAAAGATTCTACGATCTACTGCTAAAAGTAAAATCTGTGGCAACGAATGCATCAACGAAAGTGAAAAAAAAAAGAGGCAATGATCGAACGAGAGATTCGTTCGCTGTTAAGCTTATTCCAAGACGGTTTACTTACTGTGCAATTCTTTCTTTTCCACAGTGACGGTAGTTTTTCCAATGAGAGCTTAGAATCGTATACAGATTTCGAAGTTAGAAAATTTGGACTTATCAATCGCATGCAAATAATCGATGCTCGATTCGAGTCGAGTCGAGTCAATCGCTCTTTTAAATCGAACCTCGGTTTTTTCCTTTCGACGAATAAATAAAATGTCGTCCCTCGTTTTTACATACCTGCGTACTGTTGCAAGCTCGAATACGCGTTACTGAGCGACTCTTGGAGTCCACTCAAGGGCGCCCCCGTCAAGGAATTCAACGCCAGTGATGTAACGGGACTCAAGCTGCCGCCGGTCGACCCTGAAACAGCGATCGCGGAACTTTAGCTTTCCACCACTTGTCGGTTATCGAAACTAGGTAACGGATCTTGAAAATATATACAAAATTGCCACTCCGATCTTAGTTGCAAATTAAATATAGTGACTCTGCCAACACTGCATGCGCCATACCATTGCCATCGCTTACAAGCTATGCGCTTACGTATCGTAATTAATAATCGCACGTGAGTATTTTCGCTTTTATTTAGCTCGCATGAAAATCAGTATCACAAATAATAAAGGATTAGTCTTTGTAACGAGTGGCGTAAAGTAACTCGGATGAGTGTACATAAAAGTGCGATCGAAAGAAATCTTTCAACGACCCGCGACTCGGTACTCGGTAAATTTAACTTTGGTGCAACTTTGGAATATAAACCGAGGATCGCTTCGGTATATACGCACGAACCGTTTTACAAGAGCCAAATTAAATATGTTTGGTTCACTGAAATTATTACCCAAATTATTACCAAAATTATTACCCAAATTATTACCCAAATTATTACCCAAATTATTATCCAAGTTATTACTTCAACGCGCTCTTGGGGCTTTAACTGCAAAGAGTAAATAGAATCGTATAAGTTACAAAGGCAACGCTTACAAGGTAAACCTTGAACCAATTAGAGCGAAGCTGTACAAGATAATTCGTACCATAAATTAACTTGGATCGATCGAGATCTCATAATTTGCATCTCCTCGCGTACTTCGTAGTCGATTATTAAATCTGTGAGCTTTATTTTGCGTTTCGAACGATCGTACGTTTAAAAATACCCAACTATTTTTATTTCGCGTCATCGACGAGTATTACGATTTCTTTCGAACCAATACTTCCATGTATGCTCATAGTAGTCATCGTATTATATGAATGTATGTATAATAATAAACCAGCAACGTATGATATATTTTAAACTGCAAGAGTACCATTATTATAAGCGCTTTCACAAAATATACACAACCAATAAGGGAAAGCTCTGATAAAAATAAACAAAGTTTGCGCTCGATATTACATGCTCTTTGACAATTTTTATAAGTTACATACGAATAATGCACACAGTATAAAAAATTAGGAAACTAAGTGCAAGCGTCGTTATCGACTTTAAATTTTATGTATCGATTAGTGCATGGTTAAACTTTACACATAGGAATTAAAAAAAAAAATAAAAGGATATTTAAACGAAAAAATCTTAACTAGCAAATACTATCGAGTCTACGTCAACGATGAAAATTCAAAATTTCCATCGTTTCGAAAGCCTGATTTACTTCTAGCGGGTGTACTACGTTTTCACCATGTAATATTATACAAGACCAACTATTGTTTTTAATAGTAAATTTTAATAAAAAGAAATATAAAATGAGTAGTAGCACGACTGCGTGAATAAAATTACAGATCAACTACACAACTTGAGATGTCTTTTACAGCGATCTCACCTGTATTTCCTGACTTTCCGAGAAGGGCAGCTACGATGTGACGGGCAACAAAAAGAAAAAAGTTTTCGTTAAATTTGTATACTTGCTTATCTTATTAGCTTGTTTAAAGGATCAAATTACTTTTCACACACACATATATATATATATATATATGTATATATTTTTAAGCCTCGACGGTTTTTTAACGGAAAGTTTTTTAAGCCCGAAATTAATCCATTATCATAGTTCGAATCGGAATCTTAAGTTTTGCTTACGGCGATCAACGGGAACGAACGAGTAAGCCACGGAATACAAAAATAAATTAGGGTAGGACGAGGTAGTAGATTATTTAAAATGTCTAATTTAGTAATGGTTAATACTATACCAGGCAATACGACACGTACATAGTGACATACCTGCTGTCGAGTTGGCCAATCCGCTTAGCGCTAGAACATACATTTGTTTGATGTATTAAAGTACTTTGCCATCGGGATTAAAAAGAAATGGTAAAGACTTTCTTTCTCTCTTGTACGAATCGAGATCGTTGGATTTTTCGTTTGATTTTTCGTTTGATTTTTCGTCCGATTTTTCGTTCGATTTTTCGTTCGACGTCTCCATTATAAGTCAATAAGTCAATAAGTCACTCGAATTATTTATCGTACGAGAGAAAGAATGCGTTTTCGAAACGTTAGTCGAACAACAGATGAATTATCGTTTGAAATATTTTAGTTTAAATATTTTAGTTTAGGTATAAGTACCACAAATTTATCGTAATGGAACATGCTTTCGATTACATATTTTGTATTAGCATCGAAAAGTTTTATGTATTGTTAGTAAAGGCAAACGATTCTTTTTTTTTTTTTTTCGTAACCCGAACGTCACTTTTAATCGGCACTTTTATCTTTATCTTTCCGATCGTGCCTTATTCAACTTTACAACTTAACGAGAAAAATCTTAAATTCTTAATTTTTTACTATACTTACTGTTTGGAGAAACCTGTAGATTATTTGTACCACCTGTCATGGCCGCAAGGGTGACGAGGTTCTGCATACTTATAGGCGAAACGCCCGCGTTCGCTAAAATCGCACGTGCCAACATACAACAACGATATAGTCATTAAATTGGCTTTTGTTCCTTCGATACAAACTAAAAACTAGTTCAGTAATACAGATAAAAGAGCGGATGCGCGAGAAATTTGTGAAAAACGTTAAAAAACGATAAATCGTTTAAATAATACATTTTATACGGTGCAAAAGAGTACAATGAGTTCGAGTCGAGTATAAATAATAATGCGAGATAGAATAGAGCTGAATTTTAGTTTAAAAGTATTACTGAACGAGAAAAATAAATTTGCGTATGAAATAAATAATAAATATTTTCCGTATTTTAAATTATAGTGTTTAATAGGCATAAAAAATATTCCGTGATAACATAAAAGGTACGGAAAACAGTTTATAACCATTAGATTATAAGATACGACGAGCGATTAACTTACGATCGATATTAAAAACTTTTATCAAATCGCATCGTATCTCAATCTTTTCACAATTATACACACACACATCGATGCAACCAATAATAACAAAATCAAATTTTCAAAAAGGCAAGATCGACGATGAATAGCAAAGAATTTTTTTCCACGGTTTATATTTTTGTTCAACGCGGCTGAAATTTATCGCATCGCACGTTATACAATATTCCACGCACAGTTTTTAAATAACTGTAATAATTTTTTTTATGAAAGGAAACGCGGAAGAGTTACTGCATCGATCTGGCTTAATTACGTGGAAAAAAATTCAATAATATATTTATCCGCGGTACTACTTTCGAATTCCACTAAGCTTATTATCGATTAAACTAGAAAAATACATACGCGCAATTAGCAGAAACTAGATTTTTCCATTAAATCACCATTACTTTTTAAAATATATACAATATCTTTCGATAAGAAAGAAAGTCTGGAAAGCAGTTACATTTATATTTAATATGTTAAATTTACTTTACAAATATCTCTAATTGGATAATGGTTTAACGGCACTTTGAATCAATTAACGTTGAATTGTAAATTAATGTAATTTAGAATGTAATTCGGATCTTGGCGAGTCCAAGTTGGATAATGTAAGTAACCGTAATAATCGTATAAAAGATCGATACGTGAACAAAGACTGTTTGGTCTCGCGACTTCCGCGGTACAACCGTATAATTTCAACTATAATTTCTGTATACAACTCGAAGCAGATTCGATAAATTTTCGTTTGTATTATTATTCCTCCCGTATTTTTGAAACGCAGGGGCAAATCGCAACTTTGGAGCACGAAATATTAGTAGCGTTGAGATGACGAAAAAGTATCTGCCATGTATCCGTTAAGAGCAGCTCTAAATTTGTTTGCCCGTCCTTTCCATACTCGCGCACCATTTTCCTCACCGGGGAAAATAAAAAACAAGGAAACTAAAAAAAAAAGCCGAAATAAAGAATCGAAGGAGCGAATGAGCGGCTGGGTAAATCGTCGTTCTCGCAAATAAATCAACCAAGACAAAGCACGAAATAATATAAAATATAAGTAGTATAAAAAGCTCAGGGTGCGACACTAACCATACTCACCGGTGGTGCTGCTGAGCGAGGCCAGGGTGGCGAGACCTTGGAGGTTCGCGGGGTTGATCTCGGGGGCCGTGGGTACAGCGGCGGCTTGGGTCGGCGTCGGGGCGACGGCGCTGAGGCCGAGGTGTTGCTGGAGCAGCAGCTGATGCTGGACGCTCGTGAGGGCGGTCGGGGCGGGGTTGGCGGCGACGGGCGTCGCGGCGCCGGAGGTCGCCTGGAGCTGCTGCAGGAGCTGGAGGGACGTCGCCGTGGGTGCGATCGCCGGCGGTGTCTCGTTCTGCGGAGAGGCGGAGGTACTTTGTGAGGGGTATTGTACTTTTGCGAGTTCTAGAGGACTCGAAGATCGACGGTATTCGCTGGGTTCGTGGGTTCGTGGGTTCGTGGGTCCGGAGGGATCTGGTGTACTTTTTCGGAGGACGAGGTTGGACTCGGAGGTTTGGGTTTACTATGGGCGGAGGAACGTCGTTCGATCGAACGGTGAATTATTGATAACTCGGTAATTTGTCGATGAGAAGTAAGAGTTCTGATCCGATTTAAAGTCTTTAAAGTATCTTTTTCTTATTGTACGCGATCGATACACTTTTTTGTTTAAAGACTTGTTTACGCGTTTTATATTTTTAACGAAAACAAATTTAATTTAGTTTTTTTTCTCGTTCGCTCGTAATTTCCGAATATAATTTTTTTTATGAATATTGTCAAATGCGTGTTTTATTACAAAAAAGTATGATATTTATTTTTCAAATTAAAACTGAAATGAGTTCTGTAAGCGTCGATGGCTGATTTTTTTCGTATTTACATTCTAACAGCTCTAAAATTACCGACAACTGATGACGGCGAATAAAAATACGTCAACGTTTCGGAATATCGAGTTTTCTTTACATTAAAGTGAAATACAAATTTTCAGCAACCGTTTTCGAAATGGTCGGTTTTACTCAGTTTTTATAAAAAAGTTTAAACTTAGTTCACGAATCATATTTTATGGATTATTTATTTAGATTAAAGTACACTATATAAAATATGAAAGTTGAACGAGTAATATTTAATAATATCTAGTTAAGATAGATAAAATCGCAACTATTATTCGTAATCATAACGAATAGCTATTTCGTTTGCTATAAATTATTTTGAAATTCGCAACGTTTCATTTGTAAAAGAATATATATTTTATTATGTATTTTATACGGAAGTAACCTATAAATGATAAACTTTAATGTTAAATACTAAAAAGTTCTTTCAATAACTTTATTAAAATCCATGACTACGAGAACAGAATCTTTCCATCTAAATATTAAGAAGCCTTTTATCAGTGTTTAATAGAAAATGCAGTGACGTATCGCAATGGAAAAAACAATGTAGAAAAAGACTTTTATAATTTCATATTTTCAAGTTAAAGTATCAGGTGTTATATTTTTAATTTTACATTAATAGCTATTCTTACCATTAATTTTACATTGACACATTAATAATTATAGTTGAATTATATTTTTTAACGATTTAATATAAAAATCTGATAATACGTTTTTTAATATCTATAAATATTTATAATAAAAATTTATTATAAAATATAATTACTCGAAAAATAAAATGCATGAAAATTTTAATGTAATACGTCAGATGAGCATTAATACTCTACAAATGTTATCATTCTTATTACGTATATTAATTTATTCATGAAAAAGTAGAAATTATAAAAAGTACAGTAAAATGAAAAAACTCCTTTAGTAGTTGATAATTATTTTGAAATTATTTATTATTATGGTTGAAATCATTTTGCATATTACCAAGAACTATAAGCTTCTTTAAAATTCTCAAATATTTTCATTAATTTCTTGCTTAATATAAATTTGTAGAAAATTTTTATAAATGAAAAATTTATGAAAATATAATATACTAAAATATTGTTTTGTAGTAAATAATAAAACGGATATATTTAGAAAATAGTTATCAGATAATTTATTTAAATTAAACTCAAATATGAAAAAGTGTGAAACATTATTAACTTTATTCATTATTTTTAAATAATTGTTTTAAATTATGCATCGTGCGCAGGTAAAAAAAAATAGTAAAATCTAAAAAGAGTTATAATTTTTAATTATTCATAGCGATAATTAATTTCTTTTAAATTCTATTTTTTCTTGGATGTAAGTTATATATTATCGTTAAAAATAATAATATCTAAAATAATTACCAATTCAAATGCATAAATATATATGTTTTTTCATTGTTACGTGTTTAAATATTTTCCAATTGTATAAAACACTTAAGTCTTGTATAATTTATCAATATCCTTATCATCAAGCTAATTTCCTAATAAGCACAGGATTTAGTTAATGTATTTAAAATTTCTTCTGAAATTATTTCGGTTAATTAATATTCGACAAGACCGATTAAAGTCCTTGAATTTAAAATTCTTTATCAAATAAGAACATAATACGTAATTCTATTGAACTTAAAAATGAGTGAGTGGGAGTAATAGTGAATATTAATTTATTTTATAAACTGTAATTTTCATATGCTGAAATTCTAAATGAAAATATCGTTTTTAATCTTAAATATAAAGTAGCAGAATTTTTGTACAAAAAATAATTGAACAAAACCAATTTTATTATGAACTATGTAATATATAAGTAATCAAATTAATTTTAACGAAGAATCAATGTATCTTTGAATTATTAAAACTTAAACCAAAGTTTTCTTATTAATTATTATTATAAAGTTTCAATATCATTCAATATCTTCGATAAATAAATTAATTGCGTTAAATTTGTTCTATAGAATTAAAAAATCTATTAAATATAATTAAGTATAAATTTATTTCTATTTATATTGAAATTCTTTTATACTAAATAAAAGAATCTTTAATTGTTGTTTATATTTATAAATTCTGTATTATTAATTAATAATATAAATTTAATAGAGTTTTAATCTATTTTATTAATTTTATTTTTCGGTTAATGTATTGAATAAAAACAGGATATTTTACAAGTTATTTCTTATTCTGAATATAATTCCTTTATTAACTGAAATTGAGTATTGGTAGAAAAATAAAATAAAATAAGTAATTTCAAATCTAGAAAAGCTCATAAAATTTGAATGAACAATGTTATGTATTTTATATTTAAATTTACGTTTCTAAAAGCATGAAATTATAGAGATATTTGATCCAAGAGTCTAATTAGGTTATATTTTATTTAAAAAATAATTATTTTCATTTTTAAATGGTGTATATATGAAAAACGTATTTTCATGAATAATTTAAAGAAATACATTTTTTAGTATTAAATTTTCTTTAGTACGTAGACTATGTTAACTCTTTTACATACCATTATTAATATGTAACATGAGATTATGCGTAAAATTACACATTAATCTAATAAAAATGTACAAGTTTTATTGGCTGATATATACTTAGATTTTCAATTCTATCGGACCCAAAGTAATCCTAAATAACAGTTACGTATTTTTAATCTATTTTCAGAGTAGAAAAGTGATTTCAATAGAACAGTGTTGGTTTACTCATTCTTCTGAATCAAATTTCAATCTCGTGAAGTTAAATTAAGTTGAAGGAGTTTTAGTGAAATACTGAAATGATTTGTGACACTATATTTAATATAATTAAAAATTTAATTATAAAATTAATTAAATTAAATTCAATATCAAACGGAATTTAATCGTTTCTAATTTCAATTCTCGTAAATTAATCGAAATTGACATCTTTTAATTTTATGTGATTTTAGATTTACGTTTCAAAATATTCCCTTAAAAATGTAAATAAAATTAATTTATTTTATATATCTTCGTGAAATTAGGTTCGAAGAAATCTATGAATAAAAAATTGTACAGATCTACATTTGTATTTTCTTTTAGTCGTTACGTCATCGATACATCATTGTAAATATAGTACGTAAATTATAGTACGATTTTTTAATTATACAACTCTATATGATAATTAAATATTGCATGTATTATCTATTTTTAAAAGAAAAAATATGTAATCGTCATTCTTTTAAAAAATAACTTGTTATTAATCGATGATCGATTATTAATCAGTTATATAACGACGTACGCGAAGGATCAACGAACGTTATACATTATACATTAGAGTCATTGTTAAAGTATTACCGAAGATTTGTAAATTGAATTAAAAAATAAATTAATATCAGATTACAGGTAAATATTAGTCTTACCGTTGTAAGATAATGCGGAGTCATATTAACTCCAGCAATATTCCAAAGATTTGCTTGCATCTGCTGCAGCCTTTTTTGATCTTTATCTTTTTGCGTATCCGCAAATTTCACAACTAGAGGCGAGGAGCATCCCTGAAAAAAAGAAAAAATACTTATAAAATATCAAAGGTTGCGCGCATTCCAAGTTTGTTGCCTCACGGATACCCGAATAATTACGCAGTCAAGGACGATTTTGATTCACTGGATAAGACTATGTAAACCTCGTTGCGTCGAAGCCGGCGTCGAAAATTTGCAGCTGATGCGAATAAGGTCCTTTCCCGTAGCTTCCACCCCGAAAAAGTGAATCGCTATTAATATTAATTCGTTTCGTTGCGAAGTCTCGTTATCAACTTCACTGTCTATAGTTGATAAATTCATGAGCGCAATTTATTCAAGAAGTCTGCGCGGGAAGAGCAGCAGATGATTTTTTGGCTCGGCAGAAGTCGATATTCCCGGGGCAAAATAGGCAGGAAATAGAGAGAGTGAGAGAGAGAGAGAGAGAGAGAGAGAGGGAAAGGTAAGAAAAGAGACACGATCGAAAATGCAATCGCACCAGTTAACCGTCCGCGACGAAAAACAGAGAAAGAGCGAAAATGCTCGGGAGTTGAAGGAACTCGTTGTCGGAAATATTCATGATATTAAAATGGAATTGCCGACGACGAGGTGGAACCTGACATCTCCTTGGCAATGCGAACAAGTACGTCGGCGACAAAGGAGATACGCGCGTAACGTCTAGCCCTGAACTTGCGCTTTCGATCAAGAGTAACCACATGATTATTCGAACCTCGTTTTTCATTTTCCTCGTTCGTGCAATCTATAGACGTCTGTCACGCGATATTTGGCCCGCCGGCGCCACGCAATGCCACCGTGGCAACGCTCCTCTATCAAAGCCCCATTACGAGCTGCTAAATGAAGCGTGACCCGGGAGATTCGAGATCTTCCCCGAAGCTCGCGCGCTCCGCCCCCTCCCGACCACCTCCCGTCCACCTCCACGTTCTGTAACTTTTTATAATAGACCGGGGCGAAAGTGTTTTTTCTTTATGGTTCCGAGTCGAGCTTCTCCTCTCGGTTCTCATCACTATTGCACGCGATGAAATGGAATAGCGGAGTTCCTCCGGTCGACTTTAATCTTGCAATGCTCTGCTCCCCCTTTTCGCTCGGCCCTCGACGAGAGAGGAAATACCGCGCGGAATTTCTTCTTTTATGACGTTTCGCTTGCAACTGTACTCCTATCACTGATCGATGAAACTTTTTTTAATTGAAATCGAAATGCGATATTGGACGTTACTCTGTAGGCTTCGAGTTTAGCTCCACACCATTCGCGAACTTACCTATGTTAAACTGCAAAAATATCGATTATCTTTTCGTCGCTGTTCAAATTCTCTTGTTTCGCTTTTCAAAATTTCTAATCGTTCAAAGTATTTTATTACCTTTAATCAAGTATCGAATCTATTTCTTTAATTAAAAGATAAGCATCGAAAACACATGCTTACACCTCCTTACACCTCCTTACACCTCCTTACACCTCTTTACACCTCTTTACACCTCTTTACACCTCGTACGACAGACTTTCTCTCGTAGCGTTAATTTTACAAAATCCACGAGAATCCAATAGTTCCAATAACGGCCATTTTAGAAGAACCGTTAAACTTTATCAAAATTAATTTCTCGATACTGTATTTTCGCGTTAACGGTGATAATACGGCGAGGAGAGGGGGAGATAGGATCCTATAAAATTCGTGATACGCGGGTAGTCTGATACCGAACGCTCAAGTTTGAAAATTAACAAAAATTTTAAAACTACGGTTCCGTAACGTGACTAACGAAATTGTTGTAACGAACTATTGAATTATACTCTGTGCTCCGATATAACTTTTAACGTTCAACAGAGATGCAATAACGCAAAATTTAGTTCATCGATCATCGATGCATTTGATTTATTTATTTCTTTAAAAGCAGATTTATCAACTACGTCGAGCAATAATTCAATAATCGTAATATTAATAAAACATCGAGAAGATCGAAGCGTCCTTTTTGTCGTAAAGGAATAATTGTATTATAATTGAACGTTGAATCAAAGAAAATACAAATTCATCTTTGCTGTCGCATTGAAACGAATTGGTTAAGTTACGTATATATACTTTATAAAGTTAGATAGTTATCTAAAAAATTAAGATATAAAAAAATGCGTCGCTATCTCTTTCATTGATATTTGGTTGCGTGGAAAATTTAAAGAAAGGAAAACGTTAAAATAAAAATTAATCGATCGATCGATCGAGAATAAATTTATTTTTGAAAGATGTAGTTTTAAAATTTTAAGATCGATCGATTTATCGTAAGCTTCGGGACACAGAGACACATATTTACGTATTCTCAAATTTTTTCAAGCTGACCCAAAAATCGATATTTCTTTTTGAAAAAAAATATTTAAATATTTCAAACGCATTTCCAGCGATACCCGCGATTCACCTTTTGGGAAAACAAAAGAGCAATTGAAAACAGATTTATTTAACGACGTTATCACCACCGACGTTACTCGTTCGAAAAATACGATTAAAATATCGACGATCGCCAGTTGCATAATTAATTAATTGGCTAATCCCCGACGATGATCGCGAACCCGATCGTTTTTCCGAGCGTGTAATAGGTTGGAGGAGGAGAGGAGGAGAGCACGAGAGAAAGAGCAAAACGAGCCGCGAAACGAATATTGCCAAGTGCGAAGGCGGCCAGTTTGTACGCGCGAGTGCGACAAGAGCAATCTTCGGTGGCTTCTAGTGGCAGCGAGCCAATAACTACAGAGCTTGTAACTGCCGTCACGAAAGAAATCAGCTGAGACACTCGTTATTCTCGCGATCACGCAGACGCGACCCTCGGAGTCGGGACCACACTCGCGATCGCTCTGACACCTGACCAGACGGATAATAGTCACTTTACGCTGTTATATTAGTTACTTATAATTAAGTCGGAGGGAGTCGGACGGAGTCGAAGTCGAACCTCACCTGCGATCGAACGCAGTATAGTCGAGTATAGTCGAGATGTGGACTTTATTCTCGTATTTGGTAACAGGAACGATTTGTTTATTGCGACAGAGGTAATTTGATTTTGAAATTCGTTATCGGTTGCGTTTGTACTTTTAGCGATGAATAACTCATCGTAGGCTTTAGCTCAACTGTATAATATTACAACGTCAAGGATAGTCGATCGTGTACTCGTTAGTTATTAAAAATGAGAAAATTGCACAGT
Organism: Dolichoris vasculosae; assembly: GCA_018907195.1. Classification (NCBI taxonomy): domain Eukaryota; kingdom Metazoa; phylum Arthropoda; class Insecta; order Hymenoptera; family Agaonidae; genus Dolichoris; species Dolichoris vasculosae. The sequence continues at coordinate 17,911,324 of JACCHY010000005.1, read as the reverse complement.
TTCTAGTTAAAGTTGCGTATAATATCCTATTATTTCATTCAAAGCTCGTACATTGATTATATAAACTTGTCATCCGAATGAAACGTTAATAAATTATATACCGATTTTTTTATCGGTAGTATAACTTTCCTCTGATATTTATAAATATCTTTCTCGGTATGGTCTAAATTTAAGTTACACGATTTTAATTATTAGTAAAACTATATTTATTGCCCAGACTCGAGTAATACAAATTCAAGGAAATCCCACAAATTTACGAATACGAATATCAGAGTTGGTAAAAATATTTACATGTATATAAATGTATACTACACTTGTAAAACTATAATGAACCAATGGAAAAAATTTATCGATACTCGCAGAATTTAAAAAATTGCATATTATATATTATAAAAACTTAGCTAATAAATAATTAAATTCATAGCGCAACGATAAATATATTAAGCTTTTTGATGGGTTTAAATAAAATATCGAAAAGTATAAATATTGAAAATAAGAATATTTTATAAAATTAGTGTTTAATATTTCGAAACTATTTTAAAGAAAAAATAAAGAAAACTTTCGATTTCAATAAAGTGCGAAAAAAATTTACGATAACGTTATTTTATGCGAAGTTTGATTAAAAATACTTATTTTCAGAAAAATATTATCGTTTAATGTAATAACTATTAAACTAAATTTTTATGGAACTCTACGTTTCGTTATTTTTATTAGAAAATTAGGTTTATAAATTATGTAATAAGCAAATATCCCTTCGTAGTTAAACAGTAAGCTTTGAAACTAGAAAATTTTTGGTTGGAAATATATTTTTCGATAAACGTATAAAAAGTTTAAATCATATTTTATTATAAAAAAACAAAAAATTTTGATTTTTAAAAATAGGCAAAAATAAAATATATTTACTTCTTACTAGTGAGCGAAAAGTTAAAGCTTTTTCCATTTTGTCGAAGCAGATTTTATTCGTATTAAAGAACCTTTTATACGAGAATACGACGAAGATGTCGAAAGTGTTTTAATTATTCAATTTATAACAATTATTATTTTATTATCGAAAATAAGTTTAATACATTGAAAATTAACAAACGCTTACTCGGAAATATGGAAAATATTTATAATTTTATTATAATTTTCATTATATCTCGATATTTACCATTAGAAAATAATATTTTTCAATCACAATAGGCTTTTTTTAAATCGAAAGTACATAAAATGTAAATACCTATAAATGCGTAAGTGTATCATGTACAAAAAGCAGCAATATATTTTACTCGCGATAAACTTCTTACACCGTAAAACAGTTTACAAGCTCAATCGGTCAAACTTCTTTGCTTGGAATTACGAAAACGAGAAGATTTTATTACTTTCGCGGATAATAATATATCGATAAAGGGATTCGGAAGGAAAAAATTACACCGTAACGTAGAAAAGAAACAAATAGGAAATCACTTTGTTGGAAGGTTTAGTCGAAGGTTTAGTGAACGTTGACGTCGAATCGAGTGACAGGAAAAAGAAGAAAAAGAAGAAAAAGAAGAAAAAGAATAAAAAATATCGATGTACGCGAATCTATCTCCGCAGACGCTCCTTTTTTATAATAAACAAAGAGAGGAACTTTAAAAACTTTTGCTGGCTCTGGGCTGTCGGCACCTGTCGATGAAGAATAAATTTCCCCCCCGAGGATGATATTCGTATGCCAGAGGTGCGCGTCGATATTCCGACGGCACGACGGCACGACGACGACGACGACGACGATGACGACGACAACGACGCCCTGCCTCCTATAATATAAGCAGCGGCCAAGTCCTTCCGGCGAACGCGAGAAGCCTTTAATGGACCTAACGTATCACGTCCTTGGCTCGGAAGGCTCGAGAATTTTTGCGCCCACTGGCTTATTCCGCTTCTCGGTAAAGCCGTTGCACCAATGTTTTGTTCGTTCGACCAACTTTGTTTTTATATTCGAGATGAGGAGGAGTCGCGATCCTTTCTTTCCTTTTTTCTTTCCACCTTTCCTTTGATCGATGATGAAATTGCTTTGAAAGCGGTTATCGTTTTATCGGGCGATTGATTTGTAACTAGATTTTAGTATTGCGATCGTTGCATGTTAATCAGTGTTTTCCTATTCGATAAAAATTTAAATCAAGTACGTTTAAACGTGTGTCTAGCGATATTAAACATAATTTTATTAAGTCGTAGTATTGAAAATTTCTAACTAATTATATATCTATTATTACATTACCGAGTTATTATGTTGTAAACATATTTATTCAATGGTCTGACCTAAATCTGCTCTCTCGACAGTTAAATATAAAATAAACACGAGAAGTATTGCGCGAGTTGCAAAATAGAAAATAAATTCAATTTATGTAAATATTATTATACAAATATATTTATTTATCTAATGTCTAACTATATTTATTATTGTTCGATTTTAAATATAAATCTCTTAATTTCACGTGGGAGATTTTATTACGTTTCTTTTTGGATTTCAACTTTATATACCGTATGTAAAATAAATCAAGTTTTTAAAGTTACGTTCAGGTGGAAGTGTATGCAACGAATGTACCGTATGAAAAATCTAGGTGATAAGAAATACTCGCTCGATAATTGTGTATTCGCGGAAAAAACACAATTCATTTATCGAAAATAAACGATTTAGCGTTATAAAAACGTTTGATTTTTTTTTCTTATAAATAAAAGACGATTTTCAAATGCGGTATTCAAAGAAAATTTTATTTATTTTTGAAAGAAAAATCTTACCGTTGTCGATAAAAGATAAAAATTGTAATACTTTATTAGAATTCAATTGTAATTTGTATCAAAATAATGCCTTCGTTTCCAAACTATAAAATACCGCGTTCAAATATAAAAATATATTTGGATCGTAAAACCATCATTTTTTTTATCATATAAATGTTACATTTATACATTTTTAATTACGGTATGATAATAAAATACGAATTTCATTAAATATCGACACAATGTTTATGTCTGCTTTTTAAACGAATACTTTGTATATTTTTAGAATTTTTATAGCTTCGACGCTGTACTTTTGAAAATAATGTAAAGATTGTAAAAATTTGTTCCAAACGAGTTTTGTTTTCTCTAAAATAGAAGTTATTTTCATTGTAGTTTAGCAAGTTTCCACATAAATATCTATTACAACAACGAATGAATCTTTTGATTTCGAAAGTAAATATCTCGTGTAAATTGCGCGAAAAAAAATGTAACATAATTTTTTGGTGTTTTCGATGTAATGAAAAAAATACTTACGAGTACCGTAACAATCGTAAAAATGAATATCGTAAGAAAAGTACGTTGGAATCGCATAGGTAAGATTAAAAATAAAAAAAATTAAAAGGTTAAGTAAATTTAAAGATTAATATTACTTCATTGTTATTTTTGGTTGGTAAATGAAAAGTAAATTTGCGCTGAAACATTTTTTTAAAAATAAATATTTACACTTACGAGTAAATATCGTGGCATAGATTAGAGTATTTCACGATAATTTGTGGATCTATTCGTTTTTGTAAAAAAATTTACCATGCATTTAGCGTAAGGTAAAGGTAAACGTTTCCACGTATAAAAGTATTTTTAGCGAGTACAAATTAGATTTTATTAAAAATGATCGCAACGTAAACGTTATCCGCGTCGATTAAAAATAATTTCTCGCTACATTAAGAAATATGTCATTGGTCACGGTAAATTTATTCGATTAAAGTACAAAACGAATTTTTAAAGCTAAATATCGCTTAGGACGTTAAAAAGGATCGTTCTCGAAAGGAACGCGTATATTTTGATAAAAGCAGCAGAGTTAAAAATTTGATGCCTCTACGTATCTCGTATAACGCGCGATGATTACGCAGAGATTTAGGAAATTAGCCGAGAAAAGGTGACTAGCTTCGTATTTCAGTGTACGTAAATCACATTTACCGCTCGTTTTTCTGCATAAAAGAACGCAGTTTTCGAGTTCCGGGGCGCAGTTCCAACGACGCAGGCGCAATAACTTACGATAAAAGCTCGCGGTCGTAGTAAAAAAGCGAAAAAGTGAAAAAGGGAAGAAGGGAAGAAGGGAAAAAGCGAAAAATCGGGTCGCTTCCCCTTTTTTTTGGTAAGCTCCTCTTTTGGTAAGAGGGGGTTCGAAAAACTTAACTGGGCTTCTTACCTCCATCGTTTGCGAGTGGTGAAGGGCCTTGATGGCGAGGTGGGCCGATTGTTTGCTGGCGAAGGTAACAAAGGCGCAGCCTTTGCTCTGGCCGTTTTCCCGGAGCACCGAACACTCCTCGATCTCCCCGTAAACGTCGAACATGTTCCGCACGTCGTTCTCCGTGAACTTCTTCGAGAGCATGCCAACGAAGAGTTTGCGGTCTGCAACAAAGCAAGAGGAGAAAAGATCGTCAGGATCCAGGGAGCATTCGAATCGAGTGCCGTTTGCCGTTTGCCGGTTTTTTCGCGTTATTACGTAACGCTCGATATCTCACGTGCATCGAGTATATAACCATCTAATGGCAAATGCACACGCCGATACTTTGTCCTTATTGTGCATTACGTAACCTCCCCCTCTCTCTTTAAGTCTCCGTCAACCATTGCGCAATATTTTTTCAACGGGAAAAATTGGCTTTTAAATGGGAATCTGCGGTGGAGATAAATATTCCGCGAAGCACGTACGAGAAATTTATGGTTGATTATGAGCTTTAGGTGTAATAGCCGAATGTAATACGTTCTACAGCCAAGAGAGAGAGAGAGAGAGAGAGAGAGAGAGAGAGAGAGAGAGCAAAAGGTGCGATGGCTTACATCGTTCTCTTTGCTTTGGATACAATTTTTTAAATTAGTTTTTCATACTCTGCCAAAATCGAATACATTTAATAAAATACAATTTTTTTATAGACTTTTAATTAACTCCTGGTTGAAAAATATTCATTTTCGAAATGAAAAACTTTGTTTCGTTTATTTTTTTATTTATTTCAACGCTTTAATCGTAACAAAGAATCGAATTTTTTCACAAATTAAGAAAGTTTTATTTACAATAACATCGATGCATTCTCTCGTAGAAATCATATTTCTGAATTTCGTTTTCCACCTCGAATCTCCGTAGTACAATCTTCGTTTCTCCGTGCATTAATTTATCAAGGCGTAGTAAATAAATGAATTAGAAAACTTAATAACTAGTTGGATGGATTATTTTTCAGCTTACTTTCTCCACTGAAAGGGAAGAAAAAAGTCACGTATCCAGAAACGTATTTGGGCAATTTGGTTAAAAATGTAGTTGTGCTAATATTTGTAAACAGCGTCGCGCGATCGATATAAATTCTTTTCCGCAATAAAATTTCGCGTTTAAAACTTTTGTATGAAATTTTCGCAATAATATTTGCTATTTATAAGAAGCGTAACGCCTTTTTACCCGAAAGGTACCACCGCGTATATATTCGCACAGGGTTTTCGACGCTAATATTTTCATACGGAAAAATTGAAAAGTTTTTTCATCGCTTTGCGCGAGAAAGTCTTCTCGAGCATAATCGTATGTACCCGCGGGTTTCGTGGCTTTTTCGATGTTGGTTGCCGGATCGTTCTCTCGAAGAAGACTCTCGGAGGAAACGGAGAACATAAAAAAGGGGCATTTGTAGAAGAAGCGGAGGAGGTCGGCCAATATTTGTTTAGGCCTCGGGAAGGAAAAAATCCACGACGGTCCAAAGCAGCTTATGTAAATTCTCATCTTCCGCACGTAACGTTGTAGCGAAAGATCCCGGGACCACGCGCGAGAGAAAAAGAGCAGGAGACCAAGAAAAATACAAGAAAAAAGAAGGTAGGTAAAGAAGAAGAAGAAAAAAAAAGAAACGAAAGCGTAAAGGAGAGTTTATGCACCGCGCTAATTTGATTAGACGCGGTAAGACCGAATGAAAAATCTACAAATAAAGAAAACAGCGGAGAGAGGAAAACCTCCGAGAGGATTTTTCCCGTGAATTTCGTAAATTCATTAATTTGTTAATGAAAAATAAAAGAAATCGAGAGCGCGGAAAGTTGTCGATGTTGTATACGTTACATTTTTCATTAACGAAACTGCCAACGGAAATCTTGGACTCGCGAGTTCGCGGGAGGCCTGGAAAGATGAGAAGATAAAAGCGGAGGGAAACGCGGAGGGACGTACAGGAATCCGAGGGCGGTTCGACCGTGTATATATTCGTTCGGAAGCCCCGTCCGTTGACGCTCGACTCCAGCTATTGGTTTAATTAATTTCCTACCCCAACGGAAGCCTCTGTTACGTCGGCCAGGTTGCCCGTGAGCAAACCGCGCAACGTAGCTGCAGTTGCCGATAGCGTAGATCGGATTTCTCCGAGAACCGAGCACGACTGAAAAAATGTTCGGTTCTCGTCGGTGTCCGTTAGTCGATACGCGCGTATCGTTGCCCGTTACAACCCTTTGTTCCCCGCCCTTGAGGGTGTATATAAATTTACATGGCGATTCTCGCTTTTCAATTTCCTTCGTTATCGAAAAACAGTACACGCCTGGCTCGGGGAAAAAAGTTGGAAAATAAAAAAAAATTAATTAATTATCGGGTTAAAAGAGTCGAGCAGATGTAACGGGCGTCGAGGTCAGGGTTGGTTCGGATTCCACCCGACGAATAATTTTTCCGTACGTGGAAGATTTATCGCGTTGGTAATCCGCGTCGTTGCGTAATCGCGAGGATCGCGAGACAATCGAAGAATACGGAGGAAAAATCGATCCGAGTCACGCGGAATATTCGTCTGAGTTTTAACGTAGAATTGGAATAATTTTTACAGGATACATCGATCCTTTGCTCAGTGACAGAAAACACTTTAATTTTTTTCGGCTTTTTTCGGCTTTTTCGGTAAGCAACGGAAATTAATTTCCATAATTCCTTTTTAAGTATTCGTTGTATTATACTCTTATCTTAATACGAGAAAGAAAAGGTACGATCCTGAAAAGGGACTCGAAAAATAATTTTTCGTCGCTCGTGAAATATTAAATAACGCATAAGTTAAAAGAAAAACAAATGAAAATAAACAGAAGCGTCGTAGCTTACTGAAGAAATAGCGAGAATTCTCGAGCCCTGGACATACATTACACGCGTGCAGCAGTGACTAGTTATACGCGGCCGTGTGCACATGCACTCGTTACTTTCTCTCTCTCCCTCTCCCTCTTTCTCCGGCTGTCATCTCTTTCTCGTCTAGCGCTACTCTCCTTGCATTTGCACCTCTTTTGTCATCGGATGCGACGGTTACCGCGTGCCGAGTCGTCGACGTCGCCGGACGTTGAATTGTTAATTAAATGTGAACAATGAATTTTGTTTTAACTTGTTATGGCTACGGTTGTTTTACCATTGCATTATTCCAGTGGTTGTAATCTAAATTATACGAATTATTTGTTTAATAAAAATTAATGTTCGCGACCATTGAAAGAGGTATCGAATTAATATTTTACCGCTTGATTTTTATGAATCTTTTACAATCGATATCTTGCTTTTTTAAACGATCGAATTACTTTAATTTACGCTGTTTGTACGAATAAATTATTCGATTGTGATTTCTTTAATACTTTTTCATGATTAAGTTTTATGGCGAACGTTTCGACGATCAAATTTTTTTTATTCGACGAACGCGACGACTTTAAAGAAAAGTGTCGCTTATACCATTTTTTATGTATGGTGAATGAAATTAATATTTTTCCATCGATCCAACGTTTTAGCTCTGCTGAACTACAAGAATAATATCCATTCGGCCCAAAGAATACACTTAATGTCACTTTAAAAGAGATACTTAAATAATAATGATAATAATAAATAAATGAAAACGCAAGCCATACTAATATTAAATTAAGTATCGTATAGAAATAAACTAAAAAACGATTAAAATAAAGTATTTAATAGGTTTCGAGACATTTAAGATTCTCGTCTTTGCTTGACTTACGAACGCACAAGTTACGATTTCATTTTCAATAAAATTTTTCGAGAATTCAAAAGTATTTCCGAGTCGCAATTTTATATCGTGGAATTTTTCGATATAATGTTTTTCCTGCGTGCACTAATGTACCAACAAAGGCAAAATTGACGGATTGGACAAAAAAAAAACAAAAGAGATTTAAGGTAAACGTTGGAAGAGAAAAAGGAGACTTAAGAAACGAGAGTTCGATGCACTTTTCTAACGCAAACAGTTCGATATTCTTTACTTTCTCGAGCTTCGCTGTTGCTTGCCTTCTTGAATTTCAGCACTTCATCTCTCCGATAACCAAAATCATCTTAAAAATTCGCCGCTCGAAGCATTTTTACTTGTCAAAACTCCAAAGGAAGATAAGTTTTATGCTATTTGCCTGTACTCTCTTAAAATTTATGTTTGATTTATTCGGTGATTCGCATTCGAGTGATTTAACACGTTCCGCATTAAAAATATTACATTATAATGAAACCGCGGAAAGAATAACACACGTTTTAGCGTCTACGAAAATATACGTTTCGGTGCCAAGAGTATCACAGGAAGATTCGTGCAGACGAAAGTTGTTGAGTTCCTGACACGAGAACGAGCGCAGAAGCCAGTAATCAATTCACTTCTCGCGTAATTCAATTATTGGTTCGTTGCGAACGGACGGCAGGTGTCAATTGCAAGTACTAAATGCACTAATAGTCGAAGCGATCGTCTTGTAGAAAAAAATAATTAATAAGCCTCGAAAGAGCTAAAAGCTTTGCATGGTGGATACGTTTAACAATTTTTAAGCGTACCTTAATTTTTCGAGTTTTGAAATAGATTAACTCTGCATATTGCTAATAGTCTGCCAAAGTAAATTTCAAGTGTTAATTATTTAAATAGACGTAATTTTCTATAGAGGACTCGTGTTACTTTAAACGTTAAGTCCAGTCGTGTTTACTTACACGTAATAAAATATTTATAGATAACTCTGAAATACTATTTTAAATTGATTTTCCTTCGAACGTATAAATATATTTAAAACGCTTGAGTTTTTTAAACCTTGCCTCTCACAATAGAAGCATTAAAATAATAATCAGAAGAATACTAAATTTCATATTCGATTCTAAATTAAATCTATCTCAGCTGTTTATTATGTAAATAATAAATACAATAAAAAACTGGATAAATAGAACGTGTAGTTAAAATAATATAGAATTTTACATAATTTTATACTCGATCGAGGTCTTAAAAAAAATTATTATTATACGATCTAACCTTAATCAATGGTAATTCGATAACATTTATCTTCACATTTTTTTAATAATTAGAGACAGTTCGATAACAGTTTACTTATAAGATTTTTTACGTCGGAATAATAATTTATAAATTAACGTTAAACAATTTTTATACAGTAGCGAATTGTTAACATTATAGTTTATAATAAAAATGAACTTTGAAAAATATTCCTAGTTTAATTTGTCTTACAAATAGTTATTTTTAAACTTTATTGACATTAGATAAAAATTTTTATTTTAATTATAAACGTATACAATTCATCATTGTTCCAAAATACTTGGTGAACGTTAAACGAGTACACCAGGTATTTTTTTTAATCGATATAAATTAAAAGCAAAGGTTTATCAATGTATTAATTATATCATAAAAATTTTTATAATTTTCCCAGTCGCATCGTTAAAATCTTATCAACTAAAGGTTTTTAATAATTCTGTAAGTTTGTTTTAGAATTAAACATACGGTAAATATATTTTCATTCGGTTTAGAATAAATTGAAATTACAAAAATTCTAAATTAATTATATTCTACATCGTTCACGTAATTTTTGCCTCCAATACAATGTCTGATATTTGGATTAGCTCAATTTTTTAATTTTATTTAAATTAAATCATTTGATTAAAAATAATTAATTTTTTTCTTACTATCAAAGGTGAGGCTATAAACATTTTGTTGTATACCTCGTATATATGTCGTATACGAAAGACTACAATTTTAAACAAGAGTGACTGGCTGAGCAAGAGGGCGAGAAACAAAGAGAGAGAGAGAAAGAAAGAGGCCGTTTGTCGACCAATCATTCACTGGTTCGACCCGGGCCAAAACCTCGTACTGGCAAGGGTACAAACTAATTATTTGTCGTGTCTATAATATTTCACAGTTGCACATTACGAGTGCGCCACGTGTTAACGATTGTTTCATAATATAAATTTGATTTCATTTGTTATATGTATGAACGTCATTCGTAATTAATCCATTAAAAATTAATTCTTGTAATTTTAAAAGTATATTTTCAGCATTTTTCGTAACTCTACTTACATAAAATCTTCGTGGAACGCATCCGATGGATAGATTTAACTCGTGTAAATGAAAATACGTATAATCTATGAGTTTTAAATATCAGTGCGAAGGTTAGGAGATTTTAACTCTTTAGAATAACAAGAGAATGTGATATTTTTGTGGAGGTCTAAGATTAGGAAAAAAAGTTAACGCAATTCCATTATGACCAGTCAAGAATTATCGATCCTGAAGATTTTATATTTAAGTAAGATTCTTTATTTTTTAAACGCGATATTTTTGTTGATGTATTTAAAAAATATTCAACGTTGTAAGTATTTGCTCAGGGGATATATCGAAACGGTTTGTTTTCATAAAGATGTGTGGAAACAATTAAGTAAAAAAAGTTATGTAAATATTAGCAGATTATAATATTACTCATTTTTGAAGAAATGACAAACGATGTTGAGAACTCGTGGTGTAAAAAATTATAAATCTTATTTCACGTTAAATTTTATTAAATTTTCAATAAAGTATACAACACTGGAAAAAATGTATGAATTCGATCACTCAATTTTCATCGCGGTGAAACGGTTACTTTCTTAAATTGCTATTATCCGCGTAGTCAAAATTGATAGAACGCGTTAATAGGTTTATATTACGTGTTCATTGTTCTGGTAATTAATCATCATCGCGTCCACTGTTCTTCAATTTATATTTATTCATTCTAAATGTTACACGTTATTTCTAGAAATATCGTTTCATTTTCCATGTTTTAGCGAGTTAGACATTTTACGCGTTTATCACTTTAGTAAATTCGTTTCGAATATTTATTATATCGCTCGCATCCTTTTCGTTCGAGTGTATTCCCTGAAACGCAGCTAAAATTGAAGGCAAAACACAGTCACGCGATTATAAGCATTTAAAAAGAAAGAATGTAGAGAAAAGAACGAGTCAAATATGTGAAAGGTAGAGGAGCGAGCGCGGCTCGTTTTTACGATGATAATAATATTCCTGGTAAAGAAATCTGACGAGACATTTGTGACGGGAGCAACGCATGAAAGGAAACACAATAAAATCTATTTCTCTCTCTCTTTTCTTTCCCTCTCAATAGCCTCTTTAACAATTCAACTTGACACAATACGATAAAACCGAAGAACATAAAAAAGTTCGTGACTCCCTTGCACCCGTTCCCGTTCCCGTTCCCGTTCCCGTTCCCTTCGGCAAAGTAAAATTCAATTTCATTGTCCGACTTGGACAATTATGGAGGAAATAGTGCAAAGAAGATTGCCCGATAGACCAAAGTCGGTGGTGGCGGTGGTGGCGGTGGTGGCGGTGGTCCGCCGTACAGTCGACGTTAAATTTTAGAGTAGGGGGACCTTGAAAATAAATGCGCGCACATCAGTATGCAAGAAGCGTTTCGGTATTTCGTCCCACAAGAACGGACAAAGAGAGAGAGAGCGAGAGAGAGAGAGTAGGAGCGTCGAGAAAAGAACGCGATAGATTGGCCGGTGTAGTTTGCCAGAACCGACCGGAAGGAACTAGAGGCATCGAAACCCATACAAATGACCAATTAAGCTCCGACGCGGTTCACTCCCTTCTTTCTGCATTTTTTTCCGCTCCTTTTATTTTCATTAGCATTTTTTTCCTTTTCTCCGTACCTCGAAAAACTCTCGGCCGTTTACACAAGAATTAACTGATTTATTTTGTCCCGTACGCGGTACAAACCACCGGCGAACTTAGCGAGCGGCACGGCCCTTTTGTTCGCCGGGAAAAGAAAAGGGTGGCGAGCGTTTGTACATGTAAGCGGCGTTCGAACCGATAAGCTCTCGCTCGCTTTTCTTTTTTCCTCGTTGGGAAAAGTCGGCGAGTCGGTTACGATAAGCCGCACCGGCATTAATTCAGCAAATAAATATTTATCACCGTATAAATATTGATTTCACGCGGAGCTCACGGGGTCAAACCAACGACTCGTAGCTCCGTCCACGGATGGCAGCCAACAACGACTTTGGAGTTTCTTTAAATATTTGAAATTGTCGAAGAGAGGCGAAGAGAGGCGAAGAGAGGCGAAGAAACCGAGCTGAGAGAGAGAGAGAGAGAGAGAGATGGGAGATAAGACAAACAATGACTGGAAAACATTATAAGAGCATATTACGATGGTTCGTTCCGTGCGGATTATTAAACTCGTCGGGACACCCGTCGATGTCTCGAGTTTCTGTCTCGGCCAATTAACAATGGAAAACAATTGATATTCCGACTACCGTGCGCCGAGGCGATCGACAATTTCGCAGTAACGATTACGAACGTTATATATAATGCAGAACGAGGCGTCTAATATCGCGTAAATACTAAGGAAAATGACGCCATTGCGTTGCGACGAGTTGCATCTGACGATCGCGATAAAAACAACGCCTAGTTTCCTCCGTACGATGTATTTATTCGCTTTTCCCTACGCATCGATCGTGTATTCTCCGCACGCGAGTCGAGATTTACGGAATCTTAATCCGCGGAAACTTTCGAGTTTCTTTCGCGTTCCGGTTCCTCCGGACGATCCAAAGAAAAACCTCCGAGAGATCGACGTTTTCGCACCGTCTCCAAAGCGAATCGTACTTTCTAAAATTTTAACCAAACAATCTTCCCCCGTGCGTTGAACCAGTTGCGTTTTTTGACTCGTAATCGCCATCGTCGACGTAACCATTGCACGCGCGTTAATTTCGTATACGTCATCGAATGTCAACGCTTATTATGCTAAATAGGTTACCAGAAACAAGACCACTCGACTCGAGAAAATTGCTTCTCTCTCGGTATCTTTCGGCGATCCTTGGCGACTTCAAAGGCGAGTTAAGGCGAGTTTAATCCAATTACATCGCACTGCACAAGTAAACAATTTTAATTCCCAGGACGCGAAGAAGTCGCTCTAATAATGGAAAATAACGGAACGGATGGAAAATTGTCCGTGTCCCCGTCGTTTCGCAAGATGCGATCGAAATATCGTAGGACGAGACGGAGACAACCCCAGGACTCGGAACGGTCGCGTTCCCCGGCTCCGAATTCCTCCGACCAACCGTGTCGTCATATCCTGCACGACTCGCGCTAATGATAAATGCGAGGCGCGCGCGCGCGCATGCGCACGTCACCCGTGCATGCATCACCGAGCGAACGCGCATTTGTCGCTCCTACGAGTTTTTAATTTCAATCCGTGGAGCGGTGTTGCGTAAAAACGCCGATACGTACGGAGGCGTCGGCTACGTGACATTTTTTCCGGATTCCGTCGGTGCCCGCGTTGTTTGTTGCCCCATCGCCTCGACGTTACCCTCTCGGGTGCTTTCCCCTCTCGCGGACTCGTCGAGGCGATTTCGACTTGTTTTTCGCCGGTTTCGATACGCGACCGAAACGCGTTCGCCGCTTCGCTTACCTACGAACTTTCCAAAAGAGTCGTTTTTTTCTTTTATCGCTCCTTCGCTTCTTCGCTTCTTCGCTTCTTCACTCCGATTTCGCTATTGCGACCGATATTCCAGCCAAAATACGCAAAAATGTTATATCATCGTAAAAGTCTCCTTTTTTTTTTTTAAACGCTTCTTCGTTGCGCCTCGGCGATGCAAATTTCAGTTTCATTAGCTTAGGCTTCTACTTTTTATTTGGCAAAATATAGGCGCGCTTACGAACGATACAACATCCGGTTTTTGTCTGTAAATAGGGATATGCTAATAGTTGACATTTCGCTCGTGAGCAAAGAACTCATCCTTGCGAATACAACGTAGACAACGTAGACAACGTAGACAACGTAGACAACGTTTTTTTACGACCTTTCATAATTATAAATAAATGCCAGGTAGCGAATTCTTTCTCGCGATAATTTCGACTTCCTTGACGTATCGATCGTTGATTTTCATGGATGAACGTATTAAAAATTCCGTATACCGCGCGGCCGACGATTTCAACTTCCAAATCTGTCGTGTTATCGCCGTCCAGCTGTTGCGTTCATTTAAATATCAAATATGCTCGATGTTAACGTATCCGCGCTATGCGTTGAGATCTAGATAAGTTAATCGAGTATAAATCTCTTTCTCTCGATACGTTACCCGAATCGAGGTGCAAAAATCAATTATTAAAAGCCAACTTTTGTCAAAGCGTAATAATACGACCAATGGTACTATGAAACTTTTGGAGCGCTGAAAAACTCTATTCTTAATAATGGAACGAGATCGAACTCGAATCGAGATATAATTGCGTCGATTGCCAAATGGAAAACTAAAGTGGACCGAGACGACGAATCGCATTACCTATTCTTTATGGAAATTTGAGCTAAAAGCGACTATTACCAAGTTTTTGTAACCGTTTGGAAACGTTACTTATCGGTTTTATCTATTTAAGACGACTTTACCGATTAGGTGGAACAACGATGGTTGGTGGATTCGCGAGATTATTCAAAATACGAAATAGGAGGAAACGATAATTTACTCTGATTTTAGTCGGGTTTCGAGTATGTTTAGACCCGTTTAATTATCTTTAACGGATTCTTAAGAAGACGACGATATACGCGGTATTCGTTTGGTTCCTAATTAATATTATACATCGCACGGTCGATTGGCTTTCACCCATTGTTTACGAGAAATAAATATCCGAGTATTCGTCGTTTCAAGTTCGATCGATCGTAATCGTAATTTTTTAAAAGCGTAACTTTCCTCGTAACGAATAAAACTTTAATAAAATTATTACTTATCGTTGCGAGAGTTTCGCTAATAAAGAAATCCAAATTAACCGTCCAAAAATGAATTTTTAATTCGAAATACATAGAAAGTTTATTAATAGTTTCGAAATCGGAAAGGTGGCGAGTGGTAAGTAATTTTCTCCGTCTACTTTGCGATTCCAATGCAGCGAAGAATCAATCCGAAAATGGGAATGAAAATTTCGCATAAAAATATTCGTCGTAAAAGCATAAAGAATCCTATAGTACCGGAATGGGTTTTTCAAATTGTTTTCCGTCGCTCGAAATAAAAAGACCGATAAAAAAAAAACAACGAGTTGACCGCTCTGCTCGCACGGACGGAAACCGGAGAAGAGTTTGGTCGCGAAAGCGTTTCTTTCGGGTACGAGTGCGCATTGCGGTAGACACGAGTCGAAAAAAAGAGGAAGATTAATTCAAAGGTGCAGTTAAGAGGTCGCAGCGCGTGCGAATCAGCAGTTTGCGGGTGCGGAACGCGGAGGAGAGAGAGAGAGAGAAAGGAACGAAAAGCGAGCATTCGCCAAGTTAAGAGAAGAAAGAAGGAAGGAAGGAAGGAAGGAAGGAAAGAAAGCGCAGACCAGGTTTCGCCCTTATCTTATCGCGCGTTTACAAATCGTTGCTCCCGCGTCGATAAAGTACTCTCGCGAACTCGCTCTCTCTCTCTCTCTCCTCTCCCACTCTCTCTTCGAGTCGTTCGCGCAACGGCTTACAATTTCTCGAAATATAATAGTTGGAGTTATTTTTTTCTCCTTTCGCGGTCGACACCGCAATTATCATTCAAAAGGGAACTCGGCGAGTAATCGCATCTCGAGACACTCGCACACCGAACACCGAAAGAGTCGCGAACTATCGCAACGCGACAATAAAGAAATTGTTTTCTCTCGGATGGAAATATTCTCGGACTCGCGGGAGAATTCAGCATCACGCGTTACTCGCTCGATTCGAAAATTCAAAGCCAATAACGTCTCCGTCTCCTGTATCGGCGACTTTCCGCCACGGGTTACCGGGGAAAGGAGGCACCAAAAAAAAACAACCTCACGCTCGTTCATCGATCCAAAGAGAGCTTAACTTTTTTCCATCGGTTTTTCGTACCGACCGCGCGGACTCGTCTAGCTCCGACACAAAAACGGGAGCAGACGGGAAGGAAGCGGAAGGCGCGGAAGAATCACCGTAGCTCTCGATCGTACGTCTCCTCCTCTCGTTTCATTTTCGCGAGGTGTTCTCTCGCCGCTCCTTGGAAAGGAGGTTAGTCAAACGTCGCTCGGTTCGGGAAAGAATGGAAATTCCAGGACGACGATCGGAACGCCGAGGATCGAGGGACGATCGCACCCACGGTGAAAAGCGCGTCTCGCCCGTGGAAAAGCGACCTCTCGTCTCGGCGGTAAGTAGGTTACGACAGGTAGGCGCGCGCATACGCAGTCGAGCGCAGTTGCGCAGGTACGATCGCACGGTTACACAATAACGCGCGAAGGCTGAGCGCTCGGAAACGCACCGCGATTCTCGCTTTTATAGTTTCGTACTCGCGGTTCGGGTAACCGGTGTTGCCGCGGCGGCACATTTGTCGCCGCGAGATTTTCCGAGCTCCGTTACGTCCCATTATTTCCCGGCTATCTTTCTCCGAATCGCGCCGGGATGCGAATACACGTTTAATTTTTCCCCTTCGTATTATATTTTCCCCTCGACCCTTCGTATTAAAGAATAACGAAGCATCGTTATTTTTCAATTTCTTTTTTGCGCTCGTTTTCAACGAATTTCGTAACGAAAGCATCGCGTTATCGTCCGAGTAGTCGCAGTCGTTGCGCACCGGCCAAACGATCGAAATAGCCGGAAACGCGTTTCGCGCTGTTATCGTACCGTGGCAAATATTCGATGGACGCCGGAAAAACGACGACCTTTTCCGGTGAATACCGATTCGTATAAACGCTCGGAAAATATTATATTTTCATCGAGACAATGTAATAACGGACTCGCGTTGGAATCGATACGAAAATCGATAGGAAAATGGATACGAGAATCGATACGAGAATCGATACGAGAATCGATACGAAAATCGACGTTACGAAACAACGAAGCGAACGCGGTTGGATAATTACGACGATAACGAAGGCGACGCTCGATGACGTGCTCCGCCCAAAGTTCGCTTCGGTCTTATCTTTTCGGTTACTTCTCGAAAGTAAAAATAAGAAGGAACGAGTCTCGGGTTCGAAAATAACGCGACGGAAATAAAGTGTAAAAATACGGTAAAAGCTTCGGAGGATAAGTTACAAAATCGGGCGTAAATGAAAAAGGGTAGACAGGGCAAGAGGTTCCAGAGGTAATACGAGCGCGAGACATTTCGGTCCTAGACACTTTTACGGATGACGGCTGATGCCTGAGAAAAACAAGTACGGGAGAGCGGAGGAGAGCGGAGGAGAGCGGAGGAGAGCGAACGGGGAAGTAAGGTTTACGCCGACGACTGTATCCGCCGATCCCGACGTTCCGGAGCTCTTCGTCGGCAAATTCGTTATCGAGCATCGCTCGCGACGCGAATTGGAACGATCGAAAACGCCTATCGCCACTCGTAACGGACGTGTGGCCCGTTTTATTCCGATATTTTAGTCGTTCGACGTATCATTTATCGATTTATTTATTCGATTTGTATTCACCGTATTTTTTTCGTTAATCGCGTCGCATCCGTGCCAACAAATTCGTTTCGCGTGTATCGAGCGGAAGTCTTTACCGCTAAAAAATTTTTTCCTGTTCCCTCGAGTCGAATCTAGTCTCCGACGTGCGAAATCACCGTTCATCGGAGGTATTTCTCCTCGCGAATCGAAAAAAAGAAATAATCGTCCCGATTACGCGATTTTTTAGAGGATTTTTCGAAGACGCGTGCGGAGTTTTGCTTCGAGCGAATCGAACGTTTAACGACGATAACTGTATTCCTTCGTTTCCAACGCGTACGAGAATAATAACGAGTACGGATCCGACGCGGTGCTGTTTAATATACAAAGTAATTCGCGTGGGTGTAAAACGGTGCAGTTATATAATTAACGAGAACGGAACGGTCGAAAGAAAGAATCGATTATTTTCCAGAGTAGCGATTCCGCTGGCGAGTAGACTAGATTAAAAGATACGATTATCCTCCTTAGTATGTCGAGAACAAAATCCCGCAAAAGTTTAAAGCCATGTGATTTAGCGGTCTAATGACGTTGAATCCCCCTAGCTTCTAAATCCCAAATAAAGATGGTGAGGAAGGGGTAAAGGGGAATACGTAGAGGAGAGGAGTGGAGAGAAGAGGAGAGGAGAGGAGAGGAGAGGAGAGGAGAGAACCTCGGCACGCGCCTCGCATGTGGAATAGTTTAAAACGTATCCGGAATTCAGCGAGTAGAATAGCTACCGTACAAAAAGGAGTCCGACAGCTCCGCTACTACTGCCTCCGCTTCCACTCCCGACTTACGATTTACCACAGTTGCGAAGCTGGCCTAAGTCTCCGTGTGTTGTGGCCTGTCAGGGCCACCAGTGTATTCAGCTGCGAAGCTGCGATTAATGCTTCGCTCGCTGCCATTGCGTAAGAAAACTTAAACGAAAAACCATCGCGGTCGTTGTAACGCTCGTTGCTTTTTCCGAAGGGAGACGACGTTTCGGCAAACTTTACCTTCGCCCTCTTCTGTTCTGTTCTACGACTGTTCTCTGTTTCTTTTTTACGACTTTGCTTACGAAGACCACGGTGAGAGAGAGGCAAAGAGAGGGAGAGAGAGAGGGGGAAAGAGTTACAAGTACGGACGCCATCGACGTTTTTCAATAGCTTTGAGCGATCTGAAATTCCAAACGGGTTTTCTGAGATTAGCTCCTACGATTACGTATTTAAATTTTACGATAATTATTTCTTTTTTCCCTCGACTTCCTCCCGCCTCGAATCATACGATTTTCCAAATAAATCATAGTTCCACAACGTTCAATTTTTTTTTTGCCGAGCTGCTTCAACGATTTCGCGACGCGGACAAAGTAATAATGTATACTTAGCAATTGCAAAACCTTAGGTTACATACCGAGTTGCTTACGCTGAGCGCGACGCATTTCTCTCGGAATAATGAACTATAATTAGCAACAGCTTAAGAGAAGAGTCGCGGTCGCGTTCTGAAAATTTTCGTATCTCTAATTTCGTTAATGATTGGTAAACACGAGCTCGTGGATGAGGTCGGCACGTCGCGGTGCCGAATTTGTCGTATATACGGGAGCACACGACCGTGATCGCCAAAGAAAGTCGAAAGTTGAACGATCGAGAACTCGTGCAAGCGTTACTAGGTCAAGCGCGTCTCTCGTGTTGCGTCTACGAGTACCGATGTCACTACTCCTAAGATTAACACTCGCCTCGAATGCGTTTAATTATGTCATTCCGTTAGTTCTCTTTACTCTTGGTCTTTCAAAATATAATATACTGGTAAATTCAGTTGCTCGTAGGGAAAGAGACGTTTCTCGGAGACGTTAACGGTTTATCGTTCGTTATGATATCCGATCCGATAACTTTTGCACCGATTACCTTGGCTTTTTTTTTTTCGTTACTTTTTATCCCCGTACGCTTTTGCTCTCTCGCGAGTAATAATTTTCAAATGCATTATTAATAAGGTCGCGATTGTTTCGAGCTTAAATAGAAAGTAAAATATTACTTTGATTTGCATCGAATATGCGGTACACGCGAGGAGTTGGAGTTGTTTCGCTTTATCCTGTAACATCGCATCCGAGTTCGATTTGCTCTATTATTTTTATGTAAGCGAGTCCGAACGTAACGAGCGATGCTCCGTGTAATCACCGATAAACGGCAAAGATGTATCGTGCGAAATTTTTTAATGGGATCATCGACACGGATACCAACAAATTATCGTTATTATTTAATTTCTCGCGGGTATCTCGCATAATTTGACGTATAGCCGTTTTTGTAAATGCGGTATTATTATTCGAAATAATTTCGATTCCAACGCGAAGCATCGAATGTATTTATCGAGAGAACGTCGAGAGAAAATTGGATTTCGAATCGATGGTTGACAACGGGTAACGCGAATATCGTTCGACGGCACATCGATAAAGATTCCACACTTATAAAGTACACGTTTGTGTTTATACGAAAAGTAGAGATGCGTAAAAATATCTAATAAACATAGATATTAATTATTTCCTCTCCGCTCGCTTCGAGATTCAAGTTACGAATCTTTCCAAGGAGGAGTTTTTAATTTATACTTATTCGCTTACTCGTTTAAAAAGAAAACGTTGAAACTCTCGCCTTTTTTATTTCGCGTTAGTGGATCACGTATTTATTTGTGCGTTTTATTCGATTAAAATGTAAACCTTATTTATATAATTTTACGATCAATTAAAGATCGAATAATTTTATGCCGGAGAATAACCCAATTCCAAAGGCTCGCTAATAATTAAAATAAATTACAAGTTTTGAATTTTAGTTAATATGGACTATTCGTTCTTTTATTGCATACGTACGGTACATACGAAGATGGAATTCCTTATGCCTTCGACGATAAAAATAAGCGTACAAAATAAAATATAAAGACGAGTGCTCGTTCCATCGCTATCCACGCACGCTATAATCGGTAAATACGCTAATAATTATTCTTCGATCATCCTTCGGCAGAAATAGGCGACGCAGTTCCGAGCGACGATAATCGCTGCGTAAGAATCGAATACAGTCGTCGAACGACGTCGTTATCCAAACGAAAATTATCGATCGCCGTCTCGTTTTAAATACCGTTTTCGACGAGGAGAAAAAGGAGCGACTAGGATAACTGAAAAAGAAACAACTAAAAAAGAAACTCTCCCGTTCGCCGATGAAAAGAAAAGCAGCGACACGAAAGCGCGGGCCGACTTTGTTCGATGAATGAGCAGAACGCGGAAAAAAAAATAGAAAAAAGCTCGGTTGAATGAGCGAGTGGGCCGGATACATTAGCTCGGTAGACGAAGACGAATAAGACGAACGAGTCGAAGGTTCGTAGCGCCTTCTCACTTGCTCTGTCTTTCTCTCACTGTGAGCTCGACTACGTTGCACAGTCGCCGGAGCGAAAAAGACTAGAGCCCTTTACGCAGGCGCCGTGGGCGAGTCGAGACGCCGAAACAACGTTTACGTAAAACGTAAACGTAAAACCTAAAACGTAAAATGTAAAACGCGGCAAAAGAAGGAAGAGAGACGAGGAAGAAGCGGACGAGGGCCAATGACCAGAGAGCGGCTCGTTTCCTGGGACTGGGTCAAATGTAAATCGAGAAACGTTACCGCCATCGCCGCACACGACAGTTCGCTTCTCTCGAGTGCACGGCGACGGTCCCGTCGTCAACGCCGTCAACGTCGTCTACGTCGTCTACGTCGTCTACGTCCTCCCTCCATCCTTCGACCGCGCAACATTGACCCTGGTCGCCTCTCCCTAGACCAACTCGGAGGCACGCGCCGATCGTTCGCTTCGTCGTTTCCTTCTCGGCTCTTTAATCGAACTCGCGAGATTATTCACAAGCTTTATCGATCGCCTTGGTTCACCCGCGCTTAAACGGTGCTTTTAGCCCGAAACTCGGACGGTGGAACGACCCGATCCCGACTTACGCAGGAATGCACAGCTTCGTTCTCTACGACTCGCATCGGAGCATCGTCGGAGAAACCAGTCCGGAAGGTAACGAGTCTTGGAGTCGAGCGTCAAACTCTTCGAGTATCTCGCTCCAAGATGCCTTCATCGGTGGAAAAGTATTTCCCCACTTAGACAAAAGAGTTCCCAGGAAATTCGTTAACGACTTTGTCGCGACCCTCGCGAACGGGAAAGCGAATCGTTGGCTATGCTTTACATTTGAAATTCGCGAAAGTCGAGAGCGACTCGATTTGCGTACGTCGACGCTTACGCAAACGATACGCGGAAGCGCCGCTTCTCATTGTTTACCCGCGCAGGTTATTACCTTTTCGCGCCGATCGCCGATCCACTGACACACTGCGCTTCTCCTTTCCGGCATCGCTGAAACTTTCTCCGCCTCGTCCGTTCGCCGAGTTCCGTACCTCGAGTTCCGTAAACCGAGTTCCGTAAGCCGAGTTCCGTTCCCGAGCGAGCGGGAGAATGGAGAGCGAGCCTCCAACTTTTCGCAGCGCCGACGAACTCTCGCGACTTCGCGGAGGATCTTTTCCCCCGCGGCTTCGATAAAAAAACTTTTTAAATTATCGCCGTTGTTCGTCGGGTCGTGATTCTCGCGAAATGTGCAGCTACGCGCGAACTGCGGTCAATAAAGGCAATTCCCGCGGATAAAGTTCCCGAGCTGTGCACGCGTCGATAAACTTCAGAATTCGTTACGCGTTGCGACTCGTTTCTTAATAAATAGCAAAATAAATAGCATCGGATCCTGCTCGAGTATTTCGCGCGTTTTTATCTCCGCTCCGAAACGATCGCTTTTTCCAACTCGTGGAAATGTATGCGCGAAATCCAACCAACCAACCAACGGATATACGATTATCGCCGAGTTCGCTTTGCGGTATAATAACGAATTCACGCGAATCGAGCGAAACGATAATGCGAGAATAAAACAAAATGCGTCCATGTTGCAGAGCGTATCGTTTATCCACGAAAGAGAATTTATATCGCGGTGATCTTCCCCCGTTCGATTCAAATTTTAATTCGTAACGGCTTGCGAGCAAGGCTCCACGGCTCGAATAAATAGGTGGCCGTATAATTAAGCGGGGTGAAAAAGTATAAAGTGTAAAGAGGACGGAGTGACGAGGAATTCACGCGCTTACCGGATTACCGCGGAATGTCAGCGCGAGACGCTCGATCGTACCGTACCTACACTTTCGAACATCCTTGACTTCCTCGTGCTCCGAGAGCCTCGCGGGAAGTTATGCAATAAACCGCCGACATTGGATTTACTCGATAGGTAAGCTTTAAAAGAGTTGACAAAAAAAAAATACGAAAAATACGAAAAATACGAAATATACGAAATATACGAAATATACGAGGTAAAAAGTGACGCGGGTGACGGAAGTTCATTATTTGTGAATTCCATTATCCTTTATTATTTTCTACTAAACAGCGTTATTTTCTACGCGAATATAATACACGTACGGATGCGTAAACTTTGAAATAAGTGTACATTTTCATTTAGAAATAAAGTAAAGAACTTGTCACCTTACCTAGGAAAGTATATATTTCTGCATGTATATATTAAAATAATGCAAAAGTAATGTCGGGTTGTTTATATTACATTTTTTGTTCCTTCGGAGAAGCTTTGCAGCAGTAAAAACAAAAGTTTTTGGAATATTTTTATAAAAGCAAGTCTTGTTAATCCAAGATATCCAGGAATAAAAACATTCGTTCTGATTTCATTTTTTATTTTTTGTATTAAAATTTGGATAAAAAATAAACTTTTTTCATAGACGTATTGTAAATGTTTGAATTAATATTTTTCCCTTTTATTATAAAAGTATTTACAAAATTTAATTTTATTTTACCGATAATAACAATTTTTTAATATTAAAACTTTAAAAGAAATATATACATATTTATGCATAAATCTCTTTTTATTTCTTTATATGAAAAGTGTGAATTTTTAAAATTTCGTACGAATTTTTGTATCATCGATTATTTACGTTTACATTTTGTAAGATCGTTGCAATTACAATTATAATTGCGTAATTCATAAATATTATTACACCGAAACTAATTAAGTATTTGCAATTGAAGCAAACTATTGTAATTATGAATATATATAACAAATTCATTTCCTAGACATTATATTTGTTTTAGGTTAACGATGCAAAATTTTATATTCTCAAAAAGTGTTTTAAAATGATTATATAGCAGAAATACTCCGAGCAATAATATTTTATTATTAATTATTGTTTCATTTAAAGTTAATAATGTATAACCAGAGAACCGTTTTAGCCGTCTTTGTTTGATTTCTCAATTTCTCGATATTTGTTATGTATTTTTACGCAATTTTTAAGAATTAGAATTTTATTGGTTTTTAGCGCAAACGTAAGTTATCAGGATCATTGTTATATATATTTCGCTTTGAACGAGGTAAAACAAAGAAAGTATAATATTTTCATTAAAATAATTGGAGAATATTGAAAAACTAAAAGCCTACGTATTATTTTCGATTCTTTTACACGAAGAAACATAGATGTTTCGATAATTGCAGAATTATGACTCAACTTGTTTTGTTATTTTGCCACAGTTACAACTAGAAGTACAGGATCATCAATTGAACGAAAAATTACGGTTACCAAAGATACAATTACGTTAAAGCTAACTACAAATTTTTTTCCTCGCAGGCTGTAAACTTCCTTTTTTTTTTATTTACCGCGTTTAAGAAATTTCTCAATTTCATTAATATTTCAATAATATTATTTTTTAAGCTAACGCAAAGTTTGAACAAATGTAAATAGTAAAAATAGAACCGAAAACAAAGGCTCACCGAGCTAGTAAAAATGAATATAAATACGCAGTGGAGCGATTTGGCCCCGGATGTTCGAAATTTTTTTAGGTCATTACGGTATTCCGGTATATGCAAGATATACATGTGCATTAAAAACGAAACTCCAAATACTAAGGCAAACTTTTTCCCGCTTTTACGAGAGTTGCGTTGTTGCTGTTGCTGTTGCTGTTGCTGCTGTTGCTGCTGTTGATGTTGCTACTCCTGCATCATGGGAGTGAACTCTCGAAACCGAGTGAACGCGTATGACGCACACTCGACTTAATATATACACCACGTTTGCTATTGCATACGAAAATACTAATGAATAATAGATACTCTTTATCCATTCTAAGGTAACGAATCCTCTTTCTCGGTTCCTCTTCTTTTATCTTTTTAAACTTCTTTATCCATGTGTTTATATCATCGATCTTTTCTACTCTGTCTCTCTTTCTCTCTCTCTCTCTCTCTCTCTCTCTCTCTCTCTCGCGTACGTCTTCCACTATTCTTACACATTCGATCGTTCAAACTGAAACTTAACTTCACTCTAAGATTAATAGGGATTATACGTCGACATTTAGATTTGATTTTTATGTGCTTAAGAGTTTATGTTTTACTCAAGTGTATTTTAAGGTTACGTCTTATAAATCAACCATCATTCATACTGAAAATTGCTTTCGAGCAAGGTTCGTTTGATTAAAGCTAAATAATATTCGATAAGATTTACGAGAAAATTTGTTATGCGCTTAAAAACGTTTTCGCAGAAAAAAGAATTTTATATTATTCAAAAGAAAACCGAATGATTTACCTTTCTATAGAGTAAAAAATTTACTTTAATAGAAATTTAACGCTCGCTTGTACTACAAATATTTATTTTATATTGATCTCAAATATTTATCGTGTGTACAATATTCTCAAGATGAACTATCTTTCTTTAGTTGTAGATAATAATCAAATGTATTCTACGGGAGGAATGCTTATATACCCTCCATTAGTATAATAGAATTATTGAGAATTTGTCAATCATGTTTCCTGATGTGATCACTGACGTATAAATCAAATGTAGACGTATTATTAAATCAGCGGATGAACCTTTCACGTATACAAAGTTCTCCAAGAATAACAATATATAATGCCAAAATATTTAAATAATAATAGAAACATGTTTTTAAAATATACAAAGATATTTATTTCATTCGATTTAAAAGGACCAATAATAACTTACGAATATGAATTGAATAAGTCATCGCATGATTTTGTTTCTAATTAAAAATGAGAAAACATTTTTTTATGTAATAGTATTTGTGACTGCAAATTGAAGATTGCTTTCCTTATATAAAAGTCAAAAGATTGATATATTATCCGAAATAATTATCAATGCATTAGTTAGGCATTTGAAATTTATCTATTAATATCGGTGTAACTTAACACAAGATTATATCTTAATAGATACAGGCATTAGTAGTATGCGAGTACTGCAAAATATGTACTATCGAGTGGTGTGTACGTAATACTTTGTAACGAGATGTTATTTTCCTCCACTGATAAAACTAATATAGTTTACAATACGATTTCATTAAATGTATAAGTTAAAATAATGATAATGAGTTTGTTTTCATCGCGTTGAAATTAAGATGAATGTATATTCGCAAATTGAATTTACCTTATTTCAGTTTTTCAAAGAAAAACTATTTTCAAACGTAATATCGTTAAACATATATCAAAATTTTCAAAGTACTCAATTTTATAGCAGAAAGGGAAAGATTCCGATTCGTCATAGATGGTAAAACGATAGTTTGTAGGCAGAGCTCAAGATTAAAAAAAATTTATAGACAGTAAACATTTATAGATATACATTTGTATATATCGAAGGAAAATGTTTGTTTAAAGGTTTATCGATTTTTCAAAACCCTTTAAATTCGTAAGACTTTATTTAATTGTCAACTGTTTAAATAAGAATATGCGAAAGATGTACAAAAAGGATTCAATTCTCGATTTTCTAAATTGATGAAATTACACGAATGGTTCGGTGGAAGGGAAAAATTCACGAGTGAATTAATTGGTGAATTAAGCGTGTGATATCGCAATATGCAATTATACCGACGATGTAAAAAATGCAGAACTCAAACGTGGCAACGTTTTTTCATAAATACTCAACTGACGATAAATCGCATTACAATTTTTGTCCTCGAGGATTCGAATCGATGCACGTTGAAAAAGTTGGAGATAAAAATAATTAACTAAATATAAAAATTAATTTTCGCTTTGAGTGATGAAAAAAAAAGTTATTTATATGTATAGATAATATCGATTATTTATAAAAATAAATCATATTTTTAAAGAAAAATTATTCGTATCGTGTATTATTAAATGTATAAAAAATGTAAAAAAAATAATATAATTGAAAAATAGGTTTTCAATATTACTTTCGGCGATCGAGAAGTTTTAAAAATCAGCGTAAGTTTATGAATCGTTTTTCTTATTGGTAATTTTAAAGTATTATTAATTGCTCTAGACGAATTAGAAGTGATAATTGAAGAACGTGAGAAGGTAAAATGTACATTTATGGACGAAAAATGTTTTTTCGACGTGATTCGATATAAAAAAAATAGACTGAGAATAATCGAATACAGAGAAAAATTGATGAAAAACATTAAACTGATCTTGATGAATCAACGGAAATTCTCATTACTCTGTCGAAGTTTATAAAGTAAGGTAAATTATAAAAAAAATTTGAAACCCGTTTATCTTAAAACTTTTTTCTTCTTCATTTTTGCAACGTGACTTTCAAACCGAGGTTTAAATGAACTTGAAAAAATTTAATGATACATAAAACATTTGTTGCTATCAGGAAAATACAGATAAATCTGTCAAAACCTTCGTTTTTTCATAAAAATTCCTAAGCTGCGAATTTGTAAAGTTATGCTATCGTATTTAATTTACAATAAAAAATCGCTGTTTTACAGAGGATTAAATTTTATCGTTTTAATTTTTCAAAATAATTTTAGACTACAAAATGTAACTACGTACAAATGGAAGAAAATTACGTAAAAAAATTTATACTTCAATTTTTTAACTCTAGAGAACCTTGAAAGTAAAAAATACATTGTATTTTTAAACAAGAAGTAACTTTGTAAATATTTATATATTTATGTAACTTGAAATTTTATAAATTTATAAGATATTAATAAACATTATATAAAAGGTACTTTTATATATTTAAACGGATATTTATATATAATTAACAATTATAAAATATAAATATAATTTTATCAAATAGAACAATAAAATAATTCTTTTGAATTATCGCTTTAGTCAACTATTAAATATAGTTTCGTTATTATTGCGTGCTTTCTATATTTTTTTGCTTTTAAAATTCAGTTTGAAGGCAACTGCTTAGTTTATTTAATGAGTGACTCTTGACGACGGTTAATCGCGTATATTCTTAACTCTCTTTTAATTGAGAATACAAAGTGTGTGAAAATAATTCCTGTACGTGAACGTATAATCCATGGATATGTAAAGTAATTTTTTTTCAAGTATCTATTTTATGCAATATGCTTCTTAAACTATAGTTTGGTAAATATAATCGATATTGTCTCTATACGTCAAACAAGATTCTCGGATTTCAATAAAACTTGAAAGGACATTTCCATGCGCATTTAAAATAAGAAAATTCACGTTTTATTGTTTTTCTATTTTAGTTTTACTTTTCAATCACAGTTAAAATTCAATTTAGAACAAATGCAAATTTAATTTACAAGTAAATAAAAGAAAAAGTATCGCGTTACAGATACGAACTTCGTAAAAACTAAATACTCGGTATCGGATATTTTATTAGATTATTTATATAAGAAGTAATACTTTTTTTACAAACAGAATAAAATAATTGAAACGTAAATTTGCCGATATACGTTTATTATAAAATCCGTAAGTAAATTATAAAGTAAAATAAAAATCGTGAACTCGATTATTAATCTAGATTATTTTTTATAATCTATTATAGGAATCGAATAGTCTATACGTTCGATCTTGCGTCCTTTTTATTTCAATAACAATAACGATAAAAGCGATACAGAGAATACAGATACACACAATATTAAATTTACATGAAAAGTCAATATCGATTATCATTTTTCAAGACTCAAGAACGTAAAGTTTCCCTTTTATCAAATTAGAATCATCGCTTCGTTCATAACTACCAACGGTTGTTTTACTACTTTTAATTATCGAAAGGGCAGTCGTATACATACATTGTTTCTTCTATTCACATACTGATGCGAATCCGAACGAAAGTGGTTTGTGTAGCCGAGAGTCGAGTGAATGGGGATTACAGGAAGATCGACAATGACGCGCATATCCATTGTATTCGCTTCTTTTTCATGTAAAGGCAAAGGATCGCATTCTCTCGTATAGAAAGTAAACGCAGAGAAACTGGATGGTAATAATAATACTTCCGATACTTTCGCGTTCATTCTTGTATTCTAATTTTTTAAAATAAATTTTAATCGACGCGTGGATCCCACGAGTGTTACAAATATTTATATTCGATCGAAATACTCCATTCCTTTCGAATTCATTCGTATTTTTTAACGTTTTGGTCCGCAATTTACACGCATTCATTTTATTATCAAACAAAGTATTTATTTACGTAAAAATGTTTAATTTATAAATTATGTAACTTCGAATTATAAGTAAATTTTTTGAACAAAGTGGAGAGATTCAGGGGTATAATTAAATAGATTGGTACGTTTTGTAGACGTTACGTTATTTAATTAAGAATTAAGCTAAAACGTAGAAAAATAATAATATTTTGATAAACGAATTTTTAATTTGTTATTCGCTCGAGTTTGTTTTGAAAAAGCAATAATAATCGCAGGAAAAACAATTTTCGATAAGAGAAACTATTTTTCACGAGAGATAAGACGTCCGGAAATTGGTAAATTCGTGCCAGATTAGTATCCGCGACTCATCGGTCGCGTTACCAGCTAATAAATCAAGCGAGAAGGTTCGAACGTTCGCGCGCATAATTATAATACACGCGATCGTTTTCGGAGACGCATTTTCGGTGAATTTGCGTAAACCGCGATAGAAAAGTTTGAGCGAACGTGGGCACGGCAATCTCCTATAAAAATACTCGCGACCGAGCCATTGTCGAAGGAACATTGCAAATGAAAATTATATTTGCAATCGGTGTCGCAATCTCGATTGTTTTCCGTATGACTAATAGTTATTTTTAGAGCACCGAGTGTACGCAAGAGCTACGAGTCCATCCTTACAAAAGTTATTTTCCTTTTTCCGAAAGATGATATCTACCTGCGACTCGCGGCGCAAGCAGGTGACTCAAGATAATTCGTTGCGCAATTTGCCCCGCAACCGATAGCCAACGCGCGTTGATTCGCCAACTACGACTACCAAGGATTATTCAACAACACCCGTCGCGCATTGTTTCGCGTAGCGGAGGCAGAGGCAGGGAGCGAGCGATAACTCAACCCATTCGTTAAATCATCGCCGACTCGCCAACTCGCCGACTCGCCGACTCGCCGACTCGGCCTTACCGAATACATACGCCGGATGCGTCGACAGCGAATGATACCAGGATCAACCTCGAGCCACGACTGCATCTCCCGCGCGCGTAGGAAGTCGTATACCCACGCGACTCTCCTCCACCGGGTCGGGTCCGCTTCGCTCGACGCTCTCGAGTCCTCTAACTCTCTAACGCAACGGCAACGTTGCGGCATCCCTCGGCGACGAGCGATCGATAAATAATTCGCACGCACTTCTCGCGACGACGAAAAACCCGCGTTCGAGAGCGAGGGAGAGCGACGGAACGAGAGAGAAAGAGAGAGAGAGAGAGAGAGAGAGAGAGCGACGAGCGACGAACGACGAACGACGAACCAACGGTTCCGCTACGATACGATGATCGCGGTGGAAGGACGAGCGGAAGTTACCTCGCGCACGCGCGAAAATACCTACCTCACCCCCGGATCGCGATACCGCGCACGAATCGCTCGGGTTTGTTGATAATATGGCTCCCGAACGCGCGCGAGTAAATATTCGAGGCGGCCGAACCGAAGCTACCAACCGAGGGTCCGGGAACGCGAACCAAACGCACCTCTTTATCCAGTTTCCGCCAACCGCGCTAATTTCGCGGCAATTTCGAAGATTATTCTTTCTCGGAATCTCGTTCAACGTTTGCTTATTAACGCGTCCGACGATTTTATTGGCGCAACTGAAACGACCGACCGCAACGCGGTTCGGAGGCATTCGCGAGATAGCGGTTACAGCTCCCGAGCAATAAAAGCTCGGTACAATAAAAATTGTAAAGAATCTTAATATATTATTTACCAGCATCAACCGCGATACTCGTAGCGTCTGTTATGGTTACCGTTTCGCGGCGTTCGTAAAAGATAACATCCTTCGCCGAGTTTCCTCGGACGAGGTTCGCTGGATCTTGACATTGAACGCTTTTCGAATCGACGGCTCGCGTTTATCGTCGTTTCGCATTATTTTGCGTACGACCTAAAATTTCTATTTACGAATACCGTTCGAAGGTAGGAAGAATTTGAAATCGCGTTCGCTCGTCGCTCGAAACCGATTCGATCGAACTCGGATAATTCGTTGACTCGCGAATATACTCCCGATCGTTTTTAATTCGAGTACGAGTACCGATCGAATACGAGCGATCGTTTACGTAATCCAACGATACGTTCCTAAGGACGACTTTACGCATCGAATTTATCGCTCGATCGTCGATAAAAAATTTTATACGAACCTTGTATCGGATGACTGTTAAGTTCCGAACGTGCATCGATTAAAAACGAATTCGCGACGAGAGATGCAAAGTCGCTTTCACCTTGTAGAATTCGCGTAGCTGTTTTTTGGGTAAGCGGCGAAGGTGGCTTGGAAGGGAGCGACGGAGGCATCACCCGGGGCGCGAGGTCGAGACGATCGATCCCCCGATCTCCCGATCTCCCGATCCACCAAGTCAACGGGAGCTTCCGATTCGCCTCGTCGCGCAAAGGACCAAAGACGAGTCTCGACTCCTTTCCTCGGTTCCTTTCCTCGGCTCCTTTCCTCCGCTCCCAGTCGACGTTCGCGCGAGATCCGAAATTGCGCGCTCAAATATTGACTGGCAGAGCTATGCGTGCGAGCGTCTGACGGATGCCTCTGCCGGTGCGCCGCGTGTCTTTATTTATTAATAGAAATGGCTCGGGCAACTCGAGCCATAACCCTCGCGTTTATTTGCGTAGGTATATACGCGTGCATGCGTTCGAAGATAGGAGTACTTATTCATTCCGTTCGACGATTACCGATCCGTTCTCGGCTCGTCTCTCGCGCTCGTTCCGCGCATGTAACGTCGACGGTATCGTGTCACCTTCGTACGTTGCCACGTTTTTGCTCCGACGAGGTTGATCGACTATTTCTTTTTTACAGCGTCGACGCGCGTATCGCGTTCGAAAAAAATTATCGACAACGCCGATTCTAAAAGACATTTTTATTTTCCTCGGGATTCTCTCCCTGCCTTTATCGCTTGCTTTACACACGGAAATATTTCAGCCGGTGGAAGTGGTTACCCCATCCAGGTAATAAAAGTAATACGGGAAATCCTAAATATTTGTTCCGCGTTATCGATAAGGTCGGGAAGGAAAGGAGGAAAGGCACTCGTGCGATGTTTATCGGAACGAATGGAACGAATGGAACGAATATAGGCACGAAATCGATGCTCGGGTGAAGAAGAAGAAACAAAAAAAAAAAGTTCCCTCCCGAGTCGTTGATTTATCGATTGTCTTAAAAAGCTCGAATCGGCGGTAATCGAGCGTCGATGCGTTGCTCGTAAGAAAGCAGCCAAGGGATCGGCGAGGGACGGTCGGAGGTCCGGTCGGCTAAGGACGCGGACTCGGTCCCGAGAGCGTTCGGAGCCGAGTAGCCGACGTCGGCGTTGGGGCTCCGACGCGTCGAGGAACGAGAATAAGACGAACTCCGCCTCTCTCGGCGTTCAGGCCTAAAATAGTAGCGCGTGCGCGAGTGCGTTTACGAGGCTAAGTACCTGGAACGGAGTAGGGCGCAGTCTGTGCCTGTGGCGCCCAGTACGCCTGGCTGATAGCGGGGTAGTACTTGGGCGAGGTGAAGTGGTAGGAGCCGACGTACTTGCGGCTCTTCATCGCCATGGTCGTGGCCCTCGCAGCCGGCGGATCCTCGCCGAGGACGCAGGAGGAGGCAGGAAGCCGCGCGCACTCGTCTGCGGACGTGGAGCGAAGCGCGCGAGGACGACGCGGGCTTACGTAAGCCTCGGCTGCGTCGGCTGCGTCGGCTGCGTCGGTGGCGTTGGTGGCGGTGACGGTGACGGTGACGGAGGCAGCAGCGGCGGTGAAGGCGGCGGCGGCGGCGGCGGCGGTGGCGGCGGCGGGAGGCGTTGGCGACTCAGACCGGGTCGTCGTCGCGGCGCGCGCGTCGTCGTCGAGCCATCGGATGCCGGGCGCGTAGACCCGAGGGCCCCGGAACGCGGCACGCGTGACACACGTGTGGGCAGCGGTTACGGGACACCGAGGCGCGCAATCTTACGAAGGCGCGCGCCGACTCGCGACTGCGGCAAGACGACTAACGCGATCGAGTCGAGGCTGGACGTCGCTGCCGATGTCGTTGGTGCTGGTGCTGCTATTGCTGCTGCTATTGCTGCTGCTGCTGCTGCTGCTGCTCGTCGCTCGACACTCAACAAGTGAGCGCACCGGCGCGCCGGCGGCGTGTTCGAGACTCGATGCCCGATGCCTCCTCCGTTCTCCTCCTCCTCGGAGTTTTCTCTCTCACTCTCTCTCTCTCGCGCGCTCGCTCGCTCGCTCGTTTGCTGGCTGGCTCGCTTCGCGCTCGCCGATGCACACGACGTGTACACATGGGAGTCGCGCTTTCCTCGTCGCACCCGCGAGAAACCGACAGAGAATGAGAGAGAGAGAGAGAGAGAGAGAGAGAGGAGAGGCAACTCAAGCGCCACTGCCTTTCAATTTTCCCAGCAGCTGATTCAGCTTGGGAGGGAGGAGAGGAGCGTCGCATCTACGACACATTATACGTCCAGCCATAGTCGTTTTCTTGTTCGCCGTAACCTAGTATACCGCCGCGACGAATTATACGAACTATTTTTTCCGATGTAGTTTCGTTCCGCGTTCGCTCGAGAATAACGAGCGAGCGAAGAGACGTTCTGATTTTTTTTCTTTCTAGCCTCACTACCTCAACCTTGGCATAACAAACTTTAGCTTACCGCGAATTCGCTTTCTCGAGCTTCGAATACAAACATCGAGCGTTCAAATTTCATCTCTCGTACGTATTACTTATTTTCCGAACTTGCGCGTTTAACCTACCGCTTCGCTTTTCGCTTTCCGCTTTTCGCTTTTAAAACCTTTTGTAACCAAATTACGTGCGAGACTTTCCTTCGAGAGACGCTTCGACCGAGTTGGTGCGACGGGACCGTCGAGACTGAGCAGCGCTACCATCTCGGATAGATGACGACGATTGCGTAGTCGAGCATTTTTCGGGTTACTTTTCGATCTCGTAAAAAGATAACTCGAGTATTTTTCGATCGACGCGCACGCGCTGAAGCGTAACGAATTCGGAATTCCGAGTTTTTTCTTTCACTCCTCGCTTACGGATCTTAAGAGCGTACGATGCTTTTCCAGCAACGAAAAGACGAAGCTGCATGTCCAAGTTTCCCTGGACCAAGGAGATAGACGCAGACTAGACAAAGGAAGTAGATCGTGCTTGTACATTACGAATTCGCGATTCGGCGATACGATGTTATCGCTCGTTGATACCCGTTTTGTAGGATCGCCGCTCCTCGAGTTCGGATACACACTTGGACTTACATCTTCCGAGCGGCGCGTAGTTTTCATAGCTCGGCGTTCACCCGACGAACTTTCCGTTTATAAAACGTGCCCTAGTCGAATATTTCTTTAACAAATGCATCCGCACAGTCGCGGTACAAAAGTTGCCTCGATCCCTCTTTCGTCTCGCCGCGCAACGATGCATTATTCATAAAATTCGTTGAGCGAACGAGGGTTGAGGTAAAGAAACTTTTTTATTAATTTAGGTGGGAGTTGTTGTTGTTGTTGGCCCGCGAACGCGACACTACCGCGATTTTCCTACGTATTTTCCCTCGTTCTTTTTTATTTCGAACCTCGGGATTTTACGCGCGCGCGCGCGCGCGAGACAACGAAATTCGTAAATATTTATAAACGCGCGAACTGCGGATGAAATTTTCGACGCCCTCTCGCGAGATTCGCAGTCTTTTTTTTCACGCGGCATATTTTAATCCGATCTCGCAACGTCGTGCCCTTCCTAGAAGAAAGTAAGAAAGTGTTTCTTACTATTCTTAAATTCGTTCTTTCATCGCATGGCTAATTAGGCGTCTCGCGCCCAGTTCTCTATAAATATTTATGGAGCTGGCGATATAGAGTAATTTCATAGCCGGTGAGATTTGCACGCGCAATTAGAGTCGGTCCTTTGTCCTCGAACGAAACGTGTATATAAACACGCTTCCTCGGCTTATCTCTCTCTCTCTCGGCATTGCCGAGGCTGCACGTGATGCCAGCCCCAATTTACATATAGATGTACTTATTCTTTTATTTCTGCCTGTGTATGATCTTAGAATTTTTGGGTACAGAATAACAAACGTGATTCCGAGGAAAATAAAGTTTGTTTCTCCACCGATCGTTCGCGTAGATAATACAAAAAGGGAAAGTCGAGCGATGAACGTTACTTTATATTTTATTTAAGCCTATTTAAATCAATTTAATTTTCAATTAAATGATAAAATACAGTTTTTTTTTTTAATATGGATGGAGGTTGTATGTAACCCATGGCTTTGTTATTCGATTCCATAGCTCGGTATTAAATTATGTATAAATAAGTAAAATGTCAACCATTTTTTATTTCCAACGATTAGATTTTTGAGCTGTTAATGTATTAAACGTAATAACTTTGTAAAGTAGTATACGTCGATTAAATAAAGGCTATTCTTTTACTCGAATTTATAAATAATTTTCTGGAACAAATGATTTACCGTATCGTTAAATTATAATAAAAAAGTATAAATGTATCTTGCATATTTTGAATAATGAATTAAATTTACCGT
The DNA here is from genome assembly GCA_018907195.1 of Dolichoris vasculosae. Classification (NCBI taxonomy): domain Eukaryota; kingdom Metazoa; phylum Arthropoda; class Insecta; order Hymenoptera; family Agaonidae; genus Dolichoris; species Dolichoris vasculosae. The sequence continues at coordinate 17,875,854 of JACCHY010000005.1, read as the reverse complement.
AAAATTGAGCTTCGATATATCCCGTGAGTACTATTCTTTTCGGATATATTTAAAAAATAAACACTACATTATTTTCGTATTATTAAAGTTTCGTTACACATGAAAGTCACGATATCAAAAAGATTATGTACTTTTTTTTGTAACTTTGGTGTATCGGAAAAATATTTTGAGAAACATCGAAGAAGTTAGGAACAAAGTATAAAGTAATACAAAAATATGTTTTATAAAAGTTTCTTTCGTAACTTTGTATTTCTGTAAAACTTCAAACCAGGGAAATATTAGAGAATACCGATTGTGTATTTAAGTGTGTCGGATTAGAAATCCCGTTAATATTTGGCGTGCATATAAAAAATGTCTTATATCGTTCGATAAGAATAATTTGATCGATATTTTTACCGTGTATCGAATTTATCGTATAATTAATTTTCTAGAAATCGTGCATTTAAATAGATGCGTTACAATTATTTCAACGTATTACAATTAGCGAATTTAAAAACCCAATCAAATTACAGGAAAAAATTCTAGTGGTTATTCGTTGCGACGGTAAATGGCGGTAGCTATACATTATCGATCGTTGGAAGTTCGCAACGAAAAAAATTTACGTAAAAGCCAATGACGGGCAGCGTCGTACGTACGAAGGTGATGGAAGAGAAAGACAGCGATACAAAAGGTTTGATAATTGCGTTGAAAAAGCTGAAGCGTACACACGACCATAAATATCTTATTATTATCGAGAGCAGTAATATCTTTACCAACGAAGAAGTTTGCTCTCGGTTGTATTAAAAAATGTTTAGATTTTTTGACAGTTTTTCAAAAATATTGAACGTTAAATTTTCAATACTGCTTTTGGAACAACGGCTTTCGTTACCTACCGCTTTATATACGGTATTAAATAAGACGAACAAAAAAGTTGTGCAACACAATTAATAATTTTTTTTTATTAAAAAGTTTGAATCATCGGAACTCTTCTCGTACGCCCTCGTACCTTTTTTGTATTAAAATTGATGTGCATTGTTTTAAAATCTTGGTTTAAAATCCTTTAAAAAATTGCAATAAATGTAAAAATTGTTGCGAGAGATAAATAATTTTTCGCAAGCATCTTTTATCCGCTTTAATCGGTATAATTTTTTCACGCGATAAGAACAAAGTTATCCGAACGAATTCGCGAACCAAAAATTAAAGTGTGCCATTTCAATATTTACCTCGGACAGCGAACTCACGATTACACCTTTAACGGCTATCGCGCATTAAAAAATAACGTACGAACAACATTTTTAATATCGTTACGAATGGTAAATAAATTCTTTGGCACCGTAACGAATTCGAGCGGTCGATCGAGAAAAAGGTACGGAGCGACGACCAGACGTGAAAAAGCGTTTTCATAAATTTGTGGAGAATACTAAATCACCGTGATTGACTTGGGAATGTCGGTAAAACAGAAATCTCGAGCAAACAACATTCCAGGCTAAATAGGCCTATCGAGATCGAAGAGCTCAATGCCGGAGCAAAACTACGCTGTAGTTTAAAACCGATCCTAGAAAGTGTAAATAATTATGAAACGAGCGGCGAGCGAAGGGAGGGGAGGACTAGTCTCGAGAGGATTAAGATGTTTGTGCAACGCGAGCTGGTAGACTTAATTGCCGAGCGACGCGCGTGTGGCGGCTCCATGGGCCAAGAAACAAAGAGGGAAGATCGGTGCGCAAAAGAAATGACGGAAGACGGTGTCACCTTGGGGTGGGAGAAAGGGGTCGAGAGTAGGAGAACGCAGAGTCGAGCCGAGCAAAAGTGGATTGCGAGGCGAACGTTGAGCGACGCGAGCTCCTCGCTTCCGATGTAAGCGACGACTTTGGTGGACGGTCCGAGCGGCGGGGTCATCGGTGGCATCGGCGTTTCACGGATATTTGTGGCCTGCATTATTTATACGCGCCCATACGTTATTTATACCGTTGAACCAACTGTTATCGCGCGCTCGTCCGCGAGTGAGTCTTCCTGCATTGGATTCCTCGCGACGCGTCTCGACTCTTGGACGACGACGGCGACGACGACGACGACGACGACGACGACCACGACGACCACGACGACGAACACGGGGTGGACTCTACCGACGATCGGTCCCGTCCTATTTCTTTCGCGCGGGCATAACGCGGTTACATCACGGATGTCCGATGTCGATTGCTAATTCTCGGCCGCGTCGCGTCGCCGCTTCTATTATCCCGGTTCTATCGATTTTCATTGTCGGGAAGGGCGAATTAAGCCAAGTCAGTCGAGTCGAGCCGAGTTTCGCTCCAAACATTTTCACTCGATGGCTTCAACTTTCGAGAGTTATTATACCGGAGTTATTTTATTAAAATTAGAAGTACTTCGATCTCGTTAAAAATCTGTATTTCAAACTTCCCTCCGATATTCCTTTGGAGTCGAGGAGAGATTTCCTCCAAACGAATATTAAATGCTGCGAGGAAAGTTTTTTTTTCCCTCGTGCACCGCGAATTTCAGCACACGAGGCTAATTGAAGTTTACGGAGATAAAGGATTGTTCGAGTTTAAAGGCCTCGGAGTGTTTCTCGTCATCGACTTCGGAACGATCGCCAAGGTCCGGAGAGCGTCGTTGAGATAACGGAAGGAAGTTCGTAAGATTCTCGCGCAAGGAGGGAACGATTAGAAAAAAGGTCGTACGTGGAAGGTCGAGATTTTCCGAGGGTGTCGAGGGTGTCGGAAAGCCGCGGGGGAATACTCCAGCATCCAGTTGCGCCGAGGTTACGCGCGAGGTGATCCACGTTCGCTTTCTAGACGCGAGCGCACAGAAATATTTGGCCGGTCGCCAGTGCCGTCGACGTACGCGAGAATCCATGCTTCCGTCTTATTTGCCAAGTCCGATGCGCTGCGCAATCGCCTCGGTCGTGCATTATAACGGCGTCAAAGGCAAGATGCGTGCGCTTCTCCCCCTTCCTCATCATCTCGAGCCGTCGTTTTCTCTCTTGTTTTTTCTTCTCGAGCGATGCGGGATCCCTTTAAGTATGCGCCTACCGTCGCTTTTTACATCCTAATCCTGCATTATTTTCCCGGATAACATTCGACAAACATACTTTCCGAGAACAAAGACTCTCGAAATGCTATTTACGCTTCTTTTTCGATCGCGACGACTCATCCGTTCTTTTCAACCCATCGAGTTTTACGTAAATTCTAAAAACGCGTCGTTTTTTTTCTTTTAATTACGAGACGTAGCGAAATTCTACTTTCCTCAACGATAACGATCGGTGCATTTTTATTTATTTTACTATCTTTCTTATTTTCAACGATAAATATAATTTTCCAGGCGTTGAAATTTTTCGATTTCGATCCACGCCGTTGCTCCACGCTTCCAAGTTATTCCAAATATTCGCGATGAAACTACGGAACTATCGTAATAAGCTATAATGCGTAAACTATTTAAATCTATATATTATCATTAAAATCATAAATTCCTTTTTTTTTATTATAACGGTAAGGCACTCGTTATCGTAGGCACAGCTTTTCTTTATTTAGACATTCGATGTATTGGATTTCAATTAATTTTCCATAAATCGTTAAAGCATTGATTTTTAATCAACCGGACCTCCTGCCTACGTTTTCAGTGTAAAATAATCGAATTACAGATTTAATTAAACGACAACGAACACATTTTTTATCGTTAACATGTTCAACGTTAACCTATGTCTACTTATATATATATATCGTGTAAATTTTGTAGAAAATATAATCTAGTATTTACGAGACGAGTAATCGAATGTCAATTAGAATACTGTTATCGATATATTAAAACGGTTAAAACGGTGGAATTCATCGATAATGCGACGTTATCGAACGCAATCGGTGTAAAAAACTTATCAAATTTCAGATATTTATCGGTAAAGATTTACATAAACGTAATTAATCGCTTAACTTTACAAAGAATCTTACACTCGCGGCAGTTTCTAACGTAATCTTTGAGCCAACGATCGCGGGTTGTAAAATTTCGCGTTCGCTTCTTTACAATCCTAAAGTACGAAAGCGCTCCAAAGGTTTTTTCAAAGGTTTTTCCAAAGGTTTTTCCAAAGCGATCGTTTAAATTAACGTGGAAAGAACGACGCGATTGCTAACGACTTTCGCTCGAATCGTGTTTTTAAGCTCGAACGAGTCTCCGGCTCTTTGCACGGAGAGAAATGGAAGCGCAACTGAAAATGATTGGTAACATTGTCGGGTAAACGCGCGTGACGTCGTCGAGCGTCGGATGATCCTGGTTGAAAATCGATAGTTGATACTCGAAGCGTGGAAATTTCTGGATTTAGAGACACCAAAGTAAGCAGCGTCACCTCCCCTACCGCAGCCCCAAAGGTCCTTTACATTGAATTGCACATGCCTGTCTGCGTTCCTCCGAGTCTCGTAACTATTCCACGCACGTTGCTACGCTCTCGTCAATAGCCAATGGCTAATCATCCAAAGCGATTACTCGCACGGCCGAATCGGAGAGCGGGAGAAGAGGATCTTTAAGGTGGCGAATACTCGGCTCTGTTCAAAGCCCTTCGCATTGAATTATTATATATTGAATTGCCCGCGCAGAAATTCCTCCATATCTCGAATAGCTACGTATAAGTGTAACCCTTCGACCGACTCGCTCCTTTCGATAGGATATATCATTTTCACATTTTCAATTGCTCCGTGCGGAGAGAGTCTTTGTATGGTTCGCAAGGGTTCGGATAAGAGATCTTTTGTTGGAAGCGCGTGCTTCGATTAGGCACGAGAGCGTATAAGAAAGGAAAATAAATCGCTGCGCTTATTAATTACGATGTGAAAATTTAGTTTTTAATTAGTTCTGTATCTGATTAACCGATACCGATGCTATACGCGAAGGCTAATTGGTAAAAAGGTAGGAGTGATAATAACGGAATGTAATTGAATGGATAATTATAAATACACGCATATTATGTAATGAATAGCAATAAATTAAGAGGAAAGTTTCTTTTCGCGAGATTCATCGTTAACGAAAACTTATTCGCGTTCCAATTAAAAATATTTCTATAAAGGTAATATTTATAGCTGTAAAAACTACAATAAATTATTTTTTTTTATTTTATAATGTATTTACGTATAACGAATAAATATTTTCTATTTTATTCGCTCGATAATTTATTTCTATAAAAATATTATATACGATATGACTTTGAAACATTCGATCGTAGGTAAACAATTTAAATAATAAAAACTTTTATTTTATATTATTAAAACTTTTAATATTTTTATACCTATTTTATGGATACGATCGAGAATTTTATTTTAATTTGGTATTATTTCGTAAAACAAAATAACGAAAATATTTACATTTTGAAAGAACGAGCGACTTAAGTTAATATATTAAATCGAATTTTTCAATGTTTCTTCAACGTCTAAGAAAAAAATTTATAAGAAACTCAAGTTCCTTCAAAGATATTTCTATTCGCTTTCGTTTAATTCTTTAGATTAAAAATCATTTGAATAATAAATTATCTGATCGCACAAACGTGGCATTGACAATTAATTAATTATATGTAAGGATAAATAATTTATGTCATAGTACCGAGCATTTACTTTTTTTAATAATAATTTTCTATAAAAAGCTATGACTTGCAGTTTTATGAAAGACTAGTATTCTATTACGTTGGAAACAGATGTCACTTGTTTTATTTGCGTGTTAAAAAAGAAATCTTTAGTAATGTAGGTGGTCCATCAATTAACATGAATTTCTTAAACTTCTTTTTCTCATCTAAAGTAAACGTTGCACTTTAAATGTAAATAACTGTACATCTTAAAGATGATCAGTCACGTTACATACGTAAAAATGTTACATTGATTTATATACGTAATCTCAGCATTGCGTTATGTATTTAAATAAAAATGATAATATAGTATTGAATATTAAAAACGATTACTTCTATATCATAAAATTACGTAAGTTGATATTATCTGTTTAGAAATTACTCGTTACTAAATTGGTTAAAATGTAGAAAAACATTATCAACATTACGTTTGTTTATATATATTTATTAATTTATAGTATTAAGAAAAGTATCGAAAACTATTTAATTTACAGCTGATTCGGAGTTAATAAATATGACATGTAATTATTTGTTCATCTTTTATTTTCTTTACGAATAATTTCATTCGTAAGCTCTTCTCAAACGCGTAATCGTGCGAATTAAAAATCAACTTGGATTCGGAAGATCTCAACTATATTTAGTTTCTTGAACACAGCGATGTTCGTATTTTTTAAAAAGTATATTTGAGACGCATATTAGCAGCTAATTGGAATAAAATACCCATAAAGGAAGTTTTGAATGCACCGAAGGGACACGAGGAAAGTAAAAAAAAAATATATTTGTAACTCGATTTACGAAGGCTTTTAAGGTTTTCGCCTTTCTGGCGCTTCCTGTAATGTTCTCGAACGTTTATGTTCACCATGAATTTATGACGCGACGATATTCTCCGATCACCGCGAACAGCAGGAGCATCGTGAATAATGCGTGGATCTAGGTCGACCCGACGAGTAGAAAAGAAACATGGCGCGGCGAACACAGCGGTTTTCGCGGGGGGATGGATTATTCTCAAAGGACGGAACAAAAACGCAGCCTTCCTTTTTTTTTTTTATTTTTTTTTATATTTTTATCTTATTTTTAACGTGAAACGTTCTTAAGTGATCAATGAACTTTTTTAAGAGGCAAAAGTGTTATTGGACAATGCAGGATTGTGTGTATAGTTTGGAGAATAAAACAAGTGAATTTTAGGTGGTACCATAAAAGTGATTTATTTTGGGGAAGACTCTCAATTCACTTTTTATATTCTATCGATTTTATATTCATCAAAAATACAACCATTTTTGTTAGTAAAGTGATCACCGCAACACTTCACTCGATAATAAATCATAAAACGGCGTGTAAATATAAGGATACGCCGTTAGTAAGTGATTAAACGTTTTCTATTATAAAATAGCTATTCGAGTTATTTATTTATTATTTATTAAAAGCACAATACCGAGCCAATGTTTTCGTACCGAGTTTTAAGTTTGATAATACGAACATAAAATAGCGATAAATAATAGAAATGTAATTCAGTTATTTAAAAGAGTTTTTTAATTTATTCGAATGTTGAAACGGTTATTTTTTCTAAGTACTTGATTCTTCTTGAATAATAGTTACCGATTATAGAATAATTTATAAAATAAAAGACGAAGAAAAGCGAATTATAGTTGGATGTAAATTTGTACTTTTATAAAATCTTTGATGTAAATCTTTACTTTTTCCTTGATTTTTAATATCTTTCGTATTATACGAAGTAAAGCAACGTAAACTGATGAAATTTTATTGAAAACTATTTAGACATAATTAGTATAATAATGCTGTGTTTAAAATTTACATGAAATACTCGAGAGGTTTAATTCAATTTGAGTACAGTGGCCTTTTGTAGTCGATAATTTTGTCGGCATACGGGTATATACGTACATTACTCTTTGCGCATACCAGAAATTCATCAGCGCGTCTACAGGCGCTTTTAGAAAGGAAAAATACAACATAACCCTTTCGATTGAGTCAATTAGTTTCTAATAAACACACTTTGAAGTGGCATACCGGCTGAACTTTTGACTTGAACAAGTTTCCTCTGAAGGTGCGTAGCAACGGAGGAATACGTGGAGGGTCGACCTTACACACAAAGTGAGGAGCGTATTGATTTTCAATTTAGTTTCAATAGCAGAGTGAATAGTTTGTAATATTACATACATCAGAAAAATTTCACGCAAATCTAAAGTGCAGCTATAGACGGCTTTTTATTATTCACGAGGAAAAAAGTAATATAACATTACTATTGTAATGCAATCATTTCAAATAGCGTATCAATATTTCCTATATGTTATGAATTCCAACCTATGAATTTTTTCATGTAATAAGAAAATTCTGATTCGTATAAAAAACGGTATACCTTTGATATATTTTATAAACTTTGCGTTGATATTATCAAATATTATAATAATATCGCTTTAAGAAAGATGAAAGTTTTATGCTAAAGTACGTTACATTTTCAAAATAAATATATTTATTATATTAGTAGGAATGAGTTGTTAGAATTACGGTAGAAAATTTTAAACTCGTAAAATGTAATTTTCTAAATTTGACAAAGATAAATATAAAAAAATCCGAGTAAAAGGGTACGAGTTAGAAAACTTACGATTCAATTTTCAAATAATTGTAATTTATTTCATTTCAAAGAGCATTTTACCAAATCTATAAAAAAATTTTTTATTCATACCTTAAAATTAGGAATCGATGTACTAATTTTATAATGAACTTAGATTGGAATATCGATCTTCGAATTATTATTTCATACGAATAACGCGAATACATAAAAATATTTTACGTAAAATTATAATATTCATTAATTCGCGACGTTGACAAATCATTTAGAGGTAAAGTATGAATTTCATTAGAAATGTAATTAAAAATTATATTAAAAGATAAATTTATCTGTCCTATTTTATCATATTTTTTATATTTATCTATGTTTTTCCATTTTCAGAAATTATTAAATTAATTACTATTAATTTTTCATTAAAATATTTCTCTTAAAATGCATATTTTAACTCGAGGATTTAAAATGTATTAATTTTGTTTAACATATTCATTTGAAATTATTAATTAAATCAAATAATAATTATTACATTTTAAAAGGTATTTTTTGACCAAACTTTAGCAGATCGTATCTAAAAATAAAAATTTTCTCCGTATAAATTTTAATGTAAAATTTAATGTAATTTAATGGGTAACGGTATTTGTTGCTAACCGAATTATGTACATTTTTATGATTCTCCGTAAATAAAATTACTCGCTACATTTTATTTTACTACTTTTAGATTTCTTGCGAATAATTTTTTTATAAAATCTAATAAACGATATAAATACGCTGTGTAATAATCGTAAGAAAAAACAATCGATACCATAAAAGATAAGGACCGTAAATTCTTTGATTAAAATTAAAAATATAAATGGATTTTAAAATTTAAATAGGATGAAAAGAAATTTACTTACGACTTCGATTCTCGCTATCGGCGGGTTTCATTTGGATTGGATGGAGTTTCTGAAACAAAAAAAAAGAAGATCCATTTTATTTCCTTCCAGGCTAACGTTACATTAAGCTTTTCCATGGAATTATCATGCCAAGGGCGTAAACTTTCGCGGAGTTTCCCGTGCAGCTTCCCGTGCAGCTTCCCGTGCAGCTTCCCGTGCATCATCCCCTGGCAACGACGCGTAGGTAAGGCCCGAAGAAGCGGGGATCATCGCGTTTGTCCCGTGATGTATTACGCCATTTTCTCCCCGTCTATAAATTTACCATACATATGCATAGGGGTTACATACGTGGGCAGAACTGGGTTACCCAGAATCGAGTCTATTTCCAGGGTCTCGCATCTCGCGTCAACGCTAACATCCTGGCAGGGACTCGACGTCTCCACCGGTATTATCTTGGTAGGTAAGATTCGTATCACGTTTGCTAATTATCGCGATGCCCGATCAATACATCCAGGGGCGATTATCGCGCGGATGTACGGCAGGACAACTACGGACAACTACGGACTGCGAGAGTCACCTTATCGTTGGATAATTCATGTGTTGTGTGCCGTGCGGGAGATCGATTCGGAAGTCCTTCGGGATTCCGGACGGGAGGTACCGTGAAACCAGGACCGAGCCCAGTTACCGTGGCCTCGTGCAGAGAAGGACTTTTCTTCCGACAGTTATAAAATATAAATTCGCCGATAACTTTTACGATCTAACTATAAATTTTAAGTAATTTTTCATTTTAGAATATTTTTTCTTCGCTCGAATATAGATAGTTTTTTAAGCTGGATTAAACCTGTATTTTTTCATTTTCATCCGGTAGAAACGCGTGATATATATTCGAATATATTTAAAATCTCGGTTTCCTAGCGATTACGTCAAAATTCAAGATTCATTTCGGTCGCAAATTTTTTTGCCGTAGATTTTCACGAGGCGGAGAAAAGTTCGGCTGGATCGACGATTTTTTGGAGCCGCTACTACAGTTACATTCGAAAATCTCGTCCACCGTAGTTAAAAAAACTGTCGCCGCTTCGATTCGGAGATCTTCCGTTGGAAATCAGCGATATTCCTTTAGATATCTCGGCGATTCCCGACGCGACCACTCGGCCAAAATCCAACCAAATTCACGAGCACCGAGTATCCGGAGTACTCGTACGAGTTGGAGCAACTGTCAGTGTGTGGATGTGTGTGTGTGTGTGTGTGTGTAACAGACGCACACGCGCGAAAACCCAGAGGTGTTAAGAGAAAGAATTTCGCGTAAAAAAGTAGTTTGCATGAAAATCAATACGGTGTCGGTCCTCTCCACCAACGGACGCGATTCATCGCGGCGATGGCTCTCTCGTAGTATCGCCGTAATACAGATTCGTTTCACGTATAGAGCGCTACAGCACGTCGACGGAATGAAGAAAAAGGAATAAGAGAAAAGCCCTCGCTCTACGAATATATCGGGCAGAGTGCCGTAAAAATCTGCATAGATTTTTTCAGCGCTGGAAGAAAGAGAGGAGAGGCCTAAACTCGAAGGCACGTACGTGCCAAATGAAATGGAAGTGCGAAGATGAAGACGAAGAAGGTGAAGAGGGAGAAGAAGGAGAAGAAGGAGAAGAAGGAGAAGAAGGAGAAGAAGGAGAAGGAGAAGATATGAAGATAAGATGAAGAGAAGAGGAAAAAAAGGACCCAACGAGAGAGAACAAAGAACTTCAATGGGACACGTTGCCGTGTATTGCTAAACTCGAGAAATTTTATTTTTTGCGTTATTCCTTGCTTGCTTGATTTTATAAAATTTTCTTCCTTTTTTCTTACGACCAAAATTCCAATTTTTGTTTCCATTTTATTTCCGACGGTTGGAGTTCGTACCAACCGTACTTATTGAAATATCACAGGTTACTACGAAGATATAATAAAGTTAATTAAATCATAGTTATCTTAACGTACCGTTGAAGTACGAATTTTTTTAATTTTCCGAAATACTAAACCAAAAGAAAACGTTTTAAAATAATTTACACGTAATTAACTTTCTCTTTCGTCTATTAATTCAGTTATATTTATAATAAAAAATTTGATGCAACTCTACTTTGAATAGTCACATGTTGAAAAAAATGTGTATTTAACTGCACGTGTTAAATTGTTATTGTCGTATTAAAATTAAATTTATTATTCATATTATATTGCATTATCCTTTTATTAAGATATTATTTTTAAAAGTATTTTCTTTATTCTAAATGCATGAATATCGTGGTTTAAAATGACGATAAATTCTATTAGAAATAACTTACCGAAATAATTAACTAATGCTTTCGAGTAATTATTGCGTTGAATTTACATGCTTATATAATTTTAATTTATCGTATGTTTTATGTTATTTGATAATATTTTTATATATTAATTATCTTGTTATTTTCTAGTTTGTATTATTACGAATGACGAATAATTTCTTATATTATATTTATTCGTTAATTTTAATACTTTAAATTCTTAAGTCGTTTCTTCGCTCCTCGAAGGTATATTACTTTTTAATACAATTTTGGTAATATGTAAGATTAGCGTAATTACTCCAATTTAATCATAGATTTAGAAAGAAACACTACTTTTTGTAGTAATATCTAGTCACGGATAACGTTAAAAGAAATGATAAATAGATAGTCAAATGTAGACGGATACGGATTTCTATTCGTAACGAATAAAATTAATTTTTTTAAATATTTCTTCGACTTTATTTTTACAACCACTTGATTTTAATTCTGATATATTTATCGATGAGATATTACGTGATAATAATCGAAGATGAATTTTTTTTATATTTTTATAAGTAAAATATTTTTTGTGCAAGATATAAACACGATAAAAATATCGAAAACTAACGTATTTGGTCGAATAAATTAATCAAAATCAAATGCAAGCGCAATTTATGACGAATGAAGATAATAAAAATTAATTTATTAACTATTCCTATATACAATTTTTAGTAATCTCTCGATATTTTAAAAAATATTTAAATATATTCAAATATTGTCTTTTTTATATTTAATAATTAAATAAAATATTGAAGATTATCAATGTACAAATAAATATGTATTTTTTAAGTTTTAATTGGCATAATAATTTACAGTATTTTAAAGATGCCTAACTAAAGTATAATACCGGTTCTGCAAACTCAATGGTATTACGATATTACTTTTCATTAAGCGATACTCAGACAATGTTTCTTACGGTATCTGTGAAACGTTCAGTCGACTCGAAAATTTGTTTCAAGTTTCTTGAATCATATTGGTATCTTTTAGTATACGGTTAATTAGTTGACTTAAGAGAGAAGTGCCTTAACGAAGTTGCCATTTAATTTCGGGGATTCTTTTACGACTTACAAACCCATCGCAATTTTCTCCCGCTTTAAATTATACAAGTGTAATCGTGAACGTATCGTATATATTAACGGTCGCACACACTTGTAACGAGGTGATGCTAGAAGAGTCTATCCACTACGTGGACCGATATCACAAATTTGCCGAGAAAATCTCGAGACACGTACGCGATCGGTGTTGTCGATAGTATAAATATATTCACTTTTCTTAGCGGTAGATCACGAAACTATCGTGGCCTCACGATTGTCTTTCGTTCATTCTAGAAGGTGTTACTTTCTTCCTCTTCCGCGACGACTGAGCTTTCCATTATTGTTTCTCTCTTTTTACTAGTTTTACTTTTATCTCACTTTTTATCTTTCTCTCTTTCTCCCAATACTCTCTTCAAAACTTCTTTAATAAATTCTCCAAGATATCCATCCGTTGCTTAGCATATTTTTCCTTGCCTTCTTCCTCATAATTTTTCAAAATTATCAAACTTTTCATTTTTTTATATCAACTAAATTTATGCATACTAATATTAATATCGTAATTATTTATACGAAGGATAAATATATTTTGAATTTACTTATTCTCGCTTCCGAAGGAAAGCGTATTTTTATACGCATACATATTTTCTTCGTTATTATTTCTTTTTATCTAGTTCTTCTACATCGTTTCACTCGTCCATAATTAATTGATTAAAACGCAGATATATTTTCATACTCGTGGCATTCTTTTTTCACGCTTAACGGCGTTATCTATTATTTTCTTGGAATGCTAACTTGAAACCTGGAAGCACGCAAAAGTCTAGACGACTTTTTGATTGCTCGAATAAAGGAACGTTTTTAATACTAATTATTACTCTCATCTGCTTCGCGTCCAGATTTACTCTAATAAACGATATCATAAATCCCGAGCCTCGAGAAGATTAAAAATATTTTCTTTATTATAAAAATCTTTTATTTCTTTTTTTTGTAATTCATTTCGCTTTCGAAGCTGTACAGCGCATGACTTCGATATCCATACGTTTCTACAAAGTCGTGCCATGCATGGACTCTTCTTCCATTATTTGCCGATACCACTATAGTTTGGTCTAGACTTTCGATACCATCTTTCCACTTGTAGAGACACGAATACGCTGCGATCTTTCAGTATTCCACTTGAATCGCCCTTGTATATTTGTTTCATCAATTACCTGACCATTTCACTGATTTTCTCTTGCTCCTAAGAATTGAAATTTTCCACGATTTCTTCGTTCCTTAATTTTAACGCATCAATTATAACGAACAGTTTAATTAATTAGTTGAATTCTTTCTTTATATTTTTTATACGTTAATTACTATTATAATTTTTTATTTTTCAGTTTTTCATATTTTTTCTTTTTCCTTTTCTTATTTATTTTTCGATAGTTTTTTACATTCTTAATTACTATGTAATTCAGGAATTCCGAATTATAAATATTGATGTATTCGTATACTAAAATTCGACGTTTAGCTAAGGTTCAATTACAAACGTGTACGGATTCTTTCTTTCGTTACATTGTCTATTGTATGCATCTTTTACAATCGCTCTCACAGATTTAAGAGGTTACGTTGATTTTTGCGAAAGTTAAATCCTCGCTCGCACCTTTTTGCCACCGCAACTCCACCGCTTGATCTTGTCACCAGATGCATTGTCTTGTTTCCAGTACTGCTGACTGCTATTGTGAAATCGGTTCAGTCTTTGGCAAGCCTAAATCTTCTTCCATTGTGGATAGCTACTTGTTCTGTTATCTACTTGTATCAGTATTGGTAATCTTGCTCGAATCGTTAATAATTTAGTGCTTTACGATGAATTTCCCAGTAGTAGTTTCACTAGTTTTCTATTGATGCGATATCTACTATGTGGATAAATAGAATTTTGAAATCTGCGAGTAAATTTTTATCGCGAGTAAATTTTTAAGTTTAAATATTATTATTATTTTCTTACGATGTTGATTCTTTTGAATTGAAATAATTAGTCAAAATACGACAATCGTATCGGAAGAGTACTTTAAAATAACTTTTCAAAAATTATCTTTAGAGCATACAAGTTTATGAAAATATCTCTTTAATTCCTTGTTTTCCTATTATTTTTTAATTCAATGACTAAGAACTTATAAGTTTTTTATTAAAAAAAGAAATAATAATTTTAAAATTATACAGAGAGAGTTTTGAGTCTCATTTATAGGATCAACAAAGATAATTTTTTAATATAGCTCGTAAAATGAATATCTACACATAATATGAAATTGCATACTTTTTCGAGTACACTTTAACTGCTCGTTAGCTCTTCGTAGCCGTCTTTTCGTTAATGTAGTCGCGACTGAGTTTGTTTGTAGTGGAAGATTTCACGAATAGTCGCTTAGTCGTACAATGCACTTCTTCAACGTTCGCGTCTGTTTTAGAAATTTACAACGAAGACTAATCAATTATAAACTCTGAATTCATGCTTTCATTATTCCGTATATTGCAAAAATATTTTTTATCGATTTATTAAATAATAACGGTAATAAGTACAAAATATTTTTCATTGGAAATATGAAATTAAAATATATAAATAATATTAAAAATTGTATTCAGTTTCTATAGCGGACCGATAATAGTAAATCACGGTACATAGGAATATCGATAAATGTATAAATATACAACTACAAGTTTTCACTTATTATTGCTTTTTAAGATTTAATTTTTCACTAGAATTTCTTTATAAAATCCCAAAAATATAATAAAGTTAAAAAATAAAAAATCTTTATATTTTTTACAAAAATCTTTTCTATTTCGAGCATTGAAATATTTTACATACTTACTTATATTATGCAGTACTCAAAAAAGAAATGCTTTGATAAATAAATAAAATAGCGAATACCGTATTTTATGTTAAATTTAGAATTCGCTATATTTGGAGTAGAAGGGAAATAATTATTTGATTGCCGAAGAAAATTGGTATTAAAAGAGTAAAAATGAGAAAATTTGACTTGGGAAAGAAACAAAATGAAGGTTAGAAGGTATAAAGAAAAAGGAAAAGAGAACGAATGAAAATTTGCGTAGAACATAAGCCGTTTTTAGTGTAAAATATAGAATATATTCCGTAGATACAATGAGTCGGGAATCAGAACGGAAGTCGTGTTCCGTCGTGAGGCGCGATCCATTTCCCGTTCAACTGCAGCTTCCCTTGTTAGAAGAGCGAAGGAGCGAGAGGGGAGGGGGGGTTGTTGGGGAGAGAGAGAGAGAGATCGCGAGGAGGGTTTGGGAGTCGAAGAGATGGAGAGACAACCCTATCCCTGGTTCATCGAGCGAGTCAGTGCACGTTTCTCAGGGAAATAGGATCGATTCGAAAAAGAAAAAAATTACGCATTCGCGGTACTATGTAGCAGAATATCCGCGTGTGCATAGACTTCCGAGGGTCATTCCTGGGTTGGCTCGAGAACGAACGGCCAATCTTTCTTTTCTTTTTTTTAACCCGTCGACGAAATACCCGAATAGCTTTATTCGTCTCTCTCTTTCTGTCCTTCTCGATGTTTGTCGTTTACTTTTTTTGCGGATATCCGATTCGAAGCGATTTATTCTTCGATCGGTAACCTCTGAACTATCGGGCATCAACCACGACTGCATAGCGGGAAGCGAATGGTTGACTTATATTATCCGGGTTTTTAACTTTTTGCCTTCCTCAAACTTGGCGTATGCCCTTATGCGGCGCGTATACAGATTCTACAGCTAAACGGCATCACTTTTTACGCGTAGCCACTGTGGAAAATTCACGCAATTCCACGAGGATGATTCTCGACTTCTTTACCATATTTTTCTTTTAGCGAAAAACGCTCGGCTCATCGTCTTTTTTTTTTTTTATCGCGAAAACTTTCAACGAGTTGGTGGTATGTGACCGACTCATGAAATTTCTCACGTGCTTAAAAACAAAATAAAATAACGGTGCTAAACGTGAATAAAGTATCGACTACGGATGTTCTTACATGGATAACGTTTAATGATTTAACTTAGATTAAACGGAATAATACTTGATTATTATCTGCATTTAAAACATTTTTAAATAAAATTAAATATTTTTACTCGTTAATTTTATTTTTTAGACTTATTTTATCTTTCATGGTGCTTTTTCTTATTTGTATATTAATTCTTTTAAAGGCAATTTTTATCGTTTGGTATGATTTTATAAGTAACGGGAAATTTCAATAAATAATATTTGAATCGAAATACGTTTATCAATCTTTTATAAATATTATAATAATTAGTCTACTTTTAACGATGTATCAAGTGCACGAGTTTCGAATAATTATTTATACAATTAACGATATTTTCATCGTAAAATTAGTTTCAAAAACAGTTTTTTGTTAAATAAAATCGATATCGTTTACAGTTATATCAGAATGTAATATGTTTAGAAATTGTTAAGAACCGAAATAGAAGTTTACATCATCGAAAAATAAACAAAGCATATAAATGTTTTTTAAAGTTTTACTTACGTTTAATATTTACAAAATACTCAACGGCATTAACTTAAAACGAATAGAAAATCTTTTAAACATAACTGAAAAAATCAATTTATTTAAATTTATTAAAATAATAAAACTATTTACGAGACTGCAAAGATAAAGTAATTTAAAGCGTCGGTAATTTTTAGCGACACAAAAATGTAGCTAATGGGACTGTTGCAAACAAGTATAATAAATAAATAACGACTTATCGGGAAGATAGATGAATGAGTAGATAGATAGATCAATAGATAGATAGATAGATTACGTGGAGTAAGAGCGAGTGGGTGGGTGGGAGTGAGAGAGAGAGAGAGAGAGCGAACGAGATAACCAAAGTAATAGCAGGAGAAACACGGAAGGAAAAGTTTCGTGCGCAAGGAAGGAGGTGAGGTTTATCTCCCTTTTGTTCCTCTACCACGAAAGACGCGATTCTATACGTGACAAAGCGCTAGTTTTAAAAGGCCGGAGAAGAATGGAAAGAAGTCAAGGAAGTCAAGACTTTCATTTTAACTCTGCACATATTCAATCGAAAGTTAAACATTATTTACAACGATTTAAAAAATTAAACAAGCGATTTGATTCACGTTACATTTTATCGGCGAAAGTTAATAATAAGATAATTCAATGATAAAAGTAATCCAAAAGATCATTTCCAAGCGTAATACCGAAGCTGTAAGCAAAACTCAAAGATGTAAAATAAAAAAATGTATATATACGAGAATCTTTTATATTTTTATTTTACAGTTGTGACGTTTCCTTTTATGAAAACTGTAAAAGATTCAGGCAATTTCACGATAGCTTACTTACAGCTCCTCTTTCAGCTAGAAACAGTCGATTCATCAAAACATACCCAGGGGACAATAGAGGCAGCGAAATTCGAAAAATCATTCCGCAATTTCTTCCGTGCTCGAAATTGTTTACACGCACGTTCGCTGAATAAATAAAAGAATTTCTTAATTTTCCACGTGGGGAGTCGGGGAGTCGGGGAGTCGGGGAGTCCCCCTTCCCGAATAACTTCTAAGCGACAAACATCGGGAGACGAACCCGATGGACGTACGCTAAGCCGCGTGTCAGGGGTCGGACGACCTCCGCCCGGAAATTGAAAGTTTTCCACTCGAGCGGTGCGAGAGACTCGTCAAAAAGCAGACCCACCGCACCGGATCAACGGAAATCACCCGCGAACACCGGACAGATTTCTTTATTTCCCCAGAGCGCGGGGAAAACGGACCGGAAAAACAGTCACCGCTCGACATCGTCTATCGCGCGTGTGTATCGTATGCGTGTGTCTTGCGTGTGCTTGCGTGTGTCTTGCGTGTGTGTCGCATCGGGATATTTTCTTAGGCTCGGATCGAGAGGAAAACAGCGACACGCGCTCACTGCGAAAATTACAAAAATTGCGTCCATTTAGAGATAAGGTTTTATCGCTCGGTCGCTTTGTTGCTATTCGCGAGCGGAGCTTTCGTCGCGTTCGCGAGACTCACGGAAGTTTCGCGGTGGTTCTCCGTCTTGACAATGAGCGTGTGCGCTTCCGTTAACACCCTCGTAAATTTACAGCCCGCGTAAATTCCGAAAGGGATGGGATGGAGAGCGAGGGCAGCGCGTCCGGCGGAAAATGGTGCCGAATAGATTGGAAAGGGAGATACACAACTACTTGGCATCGAGCTCAGCTGATTCGTGGAGCAACGCGCGGTTCTCCTACGTTTCTATGTGTACTCGTAAACTGTAACAGAATCGAAATCTCCTTCGTTCTCGAAATCATATTTTACAAAGTCGCGATCTCGACTAGTTTCTAATTAACTCGAATTTAGACGTTCCGAATTACTCGAATTCCCGTATTTCGAAATAACTTTGTTGTATCTAAATTAGTTTGTAATCGCTGCTTCCCTGTGATTAATAGTTAAGATTTTTCCGTCGGGATGTTTACGATTTTTCTTTCCTCCCTTTCTCCTTTTAACGAAAGGTACACTTTTTCAAAAAATTTCAGTCGATTAACGTCGAGGTACGAATTCATCGGGACTTTAATAAGCGCGTAAAGCGAACGCCTGGAGTTAAATTTTTTTTTGACGCAACTTACAGTTTGGCTAATTACTCGGTCGTTTATCTCGCTTAGAATTATTATTAAAATTGATAAAATTTACGATCGATCGGTAAAACCGAGCGAAAAATGTAAATGCACAACGCGTGTTGTAATTTCGTCCGGTGTAAGAAAAATGTTTAATTTTGCGATCCAGTCAACGGCTGGTCAGACGGAACGTCACCAGCAGCTGTGCCAGCTATATTTTGTAGCCACGAAGCAAAATGAGACTTTGCGAACTAGGTAGAGAGACGCGTTTGTGTATAGCCATCTTGGGAATCGGATTTTGAAGAAAATTTTCCAAAAATTTATCCGTGTTTCGAGCGGTGTTTCGATGTATTTAATCGCGCGTCTTTGTTCGTTTAAGGGAATTGGTTCACCGTATATTTAACCATATCGCTTTTCAGCTCGTTTGCTTCGTTGTAAGCGCGTTCGATCCAATTTCGATCCAATTTCGATCCAATTTCGATGCATTTAACATTGAAAAATACCGGACGAAACAATTTATCGATGGGATCGATCGCCGATACACTCAACGATTCAATCCGAGAAAACGTCCCGCGCATTCGAACAATTTCGCAAGATTTTTCAAACTTTTATTTTCCCTCCGATCACACGGATTTAATTTTGCTGGTTGGAAACGCGAGTAAAAATTAGAAAAAGAAGGTAAAAGGGGAATATTTTTTTCAGGTAAACCCTTAAAAAGAGCCGCGCAGCTGCGACTCGATTTCACACGTGAATCAAGTTCGTTCGAACGAAGCCAATTGTTATCCGCGAATACTTGAAGAGCGCGCGAGAAAACCGCGAGTTGATTACGTTAGCCATGTGGTGGCTGGCTTTCGAAAAAGTGCAGTCATCGTTAATACAAATTGGCGAACGAATTGGCGAACGGTCTTTGGAGCGTTTGAGCCCTGTCGGACATTATCTCCATCCGTTAATGACGTCCATTATTTTTTGCCCCGCGTTCGCGCAAAGAAACGTTCGTTAGCGCCGGGATAAGAAAAAGAAGGAAATAATAGGGGAGAAAAAGATGAAAAGCCGCTCGCGGTTACGGTGTTCGGTCTAAGGTTCGGTCTACTGTTCGGTCTACTGTTCGGTCTACTGTTTGGTCTAAGGTTCGGTATACGGTGTTCGGTATAAAGTAATTGTTTGTCGCGCAAAAGAAAAGCCCAGAAATACCCGATCGTCGGGTAAGCGGTTCAGGCGTTATTTAAAACACGAGAAATGTGGGCCACGGCGCCGTACGTCAACGGTCGGACGCGTCTCATTCTCATTCTCTTCCTTTCCCAATCTCTTTCTCTCTTTCTTTCTTGTTCTCTTTCGGTCTTACGCTAGAGCCTATCGAGTTCTTTGAATGATTTATTTTCGGTTCCACGATCTCGGTAGTCCGAGCTTTGGTCGGTCGGCCTTGCGTCGGCTGAGTTGGATATGCATTCGTACTCTGGCTTTTTCAGGTAAATTTATTCATCCTGGGTATATTTATGCTAATTCTTCCGATGCGTAATTACACCTCGAATAAATATACGTCGCAATTACTATCGTTACGGCTAATTTGATTACTACGTGAAAGTATTTTTTCGTTCGAACTGGACAACGGTTTATTTAAATGAAAGTTCGAGTAATTTAATGATATACCGAACGGTAAATGTTTTTAAGATATGCATTATATATTTTTTTTTTTTCATATTTTTTGGAATTTCCTACCTCGATTTCGTAAGAAATTTTTTCAGATAAGATAAATTCTCGTTGCGGGTCGTATCAACTTTATTTAGAAATAAAAAGTTCACGCATTCGTTTATTAAAATCATCTTTCGTTTTAGAGTCGACCAATTTTATCAACGCGGACTTTATTTTTTTTTTTTTTACCGTAAATTTGTTACCTTAATTTAGAAATGTTTTTAATATCACCGAATCTAGTCCATCGTAAATATTTGGTAAACGTATTCCTGTAAAAAAATTTTATTTTTTTTTTTAAATTTATCAACCAGTAGAAGCGAATTTTCATAAAAGAATCGTTTACCGAGTTTCTTTGTCGAGCTATACATTTGTTGCGGAGTGTAGAAAAACCGGAAGCACCGAGCCAACTAAAAACTAATGAATGGGTCTGTGTATTATATACAGTATTCGAGTCATTACAGCAAATGGATATAAAATATCCTGCGTTTAAGCTGACCGTACAATAACGCGAAGTCTTTTATATTATGATAAACAATTTTTACGTATTCATCGAACAAATTTAAAAATTTCAAATATTCTATCGTAATATAAAAATAGATAGCTTTAGGTTCGAAGCTTCGTCGAAAATTTGCAAAAGTATCGAATTTTCTAAATAATCGAAACGAAAACACTGTGCGCTTGAATTCGATCGAAACTACGCTTATCGACCTTTATTTAATTTACGACGAAATTTCGAGCTCTCGTAAAATATATAAAGGTGAAAAAGTAGTTATCGGAAACTATTGTTACGTAAAAGTGCAAGTTCGCGTCGAACGGAGCGTTAAAATCGTAGAGCGCGAAAACGCGTTCGACTCAGGAATGCGTTTGAAATAGGCAAATGTTCGCCTCCTGTCATCATTCCATTATCCAGCTCGTAACGCGTCAGCATTATTGTCACACTCGGTGATTACTTCCAAACACACCGGACTGTTTACTAATTCTTCGAAGGGAGAGCTGCTCGACTCGACATTTATAAAGTGATCATAAAGCGATCGTAAAGCGATCTTCGCGCTTTATTCTCTTCTCCGTCCACCCGTCGCCTACACACACACACACGCACACACACACACGGCTGTGACGGGTTTAAAAAATTAATTTTCAACCTGGTTCGGAGCGACGTTCGCTCCTTGGCCTCACGGCAACGAACCATTTGCAACGAACGATTTGCAACCAACGATTTGCAACCAACGATTTGCAACCAACGATTTCTCGCTCGTGCACCTTAATGAACGGCTCGGCATCGGTGCGTCTATATCGGGAGGGTATTGTACGTATATTTTCAGCGTGGCTCATTGCGATGCACCGGTGGCTTTTCTCCTCGATCACTCCCGTCCGTCTGGGCTGCCATAAGTTATTTATTCGTTAATATTTACTTCTTCGAATATTTTAAGTCGGCTGCGAATAACTTCTCGAGCGAATAACTTTCGGATGGGAAATTGCCGATGAATCGAGACCAGTTTCGAGTCCGGATTTTCTTTTCTATTAGGTTATTTTATTTTCGTCAAAATACAAGGCTACTTTTAATTACATTTTGCTTTTTATGGTAAAGCCGATCGATTTTACCTTCGGAATTCGCCTATTTTCGACAGTTGCGGTTTATTCTTCAGCCAAGTTACGCGAATTAAGACACGTAAACGTAGATGAGATGGACTTTATCCGAATCGTGGATACGAACTTATTCCGAAATTCCGATAAGTCTATGTAAATATTTTTGTCCACGAAGACCAAGTGCGAATTTTATAATTTTATCGCCTAATCGTTATTAATGCCTAACGCAACGAATCATCGAGCTGCAAACTTGAAACTTTTTCAGTTTACCGCGCACCGATTCTTATTTCCTAAGACGCGAAATATGTCTTATACGAAAAGTTCGCAATGTTTATTTATAATTTAGAGAAACGCACGTCGAAATTGGCGGCGAATAGAGAGTTTCGACTTTCTTTACAATTCAAACGAAGCATCAAAATTTGTATAATGTACACCCTCTTCATGCATACTAACGTTACTCGAACTTTCAGTAAAGTATACAAAGTCAACGACAAATTTTAATGACATATTTAATCAAAATTGCTTAAAACTCTTTTAAGATTCTTGTGCAGGCGTAACCGTAGTTGCATTTACATAGCATTTTCACTGGTCATTGCCAATTTTTCGAACTGACTCGCGTACGACTCCGACTGACTACGACTCAACCGATGCAAGTCTCGTTCTCGCCGAGAGCGCCAATGCGAAAACGGAGTAATCTCCATTTCCTTTTCCCGGTTTTACTCCCTCTTCGTCCTTTGAATATAGACGAGAAAGGTGGAGAGAGACGCGGGCTTTGCGCGCGAATAAAATTAACGAGGCACTTCCTGCCTCTTACGGTTATTATCTTTTGGTGCCTAGTGCCGCGCTCCTCGCACAGCAGCGATAGTAGCAGCCTCCGGGAACCCTCGGGGGGTCGCAACGCGTCTTGAACCCTCCGGTCGGTAATATCGAGAGGGATGAGAAAGAGAGAGAGAGAGAAAGGGTGAAAACTACTCGAAAGGCCTTTCCCCTTTTTACACATCTCTGGTGTTACAACCTCTTCCTTGGCTCCGTTCGCATCTCCGCAACTTCGTCTTATTTTTTTCATCCTTCGGTTTTCGCGGTGATAAAGTTCCGGATGAATTTAGCGCGAGTGACGGTGGTATTGTGTCGATAATACGTACGATAATTGTACGAGCAATCTAACGATATTCCACGTGGACGAGCAAAGCCTCTCGATAGTTTAGTGTATCGAACGCGTGTCTATCGACCGCTGGTGTAATCTATACAGTCGAATGACTTTGCAACTTAGATTCTTGCTTACTGTTTTGTCCTTTCGATGCATTGTATTAAGTTGATGTATTTTCATCGCGTGGTCAACGAATTTAAACGCATCGGAAATCCAAGAATGTACATTTGATATTTGTATATTTTTAAAATTTTTAGTTTACGAGTAATTCTATATATCTTTAAATATTTGTGGAATAATTATATATATACTCGAGTAAATGTAAAATAACGCAAAAAATGTTTATAAAATATAAAGATATTGTACGTAACTTTCGACTTTTAATTATGTTATCGATGCGATGTATCTAACGAGGAAACATATTTATATTCGTTATTTTAAAATTAATAACAAATTTAACGTAAAAAATTTAAACGAATGTTTTATAATTAATTTTCCGAAATCATTAATTTTAATAAATACACATCGATTGGATTCATAATTGAATTTAGTATAAATATAAAAAAGTATAAATTATGTATTTTTATGGAAATATTGTTATTTTAATAGTATGGTTGTTATTTCAGAATTCAATAAAGGAATTCTATTTCCGAATATTAAATATGTATACCGAATATGATAATATAATTAGAATTATTTTGTACACGAATGCAATGTATATACACGTTAAATAAATTTTTCATTAGCGAAAATCGACGCATCGACGAAAACGGATGTATATTTTGAAATAAAGTTATTTATTATTTTATAACAATTTGTAGTAAAAACAATATTAATTTCAATTTACGAAGTCATCAATTTGTCTAAGCTAATCTTTAACGATGTAATTTTATTAAAAGTCGTATTTCTATTTGTTTATAAATAATTCGATTCATCGAACGTAAACACGTATTTTTCTATTTAAAAAAACTCTTCTCTTCGTAAGGAAAAAATTAATATAATCGTTAAATAGATTTAATAATTAATAATTAGTTTTGTTATCGGGTATATTAATATTAAAAAAATTGGACAATGCGATACGAGCTATGTTATATAATCTGTTCAAGGTATTAAGCTATTTAAATTTTGATTTTAAAAATTAAGTCCATTAAAATTCATAGTCGTAGGAATAATTTTTGAACAAGCAGAGTCATCATTTAAGTCAGTCAAGGTATCTAATTCCACATATGAGTCAATTTTGATGTGAGAACAACTTGAAAAGAAATATGCATGCCATCTAAAAATAAGTGAAGTTTAAAAAGCGTATATACATTCTTTAATTTTTAATGAAAAATATTTAATTGTATACTTTTTACGTGCAATTAAATTTTATCATGGAATTATACGTAATTAGTTAGAAATAAAGGTATAATTTTTTTTTCTTCTTATCAATTTTTTAATCGATTAATTACCCAATTATTATTCACAGTAATGTTTAAAATATTACGATAGTTGTTTAAAAAGTAAAGTGATAAAGAGAAAATGCAAACACGCCACGCCACGATGATGGTTTTCTTTCAAGAACTTGATGTTGCCTCAACTTCACCTTGCAGTCGAATTCCAGTTGAAGACGATAAAGTGGAAACGCTAGTCAACGTTTTTCAAGGAAACTTAAGTATCATGTATTACGAATAACGGTGTCTAATTCCACATATCGCATCGTGCCGATTATGATACGAGGATAACTAGAAAAGTCGCGTGCGTGCATAGCTTCGTTAGATTCTACACTAATTATAATTAATTAAACAAATGTTTCCGATTAACCAAACTTGTTAAAATTTAAATTAATAATATCCATTTTATTCATTTTGCGTAACTTCAATTTACTACATATTTTAATTTGCAATCCTCCGTGCATAAATTTGTATTTATTTTGTATTTATTTTGTAGCGACGATGACGTATCAATTATGCCATTTGTTTATTTACAAATAAATCGGATAAAATACAAAAATTGAGTGGTTAACGAAAGTTTCACTTTTTAGGTCTTTAATGGTTTTTGACATTATAATTTTGAGGGAAATTTACAAAAAAAAAACAATTATATTGTAAAATTTCTGCTTATCGGTAAATTATCTGTTAATGACTTAAGTATTCAAAAAGCTTTGACATAACTTCAAGGAGAAACAATATTTCAACTTTAGAAATCATAAATTTCTATTGCTTGAAATTCTAAAAATGTTTTCTTTAGAATGTCTTACAAGTTGCATAATAATTGTTCGCGTTTAGTTAAAAACGGATGAAATTACGACAAAGATTAAAATTTAGTTACAAGTTGTTTTTAAACGATCACATCCGAATGGAATTTTAATTTTAGTCGAATCTCCAGATTTTTTATCCGTAAAATAAAATATGAATGATACTAAATATAAACGTTATTATAAAAAGGCGCGTGATATTATAATACAAAAACGAGTTACTTTATTTAGGAAACAAGTTTTTGCATAAAAAATTTAAAAAAAAAACCGATATTAAGTTTGAATCGTTACGTATTTCGCGACAGGATGACCGTGAGAAATCACATCGGTTGTTAAGAATGAAAATGCTTATTTATGTAATAAAATTTCACGATAAATCAGCTAAATAAAATAAAATATTTTCATCGTAGAAAGTTAATTTTTTTTTTATCAAGTACGAATATTAATAAGAAACGTATAACTTGGAAAGTTAATAACATAAGATTTTTGCCGCAATTATTTAAAAATTGAATTATTTTTTAATCGATTTCTGGTTACGTTTCAAACATTATTATAATTACGAAGGAAACACAATAATATTATCGAACAGCCGTTTCTAAATATGTACCACGAGTATAAATTGTACGCGTATAGTAAAAATAAAATATTCCAAGTTTCACATTTACCTTTTATATATTTTCTGCGAATTAAACATTTTAAATTACGCTACGAATGATAGAATGTAATATTTCATCGGAATAGCATAAATTTTTATATCTTTTAGCATAATTTGTCGGAATAGATTCGTCGATCGAAGAAGTATATTTATTTAAAAATAATTTTTTACCATTAAAACTATGTCGTTTTTCGCAGAGAGCAACGGTGACGGAGAAGTAAAGTGAAAGAGGTCCCGATGAAAAATAGAACTACGAGGTGATTTATGAAATACGCAAAAATCGAATATCGAGCTAGAGGATAAATTTCCTGTCGTAGAAGCTGTCACACAAAAGAGAGCTCGCGTCCGCGTGCAACGGTCTCGGTTTGCATTTCTCTCTGCCTCTCCCCTTCTCACTCTCTCTCTCTCTCTCTCTCTCTCTCTCCCTTCGCAAGAGTAAGCGCATGGCTGGAACAGGCCACTCGTGGAAACGAAATCCGATACGAGGAAAGCTAAACTCCTTCAAATGCATGAATCTTGCTTCTCCATCTTTTAACCTTCCCTAAGTTGCTCTCTCTCTCCTCTCTCTCTCTCTCTCTCTCTCTCTCGCTCGATCCATTCTATCTTTTTCGAGCCATTACTCTTTCTTTCTTTCGTTTTGTCCGGTAGCTCGACGCGCGTATCGGCTCTTATTTTCCTCCGATTTTTCCAGGATATATTTTTTCATCCCGCAGCCGTTCACCGGGAAAACTCCACCATTTCCCACCGCAATTCGTTAAATAAAACGTGCGCGTATCGAACGGTCATTCCTATTCCTCTTCTTTATCAAACGCGAGAGCAACGTGTACCTGCGGTGGCGATGCGACTCAGGCGCGGCACCGCGAGAGAGGGAGCGAGAGACAGAGCGAGAGACAGAGCGAGAGGGAGAGAGAGAAACTAGGCAGAACGGTAGCCTCGACGCTATTACCGCTGCAGCGCCGACTCGACGTAGAAAGTCATTCGGCCAGCGATAAATAAGCAAACTCGCGTTTACGTGCAGTGGCGGCGTCGCGCGGTCGACGCTCAAACTTGGCCGCCATTGTGCGTCGAACGCTCAACAGATATATCAGTTTAAAAGAGTAGACCTGCCTGCCGTTATTCTCTCTCTCGCTCTCTCTCTCGCTCTCTCGCTCTCCCTCTCTCGCTGTAGGCGCCGCGTGCATCCGGAATATCGTACCAACCTTACGACTCGTGGGACTCCGGCAGCGGAACGCGTGGTTTATGTAGCTTTTACCAATGTTTCCGTGAGATCGTATTAGTTGCGAGGGAAAGTTCGTTAAAGGACGATAACTGTTTGCGCGATCGTTGTAAAAGGTAAGTGCCGGCGCGATGAACTCGATTATTCGAACGCAAGATAATTATGTAAGACGTAAATTTGACTGCGAGAATACTCGAGGGTTCGACCGACGTTTCCAACAATTCTATTTTAAGTCGTAGACTGTTTGTCTAATATTCTCGTTCGTGGGAGTAAAAATAAATTTCGTCCTGAGTTAAAGTTCGTCGTGTAAAATGCACCGGTCTATTTATATTTATCGTTATTCTATTACCCGATTGGATGTAACTTTTTGCAACGGGCTATTAAACCTACTTCTGGACGTAAAGCGTGTTTTCCGAGCATTATCGAGCCTTTGGAACTTTTCGCGTTTCCGAAACTACTATCTGTAAAATAGGAAAAACTTTTCTTAAAATCTACGCGGCAAGAAACTGCAGGCGGATTCGAACTCGAGCAGTTTCTCGGTAATGCGAGCGCGAGAAAACTACCGTTACGAGTACGCTTAAAAATTCTCGGCTATCCTTTTCTTCGTTCCGGTCGTGATTAAAAAGATTCCGCGCGATATCAGCCGGACTCGACGAGTATCTTCCAACGTTACCGCCTCGCACGGGAATTCATCTCGGATAATATTTCGCATCGGTCTCGGTGTGCATCGTGGATCGAAGTCGGCGCCTCGATCTCCCTCGATCTCCCTCGATCTCCCTCGATTTCCCTCGATTTTCAACGAACCAAATATAATTAGCGCAGCAACGCGCGATGGAAAAAAAGTCGACGCGGGCGATTATCTCCACTCGTTACCTCCACTCGTTACCTCCGCTCGCATCCAGATAATTACCAGAGTATCGTCGGCTCCGCGGAGATTTTCTTTGGCCTCGGTCGTCGCGCTGCGAAAGGTAAACAGCGGAGGAGGGAAGCAAAGCGTCGATGGCGTTAGTCGCGCGCGACGCGTATCGAAAAGGGCGAACGCGGCACGCTAACGATGTCGCGTATAATTACATCGAAAGTTCGGGACGCTCCCGGGCGTAATTATCGCTCGGTCGACGCGGGAATACCAACGATGCCCGGCAGCGCGACTCCATTCCGAGCAAAACCATTCGGTAATTGCCGTCGCCGTTAATCGACGCGATAATGCCCCGCGAGCAGTCGATGAATCCGTTCGATGAATCCGTCCGATGAATCCGTCCGATGAATCAACTTTTCCGCGGATTCTGCGGGAGAGTTTCTTCCAAGCCCGGGGATTCGTTACCCGACTCGAGATATTTTACACCGCACCCCCGAGTCGTTCCCGCATAAAAAAATTATCCGACCCGGCGGCGACCTTTCAAATGTAAAGTTCGCAATTTTTACGGCATCGTTGAATCGTACGTGTGCGAGGTAACGTTTATAATTTTGAGCTTTGAATTGTGCATCCGCAAAGTAAGTCGCACGCTTTTTATCGGTGCGCAAGAAATAAAAAATCGATATTGGCTTTTGGATCGTATACGTAAAAATATGGGTGCGAAGGTGTTTTATTACGAAACGTCGTGGAATATTTTTTTTTAAGTACTTTTTCGCGCGTTCCGATAGAATTTATCGAAGATAAAAAATTTCTCTTCCGCGATTCATCGGAATCCAAATATACGTTTTGGTACAATTTTATACCGGTAGGAATGGCGCGATCGATTAATCGAAGATAATTTCATACTTGATAAACCGATAAATTATTATTTTAGCTTTCCCAAGTTTATTCTTTTATTTTAAAATTTGACTTTTTCTCGGAGATAAAAATCGATAAAATATTCATTCGGTGAGCTGAAATAGAGCGAATATATATTTCCAAAGTCTTAAAACGCGGAGAATGCGAATCTTATAAATTTAGAAAAACTGGATAGTAAAATCTCTGTCCCGTCCTTCGCGATCGTTGTAGGTCATTTATTACGATATCCGGAACAACGGCCAAAATTTTCATTCGTCGAGCGGCCCGAATGCCAATTCAGCCAAGGTAAATAAGGAAAAAATGTCCGGTCGTTTATTTTAGAGCGCAGTAACGACTATATGACTTACCCCGTGAAAAATCTTGATGTTGTGGAGGGCATTTTGGGCAGCCAGTGCAGCCTTCCTCGTGTAAAACGTAACGAAGCAGCATCCTGGAACATAAAGAAGAACGAGCCTCGTTTATTTAAAGACTTAGCGACTTTGGTTCGAACGAGTCTCGGGGAGTCGGGGAGTCGGGGAGTCGGGGAGTGTAGGAGTATAGGAGTTGATCGAACAACCTTCGACTTGGACGGGGCCGATAGTTACGAGTTGCCAAAAGTTCGATACGCCTCGGGAGGTTTTAGCTCTCGACTTTAGGTCTGGCCGCGGTGGCCTCTGTTCGTTGCTCTTTACGAATGAGACGTACGTCCAGGAGGGGAAAGGGAACATCGTACAGTCCGTAACGGCAACTGCGTTTCCCGCGAATCTTGAGGAAGACTATCTCACACGCGCGTACCTACACACGTACCTACACACTCACGCGTGCAGAGACAACTTCCGAATTCCAGACTCAAACTTGCACCCTGTGAATGAATAGAATAGTGCAAGAGTAGTAGTGCTGGAATTGCAAGCTCGGAAAAGTCGCGGGGATGACTTCATCTTCCGATCTCGAATGTGCAGTTCGGTTCGTTCTTAGCGAGAACTAGAATTTGCATTTCTACATGTTTTGTACGCGTCCTCCCGAGAAACTCATTTTCCAACATTAGTCGTCCTCTCCGAATTAGTTGCTTTCTCCATTTATTGAAACTGGATACGAGCTTGGAATAATCTCGCGTTTTTATTTAATTCGAATAATTATTTTTTTTTTTACAATTTTTTTTACATTACGTTTAATATTTACGATATAAACGCCGATATATTGTTTATTTTTATCCAAAAGATCGTAAGATTGACTAATTGGGATGAAAGATAAATTAAAATTAAGAAATTTGCAGGAGAAACGAAAATTCGCTAAAAATGTATTACATCCGTTGGATTTTGATTTCTCGTACCAGGAAAAGTTATCGGTGAAGTTTATCTTCGCTCATTTTTCAATTTGAAGTAACCTCGTTAAATTATTGGCAAGGAGCCCTCGAGTCGCAAAACATTCACGGTCTACGAACTACAGGTGTTTTTGTGAATACCGCGAAGAGAATACGATTGAAAAAGTAAATTAAAACGCAATAGTGTAAGCTTGAGACATCGTACAAGTCCAAGACATCATTGTAATTCGTGAAAAGGGCTTAATCATGCGGAGGAAATTCCACGTGTACGATATCCACGGATCTTCTTGGCATACGCGTTTGCAATAGTCATGTCTACAAATAGCTCCATTTGTTATCGTGCCAACACCCGAACTTTTAGCTCTTTACTTTCCTCTATTTTTCAACAGATTGACCTTAAGGGGTTAGTAAGCGGATATGTGAGCGACAAGACGACTTCTCGGTAAATTTTGTTCTGGAAAGTAATTGGTTTTGTATTTCTTATTTTACAAGTTTATCAACCTATCGAGTATATAAATTTTGAAATTTTTTTACCGTTACGTTATTTTGGAGAAAATCGATCGATAAACGTGTCAAATGTTTTTAAAAAGGATGTTATTATTAGATTTGATTACATTTTTAATGAAAATTTTTTTTAATTTTGTAACTCCTGAGTTATAAATTTAACTTCATAATTATGTTTCAATCGGCGAAATGCAAAATTTCTTTTAGGTGAAAATATCGATTTTCATTTAACAAAAGAAAAACTGCACGGAAAGTGGAAACTTCTTTCATATTTTTTATGAAATTCGTATGAAAATATAATTTTTTACATATTTTCTTTGCTACATTGTTAATAAATTATGAATACGTTAACGTTCTTTAAATATAAAAGAATGAAAGTTAATATTTTTTGAGAATAATATCGAAGCTTTTATTTCTATTTATTAATATTTCACTTTATAACAAAATATTATTCTAAAGTTTATTATTAATAATTTATCAATTTATGTGATAAAAATTATAAATTAGAAGAAATTTATTGCCGATAAATAATATGTCGCTCGAAATCGATAATACGATATTTTACTATGGGATGTATTATTTTCAGCTTGAAAAAAATATAGCTGTAACGACTCAGAATATTACGAGTTTAAAATATATTAGAATTATTATTGTAATGCAGCAACGTTTTATTCTGTAAAGATACGCTTATAAATTTTTTAAACTTTTAACGTACAGTTCTACATTTATTTAATCATTCGTAATTTAAATTTATAACTATAAATATTCTACTAAATTAATATATTACGATATAAGAACGAATGATCAATATTTAAAATTTATTTTATTAAATTGATTCGAATAATGTGATTAATAGTATTAACATTGAGAACGTAATAAATTTCTTAACATAAAATACATTTTCATATTTCAATTTAAATTTTATTCAAAATGATAATAAAAGGGATCGTATTTATATTCTTTCTTAAAAGTAATGAAGATTTATTGAAAAAAATTTATTCCGATACATAAAAACTGATGGTCAGAATTACCCTTCGATTAGGGAAATATCAGTACCGAAGACATTATTTTGACTCTATTTATACTCTAGATATTCGTTTAAATTTAACTACCAAGCAAGTCGATTTCCATTCCAGTATCTATAAATTTATTTGACTAAACTCGAGTATTATTCGTTTTTATTAAAATAAAAAAAAAACAAAAAAAAATCGAAAGATTCGATATACCCTTTTCGTAAAATGAAATAATTAAAATTCTACGCACTAGAAAGATTTTCCAGTAATTTTTTTTTCACGTAATAACTATAAAAAAATAAAAGTTACCTTTCCTACAGAAAAATATTTTCAGAGAACAATTTTTAATTTTATTTTCAGCTCGAAATTCTGCCAGTGGTTCGAGTGTCACGTCACGCTTCCGAGTGCATCAAAGTGTGAGGAAGTGCATACTTCGGACGCACCGATACACGATGTTACAGATATTACCGAGAAAACTTTCCGCTTATCGACTCGCCCCCTATGCCTCCTATTGGATTGACGAATAGACGCGAGCTATTGGCTCCAACATTGACGGATCTCAGGTTAAACAATAAAGTGCTTCGTCTTGATCTTCAAGTCGATTATACTAACGAGTGGATCACAAGACTCGCGGTTTCAGCGCTTTCTAATGGATATTTACAACAACGATCGATACGATAAATTACGATGCTTAATTTATCAGAGTAAACTTTTATAGCTAATGTTGCTATGGATATGTCGCTATCATAAATGTGCGACACAATTATTCATTTCGTGATAAGAAGACATTAGTTAACCTAAGTCAAGATTAAGTTTAATGTGTTTAAAATCTATGATAAAAAGTGTAATTTTACCATTTTTAATTCCGTTAATTTATAAGTATGATAATTCAGTAAATAGAAAATCTTCAAATTTTTTCATTTTATACTCTACATAATATTAACATACTTAGATTTTTATCAGTTTGAACGTTCATTTTCCGTGACTTTCGAGAATTTTACAAGTATTAAGGTTATAATATTTAGTCAGATAACTTTATATGTTATTGTTAATGGAATGGGTATTTATAAAAACTTTTTCAATTAACTTTTAACATTTATTTAGAAATTTTTCCATTATTTCAAATGGGTTTGTCTACGTTTACTTTTAATTTAATTTCTCTTTGTAATTAAATACATTTTTTTAAAAGAAAAATTAACTTTTCAAAAAATAAAAATAATTTAGTTAGTTTTGTTAAAATTATTTATCGGTCGATGTTTACTTATTAAATACAATAATATTTTTCATTAACAAATGTCATTTTAAATCCAAATTTGATCATTTTAATTACGAAACTAAACTACTAATATCAAACAAACGATACACGAAGGAATTGAAAATAGATGACGGAAGAAATTTTTTTCGCTGTAATTTTTTTATCTAATCTTTATATAATCTTTTCCTTCGAACAAGAGCAATTATTTTTTCATAAGATCGCGTTTTCTTATTAACCTCCGATCGCGATCGTAACGCTCGACATTTAATTGTCCGAAAGTTAAGTACTTAAACTTTGCATCGATGGAGGTACGAAAAAAATTTTCGATTAAATTGATCACGACTTACTACTTAACTAAAGAAGACTGACTATACATTTCACGCGATATTACTATCAATATCACAAGATTAAAGTACAAGGTACAAGCTAAAATGTTCGGATCACTTCCTCGTTCAAAAGTAGCGTAGAGTTTAGTTAGAGTTCTCGATTCCTAGATTTGGGTAAAAAACTAAGCCGTTCCCAGGACCCGAGAAAAACTTTGAAAAAAGTAGTCACCGGTTTTTTCGGGAGGACGGAAGTTATTCGCGAACGAACGACCGAAGCACTAGAATGCAAAGTGTCATTAACTCAATAAACGAAAATTAATTTAATTTGCAGGACGAATTACGGACGTCTGCAAAAATTGACGCGTTCGGTGGTACGCCTCGAGCCTGGAGCGTCGCCATTAGGAATTCCCAATTCGCGTCGTGATTATCGTTAATTGGACTCTGAATTATACCCGGCAGTAGCACGTGGTTAGTGAAACGTAACGCTGCCGCGTGAAACG
This sequence comes from Dolichoris vasculosae, assembly GCA_018907195.1. Classification (NCBI taxonomy): domain Eukaryota; kingdom Metazoa; phylum Arthropoda; class Insecta; order Hymenoptera; family Agaonidae; genus Dolichoris; species Dolichoris vasculosae. Next base: position 17,841,663 of record JACCHY010000005.1, on the reverse strand, counting down.
CAATCGTTTGCGCGCGCGGCCACTCGAATTATGCATCGCTTTTCCATGAGAACTCTCGAGCTCGGAGTTGCTTCTCTGTTAGAGCGCGAGCGACATCGACACTCCCGAGCCCTCGGGCACGAATCGGGCTTTTAGTCGACCTCGTCCTCGTCCTCCTCCAGCTGCACCTCCACCTCCGCCTCCTCCTTCGCCTCCTCCTCCCTCGGAACAGCAGCTCACCTCGTACCTAACCTACGCAGTGTGCATGGATTGCTCGGTAAAAAGGAACGAGGAAACAAAGCAAGAAACTTTTACATGCTCCGGGAGCTGGATTTAACTTGATTGGACTGCCAGTCTTTTTAGCGAAATGCAACTTGCTTGATAAAGCGAATAAATTACGCGCTCGATAGAGGGAACGTGAATTTGACGGAGACGGAAGAATAAGGCGGGGAGTCGGTGAAATGATAATTGCTATTGTTCATTCGTTAAAGCGATCGACCCGAATATTGCTTTCAACCTTAATGTAATAATAAAATGAATGGTCGCGAATATAAAGGGATTATTTTTTTTCCTATCTTTTAACGACCGAACTTGCTTAAGTGATTCGACTATTCCTATCGATGTATTTGTTACACTTTGTTTAATTAATCTTTTATCTATTTCATCGTGTTCTCTAACGAATACGTACCAAATTAAAACGGTAGTTTCTTTTTTTATCGAACAAACTTGTTAATACAGAAGTGATATACGATCTGTATTTTAATATTTGAACTTGTACTTACAATTATATTGCTTTACTTAAAATTTTAATAATGTTTAAGTCATAAATATTGGAACGAAAATTTTGCAGATAATTTAATTAATTAATTATTTTTTATCTCTACAATGGTTATATTATTTTTTTAATTTTACGTAAATTATGCTATATCTTGAATTCATTGTACGACTCGGTTTATCCACGCGTAAAATATATTCATTACCAGCAATACTGGGATCATCGATCTAACGAATTTCTTTATTAGCGTATATGCGCTTAATTAAATCAAACGATGCAGAGTCTGAAATTCCAAGTAAGTTCGATAAATTATTTCAAAATGGAACGCAGAAACGCGCAAGGTTTTTATTCGATGTTGGAATTTCGCGTTTATAAACGTAAATTTAAATAAAAAGACATCGTATTACAATTTTAGCACCTATAAAATTGCTATGTAACGTATCGATTCGATTTTATTTTCATATTATAAGTAGTATAAGAATGCGATGCATATTTAATTTTATAAAATTAATACGCGAAATTCTAACGGAAAATTAATTTTTCTTCACGATGGTTTCTGTATTAAATAATGGTGGACTTAGTTTATCGATAGGAAAATCGATAAAATCGTCGTTAACGTACGTCAAACGGATAAATTCGCGAAGGGTAAAATATCGGACGAGGCGTTATTTAAAAACTTAATCGTTATTCGATCATACACATTTTTATCGTTTCGTTTTAAGTTTCTGCAACGATGCAAGCACTTTAGCCAAGTTCGAAAAAGTAAATTTTTCAGTCGAAACATCGGCTTTTCAAGCGGGACGAATAGACGGAAAATAGCAAAAACGTGGATCGATAAAACGAGATGCGAAATTGAAAAGCAACGATAAGCTTGATATTCGAAGGCGCTAGTAAAATCCAAGTATCCACGTAGATACGCGTACGCGTAAATAGGGTGGCTCGACTAATCAGAGGTCGAACCGACTTAAATTGCAAGTCGTAATCTTGGAGAGGCGATATCCTGGCTGGTCAGCTCTTTGCTCAAAGGAATTGGCAGCGGGAATACAGGAGAGTTTCATGGAAGGACCGAAGAGCGGAGGAGAAAGAGAGAACGACTCGCGCTGCGGGTAAGTCCGCGATATCATAATGGTGGAGGTGGACAAGGGTTGCGGCGTTGGGGGCGTTGGGGGCGGTGGGGGCGGTTGGGGGGGCGGCGGGATGGTTCAGCTGGGAGTCAGTCGGAAGGTACACGAACGTTTCCGTGTCGAACACGCGGAGAGACATATCGCTACCGGCCAATCGTTCGCAACGTATACGCGCTCGAGTCGTCGCCGCCTCCACCGCCTCCACCGCCGCCTCCACCACCGCCGCTGTTACGTATCGTGCGCGATATCCCGCGGGTCTGCGGCTAATACCTGGCCGATGCGTGATTAGAGCCCGCAGGGAAATCTAGTCGAACAAGCCCCCGAGGCGGCCCCTCCTTCTCCTTCTCCTTCTTCCTTCTCCTTCTCCAGATTCCCGATAAATTTCATCTCGCGATACAATGCGCGGAGCTGACGCTGCAACTCTCGCGTGCGCGTCTGCACCACCATTGGTGTCTAAGTACTACTTTTCCTTTGTTCGTATCGCGTTTCAATATTTTGATAGCGCGCCAAAGTCCATCGGAATCGCTCCAACTTTCATCCGCTTGGGAAGCGTTGTCCGTCATATTCCGATGGAGCCGATACGCTTGGTTCGAGCAAATATCGCGGGAGAGAAAAACCCGAATAGCTGAGTCAGGACAGTCGTCGCCGACGGCCAACGCTCCTATTGACAATATCGGGAATATAGCTCTTGTAGCCGCAGGAAGGAACGCGTGGCCTTTCGACGTCACCACTTGCAACCTTCCCCCTTCGTCTCTTTGCTCTTGTTCCACTTTGTTCCACTCGTACAAAAACGATCGACGTTACTACTCGACGATGTCCGTTCTGGGGAAGAATCGTCAGCATTTTAGGCTTTTATAAGCGTTCTCGGTCGCGTCGACGATGGGTATCCTCCAACTCCGTTTCGATCGAGATCGGAATCGCGAACTTCGATAGTGGAAAGACTTATAATATGGATTTTTTTAAGTTTATCGATCGGTTATCGTTGCTCGATAATGATTTGAAAATTATTCTGTCGCCTTTCGAGGACTTATCGCGTGTACCGATCAACGATGGTTTTAGACCGTCGAATAAAAATTACAGTCTTTTATCGATTCGTTCGCTCGTATTTCGATAAATAACACCGAAAGATCAAATGCAAGAAGTAAACCAATTTTAAGACTTCTCGTGAAACATTATAAGAATATTCACTTTGTTAAACTTAACGGGAATCTTTTCACGAGCAAATATTCAAATATACGGCAATTATTTAAAAAATGGCATTTATTTACTTTTTGTTCCGATACAACGATCGGAGGTAATGTCGCGCAAGAAAAAGTAAGAGGGAAACCGTCTCGAGGAAACGTTTGGCGTTAAAAAGGAATGTTAAGGAAATATCGAAAAAATGTTGATCGAATACGTAAAGAGCTGTACAGATTCGTTATCGAGTCACTCGTTATAGGCCCACGAAAACACGGGGCGTGAGGACGTTTGCAATCCAGAAACTCCCTCGGAATCCGGGGAAGCGAGAAAATAAAGCGTGCCGAGTTCACCCCTTCCCCCACCCCTACTCCTCTGCGATGACGCGCAATGCTAGCTTTACGCGCGTTGTTGCGGGGGCGGACTTCAAAGGTGGCGGGAACTTATTCGGTGTCTAGACCCTGGCTCCGAGGGGGGCTACCCGTGGGACTTACCCGGAGTCTAGACTCGGACTCCGAGGGAAGTTACCCGTGGGACTTCGTCGGTGTCTAAACCCGAGCTCTGAAGCAGCTGAGCAAGGGCCCGATGAAAAACTGCGGAGTCTAGCGGTCGACGGACGATCCAGGCTGGAAGAAGGTAGCGATGAAGAAAGCGTAGTTTAGTGCATGGTCCGATTGTTTACGAGCAGTTTATAGCGAGACGATCCTGATGAGATTTGATCCCGCGTACGCCATATGGAGAAGTACGAGGTCCTCGATAAGCGCGTACAACGGTACTAATTTTATGGAGGCACCTCGAAAAGCATAAACACGGCTCGGCTGTCGTGGGACGCGGGAAATTATACGAGGCGCGGAAAAGGAAAGCAAATTAAAGACCCGTTTGAATTAAGGGTCGAACGGAGGAGCGTGAAGGGATAAATAGGCGAGAAGCGGTGAAGTTGGAGGGATCGATGGACCGCTACTCAGCCAACGCCGACGCGCAACCGAAAAACTATGTAACTGTAATTAAATAAATAAATGAATCGAAACAAAAGTTAAAGCGTTACTTTTCTGTTCCCGGTAAGTAATTTTATTATTTTTCAACGTTATACACCCGAGTATATTAATCGCGCTAATTTTTTTCATTTGTAAGATACGAAAGAAAACTTTGAAAGTTTGGCAAAAACACAATGTAGGTAATAAATATAAAATTCATCTACTTTTTACTTTTAATTTTCAGTTTCGAGCTTTCGGAGTCGCGCCGTTATTTATAAAGTACAGAGTATTAAGGATACACAACCAACGTCCAACATCTGCCGCAAATACGCGACATTTATATTACATTTGAGAGCGATAAAGTTTGCGTAATAAGAATAGAGACGATTATTGGACAGCTTATGTTTAGAATACATAGTTTGACGCGCGGACGAGACTCGCGATGTCCGTCGACGCAGAAGTCAAGGCGAGCTTTGATCTGCCGAGCAACTTAATTTCCGTGATTGGCTCGAGAACAAAGCGGTAACATCGGCAAGTTCGTTGCGGATGCTGGAAATCACGGACCAAGTCATCCTCGAGGTTCGGTTCGTCCTCCCGGTGGAGAATCGATGTACGTTAACTTCCATCGTTTCTCGATGTTCGTTCGCATACGAGCGAAGGCAACGATGCCATCGAACTTTCGAACCCGAAGTTTTTAGCAGCGACTTTTGGTTACTTTTGAGTTACCCTATCTACGCGCGTCCGTAAGTCTATCCCAAAGCAAACCTTCCTGCACATCTCCTCATTTTGCGAGAGTAACTTCCTGACTGATGACGACGGGTTGGTGTTCGGTGTTATCCGTGCTTTCTTCTTTTTTGCTTTTTATTCTTCGACTTACATACAACTTTTTCATTCAAAGACGCACGAACACACGTTATTTTATTCCTTGGGAAGACTTAACCTAATTACGATAAATCATGTGTAATATAAATTGATGGTTTTTCGATAAACCAGTCTATTCTACAATAAAATATATATTTGTTCTTGTTTTATATCTAACGCAATATGTTTGAATTTCAAATATTATTTATTTCTTATATTTTATTATTAGGTCGTTTATTTCTCAGTCGATAAATTTTCAGTCGTAGTAATAGATTTAGTTTTGTTCCGACGCGTTACATTAAAATTCAAAATGTTTTAGATCCTTTGCAATTTTATTTACCTATCGCGTATTTCTCCAAGCAGTTGAAATTTTGAAAAATACGTTTGATCTTCGTACGTCTACAAATATACAAAGGTTAAAATAATTAAAAATTAAAGTTAATCGAAATTTAAATATGTGCCGTTCGATCACTGAAATTACAACGATGCATCAAACGTATCGATTTTGTTAAATTTCCTTTGTTATATTCTAATTATTTTGTTGCTCGATGCTTAATTTTAAAATAAGATAAAGATTAAAAAAGTACTCGCGAATTAATAGCTTTATTATTTGATCATAAATTTTAGAAGTATCGAACCGAATAATAAAAAGATCGGAATTTAGTTTCGTAAGATTTTAAGTTTAATAATAGTACGAAAAGGCAAATTATTTATCGTTGAATGTAACAAAAAGAAAGTGATTTCGAGAAATTGATTAAATTATCGTACAAAGTACATTTCGAAATATTTCATTGGAAAGAAAGTACGAGCGCTCGTTTATCAATTTGCAGAAACGTAAACTTTTTAACGTAAAATCTAAAATCTTCTAACGCGCAGTGAAATTCACCGATATAATTCGTTGCCGAGAAATAAAATAAAAACACATGTAAAATGATAATACAGAAGTTGAGAAATTGTTCCGTGAGCTTAATAAGAAAAAATAAAAAAGAATAGAAGTAAAATCAAAGATTCGCAAAGAACCGTAGAAAAATACAGCATAAATCCAATGTAGCAAATTTATGTACGGTTTATCGGGGAGTTCGTCTTTCCCCGCCGCGAAAAATTATACGCACACGCGAACGCTACTAGTCCGGATGGCGGATCCGTGGGTGGAGGCGGTGGTACAGCAAAACAGCGGAATTTCTCATTCATATACTTCATCCTCTTCCGAGCTGCACGTGCACCGGACTCGTTCTCCGTGATAAAACCGAGATTGCTATCGAGCTCCAATTCTCGGAGTACCTCGACGGCCGCTGCCACTACCACCACTCGCAGCATCTCGATATCGAGTGTGTTTTCGGGGTAGGTATCGGGTCTCGGGAGCGCTTTAAAGCGGATCGTGCCGTGAAGGAAATACGAACGAACGTCGGTCGAGGCTCGGAAAACTCGGGAGGAAAAGCCGAAATCGGCGATACTACTTACTCCGCGCTTCCACTAGCCAAATATTTCTTCGCAACTCGACTATCGAACACGTACATTACGACACACGCTAAAACACATACACACATACACACACAAGCACACTTTACTTCTTTTTAAATTTTATTTTGCGCCTCGACGGCTTTTCGCTTTTCCGATGAGGCATCGAACAAAGTATCCTACGTTTCGTTCTTTGCCCGAACGACGCGCTTCAAATATTTACCGGTAAATATTCCGCGACATTAAGAAGCTATTTATTAAAGAAGAAAACAAGAACATAAATTTTTACCGTTTAAGATTACAGATAAGTTTTTTTTATTCGAACAAGTTTCTAAAGTTATTCAACAAATACGTTTATCTTCCGCGAAAGCGGAAAAGGCGTTCAATTTTATAACTTATTCGTTTCGAGTACTTTTATTTACGCGTATGATTTTTAATACAGGAATGCTGCGCTCGAAATCATCGAAGGTTGTAAATTTATTCGTTGAATTCTTTACACGGTATTAATTTACTTGATATATTTCCGAGAGCAAAATTTGGACAAAAGCGTTGGATATTTTATTATTTTACGCGTCGAGTCTACGCGTAATAATAAAATTAATAAACTTTTTTCATTTTCGATGAAGAATAGTTAAATAAAAATTCTACGTAATGCGTACTTTTTTAAAAAATTAGCGCAAAAATTTTATTTTCAGTTAAAAGCAACCGTCGATTGAAATACTTTTTAAGGCGAAAGTACTTGGAATACTAACGACATCCTTCTTTCTTTTTACAGGTCTTGAAATGTTTTACGAGACGCAGGAGCAAAGTCGGATACAGGGAGTACCGAAAATTTCGTGATTCCTTCTCCGATTCTTCTCTGTATATAACGGCATTTTAAGTCTGCTTACGTCCTCGAATCAATATATACCAACAAAGAAGGGCAAACGAAATCATTAAGACGAGCTTCGGTACCTCCGCGTCTAGCTCCGAAGCCCCTGGAAAGCAAAAAATTCCTAGTTGTGTCGTTGTTTCACCCTCTCGCGTCCGATCAAACTAATCCCTTCTCAGTTTCCGCATCCATGCAGCTTGATCGTTTCCCGTATACGCGAGGCTGCGAGAGAAAGAAGCATATAATCCCATTGGCGTTGCACGAAACATGTATCCGTTGGCCCGGGCACAACTAAGCATCTCTCTCTCTCTCTTTCTCTCTCTCGATACACTTTTATCCGTTCGGGCCGACGTCGTTGGTATTCCGTGCACGTAAAAGATGGCTTTCTCGCTCCAGCGTTGGATAATACCGGAGGAATGCCCGAGACCGTCGAGAACCACGACAACGACGACGATGCAAGAAGGCCTCGGCTAAACTCATGGACGCCAACTTCGCGCGACTGGTCCATTCCAGTCTCCTTCAACCCCGTGTTACTTGTCACCCCGAACCTCGTCCTCGTCTCTTGCGATTCGCGGTACAGATAACCTTATATGTATGGATATTTTGGTGTCAAGGGTGCGATATTCGCTCATTAAAATGCCTCAGCCGTGAGTCTTTTATACACTCCGTGAGCTTGCATACCTCCTCGAAAGGGGAAAGAGATACTCTGCCTATCAAAGAAGTGCATTAGCAGCTACTTTAGCCCTTCCCTTTCGCGCATCGCTATTTTTATCTTTTATTTTTCGATGCTTCTTTTTTCTTCTTCTTTTTTTCTTCTTGAAATATTACGTTATGTTAATATCAGTTAATCTTTCTTCTTTGGTGAATCAGTGTCGATATGAAAAATGAATTATTTCTCTGGGGAGGAAAGAGCGAGATGAATTTCCGTGGATAGAATTGTAGCAAATAATGCGAAATACGTCTATTATTATTATTATCTAATTTTACGATGAAAAAATATCGATGAAACGGATTATGTATTGAGATTACGTCGAAAGACATCAAATTTATAAACTCTTCGAATGTTTTTCTTTAAAATAAGCTGGTTTTTTGGAACGAAGGTAAAATAATCCGTCTCGCGAATACTTGGGTATATATCGTTAAATTAAAACTTCGTTTAGTTTTAATGTTTCCAAATCCGTATAATATGATGTCGCTCGTACGACGTAGAGAAAGGTACAGAATTTAACGCTACGATTATGATGGGTGGACTATTCGAAGAAAGAAATCCTTGAGTATTTCGGTTGGAAGAATATCCGTCGCAAAAACGGAAGGTTTCGGATTCGAATCTCAACCGAGTTAAGCTGTCTCTTTTTTTCCCCACCTTTCTTTGGAATATTTTTATCGTTAAAGATTCACAAAAATTTGCATAGCTTATCGTTCTAAATTTTTTCAATTCAGTAAGTCTCGATACTTTTTAAAAATTGTTTAGAATTTTTAATTTCAACGCTAATTAATCGATGATTAGTTACCTAATAAGTATGTAAACGATAATTGAATTCGTTTCGATATGGCCTAGAAAAAATTTTATTTTATACGAAATACTTATGTTTTAAATTTTATCGAACCTTCGTTATTTAATATCGATAGAATTTTTATATTTTCAAATTAAAATAATATTTAATCGTCGCATATTGCACCCGCTTAATTATAAAGGATATTTTATCAAAGATTACACAAAAAATTGATTTTGATTTATATCGACTTCTGGGTAAATTATTAATTTTCTTTTACGGCTGACATATTTGTCACGATCACCGCGTCGAACGTTACCCAAATTAAACAACAGCCAGGAATGTCTACTCTCTCTATGGTCAATCGAAATCAAATTTTTGTACGAATCTTGTTAGATTCGCAATAAATAATGTAGGTACGTATGTGGGTTTGTATATGTGTAAGAGCCGGTGTTACGCGTATTCGAGTCGAAATATCTCGATACACCGGCTGTTCCCAGGCCGGGCTTCGCTGACTAGGCTTTTTTTCTACACCGCGCACTTATAAGTTTTCCTCGTTTCACCGTATCCAGGATATATGCGATAATAGCGTGGGATTTGTAGAATAAAAAAAATGTAATTTAATAAAATCTCGAAATACGTTTGAGAATACAAGAAAACGACTTGTTTTCATATCGTGTTTTTGTTATTTTTTATTTCAAAGCTGTTATTTCGATTATTTCGAATATTTATTAAATTAAATATTTTACTAAGTTTAAGAAATAGGAAAAGCTATAAAACATTCGAACGTAGGAAAGCGTGAGCTCGTATTCGACGGAGCTGGAAATTTTTTCACGTTCGCTCGATAGAGTCGATTTTCCAACGAACGTTTTAGTGTAAATATTAGGAAGATAGCCATTACAGGAACGAGTAAGAAGGCTTACAGCAGCGTAAATGATGTATACGTATCGCCTATCGGTGATAGCTATAGCATTAGACAAGCAATCCCTACAGCAAATTTAGAGCTACCCTCTCACAATGCACAGCAAGTCTAATCTCCTGTCCTACTATACTCAAGGAAAGTGTTATCCTATAACGTTATCCTATCCTTGTAGCATTGTAGCGTCGAAGCCACTATTAACTTGCGAAATCGGAGGGAAATCGGAGGGAAATCGGAGGCTGCGACGGCAAGGGTGTAAACCAAGGCCGTAGGCTGTAGTAGTCGTCGCGTAATCCGCGAGCCATTCACCGCCCTTTAAGCCCCGACCATATTTCGATGCCTTACGCCTAACGTACGTTTGCAGGTACGAGGAGTACACGAGGACGTACAATAAAGGGCTTTGCCCGAACCATCGAGCAGCTGCGAGTTATCTACGCGTGTCTCGTCGATATTGTCCAGTCGACTGTCCAGTCAAGTCCAGTCCAGATGCGCGAAGAAGACGACTGCGGTTGCGAATACCGTTTTTATTTTTTATAACGCGCGATCCACTCGGCTGAATACGCGATCGACTTATCGGATTTGAGATCCGGAAGCTTACAGCCCTTCCACTCTTCCAGGATTTCGTGGTTGCGATTGGTGGCGTCCCGCGCGCAAAGTTTCTCGAGGCTTATCCTCCATTGGAAGAAAGCGATATCCTTTTTGCGGCTAGGACGAGAATTGTACCGTGTCGTCTTCGATAACCAATGCTATATTCCGGATTTCAATCTTTTCCGCCTCGCTCGACTCCTTTCCTTTATTCGCGAATGAACGAGAGTCGCGAGACGCGTTGATCGATACATCGAGTAGCTTCCCGCGAGTTACCTTGTGAAAGAGCTAAAGCTAACTTTCCTTGGTGCGTTTTTCGCCTGTAGCTCGGGCAATGTAGCTCTGGCAATAGAAGTAGAAATGTATGGAAAAAGCAATCACCTAATGAAAGTAGTAGATTTTTCATCGTCCACGCCATTTGCGATAGTTTATTGCAGCAAGCGGTATGACTCCGCTCTTTCACAAAGGGCTTTGGTGACTGCACTCGAGGTACCGAGTTTTATACCGATGTCGTTACGTTAAATGCGCGACTCTCACATTCGATATTTATCGGATTCAAAAAACTGCGCCGAGGCTGAAAATCTCGTAAAGAAGGATTAAGTTTCATTTGATGAATGGAAGAATTAAATTCTCTTTACTAAACCGAGGCGTTTCCAAAGCAGACTCCAATCACTCCGATTGGCATATTTAGCCGGTTTTAATCTTAACGAGACAAAGTCTTTCAACAGCGATTCGTTTCTAATTTAAATCCGTTTTAGGTAACGAAATAATTAGTTTTTTCCGTAATTGTCTTTTCGAACCTAAATGACTAAAATTTACCATAGCCTTTTAATAATCTCTAATTTGAGCGTAATGGAGTGGCTTTAAGCGACTTTAGATCCGAAGCTTGATACGTAATAAAATCTTTCGTTTGAAACATTTTTAGCTACAAAGATGGAATTCCACGCCATCGAAAGTAATAAAAATATATAATTTAAAATAAATAAATAAATAAATGAGGCTACTGTAGGGTTAAATATTATTTATAATTGCGTACAATTTACATCGATTAAAAATTGGTTTATGAAAACAAATGGATTAGGCAAGATTTAATAATAATTGTAATAAGATCGAAGTTGACGTTTTCCGGAAAAATACACGAAAGTACCATTTACCGACTTTTAATTCGACTTCAAAAGGAAAAAACTGCTAGCAAAAAAATTGTTATATCTTTAGCGGATCATTTTTCCGAAGAATAGTTTGCTCGCTTTTCTCAAGCAGCAAAGCAAAATCACAAAGAGAGAAAGTTCGTCGCCTTTGGTATAGTAGTTTCTCGTAGAGTAGCGAGACGTTGGATAAGCGCACCAATTATTAGAGTTACCGGCTTATGTATCGTTGGTTGGTTGATCAAGGCGACTGAAAAGAAATTCAATAGAAATTCGATAGATCGAGTGGTGTAGTAGCTCGAGGAGTCCGAGGAGAAAAGAAAAACCATTAATCGAATAAAAGTGTATCCGCTAGGAAAGCGCGGCAAACGAAATAACGTTTCGTTCCATCCTCGTCTCGCTTCTCAAATACGGTCTCACCTATTACATTTTTGTTATTTTTTCTTTTACGCCTTTTTTATCCACTTATTTCTTTTATCTAACAATATGCCCATCTAATTTATACTTATAATACGAATATTACAAACGAGATATTCGATATTATATTGTAAATTAATAATGCGTTTATCAAAGGTATCTTGTATATTTAAATTTTAATAAAATGAAAAATCGTTTGGCAAAATTAATTTCGAATACGGTTTTTAGATTAAATTAAATAACGCAATAGGTATTTTTCAACTTGTACATTTTCCGAATGAAAACTTATGATTTTTTAAACAATATTATGATTATTTTTTAAAATCGTGCACAAAATTGTAGTTATTAATAATTATAATCGAATATTGTAATACAGGAATAAATAAAATATTGTATAAATAAGTTTTTGCATAATTTAAGAGATATAAATTGTTATAATAACGCGTTACTAAATTTTCAGTTTAAGAATTTGATGTAGAAAAAGCAATTTTCAATATAATAGTGCTCTACTTTTGCTGACCTAAAAAAATCTATTAAAATTATCTTTTATATCGAGTTTTAAATGATTTTGAAATTCTCATTTTTTAATATTATACAACGTTGAATTGCGATACGAACAGTATGGACATAAAAAAGTAATAATGCTGGAAATTTGCTATTAAGGTTGATAAACTATTTTAGGATAGAGGATTTAATTGTATTTTAGAATTAGTATATATATATATATTTGTATGTGTGGGTGTGGGTGTGAATATGTACCGTAGTTACGCAAATACGTGTACCATATATGACATCAATTATTTCAACTGAACGGTAATTTGATCATTACACTAATGTTCTTTAACGGTCAGTTTACAAAATTGAACATATCGTAAATCAATACGAATTTTAAACAAATTTATTTGATTAAATGCGATCGGAAAAAGTTCGATTTAATCGATAATAATAATAATAATAATAATATATACATTCATACATACGAAACAATTATTAGAAATAAATTTTGTTTCTAATTTCCTAATTTATCGATCGTAACAACAGTAAATTGTTGATACGGTAATCAACGAGGGTAATAAATTAGTTTGATCGAACGAATAGTGAAAATTGCTAAAATTTACTTCTCCCGAACTTTTTAAACATTTTTAAAGCGTCATCCGAGATAAGATTAGAAAAAGAATTTGCTAAAAGTCCAGGGATGAATTACGTCCTTTGTGGAAAATAAGAGGCAGATTCGCAACGAGTCGTCGCCATCGCTTACTTTTCAACCTTTACTTTCCGCTTTTTCTTTGACTCTCTCTCGCTCTCTTGCCGAGGTCTTTATACAGTACTGATAGTCGAGCGAAAAGGTTATGAATCCTAACTGCGCATGAATGCCTAAAGAGAAGTTCTCCAGTCTTGCGACAGCAAAGGGGACCGCGTCGGGCAACACCGAACCTCGCGAGTAAGCGCCCAGATATATACTTTTCGAAATGAACGTCAAGGAATATTTCAAACATAGTTTAAACAAGAGGAAAATTGAAGTTGCAGCTTTGCATCGTCTGAATAAATATTTATTTCCTTAGCAGCTTGCTTTTGTAGAAACATTTCCCTCGAGTGAGGCAATGATGCAAATACCGGAGCTAATTTAAAAAAATACATATAATTGTTTGTGATGAATACTTAAGTGCTTTAAAACAACCGTTCCAAGAGCTTTTCATCTATCAGATTTATATTATTCGGAGCTCGTTATACTGCTAATTATGTTTAACTCTTTAACTATGCGAGGCATAATTTCGTACTACTATTTTACGTTATGAATTTTACGACTATCGTCACTTTTATATTTGAAAAAGAATCCTACTTACTTGTCGTATTAAAATGTAATATCGCGTCATCGTCTTTAACTAACTCGATTTACACAATTAAAATACGATTGTTTTCAATAGCTGTAAAAAATATTTATACAATTGAAACAAAATATGGAATAAAATAACGCGTGTTGAAACGATTCGTTTTATATACTGGATTAATTATTACATAAGATTCCAAGGACTTCAATTTTCGTTCGTAATCGTTGGAACGTTACAAATGCAACGAATAACAGCAAAAAAAAATAAATCAAAAATATCGATTCGTTCACTATAAAGATACAAACTTTATTATTTTATAATCTATTATTTCTAATTTATTAAATTATAAGTTAAGTTTTCAAAATTTTTAATATTTCGTCCATTTTTAATAATTTAATTATTAAATTTATTTACTATTAAATACGAGAGAATCGTATGAATATTTCTAGTTAATTATCTGTAAAAGCATTACTGCGTATAATCTCTTTATTACCTATTGTATATTTAGATGTAATATGTTCCTTTGTCAGTGGCTGAGCCCCTATCTCCAGAGTGCAATTAGTAAGGACGAACGTAGTAGAAATATTTTTTCACTGTTTTATTTTTGTTAAATATGCAAGGGATGTATGATATTCGAATGTACACATATTTTACGTTACAAATTCGGAAGTATTATATAAAAATTACGATACGTGTTATTTACCTGTTTAACCAAGCGATGCGAGAATAAAATTATAGCGGGTTTTACAAAATTTTAGTATAACTTTTTTTAAAACGAAGGTAACGAATATCAATTTGGAACAATAAATTGAGAAATAATTAGTCAGCGCAAAAACGGTTACAAAAGCACGTGATTTTGATTTAGAAAAATAGAGTTGCATCGGGTAATAGTAATTGAAAGCGTAGCTTTAAATTGGTGAAAATCGTTTGATTTAAAAAGAAACTTGTATCAAAATAGACAGTGACGGTAGCGGTATTACTTTAACTCGATAAATTTAAAAGTCTTGCTCCCGGGAGAACGTCCGACCATAACGGTATAACTCTACTTCATCAGAGTGGCAAACTCCACGGGGAGTTTTTAGGGCAAAGTCATTTACCGAGATCCATGGAAGCGTTAGTCTTCTTTATCGTCGGTCTCGCTTGCTCTTTCGTTTTCCGATCGGTTTCTTTCGCGACACGCGTCGATGATTTGTAAGCACCGACCTAAAAGCCACGCAATTTTCCCAACGTGAAATACGCGCTCGAAATCGACTCTTCCAGCTTAATGAGAATAATTGTCATTGCGTGCATTTTAATTCAATTCCATCGGAAGCTGTGCTTCTGTAGCCACTGCATATTCAAAATTTAAATGTCATTTCTAACCGCAATTTGATCAGTCCGTTGTTGCGAAATAGCAGCGACAGTCGGGACCACGCGCTACATCCATGATAATTGATGTTCGTTAGTTACTTTTGATAATCCTTGGAATAATGGAGTTCGATCGTACAACGCGTTTCGGCTGTTTGTTCGTGCTATGGATCGAGTAAGCGAAATAACCATTAACGTATCTTAGACAAATTTTGATTAGTCGTTAATTTCACTGCGTGTGTTTTTTTTTAAATAACTGATTGTAAATATATTGATTTATAAATACGATGAGTTATAAATACGATTTTTTACCATTTATTTTTAGAATAAATAAAAAGTAAATTTTATTCCTACGTTGCAACGACAATTAAATTATCGATGTAATTGGCACAACGTATATTATTTATAAGCTTCTTTTTATAATATAAAAAGAATATATATAAAAAATTCTACGATTTTTATAATTGACCGTTCCTTTGCCTCTTGCTGGACAGAATTCAATTATTACGGTACACTTCGTCTCTAAGTTTTTAATATTGTTTTAAATTTTTCTTATAATTACAATTTTTATCCGATACACAATTTTATTATACCGTGCTTAAGTTTTAATATTAGATGAAAAAGTAAAAGTTATGCAGATCGTATTATTCGTGAATAAGATTTATTTTTTTATTTATCTGCTTTTAAATAAAAAATACCGATACTAATATGCAAATTATTACAATCGGAATAGGAATTATTTTATATCGATACATCGACAAATGTTTCATAAATGAAGCGAACGGTGAAAAAACTAAAATTAGTGTATCAAAAAAATTGTTTTTCATATAATTTTTTAGCGGATGAGAAAAAAGAGAGATAGAGAGATGCAACGACGTAAGAGATAAAATAAAACTGAGACAGGAAAAGGAACAAAAAGGAAGGACAGAGAAGAAGACAACATGTACACCGAAAGAGGTTAAATAGAAGTTACAAAACTCACCGAAGTAGATTTACCTACGAGGAACTTTCGTAGATCGTATTATAGAACTTTACAATATTTATAAGGTTAGCTTTACAAGTTTTGGAAAGTTACCGAGTAGCGAATTTCATAAAAATCGATGCTTTGAAAATACATTATTATGTCGACTCTAACAAAGTTTTCTCGAGGAACGGTGCAATTTTTTGTCAAAACACGTTGAATTAAATCTTTCGTAATGTTCGAGAAGGTGATATTAAATTCAGTTATTTGTTAAATTAACGTAATTTTTCAAAATAAGATTCACGTTAAGTCGAATACGTTATCTAGTTCAATCGGGTTATCGACGCTGAGTGACTAATGCGTCGAATTTTACTGATTCAATGTTTCTGTAGTCTCTATTATTAATGAAAGTCAAAATGATTTATCTTAAATGACGTTTCGCTCTAAGTATTACATCGAGAATAATATTGAAAAAATGCAACGGCGCAATCTCAAAAAATACACGTTATGTTTCACTTTTCAAGATTTTGATACGAAACATTTGAATATGAAATATGACTCGAAAGCGTCCATTAAAAGAATTCCAGCGTCAAGATATTAGATCTAACAACAATATAAATAGTACATATATAATAAATTTATGGTAAATATACCAATAGACAAACTTAATATTATCGTTATCGTGTGCCAAATCGATATAATTATATTATTCATGTATTCAGATTTATTCCAAAAAATGGTATAATTATACTTTTAAACGGTAGCGATTCAAACGGTCGTTTTTGGTCCAAATGTATGCTATTACACCTATAAAAATTACGTAGAATTCTTTGAAGCTGAATATAAAAAAAACAAATAATGGATGTATAAAACGTTATTTGGAATTTTAGTTTTATTATTTATGTCTAATAGAAAACACATAATTAATGTTTTTTACTCGTTCCAATAAATTTTGTAATAACAGTTAAATTCAATATAACTTTTATATTTAAAGATGTTAGAGTGCTTTTATGTTTTCCACAATGAAAGTTAATAACTTTTATTTCATTATTTTATCATTAATGCTAACGCATGCCCGAGAATCTGGGTCGAATTTAGAGTAATAGAAAAATATAACGAGAAGAGCTAAGAGTGTCGGGCAGATGTTAAACGACGCAATACAAAAGATAGAGCAATGCTTCACTTACTTTACTGTTCATGACACGCGCCCCAACAAAACTCTATTTCACTCTTGTTTCTCTCAAAAAAGAGAGAAAATAAGAAAGCGAAATTTTTCATTTTTAAATAGGTCACTCGGTGCGGTACTCGTTTAACGATTATTTTATCATCTTTTCTTCCTATATACTCATTAATTTATTCGTATCGTTTAAAAATATAGTTTGGTCTTTCGTAATTGCAGATTTTGTATACAACGTAATATAGTTGGGAACATTAATTTAAATAATAATCGATTGTTACTAAAATATAAACGCATTGTGTAAATTTTAATTTTTCCATACATATTTATTGAAAAATTAAATGCATGCAACGATTTTTTTTCGAAAAATATTATTATTCCATTCTTGGGATGATACCAAATAATAAGAAGAATATGTTTGATCTTAATAAATAAACTAATTCAAAATAAAATAAATTAAAAAGAATAATTATCTTCTTTAAAAAAAAGCTATTATAAATTTTTGTTTGCGACGAATTTTATTAATTTGAATAAATTATATTGAAAAAATGATGAAATTTTACATAAAATTTTAACGTTATGTATTATTTATAGAATATATAATACTGATTATATTCATTGGTTCGATACGTTGATTGCGAGACAAAGTAAATACTCTAGATTTACAAAAGCAACTAACATAAATTAATTTTAATTTAATAAATATCTAATTATTTATTTCCTTTGTTGAAACATGATTTAAAAATGGTATTTGAATTTTGATATTAGATAATAGATACGCGTATCTATTATACATAATATTATTGAAATCGATACGATGCATATTATTTGTGTATATTTATGAAATTTTACATTAAAATAACATAGACAAACCGTTCGTAAATTATAAAAAAATATTTAGAGGTTATTATTAATTCTTAGTTTAAAATTAAATTGATAAATTACACAATTTTATAAATTAAATCCACTCGAAAGTTTTCAATTTATTATAAAAAAAAAATTATAAAATATTGTCGATTTTAATATAATATTTTTAGATTTATTTAATTTGAAATTCATGATTATTCGCAATGTCAATTTTATTTTAAATATTTATAACAATCGAATTTATTGTATAATTAATACGAGTTATCGATTCAAACCATTTAGTCACGTTATTTATACATTATTGTACATTATTTATAGTACTTTTTCAGTTTTGGTTATTGTTCGAAACAATGAAACATTTGACTCAGTTTTTGAAATGTTTAAAAAATATGTTTTTGTATTTTATATTTTTCCGAGTTCGAAAGATAAAGCATTCAAAATGGATCAAATAGTTTGTACATCAAAAACAAAATGTACTTAAAATTTCAAAAAGATGAAAATCTGGTGGATCAAAAATATTTGTTATTAGTTGGAATCGATCGAACTTCATTAGAAGCTTCGAACGTAAACAGAATTTGGCTTTATAAAATAACGTTCGTAGAAAAAAACGACATTCCACCTGTTTTCGTAAAATAATTAAATAAAAATATTTGACTTTGCATTTTACGAAAGCTCAAAGATGAATTTTGTATTAATTCTGCGTAAAGCATAATTTAAATTTTATAAATACAACCGCTCGTCAAAAAATGAATCGCAAGTCACCACTCGACGAATCTTTTCACAAATAATATAAATAAGCGAGCGGTGGTTAGAATTACAGAGTAATAAATAAACTCGGAATAACAGAAATGCCCGAACCAACGAACGAACGAACAAATGTAAAAGAAAATTTGTATTTACCGAGTTATTTCAATAATGAAATGTACCGCTCGGTATAAGTACAAGTAGGACAAAACTACATCGAAGCTCTCAAAAAACACCCTGTAATAATAGATAAAGTTATCGACGATTCAATATTCCCAAGTTTCTCGCTTCCCGTGCGGAGCATCGCCTCAGGTGACGTATGATATGTATTAAATTCTTTTCCGCATACTACCAAGAAAGAAGAATTTACGCACGCTTCCCCACTAAAGTCATTTCATCTTTACTTCATTTGCATTATTCCAGTTTCGCCAACCTGCACCTATACGTTTTATGCATTATAGATCTTATTACGGTGAAACTGCGAGCGATGAAAGGAAATACGTAAAACGAGTGGCTGCTACAACGAGCATGAGAACTGGAGCCGAAGAAGAAGCCCGGGGTGTTCGAGGGGCGGGAGACGGGAACAGAAAACCGAGCGAGAAGGAAAAAGGCGAGATTAGCACAAAACGGATAGTCGTGAGAGGAAGGAGTTGGAGCGTTGCGCCGTTGTGCCGTTGTGCCGTTGTGCATAGGTCCTCGGGTATACTAAAGTTGATTAAACGCCCGGACGCCTGCCTCGTGCTGCCTCGTGTCCCCGGGATATTTCTTCGTCCTTCTGGGAAGTTGCGCTGTAACTCGTGCAAAGTCCTCGTCCTCGCCTTTCTTTTTATACTTCCGTTTATTCATTTTTTTAATGCCTGAATCTGTTCCTACAACTATTACCGCTTTCGCTTGTCTGGTTCCATCAACGGCTAATATGTATTTATTTAATTCTCGTCTACCTTCCAGCTTCCAGCTTCCAGAGATATCGCTTTCCCGATATTATTAAAGATTTATAGTAACTTTGGTTACACCGATTTATTTTTTACGTTAAGATCAAATATTTATTTTCGTATCCGTGTGAACCAAGTTTTGGAATTCCGTAAAACGATGTTAAAATCTATCGAAAGATTGTAAATGTATTTTTAGATTTACGGCTGACCTTCCCGGACTCGTTCCACTCGATTGTAAGAATAAATGTAACGACGATAATAAAATTGCTATTTTTATTTTCACGCCGACTCATTTTTTTTACTTTCGGGATTCTTTGAATAGACGATACAACTAATATTATAAAGCGAATTTACGATTAACATTTCGTGGTATAATAAATGGGTAAACGTTTTCGTTTCAACAAACTATTATTTTATCGATAGAGGACATTTTACCTTTTCAGTTACGTTTGCGAATCGTAATTCATAGAACTTCTTCCTGTTTTATGTAACCGTTGCATATACGATATACTTTTGCATTCTACCTAGTCGCAAATGTATCGAATGATGCGCGATCGCATAAATTTAAAACCGTGCAAACGTAACGGTATTTGATTCATTCGTTAATTATGTAAATTTCCATTCGGGCTGTTCTTTATCAAAGATTTTTTTCAAATAAGAATTACGTAATTCGATTAAGAACGCGTATTCGATACACGAATAATAACTAATCTCGGAGATATATAAATATAAAAATTTTGAAAGGATTAAAAAAAAAATAATATATCGACGTATTTTTATTTATCGGAGTAGAAAGAATTATGTGTTGAATATAGTGGTGAAACCTATTTGGATGGTTCAGCGGTAGTTTTTATCAAGAAAGCGAACGAGCTGTGGGAGGCTTATAAAAGGCAATATTTTCGTTCTCGAGTGCTGGTGAGTCCGAGAGACAGGTGAGAGAGAGAGAACGGGGAAAGTAAAAAAGAAAAAGAGAGCAGAAAACAGCCCTAGAATTTTCCCGGCACAACGTCGTCACAATTACATTGGATCAGGGAAGAATATTTCATCCGAGTCTTCGTCTCAAGCGAGATTCACCGACCCGGACGGATTATTAACGGGCAATTTACTGCGTCTGCTGCTGACTGTATTGTCTCTCCATTTCTCTACTTCGGATGCGATCCTATTCCATCTTTACGTGTCCTTTTCTATTCTTCGGGCGCTCTCGACTGTCTCTTAGTTATTTCCGCCACCGTTAATGTTCGATATCGGCTAAAAGAAGAGAAGGAAAAAAAATAATAGGAGGATTAAACTTGATTGCTCCGATCCATAATGAGACGAGGAGTACTTTTAGATTCCCGCTAAATTTAGACGCTTTTTCGATCCACTTCTTACAAACAGAAGATCCGGCAATCATCAGGAATAATCCAAACTAATTGCTTTCTTTGATTTGATCACGTGCTTCCTGTAGTTTGGCGCGATTGAATAATAACTCAATATTCAAGCATCGAACTTAATAATAGATGATTACGTACTTCGCTAACTGTCTTCTTAAAACAAAATATTTGCAATGTAAGTGGATATGAATTTTATAAGTGAGCAAATATTTCTACGCGGAAATTATAAAATAAAAAGAAAATATTCCGTTCAACTTAATCTTTATGGAAATGTCAACATTTTCATGCAATCGCAAATATTCAATTTTATTTAAATAATTTGAATAATTTCATTAGTTTAAATAAATGCAACATTTTTCATCTTTGTCAGTTGGATTATATTTCTTTCACCGATAAATACATTCCACGAGTTCTATTTTTATTAAGGAATTTGTTTGTGAGCAATTTAATGTTTTTAAATTGTTTATCAAAGTTTTACTTTTACAAAATATCCTCATAGAATCAATAAATCTAAGAATTCGAATTTTTTTAATTAAATGAAAGATTTATTTAATATTTATATAAAATGATAAACATAATTTTTTAATATTTAGTAAATAGAATGATTACTTCGATGAAAAATCTATATTCTTAATAATAATTATTTTAATGAAGATAAATATTTTTCAAAAAATAATTGTACTTTATCAAAATATTTTCTTATTTAAAATTCTATAAAATATCACCTATAAATCTATTGTAAAATCTAAGTTTTATTATAAATTAATCCAATTAGATTTTTAAGACGAGTCAACGATAAAAGAATTTTTTTACCAATTTATAAATAATGACAACATCAATATCAAATTTAATTTTTTTCAATATTATTTGAATTAATTTCTATAAAAATAAATCTTACTCGTAATAATACTTATATTTGAATTATACGTATATTCAGTTATCGTTCATTTGAGAATATGTATTTATTTGTAAGTATCCTTGTATATACATCCATAGTGAGCTTTCAGTCAGTTTTCGACTAATTTGAAGTTTAATTTTAGCTAATGAAACTCGATATAAACAAGTTTATAAAGCAATTGAACTCATCAATTTTCTATGAGCATCAAAGTGGCTGAAAAATATTATATTTATAATTCACCGTTGAATCAACAATAATTAAAATTTTTAATATCTCAAATTTCATCTGTTTATATTGTACATTTTTTAAATAAAATTCATTGATGTATAGTAGAATATTTGTACAAACGATCTTTGTTTTCATAAACGTAATATAATATTTATTATAAATTCATACATCACTTTGAAATGTATTAACGAATGAGAAAAATTCGTATGTAACAGATTTTACTTTGGACAATTGTCGAGTACTTGTATTATATTTTTATATGGTATTTATATCCATAGTAATAGGAATTTCAACTATATCATCTGTCAATATATAAACGAAAGATATTTCCATTTTCCGCAAGGACAAATGCGCCAAATCGACTTATAACGTATAAAACTGGAAAAAGAATCACGCGAGTGTATTCTGAATATTTTCCACATCTTACTTTAATCTCGAAGACATTTCCAGATGATTTTCGGAAAAGCAACTTTCGTGATATCGGCATAGAGAACTTTAGGGTAAAATACGTGTATATACGTTCGAGAGAGCAAAAGAAAAAAGAGAGGAAAAAATTGCTCAAACCAAAGTACGAAAAAAAAAGCTTTACGAATCTTTGTAATTACCTATTTTATGTTTTATATTTTCTATATTATATATTTTTTGTTGGTATTTCAATATAAAAAATATAAATATTATTGGGTATTGTTATTATTACTAAAGTATTGTAGTAAAAATTTTGATTACTATTCCATCTATCAGGAATACTATTGTAATTCTCTAAATTTGTAGATACGACAAATGTTAATATTGACAATGAGAAAACAAATTTTATCGAAGTATACAATATGGAAGTATAGTTTATATCAATAATTGGACAAATTAAACAACGCAAGAATTAAATTAAAATCGATATATTGGAAGGCAAATAAAGTTTTAAAAATTTAGTTACAGTGACGTATTAAACTTCTATTTGTTAGATTTGATATATTTGCATTGTGGTGAAAATAACAATATGTAACCGTATACTACAGAATTGATCATCCAACGTGAGATAGTCCGATCGTATAAAGTCACAAATCATGGAAGTGAATGAAGAGATACAGTAGATAAATGTCATTTACAAAATCAGTTTAGTCCATGTATTGGTTGTTACTTTACATTGACAAGTATAACCTTTGCAAAGGGTAAATTTCAAATAAAAATACAGCATAGCATCGGCAAATATATATCTAGGATTAGAATGTATAAGCAATCGTTACGTTGTGTAAATAGAAAATGTATTATGAAAGAAATTAATATTATGACTCACCAAAGAAGTTTAACTAAAGTAAAGATTTCTGAAACTCACCTGCAACAAAAAAATTACGGTTAATTAAATACGTATTCATGAATAACAAGTGAATAAAAAAATATGGTAATCGCCGTTATTAATAATATCTAAACATTTCGGTATATTTTATTAAATAAATTTATATAAAATGATAATTTTTTTAATTAAATTAATCCGGTATATTTTTCGTTAAAAATTTTTTTTCGAATAATTATTATCGAAAATATGATTACTTTAAATTTTAATACTTGCATCAATTATAAGAAATAACGAAACACAGATTTTGTTATTATAAGAAAAATAACACAAGGTTAAATGTACTTTTTAAAAAATATCTTCTTTATAAAGAATGAAACTACTTGAATTTAGTAAATTATCATTTTATAGAAGTCTGTGAAGAACATATTATACCGAAAAACTAGATGAATTCAATTTGAGATATTTAAGTTTTCCGACGATAGATGCTATTCATAGATTATCTATATGATTAAATTCATCATTTTATTATTTTAAGAATATCCAAGTAAGTTTTTTCATATATTATTTAGAATATAATGGTTTATCAAATAAAATATATCGTTTAAAACGAAGCGAACGAAAACTTCAATATATTATTCACTTGCGGATCAGTGAGTATCCAAGAAAAACAATAATCTCTAATAAGATTAAACAATGGCATAAATCCGATCGATAAAAGTAAAGTTTTTGAATTAATTACTTCATTTTACAAAGTTAGTTAACGAGAAATAGGTATTTCATCTTGTAAATAATTGAAAAGTATAAAAATAAAATTTATATTATATAATAAATAAAATAAAAAGTATCACATTCGCGACGTAACATTTCGCGATAAATATTTGTAGAAATCGCGATACGAGTAACGATGATCCCATAAATGCCAGTTTGTTAATATAAGCTTGTTAGTTGAGGCTATTTAGGAGGAAAATTTAGGCGCTCACGAAGTTGTATATTATGTACTGCCCACTCCTTCCCTCAAATTCTCCAGCTTCGAGTTTGTGAAATTCCGAAATGGGTAAATTTAATAAATGAAAGCAAGCCTTCAGTTTACCATGAGAATCGGGTTTACCTACAGTGATCTCTTAGAATCGTGCTCAACTCTCGTGTATATTTTAAGGGTCATGCCGCCGGGGAAAGGGATACACGAATTAACGGACACTTCAAGTCCTAAGGGTAAAGTAACCGCGAGAATTGCTGCGCGAGAGAAGTTAACGGGAGACATAAGGAAGAAAGGGAGGAAGGGAGGAAGGGAGGAAGGGTGGAAGGGACGAAGGAAGAAAGGAAGGATAAATGAAAGAAAGAAAAGAACATTTTTTTCCAAGGGTTTGAAAAAACAATTTTCACGTTTGCGAAGGAGAGGAAAAAAGTTCGATGGTATAATCTCGCAAATATAATAAAACTACCGAGATAGAAATGAAATTTGTATGTTTTAATTAAAAAATTAATATGTTTTTTATTGTAGACTCGAGGATGCGAATCAAGTAAGTGGGAACTCATTTCTGGCTTCGTTTACGAAGTAAAAATATTTTATAAAACAGCGATGATTGTTGCGCGTATTTTAGTTCTCTTGTATTTTACAACTACATCGGTACACCTTTACTTATCAAAGTCTACGTATAAATAATAATTCAAAAGCTTTTTACGATAATTGGGCAACAAACGCTTTTTGTTTTCTTAAAAATAATACGAGAACTTTGGGAATGTCGTTGCGGTAATTATTAATAATTTTAATTAAGTCGCTTATTAGATTTGTACACGTATTTACCAATGACTTTTTCTTTTTAAAATTGATAAAGTTAATTAAATTTTATTATCTCTCGAAACAAATAAAAAACAAATATAAAAACGAAAAATATCGAAAAATTTGGGGAATCTTTGTTAAATTATTCATAACTAACAATTTATTATACGAAAAAATTTTTCAAAAAATTTTAAAGGTTCGTACTCTCTTTTATTGGAAATTAAATTGCCTCTCGATCAATTTATCCTTCGACGTTCAACAGCGTGATGAATTCTTTCACGGTAATACGAGAATATTTTCCATCAATGATACATTTTATACAGAGTTGAGTTGCGTAAGAAAGGCATATTCTGTTTTATTAGAGAAATTTAACCAAGTAAAATTTGAATCGTCAATATAGTTAGTTTATTCATCGAAGAGATGTTATGTTATTGCTCTCGTCGATAATAAAGGAAGAGAGTATATTGCTCGACACGGTTCGGGTTGGAGTACGTACATACTGCCATAAACGAGCGAACAAAAGCTTCGGTGCAGCATAGAAGAGAATATATACCTGTTGGTAAGAAGGTTTCGTCGAAAATTACTTCTTCCTCCCGCTATCGCGTTTCATTGGCCGAGTTTGCGAGACGAGGCATCAGACCGTGGAGACGAACGCGGCAGGAAGAGGAGGACGCGGAAGAGGAGGAGGAGGAGGAGGAGGAGGAGGTCGAGGAGCACGAGGGGTGCCAGGAGGAAAAGAGAGAGAGAGAGAGAGAGAGGGATGAAGGAGCTAGAGACAGTCTGCAGCTGGGAATAGCTTGTTGCGTTCGAACACGGATAAGCCAGGCGTCGCAACGACCACGTCTCGTTTGCCTTATAAAAGCCAGGATTCCGCCTGACTAGGCTTCATTATTTTTCCTTTGCTTTTTTCATTAATAATAGGAGTAAAAAGCGAAGGGAAAAACTAACGGTAAACTCGTCGTTGCGTCGGTGAATTTATCAAGGGAAAAATCTCGATCGATTCTTCTTCGACCGATGCAAATACCAAGTTGCGCTCGTTATCCATTCCTTCCATCCCCCGAGTCATTCGTCCCATCGAGTCATCTCGCCAACGAATAATTAAAGTCCATCCGACGCGCCTAAAATCGGAAGACGCGGAGAAAAGAATTATCCCGACGATGGCGGAGGTGGCGAGGGTCGCGGGGGTGGCGGAGAACGGACGGTTGCACCGTTGCACCCAACCCTGAGAAACTAGAAAGGAAAACGGGAAAAGCTTTTTCAAGGATTATCCGATAGTGGTAGACGAGAGCACCGACGCGGTGCAACGTACGTCGCTGCGGTTTCAGCAATTATAACGGAAAGCTTTTGCGGCGAGCGTAATTTCGTACTGTCGACGTTAAATCGAGCGCTGTATAGTCGTTGCCGTGCGCGCAACTTCTCTCCCACTCCTCCAGGATTTCGTTAGCGAGCGACGGATGCTAGCTTCCGAGTTAAATAAGTACAGTGGAAGAGAGAAAGAATGGGATGGATAACGAGAGAGAGAAAGGAAACCCGTACATCGCGGCTGGCAGCTCATTTCACGCTGGCAGTCGCTACCTTACGAGTTGGCTTTCTCTCTCCGGGTTTTCCATTCCCATTCTCCCCTTTCCCTCCTCTCCTCACCACTCCTCTCCCCTCCTCGCGCACGAGTCGCTCCTCTCTCTTTCTCCTTAAAGAGGGAACGAGGGGCTCTCGACTGGATGGCACGCCGAGGACTCCGCGCAACCGGAAAAAGGTAACTTCTTATACTCGACGTTGCTTCGACCACATTATGAAAAGCTTCTCCTGGCAAGTCATGTAAAAAGAGCCTCGCCTCGCTGTCTGCCGCTCGCTGTACGTTTGCACGTTAGAGATTTTCTTTCTAGCACGTATTATGTCATTCAACGTTATTTTTTCATGCAGTTGTTATATTCTCTTCCCTAATAAAATTGTCTTCCTCTTTAATGCAAAATAAATTAATTCTTGCGTCACTTTTATTTATAAAACGTACACAGACGTTTCCCAAAATAAAGCTCCTTTAATAATTTCGCTATTACGGAGATCGTAGATTTGATTTTTTAATGAATGCGAACGAAGGAAGATTCCGAATGTTAAATTGATTCTCTTTTCGTAAAAGTGCTTCACCGAGTAGTGAAAAGATCTTGCTTTTTTAAGAATCAAACATTTTACGTTTTTCGGCATTGAGATACGTTTATTTTGAGTCTTATTCAAAGAACGAGAAAGAAAAAAACTCGCTGCTTGGGTAAATTCGTTCGAATGAATGGCAAGAATACCGCTTCCGCTTTAAAAAGTCACCGGTGCACCGACCGGGTAGAGAGAGAGAGAGAGAGAGAGCGTGAGAGAGAGAGAAGCGCAGGAAGACTTCGTGAAATTTTTATCGATGTCGTCGCATAGACACTCGCTTCTCGTTGACGAAGAGTAGCTGCGAAGCGGCCTTTATACTTGGATATCAACGAGCGAGCGAAGATCGTCCCCACCGCTGGCGGCGTTCGTTTCCGTTGTAAATAAACCGCGAGTAGCCACTCGAGGAGTCGGCGAAAGGGAGAAAGAAGCTACTACCCGCAAGCCCGCAAGGGTTGTTAGGTCGAGCCTTTCCCCGTTGACGAAACGAGGAAGGCGCGTGTTGTAGCAACGCAAAGCACGGAACCTCGAGCTTCAAGAGGGAGCGAAGGGGCGAAGGGGCGAAGGGTGAGTCGGTGAAAAACGATTTCGAGTACCGGCCGCGTGGAAGAAAAGAAAGTTCGCTGTAGTTGTAATCGCCTCCAGCTCGTGTACAAGTGGCACTCGTCCTTTTTTACTAACCGCTCCCCTGCATTAATCTACCGAAATAATATTTTTTTATACACACCGGATCCTCGAGAACATGCATTAATCGACGTTCGCATATTAACTTTGTAGCTACGGATTCTCTTTCGAGTCAAAAGTTCTTTCCAGCGCTAACGAACGTTATCGGTACAAATAAAAGATCGTGAATTCT
Source organism: Dolichoris vasculosae (assembly GCA_018907195.1). Lineage (NCBI taxonomy): Eukaryota > Metazoa > Arthropoda > Insecta > Hymenoptera > Agaonidae > Dolichoris > Dolichoris vasculosae. The sequence continues at coordinate 17,813,464 of JACCHY010000005.1, read as the reverse complement.
AAATGAAAGAAGACGCATCGGGATCGATCTCAAGCACGCGCGCACGTGAGTGTGTATGCGCGTGTGTGTGCGTGCGTTGGAGGAAGAAGGGAGAAGGAAGACAGAAAAGGAGAGAAAGAGACGGGAGATCGCTTCTATGCCAACGATCTCTTTTTCAAATTATGTGGCGCGACTGCAGGGGGTCGACTGAATTTATGAAGCCATTTTCCATTTTCATCCAAGCCCTAAGGCTACTTGCACCCTCTCATACAAGTTTTATACATATATGCGTCGAGCGATCGCCACGAGTTCTCTTTTTTTCCGATAGTGTCCTATGACACAATTATAGCGAACGCACCGTTTTTTTTTTTAGCAACTTCGTATACGGGTATTAAAAGGCGAAAAATAAAGAAAATGCAGCGACGCCTTCCTAAAATTTGATTTCAAATTTTCAATATTAAATAATTAGTTAATCATTTTTTGCGTGCGGTTTAATCAAGGCAGATATATTTGTTCTTTTTGTGTTATTATCCTTCGATATAGATATTTTTTCATCGTCGATGATTTTTCATCGAGTTAATAACTTAAAAACTTTCCGCAGAGTAATAAATTGCTATCTAATTTGCAACTCCCGATACATAATTACTTAACAGCGTATTAAACGTGTTTATAATATACGAAATCGAGCGACAAATTTTTAATAAAATCGCTATAGGCATAAAAAAATTAAAGTGATTTACCCTTGGGCGATCTTAAACTGTACTCGTAGCCTTTCTTTCATCCTATCGCTTCATCTATTCGATAGACTAAGCTCGAGGGGTGGTAAAGCCAAAGAGTCGATATCGAGGTCAGGCGTCTGTCCGATGAAGATAAAAAGTCAGGGAGAGTGGAAAAATATTGGGAACGTCAAAGATTTACGGGACAGACGTGAATCACGAGTACAAAGAATCTCAATCAAATCCCCCCGACACTCCGGCTTGTCTCAACGAAACTAGAAACGTCCACAGGACATAACGTCACGTTTCGTTGCTCGTAACGAATTTTTTCCCGCCTTTAGCTCACGCTTGCTTTTCAAAGCAGTTATTGCGAACACTGATCTCATACGTATGCAGACATCGTATAACGCGAGAAGAAAGGATGACGTCCGAACCGACGATATGCACTACCGACTCTGTCTTAATGTCTTGGAAGTTCGGAGTAGGCGCCTATAATTTATCCGGAAAAATGTAAATACATATATTTTCCTTCGCCTACTAAGTCAGCGATTCGAGGCTCGAGAAGTGCATTTTGAATAGAATAAAGTATTATCGATGTTGCATCAATGGACAGTCTTGGTTTATTATCGTTACTTTTTCCAAAGGATTATATAATTTGTGAGTGTTAAAGTTCGATTACCAAAATGTTAAATTATTGAAATCATTGTATTTACGATAGAAAATTTTACCCGATACGTTTCAAAGGAAAAAACGTACTAAAAAATTTAATTCGTAAGTTATATTCGTATGTTGGTGAGTTAGATTTTTAATATTTATAATCCGATTAAAGGTGTTATCTCAAAATTATATAAATTAAAATTTTGAGAAAATTTATAAAAATTTATTTTGTTCTTTTCGTTTATTATATATTTTAAATTATTATAATGTTTACTAAAACTTTTATTTAAATATAACTAATTATTTAATACAAAATATAGTATTATTTAAAATTCGTAAATTTTTTTAAATTTCTTTAATACAAAGTACACTATTCTTTTTAGTTGTAACTTTTGCTTAATTTTTAATTTAATTTTAGATAAAATAATATAATTCTATATTATGTTTACTTTAATTACGTTTAAAAATATGCTACAAAAATTCAACACCTCCAGAAGTAATTTTTAGAAATGTTTACTAATAAAATGAAACAAGCAAAAAAAGTTATGATATTATGTAAAATACACTTTTATAATCAAGAAAAATATCATATAGAAATTTTTTAAATTTTTTATACTATGGAATAACTGAAATTTTTATAAATAAATTATACCTAATTATATTTGATTAAAAATTTTTTTTTAATATTAAATTCTTTGAATGAATAGTATAAAAATATAAACTTATTTTCGTACCGATTTATCGATTTTACATGCATATATTTAATATTTGTTTTCTTTATAACAAATACGTTTGTATACGATATGAAATAAAAATAATACATTTTACTATAAAATTTGTCGATTTTTTATGTTTGTCTTATAAATTAAATTTAATGGATGACATAAATTTATTATAATTATACGCTACGTGTGGTTAGATGAATCGTATCATTACTTGTTATCTTATTGCCTTCGACTAGTCTATAATTATTACATTGTCATTATTATATTATCGATGATACATATCATCTTGTTCCTGTTAAATGTTTAAAACATAATAGTTTTTAATTTTAAATAATTAATATACTGATTATATCGTCATAAAGCTATAAATAATTGCTGTGTAGAAATAGAAGAAAAATAAGAATGAAAATTGTATGGAATTGTTTAAATTAATCAAATTTATTACGAGTATTAGATTATTATTATTTCTAAATTATTATAAAAGAATTTTGTAATTATCTTTAACGCACCAAAATATGTAATTAAATTTTAGAATGTCATCATTCATGATACATTTAATTTCAAAATGATTTTTAATAATTTTAGTATAATTAGTTTAATAATGTAAAAGTATAATTTATATAAAATTTATATAAAAATTGTAAAATATATAAATTAAGAAAAATCTAAGTGTTTATTTATCCAATATAAATTTCACTAAGTGGATGTGGATAGAATTGTAGGTGTGTCTGTGTGAACTTATCGCTATAATTTATCAGTCGCACACTCGAAAAGAAGAAGGTTTTTTTTTAGAAATATATTTCATGATTTCATTCTAAATTGCAACTAATTAATTCAAGTATCATTGTATCCAATAATAAATAAACTAGTATAAAACATATGGTATAGATTACTGTATATAATACAATGAGTATTTTAAAGTCATATATTTAAGAATTTAGAATATAAAATTTTAAATGATTAAATATGTAAAATTATTCTGTGGTATTATACATGTATATATAAAATTGTTGAAATAATTTTAGATTAATCAGAATATTTTTCGATTTAAAATCTATAAAGTTTATTATTATCTTCGTTGATTCAACTAACGAAGAAAACCTGAAGAAAGATAAACTTAACTATAAAGACATTGTTTACATAAAATATTTGACTTATTTTCCTTGCAATTATTATGAATTTTATAGCCCTATGGCGTCAAAATGGTCAATTGACATTCAATTTATCAGGATTAAGAGTATTTAATTGTAGAAACAAAATGATGGCGATTATGGTAATATCACCGTATTAGTGAGAGTTGCAAATTCGGTTCTTCATTTATAACTTACGTACCTAACAGTATAATATATAAAAAAATTGTCATCTAGTGATTCGATAGTTCATCGTTCAATATTTCTAAGGTTTATATGTTAAACTTTGCTAAATATTTATGGATGCGTTCATTCACAATTCATTTGATAAATATTTTTATATTTCATAGATCTAGGTAGGATCATCATAAATTTATAATTTTTTAAAATCTATATTTATCATACTCGTACGAGACGTATTTCAAATGGCATAAGTCCTCTTCACTTTCATAGTGAGAACAGTTTTATGATAAAATTAAATAAAAATAAATTTCATAAATATCTATGCTTAATACTGAAAATAAAATAAATACATTGATAATATCGACTGTTCTTTTGACGCGAGTGAGTACATAATCAATTCTTAAAATAAAAACAATATTTATACGAATTCTATGCTTTGTGCATAATTATTCGACTGAAATCAAATTAAATTAATTTTTATGATTCGGTTAAATGAGTATTATTATTTTATTATTGATCAATCTTTGAATAATCTTTTAAAAAATTCTCAATCAAAAAAGCTCTTCGTAGACAGATTTAAAATATCATTAGTAATTTCTAAGTCCGTATAGCGATCATATATCATTAAAACAAAAGATTTGGTTATTACGTTATCTAATACGAACGAGTAATAATTAATAATTCTCGGATTATCTCTGTGAATTTTTTATTTTGTAACGTAATAATGAAAAGGAAAATCCGTACTTTTGCATAATCAATGACAAATACGTGTTATATAAAATCAAGCATGGATGACATTCTAAACTGATTTTCTTTACCTGTACAATAATATTTTTATTGAATAAAATTTATATATTTTCTAGAATTATTCGGTAAATTTTTTACCATTATAATTGAAAATTAATAAAAACTATTTCTATACATTAGAATTTTATAAGTTACTTTGTTCTTTTATGTATTTGGAGCTGATAATTAGATTATCTAAACAATTATGTAAATAATAGGTAAACATTTTAATATTTCTTGCCCATCTATTCCATTCGAATGCAGTAACAGTTACATCGCTACAAATCGCATTTTAAATCTACCATTTTACGAGAAGATTCATCTCGAAGGTCCATTGACTATCCGTTTACTATTGAAAGTCTACAAATTAGTCAATTCGATGAAAGCTATCTACTCCTCTATCTGCTCCTCTATCTGCTCCTATATCTGCTCCTATATCTACTCCTCCGAGGAAACTTCACCGACATGGCGTCACCTGCTGCTAAGCGATCAGTTCAACGAGTTCCTTCCCTTTTGGGACCGAGACCCTCTCCACAGTGGATTCAGATGCGATATCCAGCGAGTAGTGTTGTTGGTGCGACAACATCGACGACACCGATATTCGCTTTGGACGATCGAGGAGTTCGTCCTTAAACCCAACGCGTCTGGGTCCCCATAGTGGTACTGTCTCGGTGCACCAGTGGAGACCATTTTCTCATTGATGTCATTTGCAGTACCTAAGTCAGCACTTGGAGCGCAGCTCTAACGTCGAATAATTAAAATACGATCTTTAATAGGAAGCCAATAACGCGTATTATGCAAAAAACTGTATTATCGTTGTATTCTTGCTCTACGGTTTCTGACATTAATGTTAAAGGTGGAGGTACAGCAAAGTAATCGAGTGTATTCGACTATATTCGAGTAATTATAACTTATGTTACTGTTTTCTTTTTCTAATAGGCTAATCAATTTATCGTTTTTATTTTCAAAATCGTCGTTTGAATTTATTTTGTACGTTAAAGAATTCCGTAAACATTATTTTTATCAATATTACTAAGTTTATTATATTCTCTTTATAAGGTTCAGTTTTAAAAACTCGCTGAAAATTTGTTACCAGTTGGAAAGAAACTTTCTACATAAACTTTAAAAAAGATAAATTAATTTATTTTCATGGATACAAACGTAACATCCATCGGATACTTTAATATTTGATTACGTTAAATATCACATATTACGCTATGATATTATATCTTTAATTCTAAAAAATATTTACAGAAAAACTGTATTTTAAAACTGAATATTGATTGCAAATTACTTATTAAAAGTCGTGTAAGCAATAGAATATTTATAATAACGTTACCAAGTCCAGGTGCTTATTTCGTCTTTAAAATGTAGTATTACAAACCTTTAACGCTCGGATGTACCTTAGACCATTTATAGATGTCATGGCACTCGCTAAACCTTCCCTCGGATTTTACGTACCGTTTACCGCAATTTAATTCCATTAAAAGGGATGTATAATAGTGACAAAGATCGTACGTACTCTCGAGAAGAAGAGAGGATAAGAGCGATTTATTTGTTGCAGGGGTTCGTGTGCGTTATCGATAACGTATGAAAATATGTACCGAAATGTACAACTAAAATTATGCGACTCGTATTTTTTGTATCGAGGATATTTATATTTCATTAAAGTTTTATACGTCTTAAAATATTAATCCAAAAACGTAGTTGAATTGGAATTACATTTTTTCTAGCGAAGCTTTTTTATATGAAGTGCAGTATGAAAAAGTATTGATTTTCTTCTATAATAAGATGCAACACTCGGTTCGACCAAATGGTTGATTAACCGATGAAATTACTTTTGCCTTGATTAAAATTTCGACAAAACATATCAACTATTGCATTAAACGCGTAAAAGTATGAAGTGAAAATTTTGTTCTTTCTCTCGTTTTATTTGTTATTCGTTTATTCCGTTAGTTAAATAATATATCCACGATTTAAATAATCTGGATGTATATACAAGTATATCTAATAATTTTTATCGTTCATCGTCAAATACGATACTCGTAAGTTACCAACTTTTCTTCTTTCAAATTTATGAAAATATCTTGATTAATTTTATTTGATATTTCACGTATACTTATATATATTTAAAAGAAAGTCAGCGATCGTAAGTTGAAGACTAAATAATTTTGAAAGCGTAAATCTTTAAAACTAAGCGTAACACGAAAAATTGTTGATAAATCGTCAGACTCTATTTCTCGACAGATTATATTCCGAGTCTTTTTAAATTTTTTTGTAGCTTTTAAAAATTAGTTGACATTAACTTCAAAAAATTAGTTGTACCTTTTTCTACCGTTTTATAAGAATTTCTCTTATTTCGTAAGTAGGTTTCTTTCGAAATTGCAATATCGAAAAAAATGAAATTGTTTAAAAATTCTTGTGCAAAGTTATACTAAACGTTCCCGTTATCAAGTGCACGAGTAAAAATGACTTTATCAAGACCATCGTTTTATTTTATTAAAATTAGTAGCCTGATCTTAAGTGTACTCGAAACATAAGCCGTTAAATATATTTATATATTCACATAAATAATGACCGCCGCTGCAACGGTTAAGCGCGAAAAATATTTCAAGGCTTATAAAAGGAAATATAAGAGCCGAGAGATGGAGAACGAGGGTAATTTGGCAACATTTTGTCGCTCCGCGCAAAACAACGCGCAAGATTCTACGGCGTTAACGACCGGCACGAACGACAATATGTGGCTCCATGAGATTCGAGCCTCGGGCCAGGCGGCCCTAATTGCCGGCCTTAATATAAGTGGTCTCTCTTGCGTTGACGCTAACGGCCAGCAGATATAAATAATCATCGTGAAAACTCTTCAACGTTCCTTCCACTCTACGATTTTCTCTACTCTGCGCCTCCCCTAGTCAAAAATAGCCACAGGTTCGCGATCTCTGACCTTTTTTAATCTTCGATCGGTTACGAAGTCATCGATCGTTTGTTTCGCTTTTTTCGCGGATAATAAAAAGTTTTATAAATTGAATCCTTTATGCAAATAAAATAATTTAATTGGAAGAAATGTAGAAAAGATTGAAAAATGGAACGATAAATAACTCATCGATGAATAAGTTTCATCCATTTCAACTGAATTTGCATATTATAACTTCTATCTATAATTTAATCATTATCGAATATTTATAAAAATTCTCAACGCTGTTCGGCCGATCTAATCATTTTTTCTTTTACATTTCTACAAACGATGTTACATTTCAATCTCGGTAAATATTTATTGCAAATTCAATATTTTCTCTTAACGTAACGTCGACAAATGTAATTTCTAACGCGTTATTATATTTCACAGCGAAAAAACTTGAATCGATAAAACGATTCTACCGATCTTAATCTACCGATCTTAACGAAAAAATATCGTTTGTTTTGACATTAAATTTAATTCCTTTAAAATAAAACGTTATTTTATTGCGATACGATAAATTGAAAGTCGAATATTGTAACGTCGCATCGTTTGACGTGCTAAGTTAAGCATTTCCATTTCCAACTGGATAATGGCCGAAACGATGCTTGACAGATGATAATCTCGAAAGACTAGTCATTCCCCGATAACGCGCTTCATTATCGCTTCATTTAATCTGGAGCTCTGGTATCGTATGCGTATACAGTGTTGAACCCCACTGTCATTGAAAACGACACGACGGCTCGTCGCAGCAATTTTCGGGACAATTAATATATGAATTTTTTTAGCTGTCCTGTCAAATTATATCGCCATTTTGAATAAAAGTATTTCGGATGATTTGCAATCATTTATTCCAATAGGAAAATACGTACCGATATCGAGTTCTCGTTATATAACGCGTTGTTCATAAATCGATTAGGTTCCAATATATATATTGTACGTATTTAGTTTATTCAACTTTAAAAGCTCGTCCACTGGTATCGAACTAATAAAAAATTTAACGAGTCGATATCAGAATCTTATTATATCGAAATAAATGATAAAATCATAAAATTGCAATGTTACATTATTGAGTTTCGAACAATGTCGATAAATTAATATTCGAATTATATATTTAAATATTTAAGTATTTACCGATAAATCTTAATTAAATATTTTTATCGTAACTAACAAATCTCGTAATTTTTCTCGATAGAACGGTTATCTTAAATTTTTTGTACTCCTACGTAATGAAATATATACATGCATATAAGAGTACACAAAATAAATGAAAGAAAAGATTGAAAAGTCAATTCTCTCTCTTTCTCATTCTTGGACTGACTTTATAGGCAGAAAAAGTAAAAGAGTTCGTTATAAATTTCTTTGGGAGGAGGAGAAAGAGGAAGAATCCTCGAGAAAACCGCCCCGACTTCATTTAATTTTATTTTCGTATCGACCTTCTGACCCGTTTCATTACTTGTTTTCCCGATAGGCATGCCTTTAGTTGCATTCTATATGCGGTAGGAAACTAAGATACAGATACAACGTATACCAGAAATAAGGTTTCGGACTCTAACAAAAAGAAGAAGGATTCGTGGCTCTGTATCATTACGAAAAGAAAAATGCCATCGATAAGACATTATTCTTTGAATTCAAAGGATAGAGAAGCCGAGAGGCTGAGATCCGGCCAAATGCTTGCGATGCAGCGTCGGTGTGATTTGTCGGATTTGTTTCGCGCGTCCTCTTATCTCAGGAAAGAAAATACGATCGCTTGATTTTTCCATCACGTTTTAGTAGTTCTTTCTCTATACAATATATACTCAAAACTCGACCCCATTGTATCTTGGCATTAGAATCTGACATTTGACATCGTTAGCATACGCATTTTTCTTTATTATATATTTCCTTTAACCTAAGTAGTTTCTTTTCATACCTAAACTTATATTTATCAATGCATTCGTCTTTTTTTCTTTTTAAATAATTCAGTATTCAAATAATACGAATATTTTTTATATAATAGCTATACGTTACCTATAATTAAAAGTATTAATAAAGATAATATTACTCGATAAGTAAATATTTGATAAGTAAATATCTATTTATTATTTTCATGAATAGTAGTCATAAATATTTGCGTAGATATAATTTATTAATAGTAATTATCTTTTGATTCGATATAAAATATTTTCAAATTATTCATACGTATTTTTAGTAGCGTATACGTACGATACATTTAAATTATTTGAACATCCAAAGAAACTCGGATGTCGTTATTAAATATTTTATAAAAATAGATCATTACATAATTTTTAATTACAAAGAAAAATGGTTTCGTATTATATTGCAAAGATCGATCGTATATTATGGAATAATGTCTAAATTTATAATTCGTAAAAATATTTTTATACTTTTTATGGATATGTAGGAACACCGAGAAAAAAAATACGTTTCGGTTATATTTTGAGTTTACGAACTCCCAACCCCTTCCAATTTGGAAAGCCTCGATCGAACCAGAAAACGATGCCTGTTATATCTTCTCTAATTAGGCATGCATTACGTTTTCATTTAAAACCTAAATAAATGGTTACGAAACTGAAAATACAAGAATGAAAAATTTCCTTTATCGCTCGCAACAATACGAGTTAGCGTTCGACGAAGGTTCAGCGTGAAATTAAGGGCACTCGTGATATCGCTGGCATAATCGGGCGGTACATAAACGGGAGGAGAAGAAGATGAGCTGAAGGGCGGATAGGATGATAAGCCAAAAACGGCCAGCGGAGGATACGCGTACGTGATTCGAAGCTTCGGATGACGCGAGTTTGCAAGTGTGTGCAGCTCATTTGCAGTGGGCAGCAACGCGGAATCCGCATCGACTATAAACATCAGAAGCGCGTTATAGTTCTATTATAGATAAACAGAATGTCCTGATTCCAATTACGACTCGTTCTTATACGATACATTTCGAATGCGAAATTGATCGAGGGGATATCGAGCTTTGATGTAATTGACGCGTGATATGCCACGGATGGATAACGCATTTAATTATTTTCCATGCGTTATAATTTACTCGAAATAATACCGTTTATTAAATATAAATTATAAATAATTTCATTCGATTAAAGTATATTTAATTCGAAGAAAGAAATGCGCGGGGAACAATTAAAAGATTCGCTTATCGGAACAAAGAGTCGAAGCATTCGCAGCGTTGAATGAAAAAAAATGATCTCTTTACGCGAGGCTGAATAAATAAAACTTTTGTTTTCTTAGCATACTCATATTTTATGCGTTACGATAGTACTGAAAATTTCTTTATATTCGTAATTGTTTTCCAATAATCAAGAAGGTAGCTTAGGTATTTAGCTCCCTTTTTGTTCACACGGTATAATTAGTTTGTTTTATAGAGTAGAACGACCGGGACAAATTGCAGCGCTATTAAATTAAATACATTGAAATTTATATGTAAGTTATACAGTACGAAGTTGGCAAGAAAAAAAGAGGATTTCATAAAAGCCAGATGTTACCCTCGCGATTAACGTATAAAGATTCTTTGTTTAAGTCTTCGCTGCTCTCCTAAAGCGGAGAAAATGTTATGCACTATCTGCTCTTCTTTAGCCTGACTGCGTGACTCGTTTTTTTTTGCCACCGCGTTTCCCTTAAGCCTCGACTCTTCAGCCCCCGGAACGACGTCGGGTTAAACGTAAGCGAGTGCCTTTCAGTTTTTACGTATGTATATTTATATACAGGCACACACGCGCGCATCTACAGCCAAATGTATGTACATAAGTTGCATTAATGTCACGTAATTTTACGGCTCGTGGATCACGCGCAAACTTTACGAAGGCGATCGTCAGCCGCGACTCTTTGATAAAAAGGGCAAACGTACGATGCGTTCGATCAGAGAACCAACTTCGCTTTAAATTTCTCCAACGGCACGTTGACACACATACATACTCTTATACCGCTTTCGGAGATAGAAATATGCGATTTGAAAGAGATCGTTTTTGTATGAAATTGTCTTTCCATTTTTATAGAGATATTTTACGCGACTGAGATTTTCCATGATCTTTCTTCGTACGATATTTCTACGAGAAGCGCTTTACATTCGTTGAACAACTTTTTATTATTTATCGAATGTTCTTTGTTGTTGAGATTTACTTTTAAGTGGCGAATAAAAGGTAGGAAAGTAACGTTAAAGAGAAATATTATATTTTCTAAAGTAATACTAAATTTCTCGAGTATATCTAATTAATTAAAATAAAGTCTTTTATAATTTGAAGAAACGCAAACATTTCATTCTAAATTAACTTTTCTTGTATTAAATTATTATTATTATTATTATCGAAAAATATTTCATAAATTAAACTCGTATATCTTATTTAATTTCTTATGAAAGCTCTAATTTAATTAAGGATCTTAATACGTGTAAATTTACATAATTCATTTAAATATGAAACAAAAAGGTACTCTTTTACGCAATTATTACCTTTTATTTTATTACAGCTTGGGCAATCAAGTGCAAAGATGTGATTGCTACAATGAGTAAATTTAATGTAAGTAGCATAACTTATAACTCTCGCTAAAGTCACAAATCCTTGAAACTTCTCTCGACGACGACAGGATTAATCTGCACTTTCAACTTTTGAGATAATCTGAGGTCGTTGCCCAAAATGAAAAGTTCTATGAAAGAGTTATATGAAAAATCAATAACTTTTCCTATTTTGCAGAAGATCAAGTAAATTTAAGTTTCGAGGCAACTTTGTATTATTATAAAATCTACATTCAAATTTGAATAATCAACTTTATCTTGTCATTATTTCAAATTTTGTTAGTTTTACACATGATCGAGAGCTTTTCAAAGCTTTTTATGGATTCGAATAAGAAAAAATTACATTTAAAATGCTTCCATCAAATGTTATCCGTTACACTCGATGAATCTTACGGTTGAATAAGTCAAAAGAATAAATTATTCGATGCAGAAAAATAAGTTTCAATACATAATTTATCAAAATTGTTATCCATCCTCGATCTATTTAATAAATTAGCGAATAAAACTCATTTAAAGAACGAAGAGTTTCGTATTAAATGTTCGAATTAAAAGTAAACGACAAAAATACGAAGAAAGTTTATTTTTGTTAAAAACTAGAGTAAAATTTACGAGCAAAAAAATCATTTTTATTGTACGATAAACAAATAATATAAAAACTTGATTAAAATATAATGCGATACCATCTTTTGTCATAGCTTATGTAATCTGGATAAAAAATTATCGATAAAATAATCTAATCATTGACAATATTTTCAAATATTCCAATTACATAATAAATTAAATCTGATTAGTTTTTTAATTGTAAATTCAATACGTTTACGGTACACGAACTATTAATATTTACACGTATAAATAATTGATTTATGATTCCTCGTAAAGCATTTACACAATAGGAAAATCATCGTTGCGATTCGTATTTATCAATAAAATAAGTGTATTCCTATAATTTCAAACTCTTTTAGCGTACAATACCCGAATATTTTACAACGAGATAATAAATCCGTATAAAAAATGTACAATTTATTTTGTTTATTTTCCGAAAAATTGCCGCATATGAATTGTATTTCGAATTAAAGCAATAATCGAAGTCTTTATTGTTTCCATAAAGAACAATGTTTGTAAATTGCACCGATACTGCATAGCCCGTTTGTACGTATATAAATATATACTTTTGTTTCTCTCTTCGCTTTATCTCATCATGACTCGAAATTGTTACAAGGCATAGTAAACAAAAACTAAAGAACATATAATACAGCGCATAAATTTTAATAAAGTCGGTAAATGTTAATGCTTCATCCGCGAAATTTAAAGTTTCGCAACGTCTTTATTGAGCAAAATTGCCTAGCCTAGTGCACTTTAGCTTAGTGCGCGCGAGGCAACTCATTTCCCCTCAACCTTAAGGAAATTGAGTTATCTCACAAGTATACCGTGAAAATGATCTACGAGGAGCTTTTACACGCGCAACCTAGAGAGAGAGGGAGAGAAAAAAGAGAACAAGAGATGCCTCTTGTCGTGGCATACAAAACAGTGAATTCTTGTGCGCTGGCCTAAGCAAGATAAAAGACCCAAAAATGAGAAAAGCGAGGAAAAAAACTTTGTCTTCTACTTGGCGAGGTTAAGAGCGGAAGAGAGGAGCTTTCAGTTTAATACCGGGGGTATTACCAACTAAATGAATGTTTGTCATTAATTTTATAATTTTCCTCGATATACAAATAAATGAGCAGGTTCTTCAAATATGTGCGCATGCGCGAGCGTACGCTTGCATGTCAGTGCATTTGTGTGTGTGTCGTGTGCATTGAGTGTGTAAAAAATTAATAAATACCTAATTACTCGGGTTTCTTCATAAAAGTAGAAAACCTTCGCTTACCATTTGTCCAATATCGTTTTAAATGTATCTGTGTACATAATCATATCGTTTGAATAACGACACAAATTATGAGCAACTTATACTCGAATACTATTAATTTCTTCGATACGTAGAATATGAAAAATTATTTTAACATATTTTTTATATTTATCGATATTATTGTTGATCATGATCCGACATTTATATTTTCTCGTTAAAGCTATTAATTTAATTTATCGTTAACAAAAGTCGAATAAAGTTTCAATATTCTTCAATTATAGCGGAAATTAAATATACGGAAGTTAAAAATTGATGGCTATTTAATAATTACGACGAGATGAAATTGCGAAAAGAAGAGGAAAAGTGAAAGGATATAGAGTATAGAGAGAATAATCGAGAGAAGATGATTGGCTAGTGTTGGCTTACAAGTGCGGCACATTAATGTCAGGCTAGATGGGATATACTCTTACAAATTGTTCATCGCGTTCGCATCGCCGTCGTCGAGGAAGCTTAGAGTAGTACGCAAGAAGGATTTGTCTCCATTAAAGGGATTGAGGTTTGTCGTGTGTGGGTTCTATTTTCTCTTGCTCGGGTACATTTTAGATTTAAAAATAAAAAAATTTCTATTAACAGTTAGAGGGATTTTAGTATCCGCGGAGTTTTTAAATTCTGTTATCGGATCATCTATAATGGTTGACATCTTAAATATTTATACATTTTCAGCAATTTTTCTTTATATTTGTAGATTCCGTATCGACATTTTTAAAGATTATAACGTGTATTTTATCTTTCGATGAGTAATAAATATGGTACGTTGCAACGTATATAATAAAGCGGCACAACAAATATTTTATAGTTTCTAATCGTTGAAGTAGTATAACCAAGTTTATATTTTTATACTCTATTTTCAGTTTTATAAAATTTTATGTTTTATACGGCACATACGTACATAATTTATAAAATTGCGCGGTATAAATACTTTGCGGATAATTATTTAAAAAAGAATGCGAAAAAGTTGCATAAGAATTAGGTGATACAATTATTATAAAATTTGTTAATTATTCTCATTACAGGCTAAAGTGAAATAAAGTTTAATCGTAAGTCAAGAAAACGCTGACTTTATGAAAAAGAAGTAGGATAATTATTTAAATTTATCAACGATGGCACCATGAATTGATTTGCTCGACATTCTTCGCCGTGTGATAAGCAGTCAACGAGAAGCAACCGAATAAATATGTTTGCTCGATTCGACTGTCGGATTCTCCGAGTTGATAATTATACTTTGTAAGTAAATTCTCCTTCTCTTTTCGACTCTCTAATGCTCTCTCACTTTTCTCACTCTCTCTTCGACTATCCACGCGTCTCCTCCTCCGTATTGAAACACCACTCGAGATCGGATCAGCGATCGATGAAAATTCGCATAGCGCGCGCCTCAAATATTTGTTGGAGTAATCTTCCATTTCAGTTAACGTACGCTCGCGCAACCAAGGAGAAATCTCTACTCCAAGACTGTAGAGGACCAGAGAAAGATAAGGAGAAGACGAGTAAGACGATGGATGAAAAAGGAGCGGAAGAATAGACCGGGCGAGAATCGGATGAACAAAATGCGAGACAGCGGAAAAAGAGAGCGAGAAAGAAATCTCCAGGGATATAAACGTGCGCGGAGGAAAGGAGGGGCGGAAGCTGCGCGAGGGAGTAAGTGCAGGGATTTGAGAAATTAAGCTTTGGAGCGCTAGCGGCTCTTATAATCCTGGCTGAAAGCCAGAACTTCTCGAGTTTGCTTTGATTGCAAAAACCAGTTCTATACCGACGCGGGTACAAGCGCAGTTATTCTGGACGCTTTTCGGTGCAAATCATCCGTTTGATGATTTACTATCTGATAATAATCTCATTTTCTTTACGTTCCTTAAACACTTTCGCTTCGCTTTGTACAGCCCAAGAAATACGCAAGACTTGCCCTTAAGTTTTCTTTATTTTTTTTTATTTTATTTCAAGTTCTCAACGACCGATGAATTATTTTTAAACGTCTCGTCGACCGGAGCGTAATTAATTTTACATTGCATCAATTAGTTTTTCAATTATATAGAATCCGTAACGGCACGAATCGCCAATGTTTTTTAACTCTTTAACTTTCCCTCGGTGGTCAAATTTTGCTTTCGGAAATTTTTAAAAAAGTTGAAATACGTTCGAAACGAGGGAGTAACAACGGTACGCGAGGCAAATACCATATCCAGTTTTTTAACGTGGAAAAAATTCAGAATAGAAATAACTGATATAATCCTGATAGAGGAGCCGAAACGAAGCGAATGAAAATGCGAATTTAGTCGAGGAAAAAAATCTTTCTTTTTCATTATCATTGTTTCGAAGCAAATCGTCCCTACAATTCGTATTAATTAAAGGAAGGCGGCGCATTTATCGCTCCGAGTCAAGCAACAAAGATTCCGGAGAGAAATAATAAAAAATTCTAATTATCGAGCGCCATTTTGCTCAACCCTTTCGCTTTTTTGCGTTCCGAATGCAAGCGAGTCCTCGTTAAAAAAATATATCGCATTCAATTAATCGTAGCGCCGGTAATGGCAGAGAGCATATCTTACGCGTGTGGATCTCCCCCGGTTCGACATTGAAAAGCGAAGGTAGAAAAGAAAAGTGGAGAGCGCTCGCCGAATTCCGCACGCGAGTTTAAATTAAAGCAGTCAGCTTCCCTCGTTGCGCGCGCTTCTCGGTACTTTGCCACTTAGCATTCTCGACGAACAGCTGGTGGGAGGATGAACCCTCGGGACCGAGAGGGAGACGGAGAGGGAGACGGAGAGGGAGACGGAGAGGGAGACGGAGAGGGAAAAAAGACTGGCAACGAGGGCTAAGAGCGCACTTCTCTCTTTTTCGCAGCCGTTGCAAAATGCTTATTCCCGGGCTTGTTGCCTTTCGCTATTTCTCCCTGTCCTTCTTCCTCTCCTCTCCTCTCCTTCCCACCCCACATTTTCCTCGCTGCACGTACGCTGCGATTCGTGATTAGAGCGCGAGAACGCGTGAGATTTCTCCGGCCAAATTGCGCCCTCCTTTTCTACCTTTTGCTGCTACATTTTTATAATTTAGAACTAATTTCCGAGCGCGAGAGGCATACCATTTTTTCGAGAATTTTCTTACGTGACGGGTTTGTTCTAAAGCTTGGATGACTCTCGCGTTTCTTTCATTTTTTATGTTTTATATTAGCGACCGAAACCCGATGCAGCGGATTCCGCTTTTTTCCCTCCTACGCATTCTATCGATATTTCAATAAAATCAACCTTCCGCTACATAAATATTCGCGCGTTTGCAAATTCGGGAATTTCACTCGAATAATTTCCAGGTATAAAACATACGTACGTACGCGTGTGAGAAAGTGTGAGTGCGTTTACGCGCAACACGAGAGCTAGACTTTCGCGTTGATTTGATCGACAATCGAAGTTCGTAAGAACAGAATGGAGGCTGACTTGTAAAATGATTGCGAAGCCCAGGAGCTCGGGAACTCGGAGCTCGGGAACTCGGAGCTCGGGAACTCGGAGCTCGGAAACTCGGGACTCCTGACTGACGCTGCAGTAACGAACGCGATGGCGTTAACGAACGCACGCCTGCATTTTCTATCGCAGTCGATGGCTCGAGCGGTGAATATATATATGGAATTTGCGGTTTGCGGGAATGCGAAATTTACGAGCTAATGAAATCGATTATATGCGCGAGCGACGTTATAGCTTGGCCTTAAAATAGATACGCTTACGAGGTTCTGCTCACTCGTTATGCACAGGACATAAATTCCGAGGAATGAGCACTTTCGACAGGTGATATTGATTTTAGTGACGCATCGTATGTTTTTCCTCCGTCGCTTCGAATTACAGGGTTTTACGAAGATAAAAAATATCGCTACAATAATCTATCCGGCGCCTCCCGACGTTCGTGCAAAAACGGAAATATAACTTTATTTTCATAAGTTAAAAGGGTGCTTACACCATCCCAATGAATAATCCAAGAGAAAAGCTAATGATAATTTATCTTACTTCCTGCCTTCGATTTTATACTTAATTTCATTGTCTTTTACAAAATTCCAATTTTTATCAAAAATTTCTAATAACTTCTCCAAGGAATGCTGTAATAAAAATGTCTTATCGGAACCTTCCTTTATCGATTCCGAGTGAAAAGCAAATCTATTTATTTTTTACATATTATTTTATAATCCGTTTAGTCTACCGAATTTCTTAATCAATTATTAAAATAAGCGGACGTATCGAAATTATTTAAGCGACTTTATTTTATATATCTTTCAAAGTTGTAGACTAGCTTCAATTATCATTATAAAATACGCTATTCTTTATTTTTCCAAAACAATTTATTTTAACTTATGATATTTAGTCCGATTCAATCAATTTAACGTTAATTTAACGTTACTTTTTGTAACGAGAATCCTTCGATAGATCAAAATTAATTCCACTGTAAAACGAGACAAGCTTTATTTGCCATCGAAAAATTTATATTCTTTTCAAAATGTGAGCGATAAAAATAATTTCGTTTTTTAAAAAATATTGAAATTGGATGCGTTGATTAAAATATTTTTGATTAATAACGCATAAAATGTGCATTATCGTTTCTAAATGCGAAGTATATTCATTATTTTGAAACTGTTTTTTTTTTCAAGAATACAACTGCAAAGTATAGTAAAATATTTCCAATCGTCCATAAATATCTGCATTAATGGACGGTAATGTTCAGTTCTGCTGAGATAGTACGTTCTTTTAATGAAAGGTTCCATTCGGCAAGACTTATCGACAGTACATTAATCGTAAAATTTCTCAGCGCGCTGATCAAAGATCCGAGGTATACATTTATACGTATTTACATCTATATATAAATAGAGAAGAATGGAAGGCAACTATGGAAGGAGAGATTGAAACTCGCGTTCGCATCGTTTATTCAAGGATCGTACAAGTCGCGGATCGGTAGGAGGAAAAGCAGCGGTGGAAGAGTTTGGTAAAGGGTCCCGCGGGCATAGTTACCGACAGCCAATAAAACTTTGCTGGCACTACAAGCGACGTGACCAAGGTCTTTTTGGACACACTCGCTAATGTCCAGCATCGTCTTCCCCGAGTCTCTGGTTCTGGTTCTGGTTCTGGTTCCTCTACGCCCGAGCGCTTCATTTTCACTGTAGCTTGCGGTCAACCGTTGCTTCCAAGAAACTTTCACGCACTCAACCGCGATTATTTTCCTCGCTTTAACTGCCAGAATCTCAACTTTTTTGTTGCTTTCGACTTCTGTTGCTCTGTTTCTCGTTCGCAAGGTTGCCAAACGTTTTATGAGAAAAGAGGGAGGCTGTATTCTAATTCCGGATGATAAAGTCGAATCGTTATTTTTAATAACGCTTTGAGATGATTCATTTATTACATCGATCCAGCAAATTATAGTTTTTTTATATTTTTATATTTTATGGAAATCGTTCTTTCGAGCAAAATTTATCGCCTGATTATTCATCTTTCACTTTATATTATAACGTACAATTTCAAGTTCTAATCATTATCAAATTTAATGTATTTACAACACTCGTAAAATCGAATTTAATTTTTTATTTTTATAAAATCGTTGTCTTCCCTCTTTTTATATTTTGATGATGCGAGTGAAAAAATTTTCTTATTTAATTTAATTCACGTTAATTTAATGTATAATTTTGCTATTAAATATCAAGAAATGTTTACTAGAAACTTCCATATTCTTTATATTTTTTTATAAAGTACATATATTAGCAGCTGCCTTGTTTGTTTTCCATAAAGACTTGGCTTTGAAAGTTTAGCTTTCTTTAAAGTATCCGAAGAATATTTGCTATGCAGATATTCAAATTATGAATAAAAAATTTAGTAGAAGGCAATATATAAAATTTCATAAATTTTATACATATTCTACTGGATGTTGTTCTTAGATAAATCATGATAATATTGGAATATTTAACTTGCGATATGGAATGGAATATAATAAAAAAAAAATAATGGAAGCTAATATTAATATCAGCAATACAAATTGACCGAGTGTTCATTTATGGTTATTAACTTCAGTCGGGATCCGATCCCTAATATTATGCGTGTTAAGAGGGCTTTTCCCCGATTTCACACTCCTGATTTAAATTTAGATCAACTGGATGGCGAGAGTCGCAGTTACAGAGAAGCACTGGGAAGAGAGAATAGCAACCATCGGTGTCATGCTGTAATATCAGTGTCTGAATCATAACTGCATTTAGGATATTTAGATTGTATCTTTGGATTCTTAGCTATTGGTTTAAGAGAGTAAATCTTACTGTGTAAATTCTGACTATTTTCTTTCAGTACATTTATAATGGTTAAATATATATCGATGATTAAATACTATCACAGATTATCCTTCCTTTATTATATTAGAGATGTTTTATGCATGTGAAACAATTTTAGGAACATAATTCAAATGTTTTTAGGAAAAAAAATATTCGTTTATTTCGTTTCAAACATTGCAGTTTTTGCTTATTTTTATTTTTTACATCTAATGATTTTAAATCAAGTAAATTCATGGCTTTTAAATAAAAATTTGAATAATGATACAGCAACCGCATAAAATAATATTTATAAATATATACGGACGATATCATGGAATTTTATCGATATAGTGCGAGTCAGTGGATAAAATTCGTAAACAGACTATTAGAAGTACTACCGATAACCAACTAAGGAATGTCACCGATTATACGATCTTATGTGACCGGAGTAAAGAAATCGAAATTATGTCATCGCAATATCAAAAAAATGCGGCACAGAAAAACGGATATATTACGATTAGTTCCATATCAGAATCCATTTTTTTAAAAAAAATTCTGATAACATTTCGAAAGAACATTATTATCGTCTGAGAATTTTAAGGGTCCAATTATACGAATAATCGAAAATTATTACAAATTTATAATGTTGAAGTTAGATGTAACATTGAAAAAAGCTCGGTTAGTTGAAGAACTATCGATTCCGAATATATTTATAATTTATTATGTAGATAAAAGTAGCGGTCTATAGTATTAACTTAATTGATTTATCGGATATTGTTTTATTCCTTTATTCCAAGGGTATTATTTGCTGCAGTATTGTTAACAATGTTATATGAAATTTCTCTTTATGATTAAGGAACGATAATACAAGTTTCGTTAGAATTTGGATCGCCACTCTTCCAATTATTACTTACTATCTAATTAGTATAATTAATAATTATTTAATTGATTCGGGAGGAAGCGTATTCGATATATTTAGAGTCGATTGCAATTTCAAATTTATCACCAAACTTTCAACCCCTATTAGATTATTTATATTATTTCCTTTATCATTTTAATAAGGATACGCAAAATCATTCTAATTATGGCATATTTTAGAAAATATTTACATTAAGATTATATTATTTAAATTAATAGATAAAATATTCACCATACCAATACTAAAATATGTCTCCGTTATTACCGTTTGATTTTAAGAAGGTTATTTACCTTTTACATTCGTGAATGCTTATTAATACTATTTTGGAAATATTCTGCAAATATGTGAGATAAAAATGATACAACATAAATAAAACGATTATTAGAATACGAATTTACCATTACTTCTGTTTGTAGTGTATAATTTAACCGAACCGAGACTATACATAATTAATACTTACGATTCTGAGTCGTTAAATTTGTTTCTCTTAAAAACAACGAACTCCGTTAACGGAAATATTTCATATATTTTTAAGTCATCTTTATTTAAATTTTTATAAATAAAACTAATTTTTGTTTATAAAAAGTAAGAAATCAATTTTCAAACAATTTTAAATTATACCCATACATTTTTAACGAAAATTTAATAGATAAATGAACTTTACCATAGACTGTACATCGAGATAGTGCACATGATAAAATAGGGTTACGAGTCTCGCAATGGTATTGAATTCAAAACTAGTAAGTGTACCAAAGGTTAACG
Organism: Dolichoris vasculosae; assembly: GCA_018907195.1. Lineage (NCBI taxonomy): Eukaryota > Metazoa > Arthropoda > Insecta > Hymenoptera > Agaonidae > Dolichoris > Dolichoris vasculosae. Next base: position 17,791,982 of record JACCHY010000005.1, on the reverse strand, counting down.
TGGATACTAAGAAAGTTAAGCGAGTCGTGTATGGCTTACGTGTCCTTAAAGCTTACACTATACTCTGGTTAGAGATACTCTATTCTGGCAATAATATGTATGCTTCGGTTCTACCTGATTGGAATTGCTGTTCCAATGCCTATTCCTGATAGATCCAGTGATTTAGCTGAGTTTATTGCGTTTACAAAATTTACGCGCTATTATACACTCACGATGTTTAGAGTAATAAAGAACTATTTACGTACGCAAGAAAATTCATTTGGTTAACGATCAGTTTTATAAGAATAAATTTAGAATTTTCGCTTTTCTGTATATCTCGGATTATGACAGATAACATACCTGAAATTTTATTTCGCAATCGTAAATTGAATCGGTTATTAGAAATATCTTATTAATCGTTATTTATGGAAAAATGATTTAGTATCGATTAAAAATAACATCGAATCAAATATAGTAGAATAGAATAACAATTTCTTATCGAACTATCAATTATTTGGTTGGTATAAAATTTTAAGTTTTCAAAATATGGATAGATTTATAAATACATTAAGATCCGATAACGTTATTTACAAATTTGTTGTATCAGAAAATTTAGTATCGTTACATTATTGCAGAATTTGTTATTGATTTTCGTTACGAAGAAATATTTAACGAATCAAACACAATTAAATTTCTTAAAAATAACTACTTAAAAATACTACGATTCGTACGGTATCGATAGATTCTTACAAGTTCATCGATACTCTCGATATCGCAAAAAGTGTAAAACCTAATCAATAACCCCGATGTAATTAATATTCGCAAAAATACGAATGTATATATTATATGCATAACAGTGCCTCGAGTGGCTGCTTTCACGGCAGCGCGAGTCAATTAATGGCTTTGAGCTCTCAAAAGCGCTCCTCTCTCTCTCTCTCTCTCTCTCTCTCTCTCTCTCTCTCTCTCTCACTGTCTCTCACCGAGTCTCTATCTCACGGTATACTCAAGGCGAACACGATTCTGCACTCGCTTTAATTGAGAACTCCCGATTTCCGTGGAGCAGCGGAGCAATGCCAACGTCGTCCTTCTCTTGCTTCTTCGGTAGCGGTGAATCGCAAAATTGGACGTCCACGAATGTCATCGGTTGGGTGCGACAATATTTATACGTACAGCAAAGTCCGAGGCAAAGTCGAGAATCCACCGACTCCATCGGACAGACATCTCACGATATCTATTAAGTCTTTTCTTCTTCCATCTTTACCCTCTTACGCGTACACACGTACATTGTTCGAAGATTGGATCGATGAATATTATCTCTTGCCAGACGTCCCAAGCGTTCCTAAAGAGATATTAAGTGCGAATCCAAAGAAGTTCCGAACGAAGGACGCGCTTTTTTTCTATCCTCGCACGACTCTGATTACATACGAAGCTATCCGATAAATCAATTTTCTTCGGAACGAGAATTATTTATAAATTGCATCACCCAAGAATAGTTTATACGATGTTTTTAAAATTAATTTTCGTTCGTCCGTTTCGTTTTACGCGATGGGTTTACAAATAAAAATGTCTTAAAAATTATAAATGCTTATCTAATTATAAATGTTTATCTATATTTACCGCGTTATACTTTGCAAATTTATAATCGTATTAATTCTGCGAATATTAGCAGGAGATTGAAATATCTTGAAAAATGTAGAATTTACTTTATTTAAGTCAAACGTAGGAATACCGGCGGTGATACGAGAAGCCTTTTCACGATCGTGAAATATGTCGCATTCGAAGTTAACCGTTGCTTAGTCTGGCCACGAATACTGCAAAAGAGAATGACGGGAGAAAGAGACTAGGAGGTGGAGGTGGAGGTGGAGGTGGAGGAGGAGGTGGCGGGTAAGAGAGAAAGAGAGAAGCTGGTTTCTCGCGATCGCAAAGAGATCCAACGTTTGCCCCAGGTCAATATTTGTCTATGCTTTCTGATCCGTCGCCTCTACCACGCCGTCGCCATCCTCCACCTCCTCTTAGTTTAAACGAGAAAGCTCGGGTGTTGCACAGTGGTACAGTTCTCTTGGCGCTAATACGAGGGGTGCGAACGAACGTTCGTTTGTATGCACTGTAAATGGAGAAAGAGAGACGGGGATCGATTCAACCTTGGACCGCGTATTCGGTAAAGCTCGCTCGAGAGTGCGATACGTTCCTCGAGTTACGCGGGGATGGCCATACGTGTGTGAGCACGCGAACAGGATGGAGGATAATTTCATAGGCGAGTTGCGTATTCGTACGCGCCAACTACTATCCGACCAAATGGTCTGGCTGCGAGATCGACGAGGAGAAAGAGAAATAGCTGCAAGCACGAACAATCTCTAATGATTGGAGGGACGCGATTAGGCGGGCTAATATTTCCCCGTCGCCATCGCTATTTCCTTGTTATCGGTGTCAGGTTTAAGCCCTATTGGTGAGCACTCTAAAATACGAGTAGAGCTTACATCGTTTGCACTGCGGTAGTAGTGTTGTTGCATGGTCCTTCATTTTCCGAGCGTGAACGACTTTCGAATGTTTGAATTTGAAGGAAGAAAAAATTCTCGGATCAGTGACCGAGATGTAAAAGTCTGTGATCGATTCTTTTTATTCGCGTTTGAACGATCGTATAGTTTTAGTTTCATTTTGAATAAATTTCAGGAAAAAATAAAACGTTTACATTGAAAACGAATGTTTATAGGTCTAAAAATTAGATATTTGGTTCAGAAATACGAATTTCTTTTTGTATATATAATTGTCAAGATTCTTTTAATGTTGCGATGAATATTTTATGTCAAAAGCTTATATTCGAATACGCGAAATAGTACTTAACATTTTTTTCTTGACAAAATTCAATACATTTTATTATTGCATTTAGAAATATATATGTAAATACGAAGAACAGTTTGACCACGATTAAAGTTTCTAAAATTAATTTAAGTAAATTATTTAGCAATTTAAGCATTTTTATACGATAAATAATAAAATTTATTATCGAGTAATCTTAATTTTAATAATGGTATATAAAATATAGCTGCATTGTCATACGCTTCATTTATTTTGGAAATTTTACCGCTTTTATATACAATCCGAGCATTTAAAAATAAATATTACAAACGAATAGTCTATATTATGGGATTGTAAATTACTAAAGTTTCATAAAAAAGTTAATAAAGTATTATTTTAATAAAACTCTGTGAATGTTTGAGTAAGCTTTAATAAAAAGAAATATGGTTCCCTTTTAAAAATTAAAAGCAAAATATATAATTTGTAATGCTTTGTGCTGAAAAAATTTAGCATATTCACATAAATATTAAATACGTGTAGTGTTACTCGTAGCATTAACATTTCCATACTTAACTCGCTATCTCTGCCTTTTATTTGGAAGTCTCGTACTATTATATGCATATTTAAAATACCAAATATCATCTAGGCATACGACTGAAATTAAATTTCATGCTTTTTTTATATATACGTAACGTTTACAAAAATATTATCTAATTTGCGATGTTACAACATCTATCGATACTGAAAATTTTACCAGTATGATATATGAAAATTATCGTATTCGTATACTTTATTACGATGCTTTAATGCAATAAAATAATTTAATATTCAAAATATTACCGTTTTCAGTATAGATTTAAGGTTTTTCACCCTTTAAATTAATGTATTATTCGATAACACGTACAGAGAAATTTATTACCTGACATAAATATTTTGCTTATAAATACCATAATTTTATTATTAAATGATTTAATAATAACATTTAGTTCGATTTTCTATCGCAGTTCTCCAAGTTTTAAAATAATAAGTCTAATGGAAAAAAGATCTCATTGTCGATACCGACAGGATTACTTTGTAGATATTAACTTCGTAAAGAATCTGCATGTTGATCGGATTAAAAGAGATTTCGATTGAGCTATCGGTTCGCAGACATTCTGAAGACTTTTTCAGTTATTGAATCTTCCTTTTGCATTTTGCGCCGATAAATAATAAAATCTTATTCATGAGAAAGTTTACTTTTTATTCTTATTTTCTGGTTACATATAATCGATTTACCGTGTATTTGTATTATTAAATTATCATAAAAGCAATTAACTTTACTAGAATTATATTACTAAAGAACTTTTATGTATAAAACTTTTATATTGATTACTTTGTTACTATTTACTAATTACTAAGTACTAATTACTTTCTAATCCAAAATTATATTAATCAAAGAATTAATTTAACAATATAAAGCCATAAGAAATATCATTTCAAAATATTATGTTTTATGTTCTCGATAAAATATATATTTATATTATTTCTTTTAATCAGTGATATATTAATATAAATAATTAAAATTGTGAAATATGTGCATAGTAATATTGGCTTTATGTTACCCTTAAAACAAAAATTGTATATCTTTATGAGTTCAACAGTGACTAATACAAGTTACATCGATCGATAATTATTTATAGTTACTTTATATTATGAAATATCTATTTGGAAATTTTAATTTTACGAATGTTTTTGTTCATTTCTCTTTCATTCGATCAAACTACTGCTATTTTCAATACCTATATTTTACATTTAAAAATAATACTTCAATTATTCCGTAAAAGTAGCGAAGCCGTTATGAATAATGATGTATGCGGTGACTCATTTTTAAATACGTATAATCATTATCAGGCTGATTATTACAATTTGTTTTGACAAATGGTTTTCACGTTTAACTTTATTTTATAATTACAGAATTAATATGACGTTTCAAATGTTTTTTTCATAAATTTTTTTTCAATCAATAGTTTCCATCGTTTAAAAATATTCAAGAACTTATATAGAATTATTAAAAGAGATAAGCGACGCTCTAATATTTTAATTATTAAGTTCATAGAATTCATTTTCAATGATGTAAAAAAACTGTTACATACGATACCTTTATATTTATATAAAATTTTAATATATACTTAAAATTTTACATTTATTATTTTCATAAATTTTATCATCAAAAACTTCTATTCAACTTTATGAATACTTATAATGATTATTCAAATTGATGTTATAAAATATCAATAGTTTGATCGTAATGAATTAATATTAATAATTATGGTAAGATCTTTTTTTCATTTAATTAAACGATACGATAAAAAAACTTATAAGAAAAATAAATAATTTTTGTACTATATTAAAGTTTAATAATTCATTTTATTCATTTCCAAGTAGCAATCTATTATAAAATATAACTACAAATTGCAATAATACGTAATTATCCAATTACAATTTATTATTCATTGAACTGTATGGATTTTATACGAATCATTCCTAAGTAATCTATTTCGATAAATAAATCAAGAACTCGGATATAACTTAAATTATCATTTATTGCAACAAACTGCTGTAATATCTTAACTGACAATATTTTTGGTCCATAGAAGCTGTCTGTTGATAGCTTTAAATCCTACTTTTCTTTTTACCTTTTGTGATATCGATTTTGATTATCTACCCCGAAGCTTTAAATTATCTCGAGCTAAATGTTTACTTATCTTTCTTGGTGACAGAAGCAATACCGTTAGTTGGATATATTTTGTAAGAAAATGGCTTATTAAAGATAAAGGAAACTGTAAACTTCTGTATCGGTATAATAATTTTTAATATGTTTACCCTTCGGAACTAAATTAACTGTATACTTTGAACGATACGCTCGTAGTACAACTACTGTTTGAAATATAAATCCTCTTACTGCAGTACGACTATACAAGAATAACAGTCGATAGTTTAATTTTCTTAAATAAATACATATATTTTTTTTTAAAATAGAACTTTTAATGAATTTATAGTTTTTTAATAGAATATTCTTCTTCTAATTTTGTTCTTCCAATATAGTTTAATGCGTTGTGTAAACTCTATGACTTATTATCCATCGTAGAAATAATATTAAAACACGATTGTATCACACTTTTAATTAGAAATTTAAAATCTATTACTTATACGTTAATTATCTTGTTGTTTTTACTTTACTTTTGAAGACTGTAATTTTACGAAAGATATAATTAAATCCGATGTAATACGCGATGTAATATTTATACGTTTCATAAAGCTTATCAAAATTTTTTATACGCTCTTCCGATTACACAGTCTTATTTCTATTCTCGTTCGCTTTCGCTCTGTATTTATGAATCGACCTATCGATCGATCGATCCATCCATCCATCCATCTATCCATCTATCCATCCATCCATCCATTCATCTATCAATTTACCCATCTCCTTTATTGGACGGAAACAAATCTAATCTAATCCAGTGTAATCTAATTTCTCTTTATACGGCGTAAAAGCGAAGGGAAGAATTCAGCTTAGAAACTGGCATAATTACAATTGGAGCCTTTGAGGCGCGCATTTTGGACGAGCAGCACCAAGTGCCAATTACGCAAGTGTGTCTGACGTTCCGTCAACTTCGTCTTTCCAGTCTCTCTTTCTTTCTCGTTTCTCATCCCTTGTATAAAAGCTTGTCTACTGTATACGGGGTGAAACGAGCGCTTATCGTACGTTTCTGTCGGAGGGAGAAAAGCCGAGAAGTTGGAGTTGTAGCAAGGACCCGGTAAGGATCATAAGAGAAGGTGAGGCGATGCGAGTCGAGATGTGCCCGAGTACGCACACCTTGAATAACGAGAATGTTGTCCTCGTCGATCGATAACCCCAAGAATATATATATAAGTGCAAAGAATCATGTTTTTCTGACCATCGATTTTCCATTCCTTCATTTTTCTCTCGGACATTTACGCGTCTACCCGTGTAAACGGATTCGCGTGTCGAGTCGTCTTCGATCCACTTTCGCTCGATTTTATTTTCCCGCTTTGCGATGCGCTTTGCTTTCTTATTTAATATTTCATCCTTGCTTTTTCCGACTCTTGTCGCGATCGTTACGTTACGTTATTTTGCTTGTTTCGTTGCTCTTTATTCGATCGAGTAACTTTTTAAGAAATTAATTAGGTATCGTTACAAAGAAAGTTTTATATCTTCAAAAATGTATATTACACGAGAAATATTCTATCGCAGCGATACGATATTTAAATTGCAAATAAAATTTCATCCTGTATCGAAACTTTCTTTTTTTTTAAGAATCCGTGATCGTCGATTGTACAAATAAACTTTTCTCAAAATCAATATTCTTTTAATAAAGAAGGTTCGATGCACTTTAATTTATACGTATAGTTAATCGGCGTATCTGTACGTTCTTTACATTCGAATCTTTACAACTGCAAATAAAAATAGTTTTATTCCTCGTTTAGATACCAAAGACTGTTATTTTCGCGCGCATAAACTACGAATACAATAATGATTTATATCGTTTACATTTTATAATTCACCAACTGGATGAATATAATCACGAGATTCGAATAAGACTTAGTTTTCTCGCTCATCTTCGGGCATCTTGTTTTGTAGATCGTAAAAGTTAGGTACGTTGTAACAAGACGTAACAAGACTTCATTGTGTATATACGTAGTATAAGCAACGATCTTTACGTGCCCTCTTATTTGTATGAAACGTCTATTTTCTCGGCTTCTCTCGCCACGACCACCTTGTTATCCGAGTCAATTTAGCAGCATAAGGATACGAAGGTACCGTTGCTAAGAAACACATACACGTGGGTATAATCACACGATGGCACAATTATATTTACATATAATTCTCGCAAATCTTGGGTAATGACAACCGAATAATAAATAACACTTAGGGAATGAAATATTTATATATTTTTGTAGGAATGTACACACCTACGTTGCTTCTCGCGTTATTTTAGAAAAATGATGCGTAGGTTTTTTTACGAAAATACGCGGATACTTAGGTCCGATTTAAAAATTATTCTTTCTCGTTTCATCGACTTCTACAAAGTACCATTATTCTTAGCGCACGCATGACTCGATATTTCAATTATTTTAAATATAAAATCCGAAATTTTCATTTGGAAAATCAAATTTTAGCAAACTGAAATGCAATCCGTAAAATAACAAGTGATTCATCGAGGGTTCCGAACAAAATCAAACGATGCAAGGCATACCGCGATTGGAAAAACATCGCATGTTTTAAATGGACGAGAGGTAATCGTTTGTTAATCGGCTTAGTCAGAGTTCGATCGAGGCTTCCTCCAAATAACATAGTTTAATCAGATTTGTTCGAAAAATTAGTTTACGCGAGTGATTCGGCAATTGGCTTGCTTAAACCAGTTCGGCAAAGACTCGAATTGTACGATACGCGTATAAGTTCCTGGATGATAAACACTTCGCTGACGGTATCGTTAAATTTGTATCTTTCTTCGGTATTTTAAAATAACTTACCTTTACTGCTACCCGTGTATTTGTCACGTAGTACGTTGATTTGGTGTACGCGACCGAACTCTTCAAAGATAGTTCGGAGATCGTTCTCGTCCATATCTTTCGGTACCTGACCAACAAACATCTTAATATTGTCAGGATCTGGTTTTTCCACGCTATTATTGTTCATTATACTGAAACAGAAATAAGTGCGACATCGTTACATTTACGTTAAATTTTATAAGTTACCGGCTTAAATTAAAATATATAAGTTACCAGCTAAAATAATATCGTGACTTAAAATAATAATAATAATAATAATAATAATAATATTTAAATATATTTCTAGAATTTTGGTACGAAATTGTTAAATACAATTATTTTTAAATTAATTTTCAACCGCGGATTAATTTTAATAGAGATGGTGTAATTTAATTTGCAATGCAGGATTTTCGATTTTCATTTTTCCAACAAAATACCACGGAACCTCGCGATAAACGAATTTTGAAATACGCGTATCTTGATGCGAAAACGCGTTACCATTAATACCATAGGCGAAGCTTTTTCAAATGCTTACATTCGTTATAATTAAAGCTACACAACTTGAATGTATAAATAAAAGACGAAGTACTTTACTCGGTTCGTTATTACGATCATTTTAAACCCATGAATACGAAAGTTATAATCATAAACGTAAAATTGCAAATAGTTTCGACGGATAAAATATGCTCGGCGATATATTTGAACCATACGCGCTAATTATTTTCAAAGATAGGGCTGAAAAATTGTTGAAATTTAATATTGGAAATGTAAGTATTCAATTTGTATCTCACGATATTATATAATTTTATTAAATGAAAAACAAAAGTATTTCGGATTACGACTTAATTGTAAAATAAAATTAAAAGTATAAAAACAAATTTTTACCAATAAAGTCTATTACTTACGTCGAAAATATTTAACCCAAGTCATTAAAAAAGTTATGAATTTTCCGCTCCGAGAAAAAACACCGCCTTTCTCTGTTTTTTTATCCCTTCTCGTTTCTCCAAACTCCGAGAAGCGAGTCTTATCCATTTCATCTCGCGCGAATTGCGGCCATTCCCGTGTCGCGAGTTCGTGGACCCATAGCGAGAAACTCGATAGTTTAGAGATCGCCACAGTTCGCGTACGTTTATTTCACTTTTAAATTATTGCTTTACTTGGGTTCGTTACGGGACAATATTTCTCTCGCGAGCGTTTTTGACTGGTATTCGCTCCGAAATTTAAAACTTTTTCCGCGAGTCTTTACGTTTATATCACATTCTACTTATGTACGCTCAAATCGCAAATAGCATACAAAAGACGGTCGAAGTTTAAAAATAATTTCAAAATCGGTGGTATCGAAATAAATTTATGCAAATAAATATATACTAATTTGCTAAAGATATTTTACGAAGGGAAATTACAACGCGTCTATAAAAAAATACGATCGTTCAACCTAGTAAGTGGATAATATTTTAAAATACGAAGGAGACGTCTAAGTCTGAAATATTTAATTCCTTTTGGGTAAGGTGCTATCGTTATCGGAAAAATTTCCGAATTTAAAAGAAAATTCTGAAAGTTTATGTAAATGCTCAATCCCGAGAAGTGCAAGGACGGTATCGAGAAAAATAGTTGTTCTTTTAGAAAAAATGTCTAACTACGTTGCCATCGCCATCTTCCAAAGGGATTTGCAGAAGTTTAAATTCACTTGAAATGTTGGGTTCTTTGTCACGAAGCGAGGGGCCAGGTGATTCGTTTGAATAAAGTTTGGTTTTTTGAATAAAAAAGTTAAAAGGCAAAGAGGATAAGGAGAAGCGGTGGAAGCGTAGCGGGAAGAACCTGAAAAATGGGCCGAGCACACGACGGGAGGAACTCGCACAGGCCTGAGTAGGAAGGCACAAAGTTAAGGATAACCGAGCGTGTCCCCTTCGCCACTCGGTAGTATAATGTATGTGGTGATTTCGTGGTAGTTGCCGGAGAGCGGAGCAAGAACACCGCCTTCGACGAACAATGCTTTCCGGGAGTTTCGTTTCCGGCGGGCCAGCTTTCGAAACTTCGCCAATATTTTAGAGCTTGCCTCTTATATACGGGGCGGATTTAGCGGAGGAATGAAAGAGAGGATGAGAGAGAGAGAGAAAGAGAGAAGACAAGTGCTCTCACACAGTCGAGTCGAGTCGAGTCGAGTCGAGTCGAGCCGATCTTGTATAACACCTCTCTCGGGGCCGTTAAATAGTCCCCGTGCTTGCACTGCACCACCTAAAACTACCTACGAATTTCGCACTTTCTTCGTGGGTGCAAAGATTTAAGGAAGGTCGTCGCTTATGCCCTCCGTTCCTTACACCGCGTTTAATTCTGTCTTTCTCGCTATCTCTTATTTTCTTTTTTATCCCGCGTGAACAATTCAATTTCGCAGCTGGATAATCCGAGGATATAAATTTTCGGCTCGTTCTTCGTAATTTTGTTTACCTTCCGGCAAGTCGCGCTCGCATTAAAGAGCGAATAAAAAGAAATTAAAATCGAACGCTAATCGAGAATTAGAAACGAACAAGAGTCCAGAGATTCTTGATCCGCGTTACGAACGCGGGAATTGGCTTACCCGACGGACGTTTGTTAATCGACTAAAATTGGAACGCGTTGGGTCAAAGTGATGAATAGAAAAGGAAAGAGATAAATTTAGAACGCAAGCATATATTTTATCCGAGGATCTGACCGACTAGTTGTCGAAAATTCGAAAACGTGTTTTAAATACCGTTGAGAATAGAAAACCTCGGAACAAGGGAATCGAGTCTGTTAAAAAAAAGTTTCGAGTTTAAACAAGGTAAGGAGAGACAATTATAAACAACGCGGGTAAGACGGACAACGATTCACTTACCACCAAACCTCGAAACACGTGATGCGGGGACGTCCGTAGCCCGTAAGAGACCGTATAAACAAACTCCTCTCTCGGAGCTCGGAGAGGCGAGGAGTAATGGAAAACCCTTGCTGGACTTTGCTCGGGACCGGGGTGTAATGCTGACCTCGTACGCCTCACCGCAGGGGCCTTTCAAGGAATGCACGAGTTCTCTAATAAAGGAGGCAAAGACGAAATGCATCGCGAGAAAATGATATTCGAGGATGTTGCGAGTTACTCGGGTGTCGTATACGGCCGATTCGTCTGAATCACAGCAACCGAGAATTCACTATACGTGGAAAGCAACCGAGAATCAACGGTACGTGGAAAATGGAAAAGTAACCGGGCCCAAGCGTAGCATTGGAGGGAGTGGGGGTAAGTAGACGGTCCACCCGAAGATGAGGTGAAGTTCACCTACTTTCCAAAGCGAGCAGGAGTCCGGTATAAGGAGAAACAAATGGTAAAACAAACACTTGAGAAGCGACAGGGGGTTCGGAAAATTACGTAACCTGAAACAATAACGCCTTGTCAAGGCTCGATCCCTCGGGGAGAGTAAACAACGAACGAAGGAAAAATACGATAGAACCTGGAGGGAGAAAAGATATAAATATATGTACGGGTCGGGACGCAGACAGATTTTCTTCGGACTCGATCGTCAACGCCGAGTTGACGAACGTTGCACCTTATAAAAGCCTATCGTAATTGAAATGAACAAAAACCTCGTTGAAATACGAAACATTGCGAATTAAAATAAATTGTGATAAAAACCAGAGTACGAGCATTTATTTAATACATTAATTATATTTTCCAAAAGATTGTAACGTTATTTAATGAAACAAAATCTTTTGTGCGCACTTTAATTTTTCCGCGAAAGAAAAGATATCAAAGGCGTTCGTTGATCGTATAGAAATTTTTTCTAAATATTGTGTTTTGGAAAAGTCCAAAATCGAACGTTGCGTTTTGAATCGATCGAACTAATCAACGTAACTATGAGTTTCCATACAAACGCTAAAAATTGAATTCGATGTATTTTAGAAATATTTAGAATAATTACGATACAGTTTAATATGCGCAGCGATAAATTGTGTTCGATGCAACAACGATGATCGGAAACGCCATTACCATACCAAACGTATGGATTTATCGTATTTGAAAAGTAGCAAAAGTTATGAAATACAAAAATATGTTTCCTATTTTACGTTTTATACAATAAAGTAAAATTACCAACAAATAAACGATGCAAGAATAAAAGCATTAATCCCACATAATGGATGAAATCTCTCAATGCAGAAAAGCGTGATTATCCGCGTTCGCATAAATTAATGGATCAGAGTCGAAGAATGACGCGCGATGCCAAAAGCTTGCAGCTTGCGAGTACGCTTCATTATACAGCGTCCAAGCGGCGTATTTTCCAAAACGAGTAAACGCATTGTTCAGCTATTTCACAGCGTATGGCAGACGAGTGCACGAGATTCCGATGCCGAAAATATTGAATCCGTTCGGTGTGTGAGTTACGTCGTGATTTTCAGCCCGATATCCATTATGTTAAAAAGTAAGAAAAATTGCGATAGAAATTACGTAAAGCATTCGTTTCAACGTAATAAAAAGTTCGAGTGCCAGAATCTAGATTCGCAAAGTGGTCCTGTGAAACCGGTGAAACCGGTGAAACCGGATTCGACGTATAAACCTCTATTTTCTATTTTTGATCGTAGTATTATTTTTGATAAAATTTTCTCGATACCGAGTATCTTGGCAATAAATTTATAATAAAAACTATCGATTTAAGAAAATGTCGGATTAATTATCGAATCGGATGCTTCGAGAATTTTTTAATTTCGCGATTTTTTGTGACATTTTCCATTTCTGTCGATGCACTCTATAGATTGCGGAAGAAAACCAATAATTCCGCAGAAAAAAATCAGCTATAATACTTATTTTTTATGCTCTCGAAGATAAAGCTACCGTACCTTATATATATTCATTTTCATTTTTATTCCAATACGATATGGGTAAGATTGATTTTAAATTTTGATGAGGCTGTAAGAAATAGTCGTAAATAAGAACCAAAATACGCGTTACGTATTAGTTTGTGTACATTCGCGAATTTTATCGAAAAACACTTATTAAAACATTGGATAAATCCAAGATTAAACGTAACTGCTAATTAGCATAAATTCAATTTAAATGCGAAATTTATGAAAAAATAAAAAAAATAATAAAAAAAAAATTTCGTACATTTGAATGAAAATAAAGATCGTTTCGTCGATAGAACCGTAATGCACGAGAAATTGATACTGCGGGTGATAAGACTGCCAGTGAAGTTTTTAGCGCTGATCGATCGAATATCGTCGGGAATTTCACTACATTTTCAATACGTATATAGTTTAACGTTTAATTTCGAATAACTTTACATAAATGAATCATAGGTTAATCGTATTTGAAGCGGAGAATTAAAAAACTAAGCGAACAAAAACAATCGCGATCGAGTCTCCGTCGCGAAATAAATTGTATACTGGAAAATCGGGTTCCGACTTATCGACTTTAAGATATAGAGTCTTCTTGCACCAGCCATCAAAACAATCCCGCCCACCGTTTGATATTTAAATCGTCGCTGATTCGATCGCGAGGACATTTTACCTTGTGCTCTCGATGGGACCCTCCGTAACATCTCTCGTCTCTCCGTGAGAGGAGGGGGTCGCTCTAGAAGTCGCTCTAGAAAAAGAGCGAGAGCGGAAGATGGAGTACAAAAAATGTCACCGCTTTTGAAATTAACGAGGGACAAGGATATCGCGTTATATATATATATATATATATATATATATATGGCGCCATCATTCTCGAGTGCCCTCAAACGGTTCGTCAATTTCCGCGCTCGTTAGAAGTATTTATTCTCGCTCCACGGCCTTTGCCTCTCCGCTTTTTCTGCGATTCTTTACGACGACACTCGCTAGACGTACAAAATCGTCCCTCGCTCGGCATTTCTATAGCGTTTTCGAGTCTCTTGACTACATTGCTTTTAATTATGTCTCTTCGGCTTTTCGCATCTTCCTCTAGTCGCTATTTCGGCTTTTCTCCGATTATGTTTTCTAAACCGACGTGAAATATTTGAGAGCGTTCAGCCTCGCGTGGGTCTTCATTTTCAATTAACTATTGCCGTTACTATTGGTATCGTGAGGTGGAGTACTCGTTTTTTAACTTCGTTTAAATTTAAACGTTGGGGCACAAAATGTATCCGTGTATTTTAATCGTTGCCGTTAACGATAAAATTATAATAAGCTTATCGCATTGCATCGAAAGAAATACAAATTTTAATTCTTCGTCTTTGTGAACTTTGTAAAGTGATAAAATTAGCCACTCGTACTTTTAATTTGCCGGATTATAATTTTAACTTATCGGATTGCTAAAATATTGAAACTTATTTATAAATAACGTAAAATATTTTTATTCGTACGGAGTATGGAAATTTTTACGCGATATCAAAGTACGCGTGTTTTTCGCGTGTAAAACTAAAGGTTATCGGTGATGCGTACATTTATCGATTACGTCGCGTCTTATCTTTGATCAACGCGACCGAATACAGACTCGGTCGAAATATTCGTTTTAAATTAAAGAAGATTGAGATATCGTTAAATATCGTATTACGTTTCCAGAAACTAAAATATGTGATATATCGGATGAGGAAATTTTAATGAACTCGCGAAACTATAAGATTCTTAGAATTGCAAAACTACCGTGATTAATATATGTCGTGTAAAAAGAGAACGACGCACTCGGCCGATGTGTTAGATGAATAAGAATGCCAGTGAAAAAGGTAATGGCGATGCCAAGGTACAAACGAGTGTTTACTCGGAACAGCTCGTGATCAGTATTACGTCGACGATTCGTTAGTTTACTCGTTAGGCTGAATTTTGTGACTGATCTTGTCTGTTCCAGATATATAAAGAGCGACACGGAAACAAAGAGAGTAAAATAACTGTTACACGAATGTTTAGTGATTAGCTGAAATAACGTTAGAGAACGCGATACAAAAATAAAAATTTTCTAGTTTCGTCTATTTTGTTTTTTGAGTAGAATTGTTACTCATTGAGTGCGCCTCGTGAAATATAATTATTTTTCTCGCTTGAAAGTCGTTTCGCCGAGTCCAAATATGTTCAAAATACTCTTCTAGCGTTTCTTTTTTCGTGAGCTGGACTGAAAATTATGAAAAATAATCTTGATACGATTAAAATTTAATCTAATATGATAATATTCCAAAATTTGCAAAAAATACAAGGTTGTCAAAAGAAGGAGACGGGTACGAATTTAAAACCAAATTTTTAGTATACGTGGTAGAAGAACTGTAGAGAAGAGTACAGTTAAAAAGTAGTCGTGTACTAATTAAGTCGAACATACTTGTATACACCCACAGTTCTTCGTCGTACTTTGTAAAATTAAATTGTATTTTAATTTATTTTATTTTCGTTGACGTTCATTAATTCGTTTTTACAAGCTCGTTTTAGTATTTGAAATTTTTACAACGATAATAATTAATTAAGCGCATATTTATAAAAAAATGTTAGATATTTTTTGGATATACGATTAAAACAATTATCTTGGTTGCAAAATTTTTATATATTTTTTACCGTTTGTTGATTGTAAAAAATTTATTCGCAAATGAAAAGGAAAGAAAGATTAATCGGTAGAATCGTTTAAAATAAAATGAAGGTTTCTAATATTTAAATGAAACGTTTATAATAATTTGCATCGTGCAGTACAATAAATTATCGTTACTTTAAGTTAAAAGTTGGAGTTATTTTAAAATTTACCATTCGTAACGATCGCATAATTCGTCCATTTGAATTAAATTATTCTACGAAATAACGAACTTTTCTTTTTGTAAACTTACGTACGGATCTATATTTCTGAAATTATCGCAGAAGTAGGTAAACGTTATTAAAGAAATTAAATCCAAAAGGTATTTTATCGAGTTGGTTCGATACGTAGTTTCTTTCGCGAGAGGAAAAGTCAGAGAAGAAAAGTTTTTCGGAACTGTCCATGGATACGATAAAAGCCCTCGGATGGACGGAAAGATAGGATATTCGACACCACGTAGGCGATGGACTCTATGAACGTTCGCTTCTAATTGTTTACTTACTTTTCCCCCGAGATTTTTTTTCGACTATTGTTTACCGGGGGTTTTCCGACGAGACGAGATCGTCGCAAGCGAATTTTTTTACTCTCTGCTTAGGCACACACACGTATGTCCGACTCGTGTGGGTAACCTGTACAAGACGAACCGAATTTAAGCACTTTTTTTCGGTAAAACTGGGTTTATTTGTGTTCTTATCTTTGTTTTAGTGGATTTCGAGTATTTTTTAGAATTTTTTTTTGTTTTTCGTTAGAACGTATGATTTCCTGATGGGTTCTTTTTCGTCTTCCTCCAATTCTTTTTACCGCGATAGGACGCTTATGTCTCTATAACTTTTTAACCCTCCGTGTCTATTTGTCTGCCTATCGGTCTTTCTCCGATTCCTCCTCTTATCCTCTCTCTTCTTCTTTCCTCTGCTTTCGTTCGTTCTCGAGTTTTCCTAGAACGAGAGCGAGTATTCGCTTCCATTCTCTGGTCGACAATCGTTTCGTTCACTCAATTTAGTCCAAACGTTTTTGTTTTACGCTTCGGTGGATGCTGCGAGTTACTAATGAGGAAAAGTCTCATACTAAAAAAATCTATAGAGTTATAAGTACAAGTTTAAAAAGAAGTTATTTTAAATTAAGAAAAAGGTTCGTTCGTATCGATTTTGCAATATGAAAACGCGATTAAAGAAATTTAAGAAAAATTTAAAATCTCGCGATTAAGTTTGGTCGTTATCCGCGATAGTTGATACGACGGTAAATTTTTTAATTAATTTTAAAACTTTTAGACAGCGTTACTTTTATGCAGTATTTCGATTACTTTTTTTCCTCTCGCTGAATCTACGTTAGATAATTTTTGATTCCAGTCGAAACGAACGAATTTCGAAATGAAATTTGATATAGGTTTTTGATAAGGCTTAATCAAGTATATTAAAGGAAAGCTCGAATGCGGACCGATTCCCGAATACATAAATGAAAGTATATCGTTAACGAACGATATAATATTCATAATTTTCGAACGTACGCGGTAATTTTATTCGGTGCGCTCGGCAGAAATATTTACTTTACCGAGTCATCGTATCCGAAGATCGAACGAAAAGGTCCGCGAGCGCACGTAAAATATTTTCTTACCATTAGATATTACGAAAGTAAAAAAATTGCGTTTCCCGTTCGAGCGAAGAAAACGCGAGACGAGGGGATGAAGAAATTTTCGTTGTAACTTTAGCTACGAATTTACTATATTTGCTTCGAAAATAAACATCGACGTTTTCTTGCTTCCCCGCTAATCCATAGGCACTTATCTCGGTTAAACGTTCGAAGAAATTAAGAGCATAAATTTCGCACTTATCGTAATTGTAAAGTTTCTCGAAATCCGAGAAAGAAAATAAAAGAAAAGGTCGGGTGGGCGAATCGTCGCGATATGCGCGAAGAGGCGTATAAAGTATATATATTACGGAAAAGGGGTCGCAAATCCTGAGAGGGTGCAAGCGAGGTAATTTTCGGGATCATTGGATGGAGCATGAATCACTCTCCTCGCGGCGCGGAGCGAAATCCGGATTCGTAAGAATGCGGGGAACAACGAAGCGGGTCGGTTTTTTGATTTGTTTATTCTGTGGGGGGACGCGGAAATGTACGTACAAAGAGGGAGAGAGAGAGGGAGAGAGAGGAAGGGCCATGAATCAAGCGACTCTTAAAGTTCGTCGCTCGAGTCCGTCGGCGGCGGGGGAAAGTATAAGACGATGGAATGCATAATCAGATTTAAAGGGAGGGATGGCAAACGCGCAAAGGCGAACGCAAAAGCGAAGGCGCAGCAGCGCATGGCAAGCCCGAGTTGGCACACGGCCGCGACCGTTAATTTCATTCCGAGCGCACGACAATGTTAGCTCCACCGAGCGGAGCGCAGAGTCTATGCCCCGGGCCCGGAGGGAAGAGCTAAGAACTCAATTTCATAAGGCGGCTAATGTCATTAACGTAATGCTCTTTCCGTAAATGTGGCTTAATAACGACGCCGAATGCAATTATCTCGTATTGCTCGTTGTCGTCGTCGTCGTCCTCGTCGTCCTCGTCGTCCTCGTCGTCCTCGTCGTTGCCATGCACGCGGCCAACCCGAGACAGACGTAAAAAGATCGAGCGATTGTGTCTTTTACCTTCGCATTCGAGGAGTTGAGTCGAGGAGGGAGAAGAAGCTCGATTCGACGCTAAGAGAGTAATTCTTCGGCGGTTCTTTTGCGCGACGAAACCGGTACGGAAGGTGTACAAGGTGTACGCGTTTACCCGGACGAGTCGAGATCGACAGGGAATCATCCGCATCCCTGATACGATTTTTAAATCACTTGTAAATTTTCGTTCGTCGATAAAAGGAGAAACGATAATTTTTTAATAATCAGATAATTCAAATGTTGAAACTTTGGAAAATTTGATTTCTTATTTTATTCGAAAAAAAAGATGATCGTGATTTTGCATTCGCGTGATCGAATAAAAATAGGAAACTTGCGACGAGACTTTTTAAATCCGAATTCGAGTTTGAACGTTAGATATCGTAATTAAATTTGATTTTATCAATTCTATTTCGTTCTAATAATTCGTTCGCTCGATGGAATATTTTTTTCGGCCGTGAATGAAATATTTAAATTTACAGGTACTAACTTTCTAAAATACGAAATTAAGAATTCTTTATTGAATATTTTGCGCATTTAAACGGATGCGCGTGTGGCGGACGGAATTTTCAAACAGTCTAATTTACGATTAGCACGCTCACAGATTTTTGAATTTATTGATTATGAATATATCGATCGCATCGTAAAATTAGCAATCGTGGATATAATTTGAAGAACGAGGCATTCAAAAAGCTATCGGAAATATTTCGAGAATGAATACGAGAATATTCATTATATTACTTATCCGAATTCAATGCAACAAAATCTGTTATTTAAGCTATGGAAATTATCTATAAAGAAGTATAATGGTATTTTAATTTATTTAAAATAATATACTTTAAATATAAAAATTGCTTTACCGTGTAGATATGATTAATATGATTAATCGTGTTATAATACGTTATATTTTGTCTGTTCGAACTTGCCATTGTGCAGCGGAAACATTTATGTAAATATAATATGCAGAAATCAAGTATTATAACGAGGACCGTTAATTTTATATTCTCATTGTTCTTAATTGTATGCATTATTGTCCGTATACTTTAGAAAATGCAAAATATCAATTTACGTTAAGCAATAGACATGTACTTTTAATATTTAAAGCAATAATTGAATAATTCATATAATAAAAATACGAAACTTTATAGAAGGATTCGCGATGAATTATTTCCCAACGCTTGTCTTTATTTTTTATACAAAAGAATACGTAATATTCATTAAGGATGTTACGGTTTTTTTTAATAAATTCATAGATACGCGTTCACTAGTACGTATATTTATAAAATTTTTAATTTTTTTAAAACACAATTATCGTCGTTATTTGGAACGAAAATTAAAAACGGTTATCTTTTGTTTAATATTTCAAATTGAATACAATAATTGAATACGCTTTGCACATGGTTGATAAAGTTTGTAACGATAATTATTTTCTTCTTGTAAAAAGCTCGTTTCGGACGGAGTACAACGATCTGCTCGTAACTTTGAATCCGTGAAAATACATTTTCGAATTATCCAATTATTATAAAATGATAGATTCGAACGTATCGGTTAAATTTTTCAAACGCAACGTTCGCGCAAATCTTTTATAGATTGCAAATGTTTAAAAATTTTAGAAATTAACAGAGTGTAAAAAAGAACGATCGATACTTTTTTATGTATAAATAAAAGAACCTCGTACGATACACATTGGCGCGAATCGAATGTTCCAAGTGTAAGTAAATTTGTGTAAAAAGTGAAAAAAGCACGACAAAGAAATTTGTTTTGAAAGAATGGAAAGATGAGACGAGTCTTTTGTACGTAGTCTCGTGCACCAAATTCATTTAAATGTCTATTCAGAAAAGCCTTACAGCTTAATTTCAAAACGTTTATATATTTTAATTCGATGGGGTTGACTCAGCACAAGAGCATCAACGTAACGTGAATGTGTTCGCTGAAACAGGAACGCAACGTCCAACGCGCGCGAGTATTGTGAATATGAGAAAGACCTTTAATAATTCAATCGGTCTGTTGACGATAGCTCCGGTATTAGCGAGCAACAAAGGAGAGCGATAGAGACGGGAAGAGAGAAAGGTTGCAACCCACAAGGGAAGCATTGTTGATAATCAGGTTCGCCTTCGCGCATTGCGCCAACACCACTCAAAGAACCTCTAGAAATGACATTCGTGTAAATCCGTCTCTCTTCCTCTCGCTCGTGCGCTCTTTCTCTTCCTCGTGCTTTCTGGGATCGAGGCGCAGAGGTTATTACCGGTCCGGACGGGCTTTTAAAGCGCGAAACTGTAAAAAAAAACCCAATGGGAAAGCGATGAATTTCCCGCGAGCTATTGAAATTCAAACGAAGTCACGCAGGTAGCTGGAGAGGTAGAAAGGCCATGCAACCTATCGAGATTGTAAAATACTTTTAGGATTTTATCGCCTCGATGGCTGTTACACGTCCGAGCAAATGCGTATACGTACGTGTCTACGTGTGTAGGAGAGCGCGTACGTAACGCCCCGATCGTGTCTTTATTTCACCATTATCGCGATGTCGAAATGAGCTCGGCGTCTCTCTCGCTGACACATACACCACCCAAATCCCACATTTATATTCGAGAATCTTTGTCACGGGCGATGGACCGACCGTGTTTTTCATTTTTTTCTTTTTTACCGGACAACAAAATATTTACGAACCCAACGTTCGCGTACCGTTGCGGAACCGGCTTTTAAAAATTCCACCAACCCCCCGACTACTTGCTTTATGGGGTAATCGTGCTCGCGTTCGCGCCTGAGTCGAGCCGTCAAATTTATTATAATGGCAGTCGGTGGATGCGATCGAAACGCAGTTTCCCGGCAGCTGCGGTCCATGCGATGGATGCCGAACGAATGCGTTCGAGTCTAGGCATCGCTCGCTTTTCTTTTTCTCGGTGTGCTCGAGAGGCTCGTGTTCTTTCGAATCGAATTAATTTGTCTCAACGTCGGATCATCCCCATCTTATCTACGAGAGAATAATTCCGGTCTTATACACAGGATTTCATCCAAGGATCGATAATTATTATTCATTTCTGGGTTGAGCGTCGACGAAAATAAAGAATGTATATTCTTTATTTATGACGATTGAATATTCATCGAAAATGATTTAATAGTGTATGGAATATGTAATAGATTGCAGAATTATTTAAATAGAATTTCAGTGAAATTAAGCTCGATTTTTTTTTAGATTTACGGGAAAAATGGAATTTAGAATTGTATATTTAAAATCAAATTGAAAATATATGACGATTCTCGCGTATATATATATATATATTTTACGTTTCTATATACTTTAGTATTATTAAAAGATTATTCCAATTTTTTTCGTTCCGATTCTTTAGTATTCATTCTTATAAAATCGAAACGGTACTTACATTGTTGTTGGAAAAGAAAAATAATATTTTTATCTTATCGGAAAATCTTTAGCGGAATTTAATTATCTAGCCTTTCATTTGAATTGTAACTCTTGTTTTTTTTTTAATTTAATTGAAAACAAATAAAGAATTAAAAGTTTATAAATTTTTATTCTAAAATAAAGTATATTTAATCACACAATTATACAATATATAAATACTTAAACATTTACGTACGATTTCCTTTTATTAAAATATAATAAAAAGAATTGATTTATTTTAACAATTATTTTTTTATAATTACAATAAACAAATTAAAACTCGTATTCGTTTGAGAACAAATTTTATTATCCATAAAAATCAATTCATATTCCAAATCTGTTATAAAACGTAAGATTTATTTGCAAATATTTTCAAATATTTTTTTGAAAAATTAAAAAAAATATTTTCTATCCAGAGCAGTTAAAAAATTTTTACGCGGAGATAAATATAATATAAAAATTTTTGTCGTAAAAATAAAATTTTTTCAGCTGCGGTATTAATTTATTACTATTTATTATAATAATATTTTATTGCCTAATTGGTTTTTACAATTAGTAATTACGTGTAATTGTTTATTTATTTATTTATTTACTTATTTATAGATATAAGACATAATGAAAGATAAGACAGATATTCAAAAAATTGAAACGTCGATTATTACGAATCATATTTTATTTATTAAGAAACAAGTGATTAATTTAATTTTACGCGCAAGTTGATCGTAATAATATATTATTTGGTAAACGCGTGGTAACGAAAATTCATCAAAATGATTGAATATCATAAAGACTATTCGAAAATAATAGAGACGGTGCAAGGAAATCGTGAAAAATGACGCAAGCCGTAATCTTGAAAAATAAATCAAACATATTAAAATTTAGGATAGAGAAAGTGATACTTTACATCGACAGGGACTATATACACTCGGAAAGCGACATCTGCTTTCGGCTCAAACGTTCCCCACACACCACAAGTTGCGGCGAGCTCACCAAGTCGCCCTTCGTCCCATTACATACATGATACATGAAGCACCGTATGGAGGGTGGGACGGCGAGAGCGAAAGAGCGAGAGAGAGGGAAAGAGAGATCGAAAGCGGGAGCCTGGGAGGAAGAGACAAAGACGAAGCGAAGATATTTGGTGGCACGACACTCAGCCGAGCAGCGTCCCGTGAAATCATGCTCCTCCTATACCGATCCTCCGATCCTGCGATCCTCCGATCCTCCGATCCTCCGAGCCTACGAACGCGCTCGAATCATAGCCGAATTCGAACAACATCGAACTCGCCGCATACCGCAAAATTTTCCCTTCCTCCTTGCTCGCGAACTCGAGCTCTCTATTTACCCCCTTTCGTTCCTATTATCCCCTTGTTCGCTCGGTTTTGTCCTCAGAATTTCCTAGGGAAAGAAGCGCGAATGAAATTCCATTTGTAACTCCATGACAATCGTTACGGGCGAATATCCTTTTTTCGATTTCGATAAAACCTTACTTTTCTATCCAAGTACCAAAGGTTGTATCACTCTATTATTTTCGCGTAATACTTCGATTATCCAGCGTTAGGTTTATTCGCCTGAAATTGAACGATCAATCCTACGATGGATTTAAATATATTAACCAAGTACTTCGCTATAGTATAGATCGCGCGAAATCGTTAAACACTGGATAAGTTAACTTCCGATGAGAATAGTATTTATCGATATGCGAATTTTCTGTGCTATTTTTATTTATTTTATTTATAAATTATACGACGAATTTTTTGTGCATTAAAAAATCATAACCACTTAAGAATTTATTTGAGTAATTAACGATAATGTCACGGTATAAAAACCCACGAAACACAAATTCGGTATTTGAGCATCAACGAAACGAGGATGATTAAACAAGGATAATTACTTTTTCAGGGTACTTTGACATTCTCGTGAAAATTTTATTAATATTTTAGGCTTTATGAAATATTATACGAATGTTTTATTCGGTTATTTTGATAATGCGAGAGGAGAAATTTAGGCCGAGGTATTGTTCCATTGTGAACGTAATGAATATAGTTTGGTATGCCACGTGATTACGATACGAATTAGCAACTCAACCACAAATTTACACTTTTACGTAAGATTCCTCTATCCGTATGACCTGAGATTAATTACGTATGGATCAACGAAACTTACCTTTGTATTTACGATAAATTACGTACGTCTATGAAAAAATAAGATAATCGAAATTAATATTCGTTCGAAAGTTCTAATGTGAGAGTATTTTAAACTTTTATACTTCCTAACGACTTCAAATTTCGAATTATCGTCGAGTGCAACATTTTAAAGTTTTCGCAGAAACTTATTTTAAGTAGATTTTAAGAATAAATTATTATAAAACTAGTATCGTTCTTACAATATTAATATCTACTAAATATTTTGTAATATTATACTTGTAAACTAAAACTGAATTACAATTAAACTACGAGTCTCATGAATTACAAATGAACCAGTCAACTTACGAAGCACTTCGGTAAAACCACAAGTTTGAGGCTTCATTTAAATTTATCAATTAGCAATTTTCGGTTTAACTTTTCAAGACTTCATATTTTAATTTATGCTTAGTTTTAAGTAGGTGTATATGTTCTCGGCGAATAAAAGTTAGTACGTTTCGCAATATTCTTAGACATCTCTTTAAACACAAAACTTCCCTTCCGTCGTTATTCCCTCCTATATTTTTCAAATTTTTTTCATTCGATTGGCGGTAGAGGCGTAGTAAAGAAAATATCGAGCTTCAACATTTTATATTAGGATATAAAATCTAAAATTCATAGTTGTTCGGAAAAGCTCGCTAATATTCATTTTCATCCTGGTATTTATCGCGAATTTTTTATTTATTTTTAAACGCCCGATGTGTGCAACATTTATTTCGAGTATACATCTGGTACCTCGAACATCAACCAGGAGGATTGAAAAGTTCGGTCGAACCTAATTATGATCACTTTCGGCACTTTGTAATAAAAAAACATTTGACTAATCTTACGCGTCGTTCGTATTTAGGGAGATTCAAGGAAGTTCGGGTGAAAGCAATCCCAAAGGTACGAAAGAATAAGAATACAAGGATGAAAAACGAGGAAATATGAATTACGAAGAAGGAAATCTTTTAAAAGTAAGGACAGAGTTCTAAAAAATAAAGCGCTCAGCCACGACGGTATTCCGAACTAAAACCAAGGAGCGGCACGGCATTTAAGCTTTCGAAGAAAATGATAAAAAATATAGCTCGAGTTTCCAAAGTAGCGGGACAAGATGCGGAAAGAACTGGGTCGAACTAACAAAGTCTCCTATCCAACGCCGTATAACTACTCCAACGGGCGCCACGTCGCGCCAGAATTTCGAGTTTAGGTTCCCGTGCTCCGCTTTGTTTTCGAACCCCGACCCGTGAAAATTCAACGACGTTTTTACCGTCGGTATCCGTAAGAGAGATCGCGTGCGTTAATTCCGACGACGCGAGGACGTAGAGCGATTCTCGAGAGACTCCGGGTACGTCGATCCGTTCCCGCGAACGATGCGACTGAAATCGTGAAATCGTGAAATCGTGAAAGCTTTCGCTTTGTTCCGACGCTACCAACGCATACATTTACTACGCGAATCGGTGCTGGAATGGAAGAGACGCGTATTTTTAGTTCTGCGATGAATTATAAATAAGTAAACGTCGATGGTATCGGTGGCGATTTTTCGTTGACGCGATCAACAACGTCTGTGTTTCGTTTTTTAATTATTTATTAAAATAGTTTGCGATCGATGAGATTGAGTAGATGGTAGATACGCACGAAACGAGTATTGAAAAAGATCGGAATCTTGGAGAAGTAGAGAAGTACGGGATAGGAGAATCGGAGGAGTGTAGGACGAATTTCTGGATTCCACAAAGACTTCCGTAAATCAACCGAGGGTGTGAAAACCGTCTTGACAAGAAGGACGTTATCGACTCTTGGGTGCAAAAGTTAAAAAGTACCAACGGCAACATCCGAAACTTTTCAACGAATTCCCGTGTACTTCTTTCGTCGACGAATTCCACCATATTTACCGTCAGGTTGGACGACGGCGAGAAGATAAGTGAAAATCATTTGTTAAACCATAATGAGCGTGTGAGTTAGGAAGTGGGCTTTTGCGACTAGGTAGTTTGAAAAGGCCAAAACACGTCTAACCGCTTCGTTACAAGTTTTGAGAAACATACATTCGATGTAATTTATATACTAATGATTTTTTAATTAGCCCAGAAACAACAGTCTTCTCGTTTGTGCAAATATTTTTTTTGCGAGTGTATAATTTTTTAATAAATACTGTAATTATGATACGAATTGCGGCAAGAAATCATAAAAAAAGCGAATATCCATTTTGTCGATCGCATCAAGGGGATATTTTAGTCCCTGAAAGGTCTAAATATCTTTTTAATATTTATCAATGTAAAATCATTATTATTTATAAATTCCGAAGAATTAAATGTTAATTCTAGAAATTGTATTTAATTTTTAACTGCGTTTATTCAAAAATAATAGATTAAATACAATTTTATTTACAGCTGCATTTAAATTTAACGTTTTAAAAATAAATATGTTTGTTATTTTCTATTTCACCAAACCTATATAAATACTTTATTCCGTAAACCTTTGAAGTTTACATTGTACGTATAAACAAAATTTTTTTTCGAACTTTCATTTAACATATTTTGTTTTACGAACTTTAAACGTGTATAAGTATGTAACTAAATATCCCAAAAAAATAAATACGAAGAAGCATTTAAAATATTTTTTATTTGTTTGCGATATATTATAAACATTTTAAATAAATAAGTTTGAAAGAAATTCATTTTGTATTCAAAAGATAAATACAAAAAACATTTTAAAAAATTGAGGAAATTTCATTTTTTAAAGTTAAATAAGCTCTATGTATGCTAAACTATACTCAACAGCTTTTAGTTCTAAACTCGGAAAAAGTTTCAAGTAGCATTTAGTTTAAGATTGTGACGCTATAACGTACAAAATTGATAGTCAACTAAGAACCAGGTTCGCGTGTATTACGTAAAAGAAGAAATAGATTAATAATTATTTAATTTATAAATTATTATATCGTATAAGTTGAAAGCAATTACGCGATAATAAATCAAACGAATAAATCAAACGAATAAATCAAAGGATAAAAGCTTAAAAGAAATTGCGATATTTTTTACGACCATTGTATACAATTATCTTACTTTCGAAAGGAAAAAAATTTTAATTTATATCGCAGAATGTTACTAGGCATCATAAAAGGAAACAATCGAGTAAAATCCCGCTACTCAAATAATCCAGAGGGTAAAATACTAAATAATAATTGCATGTTGTTGGGTACTAAGTTTCTTGGTAAGCGCGAAACTCAGTGGCCCATTTGAAAAACTCTTCCCACACCCTCGACGGAGTTGTAGTAGCACAACTTGGGATGACTAATCGCTCCGCAAGAAACTCGCAGCTAACAAGGACACCCCGGAAAGTCGACTTCTCCGAGGATGCGAGGGAGGACTTCTCGTTACTCGGTCGGACGAGTTTGTGGGCTCGAAGATAGGGAGAAAAAAAGAAGAGGAGAAGAGGAGAAGAGGAGAAGAGGAGGGGAAAAACATTGCCGACGTAGTGGACGTCGCGAAATTCCAGTTTGGTATGAGAAAAAGAGAAGCTGCATCGCAACTTTCAACATTTTCAATTCGATTCAATGAGGTTTCCTGGCTTTTTGGTTCCTTGCTCTTTGGACGACGCTTCGCTTTACTTTTTTACTTTAACTTTCATTCTATCTTATCTCACGGTATTTTTATAGAAGAAAAGGGTTCTCTCTTTATTTGTAAATTTCATAAGCGACCGAGTTCTATATTTTTCCTTTACAAGGACTTCTTCGATCGACACTTTTCTCTTCGCCCGCACTTACGGAAAGCGAAGAAAGTATCGGCCTTGATAAATTAGTATTTGCACTATTTGCACTCGTACGAGAGGCAAAAACAAATCCAAACATCGATATCGTCATTTCTATAAAAAAAATTTCATTTTTCAAATTTTACCGCGTATAAATTATGTGACATTAATTCTTCCGAAATCACAAACGTTTATTACTCGTATTAAAATATTTGGAAAATTAATAAATATGCGATCGATACAGATCATTAAAATGTAATATCCGAGCTGTTACCGTATTTATGTTTTAATAAAATAAGTTATAATAATTTTATTCGAATATGAAATTTATTCGTGCCGCGATACACAAATTTTTCCGATTTATTCCGTTATATATTGGATTAAGAAACGTATTATTAATAAATTACAGTTTAAAATTTTTCTCGAATGCCTCGGTATTTTAAAACAAATCTTCGTAATCTTATAATTCCACTCCGATTTTCAAGATTCCTTTAATTCATTGATATCAAGGTGATATCCACTTTGAACTTTTTTTCTCATCGGAAGTACTATAACTTAAACTTGTTTATAACTGAATTATTAAAACTTAATTACGCAATAATTTTATTCTCTGCTACTTTTTATCGAAATATATAGTAATTTCTTTTGAATTATTAATTAGTAAATTTTAAAGTGTAACTACAAATTTTATATCCTAACTTATTTCCTGAAATTAATTTCAAATATTCGAATAACGAAGTTATTAAACTACGTTACGACGAATTATTTTCGTGATTTTACCGTTATTAGTTTCAAAAATAACAAGTTTTTGCATATTACAAGTTTTCAAAACAAATTTAACGTTCGGAATATTTGTACCATTAAAGCTTTTGATTCATTTTATATTGCATCAGTTTCATTTAAAATTTGACATTCGAAACCTTTGAAAGTAAATTTAAATAAAATATTGTAAATAGTTGGATACGAAATTTATGAAAATAGTCTCAGCGTTCGAAAGAGATATTTTAAATAGATTAATTATTTCTCTATGAATGTAAGTAATTAATTTGTCTACTTCTAATTGTAGTAATTAATTCTTTTGAAAAGCAGTAACACCATTAAATCGTTAAACCTTGAAAGATCCTTAGAAAAAGAACTCGCAGAATCAACGATTTGCAGAGAGTAAAGAAAGTTTTGGTCGAGTCCTTCGCCCCCTTTCCTCTTGGACCTCCGCGAGCGGCCGGTAAATTTATAACTGCAGAAGCGAGCCCAAGAACTAATCCAAACGGCATTACACAGGCCCCGTGGAATTCTGCCAGAGAAGCGCGAGCGAAGATTTGTTAGGAGGGGATGGAGAATTTATCGACTTTTCGTAAATTCCTAAATTGACTTTGAAACCACGGCGCGGCAAAATAGTGTATTCGTAAACGAGCCACGAGATTCTCACGCGCCTTATATCCGAGACTGATGAGGACGTAAGCTTGGAGAACGATTCGTTTATCCTTATCACTTAGGAAAAGCTGCTGTTCGTGATAATTAGAAACTTTACTAATTTAAGTATTCTCCAACTCTCGTTACTTTGTTGTAAATATTTTCATTGTGTTTTCACTCGTCGAATTGAAATTCGAGCACAGGATCATTCTGTCCTGTCTTCTTTAACTTTAACTCGAAAACGTCGCGATGAAACTTTTTAATTATAGGAGACCGAATGATACTAAGGTAGCGTAAGCTTTTAATCTGAAGATAATTTAAAGTATCTTTGCTTTTTCTTGTCTCTCATTTTTTTCTCCTTTCTATTTCTTCTTTTACTTTTATTCTTTCTTGTTTGTCTCCTATCGAGTCTTTGCTTCATTCCCGTGCAGTAACTTCGTCTCGAACCTCTCGGCGACTCAATGAGCGTTTTAATTTAATGGTCTAACCAATATTTTTCTCTTTATTATTATTTTATTATACAATATTTATTCTACGCGTTGTTATTTACAGTTTTATTAATTTTAATTTTCAAACAAAAAATTCTTCCAAGTTTACATACTTGAATTTAATTTCCCAAAAATGTGCGACATCGCAAATACACGCATATTGTATATACAATATACGTTAAAATAATAAATTACGTTTACAAATTACGGTTACGGTGTATTTAATATACAAACGAATTCACTGATGAAATAAATTTGGAGTCGCGATATTAAATTACTTGCTCTTAATCATAAATTAACGGTATATTTACGCACTAATAAATACTGTATTATAAAGGGGCAGATGTCGTGGGTCCAATGATTTTCATTTTCGCATCGACAGCACCAAAAATCTTGAATAGAAAACAGAGGTCCTTTGACTTTAGGGTGATGCGTTGCTGGTCATCGTCAAATATCGTCATAGAAACTTCAAAAGCTACGAAGTTTCCATTCAAATACGAAGACGAGGTCGACTATTTGTATGCTTTGCCGGACATTTATGATCAAAGATTTTGAGCAGGATACAAAGACTACGTCGACCGCTACCAGAGAACGAGGTCCTTGAAACGAGGGAAGCGACGAAATAATTATGATCCTTGCAGAGACTCGGTGGTTTTGCTCTCGTCTCTCTTTGCTCTCTCTTTTACCCTCTCTTTTACCCTCTCTTTTCTTTCATTATGTATATCCGCCGATGAGTGCAAGATAAAAATCACGCGAATATAGATACACTGGAAAAAGCTTCTATCCAGGTTTACAAGAAATTGAAATACTTTTTCTAGAGCATTAACGATATACTATCTTTTGTAGGTCAAGAGGTAGGGAGAATAAACATTTATGGAAAACGATGAGAGCTCTCGTTGATATGAATTTGTACAAGATTCAATAGTAGAGTAATATTTGAGACATTAAGAGAGAAATATGAATAGAAATATTAATCCTTCGGAGATGTGTTCTCTTAAAGCACTTATACAAGTATTAAGTATTTCGTGTATATTCGAAGAGGAGGGAATAAACGTACGCATCAGTTTGTAAATAAATGTACATTTATTTTAAACATTATACAAAAATGTTTAATTATTAAAAGTTACAAAGCCTTAACGCAACGTTTAAAATGTTTATTTATAAAAAAATTGTATCTAAATTTCTTCGCGGGAATTATTACGGTGTAAATTAATCATCGTTATTAATAATACTGAAATTCAAGTTTTTAGATTAAACATATTTGTAAACTAAAGTACTATCGTACGATCGTTCAAAATAGAATAAATTATTACATCTTTTTTCTTCTTCGTTTTATTCCATATTTAATAATATATTAAATTATGAAAAATACTCGTGTTTTAAGCGATCGTTTCATTCCTGTTAATTCGCAGATCTAACGGAATAAACGATTCGTATCTTTATAGGTATTATATACTCGAAAGATTATTATCTTCCTTAACAATTACGTTTTATCTATTATGACAATCGTATTATACGAGAATTTTATTATACGTAAGGGTTACCGTACGTAAAAGTCATTCATCGAGTATTCGTTATTTGCATAATAACCGTACGGTATAACGTTGTTCGATAAATTGCTATTTTTATAACTTGAGAATTTATGAAAAAATATTTGATACGTGGTAAAGTTTGTTCGCGAGTGTCAAGATATACCGCGTCAAAAGTGCTTACGCGCGAGTAGCGAAGATTTAAAATTCCGTGAATGTATAGAAAAGAATCGTATCGCGTCAAAGCAAAGTCTAAACACGAGAGTAGTGGAGTCGAACGAAGGTGCGAGAAAATGGAAAGCGGGACAGACAGATATTAAAGAACGCGGGAAGTAGCGAGAAAGACGAGTGGAAAGACGAGCGGAAAGACGAGATCTCGGTTTTTTTCGTTCGTTGCGTGCGAACTCTCGAATGCAAGATTCTACCGTGGACGTACGCTTTATTTCCCTGTCGGGTCGTACGTTTGGAATCATCCCTTGGTTTTCTATGCAGCGGTTCGTCTCCCAAAGGGAACTGCATCCATTAACGTGTTACAAACGCGCAACGAATACGAGTTTGTACGCGTAGAATTCATATCAATAGAGAGAAGAGAAGCCTTAGAGGAAGAAAGAATCGGATCAAGCCATAGGAAAGCTCGGCCGAGTAAGAAAAGGGAAAGGGAGAGGAGAGACGAATAATGCGGAGAAAATACGACTCGCGAATTTAAATTGATGAATAGCCACGCGACGCCCATTCTTAGGTTGCGTATTGAAAATTGAGCAAACAAAAATTGAGAGACAAGAAAGGTCGATCGAATTCGCCCTTCGATACAATAATGTATGTTACGCGCATTGATCAGGATTTACTTGTAAACAATGTAAACGAAGAAGCTTCGATAGAAGATAGAAGATAATGGAAGAAACAACGAAAGAGTAGACACGTAACTAACAAGGGAGATTTTTTCGAGTAAATGTACGGCAAATATGAAACTAAATTAGTTTCTGACGTTTCGATGAAAAATCTGCTTTTAAAATGAAAAACGTTTATTTAATATAAAAAAAAAAAAAAAAGCCAATTTCTTGTTAACTTTACTCAAGCTTAACCTCTTCACCAACATTTTAACCGTTAAAGGATCAGGTGGATTTACGAGTTCTATTTTATAGACCCATAAACTAAAGGTTATTGAATCATTGTTTTTGTTCTGAAACTTTTCATTGTGTTCCGAGAAAAAGGATTTTTTGTATTAATAAAATTTATATTTAAAAATTAAAGTAAAGTGCACACGACTTTAATAATATATAGTTTTCAATTATTAGCCTATGCTACAATCCTGTTTTTATTTTATTTTTAATAATTATTGTAGATCAAGGAAGGATAAAATGAATGAAAAACTATGGTTTTAATAGAAACCAGTTCCAATGAAATTAACAAAGAGCTGAATTTTTGAAATTTCAAAAGCTATTTCCATCAATTTTTATTCAGAAGAAGCGATAACGTTTTTATGAATTTCAAATAAATTTTTGATGCATACAAGCACGATTCCTAAGTGATATCTATTTTTAAAAGCATAAGCTTTCGGAAAATAATGTTTTTTTATGAAAAAGGAAACTAATATTCTCAATTATAATTCATAATATTTTTTAATGATATTTTTTTAGAACATTCGGCATGAAAACACAAATGATAACGACGCTAAAATCTAGACTTTGACTTTTTTATCAAGATTGGATTTTTATCTATAATTTTCATATTCGTTCGATAAAAAAGGAGGATAGAAAAATGTAAAAAAAATCATTTAAAATCGTAGATCAATACTCACGGTGGAACATAAAAATAACTAAAATTCTTTTACAATATTATAAAACATTCGTTTCGAGAAATTTTAATATATATTACAGACTAGATTAGAAATTTATTTTGACTATTTTTAACAATAAAGTTTGGTAGTTGAAATATCAAATATTTAACGACGTAAGCGGAAGAACTATTTTTTAAAACGAGAAAAGTCTAACTTATTCATTGTAATAAAAATTTCAAATTTAGAATATTTTAAACAAAGTTTATTACAAAGAGATAAAAACGAAAATAAAGAACAGTTATTACAATATTAATCTATGAGAAATATCTTATTTCTCCTTCTTTCTATTTTCGTAATGTTTAGTTGTACGTATAAAACATTAAGCTTAATACTTTATTTTTAAGACAGAGATTATATAAAAACTAATTGTATTATGTTTAGAAAAGTAAAATAATAACTTTATTTCACTTCATCGGAATGGTATATATATATATATATACGTTAGTTTTGCTCATCTAATTTGTCCTTAATTAAAATTATTCTCGATACCTAAATTATCGATAATATTAAAATAATTCGATGGTAACGAAGCGAATTACGGTCTTGCCTTATTAGCTAACGCTTCCTAATTTTTAACTAAAAAAAAGTTGGTCGTTCCGTAAATTGGAGCACATCTTTTTAAGCTTCGACCAAAGACTTCTCGCCATTGGCAAACAGCCTACTGGTAAAATGATCTTTCGACGCTCTCCAAGCGATTATCATTATACTTGTAAAGATTTAAGAGGAACTGGCGGGAGAGTTAAAAGGCGATGCAATGAGCCGCGACGACTATAATGACGCGGCGTACTAAGGGTAAACTGGCTAAGTTGGAGGCAAAATCTAATTCCGGATTAAGGTTTACGCCGAGCAATCTGGTGATGGCCCCGACGTCGCCGTAGCCGTGGTCGGGGCGATGACGTCGTTACCGGAGCGTTTCCAGATTAAATGCTCCTCTTACGAGCCCTCGCTCCTGCGGCCCGTCTCTTTATCGCTCCGGCCGCCGAGCCGTAATTACGCGACTCCAAGTGATTGACACTCGGAGAGCCGCGCGGATCCCAGCACTAAACGTTAATTCATTTTGATTGCCATTGCGACGATACGGCAATGGATGGCCAAGACGGGGCGGAGAGTAGCGGAGAGGAGGGAAGTTACGGCAGCGCGAAAAGATCCATCCGAGAGCGCAAATACGAAGCCGGTGTGTCCGCTTGTCCGCTTGTCCGCTTTTATAGGCGCCCTCTCATCAAAGTTAAAGACTCAACGAAAACACATGGCTGAGCAAAAAAGAAGCAAGAAAAGAGTGAGACACTCGCAGTCACTCGCAGTCACTCGCAGTCACTCGTTTCGCTGTCTAATTGTGACGATTTGCCGCGATTTGACCTCCTTTCCGAGAAAACCTTTTTACTCCTGACCGAGTTCATTGGCGATTTCGTGTTATTCGAAAGCTGTCGCTAACGCAAATGTTTTATTTCGGTCGAGACTCTCCATATCAATTTTATGCGACGATTACTCAACTTCCAACGATTATATACTAAGAATTACACTTTCATCCGACGGAATAGAATTCGTTATTCTAAATTTCAAATTATTCTACTTTAATCTTATCTTTTAATTAAGCTTTACGTACATCGTTTAAGCGTTGCAACTTCTTTTACGTAAAATTATTGTATATTTTCAGATATATTTTTATTGCGTTGTTACAATCGTTGAACGTTCGCGTACCATTTTAATACCATTATACGATATTATTTTTTAAAATCTATATAAATAAACGTATAATGACTTTCCGAACGATAATTTTACCGCGTTAAATTCGATACTTTAAAGAATCTATTTTTTCATCGATCGTTCGTTAACGAATCCGTTATCGAATATTAACGATTAAATCGATAATTCTTAGAGATATCAATTGTGAATGATAAATATTGAATTAGTATTTGAAATTAAAAATTTTCGTAGAATGATTTCGTAAGAGCTATAAAAAATATGTTTGAACGATGAAATATAAAAATAATATTTTATAACGCTAATAATTAATAACCGATTCAAATTTTAACCC
Source organism: Dolichoris vasculosae (assembly GCA_018907195.1). Lineage (NCBI taxonomy): Eukaryota > Metazoa > Arthropoda > Insecta > Hymenoptera > Agaonidae > Dolichoris > Dolichoris vasculosae. Next base: position 17,756,915 of record JACCHY010000005.1, on the reverse strand, counting down.
GGATTTTATTTTTAAAATTTTTAAGTGCGAGATCGTAGATTTTATTTTAATTATAAAATTCATTTATTATTTAAAGTCTATACAATAATAACGCGAACTCTTCTCTTAAAAGTCGTTTATTCGTTGGAAAAGTTTTGAGAAATTTCACATACACCAAACACGAAAATCGATGATCATTTTTGCATCGAAATAACTCAGGTGTGTAATGACGTATAATCGAGGATGAAGCTTAGACCATTGTGCACAAACGAGACAAATTTGTCGGGTGTCCGTTGATCGATGTAGCGCGTATATATATTTATGCGCGCACACAGTCAAATACGTACGTGTGTGTGCATCTACGTTACGTATCCACGCGCGAAAATGATTTTCGCGGTATCCAAAGCGACTACGCCGGTTTACAGGGAATTTAGGTATGCATACGATGCGATCAGAAGAAGCCTATGCGAACTCGCATTTCTGCGGCTGTGCCAACGTTACTTTATGCCTGTTTCGAGTCTCATAATGGTGAAACTTTCCTAACTGCCGCAACCATACGTTTGAATTATGCACGACGCGAACCTAGCGAAATTCTACAATACGTGACTGTGCTTGATCGACACCGTTCGTTTCGCGACTTCCTTTTTCCGCTTACACCTTATCGCCCGGAAAAATTTACACCGCTGCAACGCGTATTACGAGCTTGTGTGGCTCGTTCCTAATGTTCCGCGCGTTCCAAATTAATGTCATTTCGCTGTTTTGTTTGGCCAATAAATTCTAATTACCTTGCGTAATTTAGAGATTAGTGATTGAATAGAAGCGGTGGAACGTTGCCGCTTTCTACGTCTTTTCTTTGGCAGTTTAGATCTCGAGATACATCGAGGGAAAACGTATTTTCCGAGATAATATTTTTAATGTGCTGTGTGAACTGCTATCGATGCGTAAATGTGCGTTGATTTACAATTCTCGGATCCTGCTTTAAAAATAAAAAATTCCGTATGCAGATTTCAAGAAATAAGAGGAAAAGCGATACGCATTTTTTCTTTATTGCGCCAAATTTTTGAAAGTCGTAAAACGCCGTACATTAGATTACTTACAGGTAGATACATTTTCGTTGAATTATAGAAATTTTTTTGCTACTAGTACGCGAACATCGCATTCGATACGAGTTTTCTCTGTTTTATATTTATGAGTTATGCCTGTGATTTTTCGTGGTATCGATTGAAAATATTTTCCTAAATGCGTACTTCGTTACGAAAATGGCTAAAAAAAATAAACGATGTTTAAAAAATAAAATGGGAAAATAAAATTATACGGAAATATGCTGAACCGACAAAGGTTCGAGTATGATTATCTTAAGGGGTTATTGGATCTCTTCGCACGTTTTTTATCACAAGTTAATACGATTTTTACACAGATTGGATATTGTGAATTCTTATACTGAGTTGCAATAACTTCTTTTATAAGATATATACAGAATTACGATTGATCAATATGCATAGATGAATATTTAGTAGTTAATTTTTAATACATATATAATGCTTATAGATGATAAGAAATGATATTGGAAAATATGTACATAACGCGAATAAATTTAAATCTTTATACTTTTTTACAATTTTTATAAAAATACAAATTTTTATATCATTATAAAAAAATTTGAGAAAGTATTATATAAATAAAGAACGGAATTTTTATAAATTCAAAAAAGTTTAATTTCGTATTATACGACTATATTTTTTACATAAAATAATGAAAATAATCATATATCATTCGATATTACAACACGTTGAAAACACGAAAAAAAAAACTCCATCTAAATTTCATTTTTATAAAAACGTATTTATAACCAAAATGAACTTTCTATTGTAGACGTACGATTTAAGTAACTAAATAAAACGTTTAAATACATTATTTTGTGTAATTTTTTTAATTGAAGTTCTTACTTTTCCATACATTTTTATATTTTTCCGATTAATATTAGCGGTACAAGATTTTCTATAATTTTTCTAAACGTAAAAAAAATTTGATAAAGTGTTTGCAAAAAAAAGAAAAACTATAATATTGTACCGAAAATGCGAAACTAGAAGAATTACTTTTACAAATATGTAAATCTCGAATGTAAATTTGAAAACCTATCAAATTTGAAAATGCTATAGGTTTTTTAAAATTTAAAAAATCTGTTGCGTTATAATTATAATTTATTTGCTTACGGTTCGGTAATACTCTCGGAATCTATTTTATGGCACTCAGACCTGCATGCAATTTCCCACACGTGAACCGCATCATACATTCACCCGGGGTCGGTTGATTACCTTTATACATTCTGAAACACTATTTCATAAGGTCTGGCGAGAATATTGTCGCATATTACTTTTATGCAGCGATAAAAATGAGCTGTTTAATCGTTGAATGGCTAATTGCTTTTACGAAATTGCATAAACTATTTTATGAAATAATTTGAGTATTCTTTTTTACTTTTTCCGTATTATATTTTTCATGACTTATGTATTTTATTAAATCGCTATTACACGAAAATACAATTAATTCCGAATGGGAATTCGTGTATAATAATGCAAGAAAATATCTGGCTTTTAGCCATAATGCTTTCAAAAATACTTTAATCTCAACTATTTGTATCAATTTTTCTAATACTACTTAAGTAACAAGTTTTTAAAATAACGTACAAATTAATCACGTATATTCTAAACTATAGCCCGTGATAAATTTATTCAAATTCCGTAATCTCTGTATAATTAATTTATATATATAATTTGGATATTACTATCTAATTATACGTAAAACATTGGTTACATTTTCAATACTCAATTAAATAAAATAATTCAACGCGATTAAACGTTTATTTGACCTTTACTTTTAAATTGCTTTAAACGTGCTTAAAATACGTTTTCCGATGGGTTATTACGATAAATAGTTATAAAATGTACTTAAAGATCACGTAAAAAATTCATACAAAAAGTTCAAATATAAAAAAAGAATTACGTATTTTTATATATCTTTAGTTCAATTTTTTATTTTAAAAGGTAATTTTGTTATTGTACGAAAAGATTATTATTATTCCGATAACAAAGATATTGATACATTTTGATCTACGTTTCAATCTCATGAATTAATTAATATTATTGTATTAACTTTGATGGTATTAAATTGTAAATAAAATTCTAATTAAACCTTACAAAGACAATTCGGATACAAGATATTTTGTTTTTACGTAAATAGGAATTTCGATAACATTCGTACGATCATCTCGTTCGAAAAAATTACAGATTTCACATTGTCGGTAGATTTCACAAAGACAAAGTAAAATCATAATTCAATTTGTAATACCATCGATATGTAGTAAAAGGTATTAACGGAACGGCGGAACGTAATACGCGTCGGGTAGTCACTCGAAAATCTATTGTTTTCGCAAGATATAACCGATAGATTTTCTATTCCGAAATCCAAAGTTCGGTCGTTCGCCATTGATTCTTTAACTATTAGCCGGTGTTACGCGAAAAGAGAGATTCCGTTACCGGCGAACCAATGTCCTTGGCGGCGTAACTACGGAACTACGGAACTAGGAGAAGCCACGGAAACCCGAGGAAATGAGGAAACGGGAAAACGGGGAAACGGGGAAAGCCACGGTAACTCTAGGAACGAGGCCATTGTTTGCTCGTACGGTAACGCGGCTCGACCGAATTCAATATGCATTGTTGTCGAAGACGCAAAGATGCGTCCACAGCTATTGTCCGGGGATTAGTTAAGTCGCTACATAATTAATTGCCCCCGCCAGTATGGTATTTGCGTTCCAAACGACGAAGGGTTCCAGAGTATAGGTTCTACTACTGTCAGTGAATTTATATCATCTTCCATTACAATTGACATTAGTGACTAGGCCTGGAAGCCAACATAAACCCTATCCTGGTTTCCCTAATTTTCTTACATTATATACATTACCTACGGCTCGTATATCACGTGTCCAAATACCGATGTCTCTAAAGTAAACACCTACGAGTTATATTTAACGCTATTAATTATGAGTTTCGTTCCAACGAGAGAGAGAGAGAGAGAGAGAGAGAGAGAGAGAGAGATACCAATTTTTTACCGATAAGGGAGAGTCGACCTAAAAGCCGCTACAATCTCGCTTGTGTTTTTCTAATTTTCAATATACCGAATGCGATCGTCTATATTTAATTTAGTTACGACGAATGCGATTGATCGCGATGCCCATTACAGAAAGCATGTACCAATTTCCAGTTCAATATAGGGAAGTGACAGGTTGAGTACTTTAATTAAAAACAATTTAATAAATTAACTTCGAAAATGAACGCGTACGCGATACATGTATGATTTAATTACGTAACTGTATGCGTCTTTTTCGCGACAACGGTATCGATCAAAGATAAAGTTTTTCTAATATTTATCCTTTTGTAATCGTCAAAATTATCGTTCTTCCAATCCAAAAAATTAATTATAATTTTTTTTAGTATTAAAATTTGTTCTTTTCACGACGTTTTTAGTAATTTTTTTTTTCTAATTTTGTACGTTATTTCACGAAGATTAAATTTCTTTTCAAACTAAAAATATTAAAGAGAGATAAAGCTTTTAAATTTTAAGCTATATTTTTATATAGTTCACGATTTACAAATTTTCCTTACAAAATTTTAAGCTTATGTATTTCTTTTCATTTTTAAGCTTTAGAAGAATTTTTTGAACGACTCGCAGCATAGATATAGTATCGAATATTTATATAAATGTTTCAAGACTGTATTTAAGCTTACGTATTGATAAACCGATGAAAGATTAATTTGGTAACTCACCTGAAACAAAAAAAAATTATAATTAATTTTAGTTGTATCGATGAATTTAATAAATTTAATAGAATTCGTTTATAAGATAATAAAATAATTCATTTAATGTTTTCAAAATATGTTAGATATTTCACGAGTTAATTAAAATATATTATAGAAGAAAAATAAGTTTTTAAAACTAATTAATTTAACTATTATTAAGCTACGTCTTTGATTAAGTGAAACTCGAATAATATGAGGTGTACGTTTAAGCAATAAAATGAAAGAAGAAATGACGTGTATGTATCTATTTAGAGAAAAAGCATTTCTCGAACGTAATAAGAGGAACGAAGGGAGATAATCCTGCCCAAAGGCTTGGGACAGGGACGTTTTCAAAGCTCTTTGTTCTCATGAAAACAGAACAGCTATTGTTCAGGAATTAGTTACGTCACGAGAACATTAATTGTCTATATACATAGTAAAAGGCTCTTCAAGTATCTTACTAATTAAAAATGGAAGGTTTTTCACTAATAGCAATCTAAAAAATAAAGCTTTTTCATGGAAAATTTTTAACCAGGCTTAATTTTATTTAATACACCTCCGGCAAGATAAAGCATAAAAACTTAATTAAAAATGTTATCAATAGCTAACAATATTCGTTAAATTCTTCCCATATACATTAACATTATATTGTGATTAATTTTTTATTTTCAAACTAATTTGTATATTTTATTTATAAAAATTTGAAATTTAATTAAATGTACTTCATCATAATATAAATTTGAGTAATTTTACTTTATCTTCTGGTCGTACCAAAATTTATTTATTCTACTTGAAAATTACTTTCTTAGAATATTTCGTTGAAGACAAAATTCTATCTAATATTATTTAATAATTTATAAATTAAAATAAAATTTTAATAAAATGCAACATTATTAAATATTTTTCCTTACATAAAAAACTAATATACTTATTTATTTTATAATGAATAATATAACTAATTTTTAAGTTTGATTTCTTGAATCTTTAATTAAATGCAATTTCTTATTTTACTTCAGCAGTGTCATTAAATTAATACTATTAAGGAAAATCGTTTGTATACTCAAAAGAATTTTAGTATATAAACATTTAACAACCTCATAAAATTATATAGCATTATCACTTCATACTTTTTCTTATAAAAATTATATCGCTACTATTATAACATGTTGATTTATTATAGCCTAATATATTTTAATCTTTAATTGATTCTGAAAAATTTATGTAATATTTTAAATATAGATGTATTATAAATTTATAAATTATTTATAATATATAAAAAAACACTTAATATTTATTAAATCTAGTATCTATTAATTTTTCAAATGTATGATTAACTTATGATTATATTATTAAACAAGAAATAGAACATATATACATAATTTAGAAATAGTATCATTTAATTAATTTTACACCAAAAAATGATATGTTATCGATTAAACTGTGGAAATTTTAAATTTTATTGAATTTATATGTTAAACTTGGAGTTTATACTAAATAACATGAATTTTTAATATAAATTTGTATTCGATATATTTAAAGTTACTTTTTAAATATAAAATTTTTATCAAAATTTCCTTTTCTAAAATAACATTATGAAATCGATTGGTATAGAAAATTTAATAATATTTAAATTAATTATAATTATTTTTTCCAAAGTATGTAATAAATTTGTTAAAATTATATGATTATATTAATTTATTCGGTCATTTAATAATATATTAATTATCTTATTCATACATTAACATTTTGATAATTAAAAAAAAGCTACTTTGTCATAAATAAAATTAAACTTGTAATAATAATTTTTTAGTACATTGAAAATAATTTATTACCAGGGTAACTAACATATAAGTCAGTACGCAATAAATAAATCTATTAGCTTATAAATTAACTTTCTTGATTAATACCATTAATATTATTAAAATTTTGCGAATATATTTTAATTAGGAAAACAAATAATTTAAAGAATTGCAAGTTTATCATGCGATTTTCGTACATCGAGTAACAGCATTTGTTACTTTCTTAGAAAAGTATCGCTTATATCTTAAAAAGCTCTAAATTTGTAAAATGGGATAGAATAAGATAAAATATGATAGGATAAAAAAAAGTAGAAACTAGAAAAATAATCGATCATCGTAAAAAAATGAATTAAATATGCTTTATATCATTACTAAGTCGTTAGAAAAGTAGATGAAAATGGATGGAAATATAATTGATAACAGTGGTATATAGTTTAATATATCAATCACAGACATTTTCAAAAAAGGAAAAAAATGTTGATATACGAAGTTAATAAAAATATGAAAAATATCGTTTTATGGTTTTATTTTATCAGTGAGCTAAATTTTATTTTTTTAAATTACTAATACTTTTAAGCTTCGAATAATTTTATCTCTGGATATTTAGTAAAATTTTAATGAATTTGATTTTAAATTTGAATTTGGACCATCGGTAATCCATTATTTAGATAAAAAATGAATAAGTTTTTTCCGTCTCTATCTTTTATTTCATATCCTGGAAACGTTATTTCTTTAGCTTGGCTGCAAATATTCAATATCATAAAATCTGGACGTTTAAGCAATAGATAGTAGCTAAAATCGTGACTTATCTCTATCTTAAAGCGGCTTTTTGTACACTCGTCTTTTTTCAAGTGATCGTCGACCATCTCTTTGAATCGTAGAGATTTATTTAGTATTGAAAGAGAAAAAGAAAGAGAGGTAACGTCTTTTGGTAATGCTTTCTCGTAGAGCCGATTGCGTTCTCCTCGTTTCAACAACGACAACGGAAAACTTTGCTCGGTTCTCCTTACAGAATAATGCCCGATATAAGAGCGTCGGTCTATAGTAACTTGGAGTATACTTCTAAGAGAGCGATAGATAAAGTCAAGACATTTGTATCGCGATTAAGTCCGCCTTCAGTGTTGCCTTCTTCTCCAATATAGTCCAGAACAATGGCGCCACGTGCGATTGCTTTTCTTCTTGTTCCTTAACGATTCAGAACTACCTTACGCGTACATAATCAAGTGATATATATTCGAGTGCATTTGCTTTCTTTCAAAACGCGAGATATCCTACGGCTGGTCTATGGTTCGAGTTTCGATAAGGAGGTTTCATACTTTACAAATAAAAAAGTTGTTTTTAAAACTTTTTAATTATTAATAAAAAAATAATTAATATTTTTAAAATAGAAAATGAAATTAATATGGCTCGTATTACTTTGATATATATATATATATATGTATTAATTTTACGCGATCGAATTTTTTTAACGAAGCAACGAGCAACAAAAAAATCATATAATTTTATTTAAAAAGTTTGAATTACGGAATACTATGAAACATACTATTGTATTTCTTTGGCTTAATTATATTTGATACTCGCATAATTATAATTATAAATGTATTTACAAAGACTATAAAAAAATTTTCATGCGAATTAATATATTCCTTGTTTTTGTAATATTCCGCATTATAATATGCCCATTAGGGTTTATACGCCACTTTTTAAATATTCATGCGAATAGCGTTACATCGTTAACAAAGCAGGTTTTAAGTAAAAAAAGCTTTTTAAATTAAATAATACTCCTTGATATCTATAGCTAAGATATTCAAGCACCGTGTTGAATATTTTCCGTGATTTTCATTACTTTTTCTTGGAAAGAATTTAAATTTCGTTCGCGTATATCGATAATTTTCTCTCGCGGCAATATTTTGTTTAAAATGTATCGTTTTCGACTCTATACAATATTTAATGACACGCTTACTTTTTTTTTCCTTTTATAAAGAGCGCAGCATAAAATAAAATTATACGTAAGTTTGCCTCGTAAAATAGCTTAAGCGTATTTTCCATCGTGCTTTTCCGGTAAAAATTCAAGCGTGTCACGGAGCATAGCACAGAGTCGAAAGTTGGCGAGAATAATTTGTTGGCTCCGAGTCCGCGAGCGAGCATAAAAGAAAAATTACAAATTGTGATTATAGATTATAAATGTTAAAGTCTCGGCCGAGATGCATCGATAAACTTGGCGAGATACGCGCACCGGAAATAACTTGTTACGCTTAAGTAAACACCGTGGAACAATGGAGCGATCGCGAGATGGAAAACAAAATGTCGGGTCAAAGTTTATAGGTGCCATCGCAATACGCTTCGTCTCTTATCGATATGCGATACGAATTGAAGGAATAAAATCGTGAATTTTCAATGGGCGGCACAGGAGGAAAGGGAGGAAAGGGAGGAAAAGGAAAAGGAGATAAAGAATGCTACGAGGAGCAGTTTCCACTTTTATACTTGGTAGTGAACGCGGGCGCTCGGAGTGGCCTCCGACATCATCAGCACGGAATCACACTTCTCCGAGCGTCCTTTTTCTATTATAGAGTAGACTACCGCGCACTTTTTTCGTAAAAGCATTGGACATTATTCTCTTTTTATTATCTTGGGAGAAAATGGAAGGAAGAGAACTCGCGTTATATTGGATAAAAAAAAAAGAACGGATCCAGTACGTATTTTTCGGATGGTCAGGAATATGCAGAAAATACAGTCCGCTTCTATATCTTTGCGGAGACTATAACCGTTCTGTCTTTCTCAGACCAATGGCCGTTTATCCCCCTGCCACTACTCTCGTAACGCGTGTCCGGTGCGACCCTGTTTTACGATGTCGGCTCGCATCCGTTGTAGTCACTGCCGCGCGTTTCTCACTACAAAAACCATAAACGCCCGTATATGCCGTATATGCAGCTGCATTGCGAGCCTCTCGCGCCACCGCTACATAAATATCAGTGAGTGGAAAGAGAGACGGATACTCCGTAGGTGGGGAGTAAAGCGCAAGCATCGATGCTTTTCACGCGTTCGGGAACCCGCGACTGTTGCCTTCTTCCCGACGTCCTTCCGGGGTGGACGACTATGCTGCCAAGCTTTGGGTAAGAATCCTTGACGCGACTGCGGATCATCGGTGATAAATAGAGACGCAACAAAGGTAATTTTCGACTACTTACCGACGCGCGACTGGAAAATCGAGGCTGCAAAGAGTCAACGAATACGACGTTGGAAAATTCTCGAATACATCTTTGAATCGATATCCGCTCTCGACGATACGAGGAGTAACGAATCAGCGAGTTTTATTCGTTTCTTCCTTCACCCGCACAATTTATTCGGAATGTTACCGCGAATAATTACAACTGTAACGAGGTCGATGTTTTTTCTCGTCGTGTTAGAATAATCGAACCAAGCTATTTTTTTCTATTTTTTTTAGAATTATTGGAATAATTTGTACGTTTAAACGGTAATAATTTCTTATGTTGGATGCAGGATCGTACGAGAAACGTACAATTTATTTACAACTTCCGAAACGGTAGAATTATCTTCGAAGACCGGAGATACCAAAGTTTGCGATATTTCGACCCAAGTGTCAAAATGGAAAAATATTACGACGATGAGATTACGGCAAAACTTTCGATCGGAATAACTTTGTCGAATATTGTTTAGCCGGTGAAACGAGCAAAGGTACGAAACCATCGCGTATCGTCGACTATTCGAAGCTCGATATAGCTCGATATAGCTCGATATTTTCGATCGCTTCGTTCCTTTCGATAAATTCGTTACTTATTTCCCCACTCGCTTGATACGCGCTTGATACGCGCTTGATACGCGCTTGATACGCGCTTAATACGAACCGTAAGTTTTGGTCGAGCCAACGTATTTTTCGAGCTCTTTGAAATTCCGTGTAAGAAGCAACGCCAAGAACGCGTTGCCGTGTCAGGCCAGTCAGGATTTTGTACCTTGGTGTACTCGGTTGTACGTGCAAGGCCGAGATCGTGTGGATGAAACTGGAAGCAGCGTAACGAGAGGCGAAGAGGCCTCGTACACGGAAGGTCTCCACGCTTGCGCCTTTAAGCTCCGACTGCAAGCTCCGACTGCTTTCTCCGGGAGGCCCTCATCCCCCGCAGCCAGAGACACTGCTAGACCGAGTCGCCCTTTCCTCTCCTTCTCTAAAGAACTGCATTAGGTGATTGCACGAGAGACGAGTGTAAGGCCTCCGAATTTCCTCGGGCTTTTCTTTCTTTCCTTCTTCATCCTTCCTAACTTTCGCTCCCCCTTTTACGATCGCTTTTTTACTTTTTTTTTTACCTCGTACACGTCGAACTTTCTTCCTCATTTTCTCGGTGCACAGTCGCGAAATGTGTATAAAACAGCAATCTTGGAATGCTTTGAAAAAATAACGCCCGAGCGCGCAAGTAAGATCCGAGTGAAATTTTCGCGTGCCTTTACGCGACTTTCTCATAATACGTTTTCTTTCGTTGATAATTTTTCCTTTTATCTCCTAAGTACGCGGTTTTACTATCGCGTTTTCAATCGAGTGATGGTCTTTTCTCGGGACGCTACGCGAGCGAGAAAGAGAACTGGGATGAGCAAATAAGGGAGAAGGAGGAAGCGAGAGAGACGCCAACGAATAGTTTAAAAGTTAAACACGGATTGGAAATTGGCATTTCTTTTCAAGCCGGTGCAAAGTTAACTCAACGGGGACAGAGAGAACGAAACTTTTACAATTCACTCGCCGATGCCTCGCGGCACTATCCATCTTGCCTTGCTTTTCCCTACCCAGTATATATATAGAAATTTGCAACACATTTTCGAATGCGCTTATTTCCCTCGTCTTTGGTATTCCATCGATTTGCTTGCACCCTTTCCGAATAATTTATCCATCGAAAAAATTTTCCGCTCGTGGATTAATCTAGATCGAGGAACGATGAACGCGTGCAACGAAAAGTTGTGTAAAGGTAAGAAGATGCGCGCGTGTGTGTGTGAGGGTGGGTGCGGATTTGATACGAGGGTGGGTATGCAGACGCGCGTTCGTCGTTCCGTGAGAAAAATGAAGAATAAACGGTGAACTCCGACTCGTTATCGAGTATCGAGTCGTCGCGTAAACGAGACATTTTTTGAATGCTCCAACTTTCATTATTATCCGGATCATCCTCGCCCGGGTGGAGAATTTGTCCAGAGCGCGATGCGATTAAAACAACGCTATAAGTGGATCGACCCTCGACGATGGTTCGCCGAGTTAACTTTGATGCTCGCGGATCGACTCCACCTCGACTCCACCTCGACCGAGAAGTTTTTTCAATCTTTGCCAGCCGACTTGGAAGAAGGAAAAGAACTGTATTGACTCGTCTTGGAGAATCACGTTTTAATTAGTTAATTTAATAGAGCATGGAATTGATAAGCGACAAATTGGATAAGGAGCGGCCGCTGTGATCGTGCCGGGCTATTATTTCGAACAAGGATTCTGCAGGGAGTTTGTCTTTTGCTCCGGTAGCCCGAAGTTTAAGGTGAGGAGAAAAAAGAGGAGAAAATGGTTAATGAAAGTATAAGAAAAGGAAAAAGATAGAGAATTTAGTTCTCCTCGACCTCTTCTTCATTTTATACAATTTCCGGCAAACTTAAAGCTTTCACCTGATTTAATATGAGTGCCGACGATCAAACGAGCAACAAAAAGGCGCTTCTTTTCACTTTTTTTTTTTATTTCTCGCCCTCTCGCTTTTACCTCGCCATCTTTTGCAGGCCTCTAGGGCTTTCTTCTCAGACTTTGGTCGACTTCGCGGCGTTTGCCCTTTCACCTCTTTTCTTTCTTTCCTTCTTACGAAGCGGAATCCCGACTCTCTTCCTAATCCCTGAGCGTCAAAAGAGCAGTCGAGGACACGTTTCCAAGTATTTCTTTTTCAGGTCGCACCTCCTTATTTTCATACGTTCTTTCCGAAGTGCGTACCCAAGAATCGATCGAGCGACGAGCGACAGAATCACTCCTTTTAGATCAACGAGTAAACTTCGTAAATCCGAATCACTCGATTAATTTCGCGACGTCCCTTTAAATTACCAACGTTGTACGCGAGTATTCGTTGCAGCCGCGAACGCAAAATGCAATATACGTTCTTATTAAAATTAAATCGATTTTTTTTTCATCGACGTTTTATTTAGTTTTGATAAAAGTAGTAAAATCATTTCGATACAAAATTATAGCAGTTGTGAAAAATTAAAATATACTTTTACCTAGTTTCTAAATAATATTGATCTTTGCCGATCAAGCAAAGACTGCAAATAAAAAATTAAAAGTTTTTTTCTCTCACTTTCTCCGATTCGAATGTTAGATAATTAAATAATTAATATCATTTTACCGCATATTTATAGAAATAAATAAATAAGTTTAGTAACAAAAGTGGTGTTTAGTTCTATGGCGTATCTTGTTTCTATTTTACGATAGAATGAATCGAGTCACGTGTGTTTATTCAAGTTTACACCCTAACGAAATCATGTTTCCAATTTCAATTCGATTTAAAAATAATTGATATAGATGATTTAGAATGTCTTGTGCTCTATATTATTTATACTTAGTATTTCTGTTATTATCGATTACTTTAAACTATAGAAAAAAAAAATAAGTTTATCGTTTAAAGTTAGTTCATTGGTTTTAAATTTTAATATAAAAATTGACCTTACAAAAGAGAAACACATCTTATTAAAAATGAAGTTTACATTGATTTTAATATGTAGCAGATTTTTAGTATTCTACTGTTTTTTCGTTAGTCACGTAATCTTTTGCCCTGCACGTACGTAGTATGAATAAATGAGTACTTTAAAGTAACTTCAATTACGAATATTTCAAGCTTACGTTTAAATTACATTTGAAATTTTACTTATAATTATAATAAATTATGTCATATTTTATTATTTGACAATTATTTTAATTAGCATTCTGAAGTTTTTATAATGCTGATACTTAGATATATATATATATATATATATACGTACAAGAAAAGATTTTTAATTTACAATGACCAACTTTCTTTTTTAATGAAATTTGAAATAACAATAGATTAAATTACTTGATAAATACTTTGAATTTAAATACTTTTTTAATTATAGCCTTAAAAACGATGTGTAATTTTTATATGTCACACACTACATGATTAAATAGTTTCTCTTTTTTTTATATTGTATTATATCGGCCTTATTTGTTTTTGCATAATTTGTTATAAACTACTTTGATATCAGTTTAATAAATAACTGAATTCGCTTGCGTATAATTTTGATTTTGATCGCTAACTCTTTTAATAATAAGAAATTTAACGTAAAAAGAGAAAGCTATCGATATTATTTAATAATAACGCATATAAAAGATCAATAACTAAACTAAATAAAAAACGAATGCACGAATAAAAAATGAGAAGTTGCATAAAAATAGTAATAATTACGAAGACTTACGATATTACGCTTTTCACATTTAGAATTATGCTTGTATAATATAACATAAAAATGTTATGGGCATCCAATCTGGAGATTCTCAATTAATTTCCTCCACTTTTTTTTGTATTCCAGTAATTAAAAAATCATTCAATATAATCAAAAGTTTTGATTTTCCCTCTTGAAAAAAAAAAGCAAGCTTGCTCATTTATCTTACTAGCTCCATTACTTTTCTCGTAAAATTGGACGTAAAAGTAAGTTTATTGGGGCTTATTTGTGTTTAAGTATATCAAATAAGTGCAGAAGAGGAAAAATATATAAGCATGCGATACTTTTAGAGGACGTAATAACAGGCGGGTGCGCGACTGGTTGAAGCTCCTTGAGAAAAGTTCGAACACAAAAATGGATTGCGAATTTATGGCGAAAGTTTGAGAAGTTCTAAGGGTCGTAATTGTCTAAGATGTATCGCCATTGCATCGGTAGCAGCGGTACTAGCCCGAGAAGCCGTACTTACAAAAGCGGTCTCTTGATATCTCGTTATTTCCAATGTGTAGCCTAATATGTAGCCTAATATGTACCGTCCGTGAGATTTTGCTTTTCGACAGTTTACGGGCTAAATTGAAGTATAAATAAATTAAAGAAATTGCAGGACATTAGTTTGAATTTCAATTACTTCCTCAAATAAATTAACGCTTTCGTATAATTTATGAACGGTATTAATTATGTAAAGTAATTAATAATTGTTCGATTTCATATCTAATAGATACAATTTTGTTTTATCAGATTTACCATAATGTTTAATATTTTAAAAACAAATTTTTTTGTTTTTCTTTACATGCATATTTCGGTTAAAGTGTAATATTTATATCAATTTCTATATGTTATTTACTCGGAAATATTTTCTTAAATTAATTGATAATTTATCGATAATTAAAGGAACTCTAGATTCATTTATCATGCACGAATTAATACTAATTAATATGAAATCATCTAATCTTATTTATTTCGTATCCTTAACCGTATGACACTATATTACTAAAAACCTATAATTAAAATATTAGGTATAGGATAATTGGGATCTAAGTGTAATTTGAATATAAAATTAAATATCGCAATAAATATAATTAATCCATAAATACATTAAATTGACTAAAATCAAAATTATATATATTAATTTTTAATGGCCAACTATATATCTCTATCTTATTTCTAGGACATAAATTGCTTTAAATGTAGTATAGATATAATTTCTCCAATTAAATTATGCACATATTAAATTGAAACACATCGTATCAAAGTGGTTTATGAAAGTGCTTTAATAAAATAATTACATTTTTTGGCTATATCGTATTTAATATGAATTATATAATAATGAAATATAATACATAATATATATTAGGATAAAATTCTTAAATTGACGCATATTTATATAATTTTTCAGAAAATATTTCCCCTACAAAAGGAAATACAAATTAAATATTCTAAAAAAATTTTCCTCTTTCAAATTTCTATATCCATTTTTTAATCGTTCTTTGTATAAAAAGAGTACTGCATTAAAAATAATACAGATACAGATATCTAAGATATTATCTGCTAAATATACTTTACTTTATAATTATAAAGTCAAAGATATTTTTATAAAAATTTAGGTCGGTATTTATTATTAAATTTTTGCTTTTTAATGTTTATTTGTGTAATTTGCAATTTATTTAAGGACTAAAAAAGTTACCCTTGATAAAACAAAAATAGCTCAACTGTATAATGAATAAGTACCAAAATAAAACAATTAACAATTAATTCAATTCTAACAAAGAAAAAAAGCATTCAAAGAACGAAGCTTAATAAAGCAAATAAAATCAACAGAATTAGTTAATTTAAACGAATGTGCATTACCAAAATAGTTTAAAATTATTTTTACGATAGTTGGACGAATTGTAAATGAAATAACTCGGCGGGTTTGGATTTTCACAAATGCAATCCATGGATGAACAAGATCGAGAGTCAAACTTACACTACCTTTGCACCGATTTCCCTCTCGCAATTTACATAAATCCGCTAGTTTGGGTCACGCGCAGTTACTACGGGACAATTTCGAATAGCTATTCGACAACTGTCTTTCATGTATCCGAAGCTCCGCGTGGATTGTCTTTCGAAAAACAAGGAAAACAAGGAAAACAAGGAAAACAAGGGCAAATAAATTGGGATCTTCGAAACAGGTAACAACGGTTTCATCTTCTTATAGAATTTTCGAAAGTTCAAACTCCCCGATTTATTATAGAAATATTCCGAGTATAGTAGTTACACGTAATTGAAGATCATTTTTAATAACGAATAGCGTATCGCGATATACCTTTAAAATATACAATTTATTAACATGGTAGTAAGACTAACACAGATCAGAAATATATTGCTTCTGCATACAGAATATATACGGCCTCGATTGTTTCGATACAGTATCGAATTGCACTTTAACCGTAATTATATTGAATTTAGCCAATAAAATATGATTTATTCGCATCTCTTTAATTAAGTTGCGTATAATTTATTTTTAAAGTTATATTATGCTCGTATATTTTATATCATCGAAACAAATTTAGTATAGATGAATACAACGAATATTTCTCTCCATTTCTCTCGTTCTTTTATAGAAACACCTATAAAACACTGGAAAACATTGGAACGATGGAGATTTCATAATTATTTCGCCGAGTAATCAAACGAAATCGTTAGTTTCGAGGATAGATTTAGAGGATCGGTCGAATAAAAGGAATTCGGGGCGTAATTTATTCTTCGAACTAAGCATTTGAAAATGTTTTCGTAATATAATTTTTCAGTCGGAACGCAAAGTACAGGAGAAAAGAGTTGAAGTTTTGAAAAATGTCGGTAGCTCTTCCCTTAAAAATAAATATTTCGCAACGCAAACATCGCAGCTGACTTTCTCCGTTTACGATGAATTATCCGTCGAGCCGTAAACGCGGAAAAGTAAAACAAGTTGCAATAAAAAGGATCATTGGTATACGCGTGCAGAGAGTACTTGAAATTAAGCGCGAGTACATGAAAGAGCGCATGATATATTCCTGGCGAATTGAAACAATATTTCTGGAATGTAACGTGCACTAGCAGCGCTCGTCGTGCGTTGACTGTAATTTATCTCTCGTTACCGGGAACTGCTTCCACCACCGGGAGGGGAAGCGAATTTCGCGCGTCGAAAAAAAGTCAGCTGCCGAGTGAAAAAGCAGTGAAAAAGCAGTGAAAAAGCAGTGAAAAAGCACCGGGAGTGTGTAGGAGTGTGTAGGAGAAGGAGCGGGAAACCGGATGGAATACCAGCGTGCATGTTTGTTCCATTGTTCCATGGTAGCTGCTCTCCCCGAGTCCCGCCGCATCATCCCGGAACGTATATGAAGTCGAGGCGTGCGCGCGATAGTCGAGAATGAAATTTTACGAAAATACTAGCGGCAACCACTATACGTTATTCGAGCCTCTTGCGTGCCATTCGTTTATCGCAGTCGAAAACCGCCTACCTCTTACATCTCTCCGTTGCGTTACCTTCATCAATTTCAATCCGGCGGTAAACCCTTTTACCTATCCTTTTCTTTATTCTAAATAAATCAGGGAAATTATTGGCCTTGGCGGATTTCTAACTTGGTTTATTTTAACTTGTTCCACTGGCTCCAACGCTGATGATATTTCATTTTAATCGTTGCTGGGTGAAGATCCGGATTCGTCTTAATATTAAAAAACAATGCGATATTGATGCTGCGTGGAAAATTGAATCTAGTTACAAACTGTTTCTCAAATTTACCCTACGAATGATACGAACAATCTCGACGATGAGCATCGATAATTTTTATCGCGACCGTAACTATCGGTACATTACGATACGATCTGGACAAACGTCGAATCGGTAAAAGATAACTTTATCGATAAAGTTCGTCTTTTGCTAAAATCGCTAATTTATTTATTTTTTGGTTGCTCCGATAAGGATATAAAAACAAATGACGCAGCGGCTATTTTCGCGATTCGCCCGGTTACGATTTCGCGCTAATTATCGGTCGGCTTTTTCATCGCTCGAAACTTTTTTCCTCTCTATCGTAGGGTATTTCGCCGATGCATGAGTCAGCAAGCCTAAGCGGAAAGCGAAGACCAATATGAAAATTGCATAAAACTCGAGAACCGGGCAAAAAGTAGGACGGATTAGGAGATAAAGAGACGCGGAGATAGAAAAATGGAAGAAAAATGGAAGAAAAATGGGCTAGGTAAAAAGGTTCCTTCGACCGAGAGGGCGAGGAAGAGAGACGGAGATAAAGTACACAGTAGCAATGCCCAGGATTGGTCAGGCGAGTTCGCTTAGGCCTTTTAATAATATTAAGCTCTTTTGTTAATGGCGGCGCGAGTGCGAGCGCATGACCGCATAATTGTCGGCGAATCGATTAATCGAAATTCGATACCCGGAGAGTCGGTGCCATCCGAGTGTCCAGGCCGCGAAAAGTACACGCGATACGCCTGTATCCCCGGTATACCCGGTCTTAGGCCTCGGTGTACTGCGCGAGCCATAATAAAGTTAATGGTATCATAAACGTCGCTCGTTTGCCTTCCAGTTCGTAGCCACGGCCACTTTTGTCGTTTCTATAATGGATTTAACGGGCGATAGGTTGTGTTGTACGTGTAATTTATAATGAGTATGGAGGATAGTTGGGACGCGGCTCATGTCGAAGACTCGCGCGAATCTATTTCCCTTGGACATCGAGGAAATTATAGCGAATCGAGTAATCGTAAGCCTATGCCGCTTTGTCTTCCCTAAAATAATCATCTATTAACTTTATTCGCTTTTTCATCGATGAGCGTGTAATAATTTCGACGAGGTAATCGAGACCTTTCGAAGAAAGCAACGCGATCAACGATCGTTCGCGTGGCTGATGAACCGAGTACTTTCAAAATTCTTAAATTGTTAATCTCTCGCTTAGATGCCTTTTCATTTCTTTGCATACTTATAGGAGCGGTATTTCGATATTTTATTCACAACGAAAAAATAGAAGTGGAAAACTGGGTAGAGAAAAACGCTGTTATTAATGAGTAAAGGTGTATAAGATAAAAAAGAAAAATGAGTTTTTATTTTTTTGTGAGCTTCGTGGCCTGAAATTGCTTTTAATCCTCGAGTTACGCGTACCCAACCATTGTATCATAAAATAGCCATTAGGATTGTATGTCGACGGATGTTAACATAAAATACAAATCATTCCGCGGAAAACCCAAGCAAAAGTTTTTATACGCCTGCAAAGTAGGAAGTGGACTATTGAGAAAGAGGAAGAACTTTGCGAGGCGCTAATCCAAAAAGCTTTTGTAACATCGTCAAATCTGACTCGTCTATCTTTTTCTCGCTGTTGCTTCCCGCTTTATAACGAATTAACCACAAAATTTTTAGAGCCAACATTTTGTAAAACTCTCTTCTCGTCTCTCTTGACCTTATTGTTCATATCTTTTTTATTTGTTTAACTTTTTGCACGGAAGAATTCCGTGTTTTAAATTTCTTTCTTAGCGGTTAGTCACGCGCAGAGATTAAAAAATCTAAAATTGAAATTTTTTCAAGTCAAGTTTTTGCGTATATGTTAAGTTTCGAGTCTTAAAACTGATAATTTATTTGCGTTTATAAAATTAATTTAATTTTCATTAATGCTTTGCGTATAAAGATATTTATATATGTCATATTTGTAGTCAAATTTAAGGTGAAATAGGAATTACGTTGTTGCTCGGTCAAAAATCTAATGCTGAATTATGACGCGGAGTTTGTTACGGCACTCGAAATTAGTACTTGAAACTTTGAAACCCTGAATCCCTTATTTCAAATTACAGTTAGTTCCAAGAATTTTTTACAATTTGCAAAGTTATAGACTAAATTATAGTGTTACTATGTTGGTTATATGTGAATACAAAAACACCCGTGAGATTTCTGTCATTCCGTAATTTTATTTTGGATATGACGAAACTTTGAATTCTACTTCTATCTTAAGCGATATGTGCTTTAGAAATTTAAAGGCTAACTATTCAAACAGAATTCATTTTGGGCTGGTAAAAAATTAATTCAAACTTAAAAAATTAATTTTAACGAGCGATAGAATAAAATTTTATTAAAAAATATAACTTAAATGTACATCGGAAAAATATTATACTTAATTTAAAGTATACAAACCGAGAGAAGGATAAAAAACTTACATTACGTCTAAAATAATGGAGTTTCTCAAATTAATTAGTATTTGTGAAAGCCATGAAAATTTTTTTCATAAAATACAGAAATTATCTAAAAAAAAACGTATGATTTTTATCCATGTAATAAGGAAAATATTTTTACGAAAACATATTTTACGAACGACAACAAAATTATAATACTATAATTTATCAGATGCATTTATATTCAGAATAACATTTTGAATTAAGTTATTTAGATGCACGTATCCGTACAGTATATAAAAAAAAACTTTTTATTCGAATATTATATATTGTAAAATTTGTAAAAGGGTAAACTTTTCATACCGTTACGAAATAAAACGAATAAAATTCTTATTTTATTATTTCAAATATTAACAAGGACGAAACAATAAAGTAATATCACCAATTAAGATAACAGGCTATTTATAAAATGAATCCATTCGAAACATTCGCGTTATTTTGTATTAAAAAATTCATTACATCGCGCGACAGAGAAATTCTAAAAATTTACATTATTTTTAATCGTACGAAAAGAAGTTATGTATGCCAGACTCCCGCTAAAATATTAAACACTACTTTGCTCTCAGTTTTACACGCTTATTCAGTTTTATTTTGTACAATCAGTTGCGAATTTTTTGGTAGCGCAGGTTTATTAAATTGAAAATTCCCAGGTTGATTAATGCAGTCATGCAGGAACCTGCTGAAATATTGAAACGACTTAATGCGTTGAAAGAGAGAGAGAGAGAGAGAGAGAGAGAGAGAGAGAGAAAGAGAGGTAAAAAAATGGGGAGTCGCGTCAGCCCTTGCAGAGTGAACTTAATCCTCTTACGGAAAGCGCGACGAAACGTAGGTGAGTTGAACGTTATATATCCCGCCAACTACTCGATGCGTCTCTACCTCGTGCACCGAGTCCTATATTACGGACTTACACCGCTAAATTGATGAGAGTAACTGCTGTTCCAAAAGCCGTGTGTTCGGAATTTACATACGTAGGCCTTGACTCGCGCAACCCACGGGTTGTTAAGTTGTGCGGGATTTGGCGTATCAAGAGAGAGAATTGTAGGATTTAAGAGATGGGATGGACCGGCAAAAATCAGCGAATAATGGTCGTAAAATTGTATATCCGGCTAAAGGTTTTCTTATTTATACCACCATCTGTACCCATGTATATATGTATACATGTATATTCTATATAGAATCCCTCGAGCAAGCAACCAGTTTTTTCCGCTTTGTATCCGCGGGTTTTTTCGTTCCGGTTTATAAGTTGAAACCACCTGTTATCGAATAAGAACTCTCTTTAATAAGTTTATTACATTTTTTTCGAATTAGAAACTTGTTTCTTGCACTTTTCTTCCCCTAAATACGAATGGAAATTGACAAAAACCAATGGATCTACGTTGAACAATATATATATATATATCGGAGAGAATTAAAAATATTAGACTCCGAATAGAATAAAATTGTAATCGAGTAGATCGAACGTTTTATATTTAAATTTTAAATTTATCGATTGTTTCGATAAAATGAAACGCTTCAACGATGAAACCTTTGATATTATTATCATATTATAAATTTTATAAAAAATATGTTTGGACGAGAATTTGTTTAGATTTTAAATTTTATAATCCTCTATATTTCACAAAAGTAGAAAACTCTTGGTTCCATTAGTTAATTTAAGAGTTTTACTAAATCATAAAAAAGTATACATTTTAAACCTTAATGTATAAAATGCAGTTGACGTTTTAGTTTCAAATATGTACGTACGTATATAATAGATTAAAAAAGCGCTAAAAATGATTGAATTTAAAAATAAGTTTGAACCGGATATTTTAAGGAAAAAAATTGCGAATAAGGAAATTGCGTTTACTTGGACTGGCGTCTAAGAGTAGATAAGTGTATATCGATGTTCGATTCCGACAAACAAAACGAAATGAAACAATGGAATGTTTCGTAAAATATTAAAAGTACCCTGTAGTGTAATAATAGTATTTATCTATTTTTCTTGTACGAGACAAATTCATGAATTTTATATCCCTTAGTAAAAGAAACTGTATTAGAATACGAACAACAAGAATATCAATTTCGAACAAGGAGTAATATAGATAGATATATTTTTCTCGAATCATATAAGAAGGCTATAAAAGTAAAACAATGAAACGGTGGAGTGGAACAAACTGATTCGCAGCCACAAAAGTCAACGGGAGGGAACAAGCGTTCCTCTTATTTCCGTGTCCCGTGAGGCTGATGGTGTAGCTACCGACTCCTACAAGAGGAAGAGAGAGAGAGAGAGAGAGAAAGGTACTTGCACGCTCAGTGTATACCGAAGCTCACTCTATGCGAAACAATCGCAGTCGATAGTTTCGAAAGGCAATTAGGGGGAATATCTATTAGCGCGATCTCGACGTGGCATACTCCGATCAACCGTGGAGCTTTCACCGACGGTAAAATTCAAGCTCGACTTTTACAGGATATTTTTAATACGTTTTATTTAATAAATGAGATTTTGTATTTTATCCAAGCTCAATTTCGTATCTGGAAAAAGCAACGTTCGCGAACATTATTGAAAGTTAATTCGTTTCTTATCGCAATCGGTACGTATATCGATGTACTTTTCGTCCCTAATTTTACTTATAATACTAAATAAATGAATTATGACTATAATTTGTCACGTTGATATTTTAATGCAAAATTTCAGTTTTAGTATTTTTAACTTATTAAATTTTACTTGAAATGAATCGTAACTGATCGAATGCGACTCGTTATTTATGTAATGCTCGTACAGAAAATTAAAGGACACCAATGATATTTTCATTTACATCCGTGGAATTTAATTTACTTTAGTATTTTACATGGATTCTCAAAAATTATACAAGTTATCTCGTTTGATATAAAAAAAAATAAAAAAGAAAAAAGAAACAAAATATCAAAAATTATACGTTTCCATTATGCATCGAATTCAAAGAAACAAATTTTGATGAAATATCCCCTTCATCCTTTTGTCTTCCGCAAGGATCTCAAATATAACGCGGATAGTCGATAGTCTTAACTTTATATTTACCATCGAGCGAATATCCAGCGTGTAATCGTAGCCACTGAATTTTTCAATACTCCATAGATAAACAAAAGTAAGGTTTCAAATTCTGCTTAATAGTTATCCACAGGATTCTCGATAACGTTTTTACTACATCAAAGCTATAATGGCTCGGAAAAGCTTGGAATTTTCGTAAAAAATATTTTAACAAGCTTAGAGTGAAAAATACTCAAAGAGCACCGGACTCAAAGCTATTCCTGATTTCGCCGTCAATCAAATTTTTTTTACAAGCGAACGGAGCGAGGGGACACGACTCCGAGTCCGAGTACGCGAGTAAGCGTGTGGGTGTGTGGATGTGTGGGTGTATGGGTACGCGCGCACGCGGGTAAATGCAGGAGGCGATAAAGTCAGTTCCTTTGACAAGGGAAACTGCAGACGCGTCGTCCAGCATCGAGTTGACCAATACACGTATCTGTATTGGTCTGCCCCCTTCGCTCATCCATGCATACCCATACACGTAATGTCTACACGCGTAATGGTAGGTTCTCTACGGCAAAGGCTTTCCTCGGCTCTCTCGCAAGCTCCAAGAGTCATAGACCGAGGTATTCAGCTCGTGTGTTCAAGTACTCGAATGAGCTACTTCCCACCTCTGCGCGCCGACCTGGAGTTTAAAGTGAATCTACACAGAACGCAGAGATCCTTTTAACTCTTAAAGTCCTCGCCTGGGAAATGTCGGAGACCGTTCCTTTCTCCCTATTTATGAGAGGGAATCTGACGTATTCAAGGAACAATTTATAACCTACTGTTTCATTTCTGTTATAATTGTACATTTTCTACGACGCACTCGTAAAATAAAAAGCTTTTCGAATATTTGACGAAATAAAATGTGGGAAATATAACGCGACTCGATAAATCTCTATTTCAAAATTAGCGCTTTCGTAATTATTTACGAACCTCCAACTTTCAAGCCGTTATAAATTATCGTTTTATATTTTTTAAGCGCGTTTGAACCACTTCAATGGTCGTACCGAATAAAATAGGTTACTGTTTTTGATGCCGATGAAACTGCAACGAGTTTTTCGTGCATTTGATATTCAAACTAAAATAAATAACGTTGAATATTCTTGGCTTTTCGGTAATTATAATAATTTATTATGGTAAAAATTCAATTTGTAGATATTTCGTATTTTATTTATTTCGCATACAAAAATTATAAACCATATTTCAATTATCAACATCTATTTTATTAACGAAATTATCTTTTTTTTCCATATTTTACAATTTAACGTTGTTTGCATCAATATTTACCAAAATAAGAAAAGACGATGAAACAAATTAACGAAATGTAAGATAGTTCTCGTACGAACTTAAAGAATCACAAGAATCACTGAATGCGAATACTCGAAAGACCTAACGAACGAAACTATGGGAATACAAATACAAATTACGAGAACTCCCGATGAAACAACGAATGCAGAGAAGCGAATGTCATCGATACGACTAATGAATCGTGAATCACCGATGGAGTCATAGACAAAAGTAAGCGATGAAAAGTATGGCAGTACCGTAACTATCGTAATTAACGTTCCAACTCGTACGACCGTTCGAGGAAAGTACAAAGATAAATCAAAATAGATCGTAGGACGGTCGTTCGAAGGAAAGTGAGAAGCTATTCTCACGCTTGGAGGTGGAAAGGGTACGGTTGAGTCGATAGAGTATCGGTATACGTTATCTACAAGATGACAGCTAGTATTAAGAAAAGGCTCCAAACTCGCGGTCAGGGATGCGTCATTTATAAGTCCGAATGCGCATTACCAGAGATCTCGAAAAGTCAATTTGCTACCGTGACAGATTGATAAGCCGTTTGAAAAATAGCATTTTAAAAGTAGCAGAGTTTTTCTCGCGTTTCGATCTTGAAAAGTAGTTCCAAATAAAGATTAATCGATCGAATCGTGAAAATGATATTTTACCGGTACAATAAAATTGCAAGTTTCAATCGGAAAATGTTTTAATCGTAAAAAAAAAGATCCGTCCGATCGATTTAATCCATAAAAATATCGAAACAACGAAAAGATATCCAACGAAAATTCTCGGGCTTCTCTCGATTCGCCAATGATGCGAATGACAAATTTTCACTCTTGACACATCGAAATATAATGAAAAAGCAAGCGACGGAGAAGAGCTTTTGTCAAAAAATCGACGATTAACGCGTCAGACAGTAGCGCCTCAAAACCCGGTAACAAAGACTTCCTTTTTTTCCTTCCGAATTTCGATTGGACGTATGGGGAAATGCGAAAACGAAAGAATGACTCGACGTGGATTTTCGGCAGTTGGACGACCGACGCAATCTCGCCTCGGGCGAGAACCGGGAGAGCACCGGAGAGAAATTCAAGAGCGGGGACGAACAACGATTCCCTTCGGTCGTACGCCCGCGAATTTGCCCCGTCCATTGTTAGTTCTCTACTTAGAGCTGACGAGAAGCGTTGAGCCGATTTTCGAACGGGGAGACGAGATTCTTGTCTTCTCGTCGAGGCCTTTTTCATTAGCCGCAGGAAATTAAGCGAGTAGCGACAACGAAATATGGAATTCGTGCTACGAGCGACGACTCGATGATGCCTTTATCCATCTACGAGTCATTTCTTCGCCCGTTCTCTTTCCTCCTGTACATTCTCTATCGAATTTACGCGAATTTTCCATCTCGTCTATATATCGACGTTATTCGTTATCGCCGAGACGATGAAAACATTTTTTTCTTTTAGTTTAAGGAGAAATTGAATGCGATAGTCCGATCGTATCGCGTTTTCATTTGCAACCTTTTTGTTCGACGACGGAAGTTTCGCGCACGAGATTGAAATCTCGCTTTAGGGAAGAATATTATTATCGATGAAAATATATATATCAAATAAATTATACATTGTTATTTTTCAAATTTGAATTCCTTTCGATCATTAAATAAATAACGAAATTTAAGTTCGTTCGAGTATTTTCAAATGTACAATTGCGTAAACGTTTTCACAATAAATAAAAGATCGAGTAAATTATTAATTAATAACCAATTTTATTTGTACGAAATTTATTTACTAGCGCATTCGAAATTATTTTCTGCGTGTATTTACATAATTTATTGAATTTAAATTGATTTCAGGTAACATTTCTGATTATAACAAAATACGCTGAGAATAAAAAAAAACCTTTTAAAACTGTATAAATTTTGAAAATGAATTAATATTAATATTTATAATTAATTATAAATTAATATTTATAATTAGCTGTATTTTCATAAGTGTAGAGTCGTATCGTTGAATTTAACCAAATTATATTCGTCCAACTTATTCCCAAATGTTTACGCGTTGGTTCGCGTCATCGGTCGATCTCATTTTAAGTACATTTTCGAATAACATAATAAAAATAAATTACAATATTTTCTCGTCGCCGTATAAAAATGTAAAGTTCGAACCGATCGATCGCTGTCAACCGAAGGCTCGGAACGAGTCTAAATAATTTCGTGGATGTATTCTTCCAACTCGAAGAAATGAATACCTATCCTCTTCTTTTACAAGAGGGAAAAGAATAGTTCTTCTTCGGTCGGTTCACCCAAGTCGTACACATCGATCGTTCCTCCATCCTCGCCATCCTCGAGAGTTTCCACTCGCGAATCTCGAACTTGTTCGTTTCGCTCGCTAAATCAGGAGCCGGTAACTCCGGGTCGGACCGCTCCGACCGGGAGTGGGAAGGCGGTGCTACGGATTTGCATAATTGTTTTCAGTTTACCCGCGCACCCTCGGCTAATTAAGAAAAATACGTCTACCGCGCAAGATGCGATATCATTCGGTAACTGCCGATCTCTCTCACCCTGAGCAGTCGTTGGTACGCCCTTCGGGACTCTTCTCTTTTCTCTCTTCTCTTTCCTCTTTCCTCCCGTTTCTCTGCTCTTCTCTCGCCGCTGGAGCGAGGAAAACACTTTAATTTGAAAAAAAGTGGATCAAGAGAGGCGAGAATTGCCAGCGAGTGGTAATTTGGAGGAGAAGGTTGCGCCGAAAAGTCGATATGCTAATGCCGTTTTTGACTTAGATTTATTTATTCTCCAAGAGATAAACGTTCCTACGTTGTTTTTTAAATTTAGGCCAATCGAGTATACTTTTCCGAAGGACCGTGAGAAAACCGTGAGGAAGAACTATTACTTCTTGGTTGTATCGAAATAATCTTTATTATCGACGTCTTTCGAAACAAGCGCAAATTCGAATAAATAGGTAAATGTTTTTTCATTTGTTCGTATTACATTATTTTGAGAAGAAAACTATAAATTATACTTAAGTTGTCGATGTATCCGAAGTTTACGTTACCGATTCTTTTAATAATTTACGAAGTCATTTCGTATGCCATTACATCGAATTCTGTATTTATAAACGAATTTATTTCATGGATTATTATTTATTAATGGGCATAAAACTTTGCAAAATATAGAGACAATTTTGACAGAGGAAACAATGAAAATGTAACACAGTTATTTAAAGAAACGTTACTTTCATTTTATAACCCAAAGAACACCGTTCGAACAATTTCGATACGAGCGAAACCTACTAAACATCTTCGTTGGCGAAGCTCAGCCAGACGTGGTGTTGTAGGTCAGTAATAGAGATTTCAAGTGGAAGAAGATGACAGCGACAGGCGTCTACGAGTCAGCGGGAACGCCAAGTCCTTTATTGATTCTTATTCGACGAGTCCGTGAGAGAGGCAGGTTTTGCAGTGCACGAGTCGTGCGAGTGTGGGTGGAGAGAGCGAGAGAGAGCGAGAGAGAGCGAGAGAGAGCGAGAGAGAGAAGGAGGAATCAGCAAGGAACGCCTCTCCCTTCGAGCATTTTAAACTCTCCGGGGGTGACGACACAGTGGAGTCTAGGCCGGTCACGTGTAGTGTCCGCTAAAACGAGAGTCGCATACCAAACTTTTTTCCTCCGTCACCCCCGCGTCTACCCCCCTGCCCTAATCCCTCTGCCAGCCCGCGTCCAACTCTCTCGCCTGGCTGCGTTCCCTACGTTTCTCCTCTCTCCCTCACCTCAACGGTATTACGTGCTTTCGCACCGTTCTGAGCTTTTGCCTTCTCTTTCTCTCTCTCCCCCCCCCTACTTATGTCTCTTGCTTTTGCCCTACAACGTACAGTGGGGGGCCTCCTTTATGTGTTTTTGATTGTTCCTCTAATATGTATGAACTTTGCCGAACTTTGCCAAAGTACACAGACACCTGGACAAGGCTAACCCATTACTGGAATTACTTATTCAGCGATCCAATCTTTTTTATCTAGCTTTACTAGTTCGGCTTTGTTATTGTTACATTTTATTTCTCTTCGTCGCTACCTTCGGGCTAACTGATTTAAAGCCTTGTTGCGTAGACCTACAACTTCGTCAAGCTTTACAAGATTGAATGTGCCTAAAAATCGGTTTTTTGATAAGTATTATTTGTACTTATACAATTTTTTGTTGGCTAATAATCGGTTATTCGCGATAAAATTTATATCCTGAATTATAATGTTATAATTTCTCGACGGATTACAAGACTACCTTATTTTTTGTATTTTCGTAAACAAATTAAAAAAAATTTAGTATATATAATTTAGTTGTACGCGAACCGATTATTATATAATGTTGTAAAGAATACTTAATCTAAGCATCTTTTTTTTAACTTAAAATCAGCGTTTGCGTCGAGAGTACGATAACGTTAAAATAATCTTAAAAATTTACCGAATGTATACACGAGTTTATACTAAAGCGATAGTCATGGTATTTTTCTTACAAATCTTAGCGAATGTACGATTACTTTTTATACCGCTGCGGTAAATGTTACTTTTCACATCAAATTGTACAATATAACGGAACTTAAATTATCGTTTTTATATTCATTTCGTAAAAATATATATTCGCGGAAAGATTGATAAGAATAGTTCCCAAGATTAACGTTTTTATCGTAAAAGAAATGAGAAAGTAAAATAAGAGTAAGGTAAAGGACAAAATAATGATAATTCCAAATCACCGAAGCATCGATCCACAATTTTTATGTTTAATACAAAATGCAATTTACTTCCAGAAGCATTCGCGAATACAATACCGTATGAGTACGTGCCAGTGTATACCTCGAGATTACACAAGTAACTACGTACAGTTTTAGAACGTAATACACATATATTCGACAGTTTGCGGGTTAACGTATATAGGTTTAAAGAGTTAGTTTTCTCTGCATAGTTACGACTACGGCTAATCGAAATTTTGGCTCGACGAACAAAGAAAATACGGCAAGGAAACCAAGTATGAATGGCGTAGCTTATTTTCCCTTTGATACTTTCAAAGCGTGTGCACTGCAATAACTCGTGTAAAAATAAACGAAGAAAATCATCTACTCCGAGTGAAATATTGCTTTACATTTTCTTACGTAATAGTACTCGACGATGTTTTTATTCCGAGCGTCATTCGGTTAAAAAATTCGTTCGCTAATTCTTAAAGTATACGACCAAAAAAAAGCTAAAAATAAGCGAGTGTTCGTTTTCTCTTTTAATACGGTTATCTCGCGAAGCTTAACGAGAACTACGTTCAATGTAGTCTTACATTTTATAACGGAACAAGTTCAAAGCAAATAATTTTCGATCGGACAAGTATATATTACAAATGAACGTTCGTTCTAGTTCGCGTTGAATAATCAACGCGAGAGTTTGGAAGGTATCAAATATATATATATATATATATATATATATATATGTATGAAATGAGTTCGAAATAATACAAATAAATGTTTAGTAACGAAAGCTTTGATTTATAATATAATTTTGGTAATGAATCGAGTTAATTTAATTTAAAATATTTATTTCGTTCGATTTACATCGATACTATATCTCGTCGCGTTAAAATTAGATTAAATAATATATTGGATATCTTGTGAATTATATTACATAATATATTTATACGATCGTTATTTTCGCGTATATTTAATATTCTACGGATAGTATTTCAAATTCGAAAACTTAACGAAAGATTAAGTTTAAATAGGTTAATATATGATTAATATCCGGTTAATATACGGATTTGACAATTGTAATTTACATTTTTAAAAATTTGGATAATCGTTTCAAATATGCTTGGTTTACTTTAATATACAAATATCGATTAAATTTACCATTCACCGTAAAAAATTGTATCCCCTTTAATAAAGATACGAAGGAAAGATTCATCAAACAAATAAATGATTCTATTCGCGAGAAGAGTTTCATTAAAAATCTGTCTTGACTTCCCTCATATTTATAGATACCCTTAAATCCTTCGAGTTCCCGCAAACTTCCCTAGTACGGTGTATTTATGCATACCAATGTTGCAGTCATAAGTGCTGAGGATATCAGCTATCCGACTCGATATAAATGAAACTGCGCGTTCTCGCTACTTGTCACGTATAATACCGAGTTAAATCCCTGGATGCGAATATTTTTTCGAGATTTTTACATACCTACGAGCCTTACACGAGCGCATTTTTTAATATGTCGGTGGAGAAAAGTACTCGTTGAAAACAGCACATTCAGCGCTTTACGACAGTGGAGAGAGAGGGAAGAGAGGGAAGAGAGGAAAGGGAGGAAAGGGAGGAAAGGAGGAAAGACAAAAAAGCAGCGTCACAAAATTACTACAGCACAGCGAAAAGCCTCAACGACTTCCGATCCGACGCGGGAGGCTGACATCCGTCTGCCCCGTATTATACTCTATTTGCCATTCTCCCTTTCCCTACTTTCCCTATCAACCGTAGCCGCGTATATACACGCTCGCATCGGTTCTCCTTCCATCCGCCCATTTGTTCCTTTGTCTACTCATCTTCCTCGTCGTAAGATCCGCCAACGCCCCGTCGATCTCAGAGACTCGGATCCTTCTTTCTAGCGAATCAAGCTGGCAAATTGGAGCTTGCAAATGATCTGCCTTAAAGATTTCGCTCGCTAATTGTGCGACGCGGCCCCGGAAGTAACGAATTCGGAGATAATTGCGACACCCAAAGGATCCTCGAGGAGGATTCGCACCGGTGACGCGAGC
Organism: Dolichoris vasculosae; assembly: GCA_018907195.1. Classification (NCBI taxonomy): domain Eukaryota; kingdom Metazoa; phylum Arthropoda; class Insecta; order Hymenoptera; family Agaonidae; genus Dolichoris; species Dolichoris vasculosae. Next base: position 17,725,589 of record JACCHY010000005.1, on the reverse strand, counting down.
GAGCGCGAAAAATGAAGCAGAAGGGAAAATGGAAATGAAAATGAACGGAACCGTCGTCGACTCTTCCACCGCCTCGGTTTATTTTTCTTCTCTCTCCGAGCTTCGAGCTCCGAGCTCGTTGGTTCTCTATGAAAATCGGATGTTCTAATCGATAATCGGGGATGCTGTCCACCGTTATCGAAGGGCTACGCGCGATACGCTCGACGGCATCCAATTATCGAAGCGCGTAATTGGTCAGGAATTTCTGCTGAGTCAAAGCTCGCGAGTCGCGCACGAGTGTCCAAGGCTTCGTTGCCCGCAGCATCAACCGATTTTCCTGCCCGAGAGTATAACCTTATTCTCTACATGTTTTTCGTTGATTAAACCTATTAAGTCGAGATTTTCAACTGGGATCTCAAGAACGGAATATCTTTTCCAGCCTCGCTTCCGTTTCCTGGCAATATTCTTCCTAATATTTACCGTTATTTTTATACGATATCGTCCTTTATTAATACCTATATGAACAAATTGTGTAAACATTTAGTTGCAATAATTTCAAATTTTATTCGTATTTAAATAAATATTCAAAGTTTTACTATCTATTCGTTCCTTTACTTTTAATAAATCCAAATATTATTATTATCGGATAATTATAATTTTAAAGACAATCATTAAAATCTCACTTGCACCGAAAATAAATGGAATTATTAAAATATTAAGTTGAAATATGTAAATTCAATGATTTAATTTAAAAAAATATAGCGCTCGTTGTAAAAAAATTTACATGATATGAAAAGAGATATAAAAACACGAGATTAGATTTTAATTTTGCAGAGTAGCAACAGTAAAAAATAAACAAATGTGTAATAAACGATCTTTCTTAGTCAAGCTTGTCATATGTTTATAAAATTTTATATCAATTTTATTCCTAACCAAGTTGTTTATAATTATTTACATCTCAGAAATAATTAAAATAACCTTTTTATAAAAATTATCGCTTATTTAATATGAAATTTGCGTACTATTTTTAATGGTTACTATTTTTTAAGTAAGTAAAAAATTAATAATTTATAGTAATTTATAATTTTTAAATCTTATTAAACTTACAATTACGAATAATAGTGGACTCGACGAGATTATATAATTAATGTACATATTATGTATGAATGTAGTATAAGAAAATTTGAGGGAATTATGTGATTAATGTGCGCACCATATCTTTATATATTCAATATTTAACTTTCATTCCATTTTTAATTATAAAAAAGCTTTGCTTCCATAGTCAGGATTGTTACGTTATTCAGAGATGAACCGGATGGCAAATTAAATCTGGACTCACGATACATGAATGGCTGCTATCGATGGAAACAGAATATTTTTCTAGTAAATACTGGAACTTACCTGAAAAAGAAAAAGAAATGATTATTTAATATCGTGTTATAGATATAATTATAACTAATAATAAAACAAATTAAATCCATAATATCATTTCTAATAATATAACATTAGTGTCTTATAGTTTATATTAGTTATTTATCAAATTGATAATTAAAAACAAAATATACTTCCTTTTTTATACGGTAGAACAAAAAAATCTCCTAATTTACCTTAAACATGTTTTTCGACAATAAATAAAAAATAATAAATTACTTACGAATTAAATACGATAAAAATATTTATTCTTAAATTTTGAAACAACTTCTATTCATAATAATGCTTTTATATTTTATACTTCATTCATTCTTTATGCCAGAGTTTTTATATTAATACGATTTAATTATTAAAATAATATAGTGTATAATTTTATTATAAAAGAAATGTGTGAGTTAATTTAATATAAAAGTTTTTACAGAAAGTACATGTAAAATCCTTTACTTCAATCCCGATTTCATATAATAACCATATTTTAGTACACCATTAAATGATCGTCCACTCATATCTTGAATCGCTGATCCCTTTGACCTCTTTAATACTCCATAGAAAAAAATCCCGGTCATATGACAGTTACTCGATAATAGATCTATTCGGAAACTTTGAATATGTACAGGATTTAATATTTTTGCGGCGGTGAAATGGATGCACGTTGAATTCATGAATGACCGATGTGACGAATGAATAATCGAGAGGGAGTTGAATTTTTTTTCTCTCTAGAGAAAATAGTCTCTATAGAGAGATGAAAAGTATCCGTGTACATGTGTTCCGACATTTGCATGCGTGTACGAGCGAGTAAAGTGCGAAGCAAGTGAAATTTATATTATGTAAACTTGGGATTCTTCAAAATAGCGTATGCCTGGAACCTATCTTATTTTTTTAACGATTATTGAGGTCAGGCGTCAGGAAAAGTAGGAAATTATTCCAATGGTAATGAAAGAATGGTTTATATAATATCGAAGAGGAGAGAAATTTAATTCTAAGGTAAATATTATGTCCGTTTTCAAAGTCTGTTAACTTTTTTTTAGAAATTTAATATATATTTCGTTGAGAGCAAGATATATGTTCACCGAATTATGTAATAATGAATAATTTTCTTTGTTTTAAAATTGAAAGCAACTCTCCATAGAGTATAAAAATTAAAAAGAAAGCATTGAAAGGTTGAAAATAATGAATCTAATATAATCAAATATGATATTCAATTAAATACGATATTTAAATATTTTTAAATTCATAATAGAAAATACGATACAAAATAAGTTTCAAAAGAGTTTTGTTCAAAATAATTGTTTTTTTTAAACAATATAATTGTTGTTAGGTTTAAATCATTATTTTTAATTTTTAAAAGTAAATAATACGCATTAATTATTTTAAATTACTCAGAAAAGATATATTTAAGATAACTTAAATATTTATACTGACATTTTATTATTGAATAAATATTTGTAATACTCCTGCATACGAATTGTTTCTAAAAAGAACTTGGAGCTAAAGCAAGTTTTGAAAGTCGCGTCAAAGAAGATATATTCTTTAAAAAAATTTATGATTCTTTTATTATGCATTTAAAAAAGTTAAACGCGTATTCGAGATTTTGAAAATCTTAATTTTAAATTCTAATAAAAATCGCTACATAAAAAAATAATTAATAATTTTAAATATGAATATATTTGAAAATAGATAAAACTAAAATATTAAAATTATGCTAATAATATGCTGAAAAAACATGAGAAAATTATGTTCAATATTTAAGTACTCACTTATGCAGGCAATACATTCGGTCTATAAGCTTAACTTTGTTATATTTGATCACAAATTTGTTATTCGCAATTCGAAAATTCCTTACATTGAAAATATTTGGAATAACTTTTAATTAGATTTTTGAAAATGTTTTATGAAGATATATTTAGAAATAAAACTTTAATAAGATTCACCCACGAAATTTACGTTAATACACATAAAATTATAGCGAACAGTTTACATTCGTTCGGTATTTAATTTTTTTACATTTGTAAAAGGTAAACGGAATATTTCACATGTTAGATTTTGGGAACTCCTCTAATCAGATAAGCACAAAAGTGATGTCTTTTAAATAATACATAAAGCTCTCGTTGAACATTACACTTCTAATTTCGCTTTTATAACCGCGAAATCGAAATTTTGTGCTCGGAATCTCATGTATGGTAAAGTGAAAATGGTTCCTCGTTCGCATAGGGACTGTTTAACCCACTCTGTATTAACTCGTTACCTAAAGTCGAAAACATTATCGTTACGAGATTAGTTTTGCGTAGTAGCTGAGGCACAAACCGCGAGAGAGCGATCCTAATGCCTTTGCTTCTCAATTCCGAAAATGAGGGGAGAATTAGCCCTCTAAACTCGGATTAATCTGCCAAGTGATTCTCTTCGCATACAGTACTATTATATATTATGTCATGCCGCTCATGCGTTCAAAGCGGCTAAAATAAATTTAATCTTTTCGCGCAGAAATCTTTTCTCGTTACGAAACAAATTGAATTTCGTTTCATTTAAGGAAATTCATAATTCTTTTCAAATTAGCGCCTTAATTCTTAATGAATATTTCCAAACTGTTTCGCTTTTAAGACGAAATTATCGCGATTCGACAATGACGCCAACTATTTTTAAAAGAAACACGATTATTAGGTTACGAGTAAACTAGTTCAATTATTTCGTTACAATTTATTTGTATCTTTTTTAATATTTACACGAATCATAATTGCGTATTATTCAAGATCGATCGAATCCACGATTTCATTTTGTTTTTAAAAATTTTTAAAATATAATCGAATTCCGGATAGTATCGGTGAAAATAATATATACGAAATACATTTCTAATAATTAATAAGGATAAAATTATAAACAGCGAATAATATTCGCACCGCGTTAAAAACGATGTCTGCAACGAAAACAGCGATACGTCTGTGTATCTTATGACTCATGGCAGGTAAATTAACGGGAACCCGGCAGTTAATTTCGAAAGGGAGAAAGAGAATCAAGAGACTGTTAGATTCTTCGTTACGACTTGATCACTCCACAACGTTACGTTGATATCGAGCAATTGATCGTTCTTGGACCAATCGGATGTGAGCTTCGCTCACTCGTGCATATAGTCACACCCCCCAATCTCTAATGTTATTAGCTCTAATGTCCACCAAGAGACACTAACGTAGTTTAGGAGGCGAAAGGAGGGATTAGAGACTGTAATACATAAGGACATTTCCGTACGACGGAATTATATTAGGCGATTCGGCCTAATTAAATAAGAAGTAAAAGCCTCCACTCGCTAAGCAATATAATTCTCATTTTCATTGCGAGAAGGCGAATAACTCGTCCCTTCGCTACATTCGATTCGCATCAAACTCTCGCTAGAACTCAATTTTATATCGGCTACATACCGACAGGATTCGTGCTCAGGGCTTGAAAAAATAAATGTGTTTGCGCAAACATTGGCGCTTTTTAAGTCACGCTTACGAACATTCTTTTATCGTTGGGGAATACGATGAGTTTTATTAGGTTATATAACGTGTAACATTTGTAGATTAAATTTCGAATATAACAAACCGAATATATTATATATTTTATTTATAGGTAAAAATTTTAAATATCCAACGATCTTTATTTCATTCGGTCGTAATCATAGTATTAAAAGGTAATTTTCAAATCATAAAATCCACAAAGTATCGTAACGTAATAAAATGAACATAATCGTGCATAATTATGCTTTACTTTATTAAGCTTATTCGTTGGTATATTCGTGAAATATTGAAAATAAGATCAACGAATACCCAAACTTAGCCAACAAACGTATAATAGTTATAAATAATATAAAATAATAAAGAATAGTAGTTCAGCGTATATGTAACCAGAATTTTCAAGTACCAGCTGAGACCATTTTCGTATGATTAATGTATAAGATTTTGGATTCGTCGGAGCAGGACATATATTTCATAATGCACAAAAATTTAACTATCTCAATGGCGAGTTTTACAATCATACTTGTCACCAACTTGTTATAAAATACGGCAATTCATAACACTAAATTCGCTTCCGCGTACCATAATTTTTCTTAATATTTTCGCGCGTAAAACAAGTAGTCTAGAAAAGTTGTAAGATACAATGAAAAGCTTTTATAAGTATTCTTATACGCGCAAAAGTATCGCATTATTTTTGTGGTGTTCCTACCGTTCGAATTTTAATCATAAAAAACTGATCAAACCGAACATCTATTTTTTTTATCCGATGTTACGGCTTAAGAAAATTAATATCAATTTTTTGCGAGTTATCTTTTATTTCCTTAAATTAAGAAAAATTAAATAACAAAGTTATTTAAAATTGTATTTCAAAACGATGTAACGTATTTCCTGAATTTATTAAGATAAATATAATATTCGCGCGATAATTTACTATTTGAAATAATGTTATATAAGAATTTTCAAAAATATCGATAAAAAATATTTGGTATAAACGTAATTTAAATTATAATTTTTAAAGTATTACTCGAACGTTATTTCATCGTTTAATTTTATTGGTAGGTACGTTAGCATTTAACGTGATAAATTTGTCATATATTAGCTTATACAGTTTTCTAAAGAATAAATTATTATGCGAATGATGAAAATAAAGTAATCCGATACGTAAGGATAATATAAAATAACATATATTAAAGATTAGGATTTTAAAAATGGATTTCTATATTTACGATTTTTCGTTAGAATAGGTTCCTTTGAAATTTCACTGAAAATTGAAAACTCTATTTTTTATTATAAATAGCCTCGTTGAAAGCACTTATGTTCTTCTTTTTTGTAATATTTAGTATATCTTGAACTCGCAATATATTTTAATAATGATAACGGCAAGTATACTACTTCCTTCCATCCAACGGATCATGACTTTCTTATAGAACATTAAGGCGCCATGAACTACTATTATACCGAAGTTCAATTACCAATGCTTTTCTTTGCGTTATATCCTCCGTTGCCATTGTCTTATTCTGGTCTCGTTGTACTCGTTGAAACGATTCATTATATACTATGAGTACAAACTTCAGAAAACACAGTGACACTAAGCACTATAGAAGCACTATAGAAACTAGTAGCACTGGTACGACTAGACTGGACTCAACGAAAATCCAAGTTGGCACCGAGTAATGCGCCGTCGAACGAAAAAGTTTGTCTCGGTTGGCGCGATTGTAGTTGCCGTTAAGATACTCCAATGAGGTTCGAATTAATGAGCTCGCGATCGAATAGCGAGTTGGTTCTCTAATTTTTATGATTCTATTGTGATGGGAATCACGGAATAAAAAATTGATCTTACTCGCGGATAATATTTTAAATGAATTTTGTCTGAAATATACAATAAAAAATTCACCAATTTTCCATCGATCTTCTATGTATAAACAATTTACGAAACTAATATATCTATAAATGTTGAACTAGTTCTCTTATTATATATTTTTCTGTTCGTAAATACAATGGAAAAATTAGTGTTCGAGTTAAAATTGAAAAATATTTAACTACTAACAACTCTCGTTTAAAGTTTGCACAATAACGTTTTGTGTAAAACATCTTTGTATCGTAAATAAATGTGTGTGTTTGCGCGCTCGTATGTTCGATTCTCGAGGATGTAAAAAACGTTATAAATAAGTTTAAACACTTCGAAACTATTAAAGTGTATTTAAATACGTTTAATACTTAACGCTAAAAATAAAATTAAAAAACATATACTTTAATTTCGTACAATAAAAATAAAAGAAAAACAATGTAAACTAACTTCGATGCATCTTATAATTGTGTTCGTGAAATAAAACTGCCTCGATCTTTAGTAATATTAAAACAGTTTTAAATAATGGTGCAATACATTTAAATAAAAAAAATAAACCGAGGAAGTGCTTTCTCTGTGTCCATTTTGTGCATTGTGTTCATTGGCTGGAACACAGATAGCACTTAGTTTCACTACCTCCCCTACATTCACCCCTTTCGGTCGTACTCTACCGAACCTTCCTCTCACTCGTTCATCTCACTCTCTCTCTCTCTCTCTCTCTATCTCTCGTTTCCCTCTCTGATTTTAGATTTATTTCTCAAACTCACATTTTCTAGACGCTTATGTACACAATTTGTTTAATTTTGTTTTCTATGGCATGCTCGTGTCATTCGTGTACATGCGCAAAATAGTCCATTCGTTTACATTTTATATTCTTTTTCTCTTGATATCTTGTTTTATATTGGTCTACAAAGCCACTTGGAGCCGGTCAGATAACTGTGGGTAACAGGAGCCGCGTTGACACACGAACTTCTAGCATTCGTGCCGTAGAATTACGAGTAGAGAATTCACGTATGAAATCTGCTACGGACATTTATTTTCATCAACTCCGCACCCTCGTTTCCAATATACATATTTACTTGATATTGATATTCCAGAAATTTCGGTTTGCTCCAGACTTTTAGATGTTACATGTTTGCTTAACTTTCTATCTCAATTTTATTACAATTTTTCAATTATTATAAATTCTTAGTTACTCGTGACCATTAATTAAAAATAATTCTGGACAAATAATCGAGAATATTATTTTAAAATGAATGATTCGGATTCTAATAATACAAAGAATTTAACGAGTTAAACTTGAAGGCAAGAGTTGTATGTTTTTACAGTGAAAAACAGTTTACTCTATTATTCAAACTGTAAACACATTTGTCCCTCTCAAGTTCAAAGATTAACATTAAAATTTTGGATTATTTTACGATGTTTCTTGTATAAAATTCATTTGTTTTAAAAATTTCTTTTATTATTTTTACAATGATAAATTTTGTAAAGAATATTTTTGGCTTAAAATATATTTTTATTACTGATTTTCCGAATATAATATATTTCTTGGGAAATGTGATTTTCAAATATTCAATAATTTCATAAGATTCGATAGTCGCAAATTGTGTGTTATTGTATGAGTGCGTGTGTACGTGTTCGCGTTTGTGCGTTCGTGTGTGTGTACATGAGAGGAACAGAGAGAAAAACTAAAATATTATTCTTTCTTTTCAAACTTATTATATTAAAAATTTATCGATGATTCTATTAAAGGAAAATTTTACCTTTCAAGAGTATACGGCCAATGATCATCCATTTCAATATTATTGTTCTGATCCAGAAAATGGTCCATTTCCATTTTGATGCTGTTGTTATAGGGTTCAAAAAAGCTTTGACGGAAACGTAGCATTGCCATTTATAAAAAAATCTCGAACGAATCGTCGTCTACTGTTATAATTTCTAAACTAAAAATTGAAGAGTGTGAAATATAATTCGAAAAATTAAAATACTAAAATTACTAACTGAAACTTAGCTGAAATAATGAAATATTTATGTGAATGATGCGTATCGAAAAAATTATATCTTTGATCGTAAATTTTGTGAACCGGAAGAGATCGAACGCGAAAACTCAATCGTACTAAATAAATTTCAACAATTTTTTACTTTTATAAATATTTGTCGAAATTAGAAAATTAAATTTCAACAAACTTTAAATTAATATAAAGAATTACATGTTAAAACTTTTTGAAAAACATCGCGTAATAAACAAAATATTCAAGTTACATTAACGTTTAGAACTTTGTTATTCGTGAATAGATTGTTCCAAACAACAAGATTCTAACGACAATTTTTCCAAAACTAAAACTATTTATAAAATGCTTTTATACGTTATTACGAACACGACGACTTTGTAAATAATTTGCATTTTTTAAACGATCCACAATATAATACTACCAACAAGAAGAAAATAATTTAAAAACATTACGCATAAATATTTTATTATAGAAAAATTAAAAGTAAAATTCATTTAGTAATCTCATTGCATTAGTGAAGAAGGATGTTATAATGAAAAGATTGAAATCTAATTAGAATTTCAGTACCTCTTTGTATTATGAGTCATGAAAAGGTAAAGGAAAGGAAAGAGCAATAGAAAAAAAAAACGAGAGGTTTGAGCTTGATGTAAGAAGAAAATGATAAAGACCCTGGAATCCGCGGAATTCTTAAGTGAGACGGTGAAATGGAGGCAATAAATTTCGTTTTGCGAAAGACCGAGTCCAAGTTGAAGCTTAAGCAATTGCACCCGAGCGCGGGAAACAAGTAAAACCCTTGCAAGTCGCGAAGTTGGAAGAGAAAAGGAGAGGCCAACTCGCGACGTCACTGTACTACGAACGTTAATCTTGCCCATCTCCCTCGAGAGTAAGCGTGCAAAAGCTTTCGTTGCTTACCGCGAGTATCCACTACGCGTACAGGCTCCGAACACGGAAGGAGATCTTTCTTATCTCGAGTCCTGGCAATCACGCGAGCGATCCCTCCTTTTTATCCGGCTGCAGATATACGCTTTTAGTAATTTTTGCACGAGCATTTTAAGGGAAACTAATGTGTATCGGCCAAACTCCAAACTCCAAACTCGAGTGCAGCGATTTTTTATACAAATTTCAAGACGTTTGCGAATAAACTTGAAAATCCGTATCGTATTTTCGTCTCCGTTTCCTTCAAATTTATACCAAACTAAATTATATCGTACGAATCAAAGTCGCAAACTGTATTTAATAAAATTGAAAACGAATTAGATTTAAATATTCTCGCGTTTGAAAATATGTCCCGAAAGCTATAAATCAAAACTTTCCACTCTGATCCAAGCGCGCTTATCCAAAAGTGATTTTATATATATATATTATAGTGAGTATGTGTGATAATGATATGCATCGACCTAAAAACTAAGTAGATTTCTTAATTTACGAATATAAAACTATAATATAAATGTGTGCACACTCACGAATGATTAAAAAGACGTCACTAAACTACGAACATGCGCGCGTTTTAAAATATCCGAAAAATGTTAGAATAAAAAGATCGGATAATCGTAAAGATAAAAGTGTACGCGGGGGACGAGGAATGGCGTTTCAACGGTAATAGAAGAACCTCGCGTACCGAGTCCTAGAGTTAAACTGAGTTGATGTCTCAACGCTCGGAACCATCTACGTTCTATTCGGGCTTCGACGACAACTAATAGGCGCTTCTGGAAGCTCCTGTGTAAACAGACTTTTGACCTTTTTGCAGGTAACACGTTCGAAGAGATTAAGAGCTAAACATCGCCGTCGACTTCGACGACTATTATCCGCGTACTTCGACGACACGAAACGAAGGTGAAAATGTTGAGCTCTGGGTTGTTGAAATTCCTTTGATAATACCATTTTTTTTACTTTAAGAAATCTGTTCATAACAGAAAATCTAATTTAACATTCGTAACTTGAGGTAATATTCATGGATAGTTAAAAATATTTCTCTCCCATTGTTTATGTTTTATTATAATTTATCATTTGTACGGAATGTCGTGTAAATATTATTCAGAAATTCCATTTTAAATACTATTTTCAGTTTCATATATTTTTCGCATGAATTATATTGTTTATTAATAATTTCATTTTGATTATTACCGTTAATACATACATTTTAAAACTTATTTTTAAAAAAATTAATTTATTTATGTAACGGATTAATTATAACCGTGACTCGATGTTTTTGTCAACTGTATTACAATTTAAATTCTTATGTGAATTTATATTATTAAAAAAAGTATTTTCTTAGTAATATTTTACATATTAAGATTAAGAAGAGTTGTAAATTCATATGTAACATTTGTATAATTTAAAAGTATAAATTAAAGCATAGTTTATAATTTTTAAACTTTAATATTTATATGTATGTATAATTATTTTATATTATTATTTTTCTATTATTTTCTACTAAATTAGTAGAGATTTCATCTACTTTTCGATAACGCAAAGGTTGTAAATTAACGTATGCTTAGAAGAATTCCGTTTCGAAATCGTGAAATTCGTTTCAAACCTTTTTCACTATTTTTCATAATAATATTATCATTGATAACTATAAATAATATTTGATTTTAATGTAACCGATCGAGCCCTTACTTTCTATATAAAGTAGTGCACGAATATCGTTGACAAAGTTAATGAATCTGCAAACTCATTTTGATTTTTAATTTACAGTAGACTTGAATATTCATATTTATATTCGCATATATATATATACATTTCTCATTTGCATATCAAAAATGTTATTTATAATATTAATAAAATATGATACGTGCTTTTTTAAAATATACATTATACATTATTGAATATGTGCATTTTGATAATAAATAAGTAAGTTTTGAAAAACGATCGTCGTTTTCGAAATTCGAAATACAAGTGTCGGTGAAGAATATAATCGAAGCAAGGAAATCTTTAAAACAACCGAAAAGAATTTCTTGCAATTAAATTTAATTAAATTCTTCATAACTCAAGAAAGACGAGATTGTATTCAAAATATACGTATAGTATTTGACTTATCGAACATTTGCTCATCTGCATTCGATCTTGGGCAACCTGTTGCCGAGCTCGTCTATTTCGTTGGCTCGATAGAGGGTTGTACAGTGGTGTAGTAAAGCTGCGTACGAAGGAAAACTGCCTTCGGGCGACGATATTTAAGGGCAATGTCGTTTACGTCGTCGTTGAAAGTAGGAACACGGTAAAAGTAAAGGAAGGAGATAACTTTATCGATATGATCATCATCGCTGCTAAGACAAAGTGAATCGCTCTCGTAGAAATACGTTCAAATTTTCCGATGGAGCGGCGCATATTATATTATTTTATCCGTTTAAAAACGCGAAACCTTACATTTCTAACAAATATTTGCTAAGTGAATCGATCGATACGTTATACCCTTGGTTTCTAAAAAATAAAAACTTTATTTAATTTAACGTGTTTTGATAAAAATGAAATATAAACTTTAAGTGTCGGTAACTCGCAGCGAAGAAAAATCTGATATATTTTAGCTGAGATGGTGTGGATGTAACGTACCTAATATAAAAAAAATACTTTCCACATTGTAAATTGATTATTGTACCGTTTATATTCGATATTAGTTGCATATAAAGCATTCGCGAGACAATTATTTTTATGCACAAACTTTATTGAAAAAAAATTTGTTAATTTATAAATATTACTGGAAATACAAAAGAGAATCTTTTTTGAAGTTATTAAATACTATGAATCCCCGAAAATCAATTACACTATCAAATCTACCGAACTCGTTACTGTCTACCGTTCTCTTGTTACGGATACGTGATTCGAATAGTCCGTTTGTACTTTAGCTTCGATTAACTTTGATTTTCACCATTTTGGAATTAATTATAATCAGAATAATTTATTTCTACACGGTAGTGGATATCGACGTAATTAAAAGCCGTGCAGAAACTTTTATCTTAAATCGTATGTCATTTATCATTCAAAATATTACCGATACAAATGCAAGAATATAATGCAAGATTGTTGCTTACTCATCGACTGTCCGATATTCGAATCAGAATCTTTATTAATTACCGATAATAATTTTAAAATACACTTAATTTTCATTTTTCTAAATAGTACCTGCAACGATCGAAGCAACTAAGATTATTAAGCAATTTTCTTTTTCTTGAAACGATCGACAACTTATACGACAACTTCCTCCGCAAGTTATCAAATTACCGATTCGTATTTTAATTATATTATTTTGTAATGAAAAGAAATTAAAATTATTTCTCTTGTATTTCTTAGTATTGAACGTAACGTTAAATATTTTGTTAAAGGTATAAAATAATTATAAGTCAATTTTTTTATAATTACGAATTAATTCAGAAATTAGTTTTCGATTTTTACATAACCAAAAATGTTATAATAATTGAAAAACTTGATGCGGCTTCGTTTCTACGTATTCAAATTTACTCGCGAATAAAATTGGTTTAATTCGCCAATATTTAACTCATTTTCTCGTCTCGAAGGAATAACACTTTTGCGTAAAATAAAGAGCGGCGAATAAGAAAAGATAAATTACTGAAAATGGATCGAGCGAAGGGTCGAATTCTAGATTTTTGAAAAATGAAAGTTTTACATAAAGAAAAGTACATAGCAGGCACGCGACATCCCGAAGAAAATTTTAGGAGCGCACATCGTTATATACGTCATCTGCGAGCGACGTTTTATCCAGCAGAAGAATCGCTGCAGTTTTTACTACCGACCGTAAATCGCAGCTTCCGCGAGAATGTCTTTCAGTGGGTTGGTCTTGCGGAAAGTCTTCTCGCAGAAACTCTACTTTGCAAACAAAAACTCCTTAAGCTTCTCAAAAACCTCGAGGCTTTAAGGTAGATCATTCGATTGCTGCGACGATCTTATATTCCATCCATTTTTTACATCCATCAAGAGCGTTACTCTTCTTGTTAAATTACCTACGTATACCGAAATATCTTCTTCAATTTTATTTAATAAAGTTATATCGTTCAACGGTTGCGTAAATTTATTCACACTCGTTAACAATTATTCAAAGTTTTGCGTGCACATTTTACCAATTATTGTAAACAATCGAATAACAATGGACCGATCCTACTTTTGAATCAACAATTGTATTACAGTCGGTAATTTCGTTAATAATTAAAATATTTCGTATTTTGCGTTTCGTATAACTCACCAATTACTATATTATAGCTTTTAATTCGTAAAAAAACTTATTTAAATATTGGTATTAATACTTATATATCCTTGCATTTAATTAAATCGAACGAATATTTTCAAAGATTAAAATCGAACAATCGTCCGATAATTAAATTGAAATAAGAAATAAACAACAAAAGACGTGATTTCCGAAATTAATTATAATTTGTAGTAACCGAATAGAATACGTAACAGAGAGTAATTACATATAATTGACGCATATAATCCATACGAAAATGGAGATTAGTAACTCCGCGTATATGAACTGAACACACAACTCCGTTGAACGTTGTGTGCTTTTATAAGTATAGACTTCGTGTAAACGTGTACTCGCGTCTCTCGCGATCGTAACATGGTATATAACATTGTATACAGGCGGTTGGTCGGGTCTTGGAAGCTCGGATCCTGGCTTTGCACGCGTTGCTGTGTACGTCTAACAATAATGAAATTGAAACGCAAACATTGCTCTTTGCTTTGTGTACATATATGTACATCGAATCATATTGTTAAAGAAGCCTCCGAATCAATTACACGAATTAAAATAAATATACGATTATTTAAATACGCCGACGAGTTGATGAAAAAATTTTTTCATTGCATTAGTGTGATCGAATGTGGATGGAAAAAGGTACGAGCTTTCCGTTATTTCGAGTAACGGAAACATTTTAAGATACGTTTTTTTATTTTTCGAGATCGATAATTGAAGATAGACTTTCTCGATCGTTACCGTAAAAATCCAATTGGCTTTAATTTAATATAAAGTATACGTAATTTACGTAGTTTACGTTCGATATGTAATCAATATTTTTATTGCTAACAAATGTGCAAAAGTTTTTAAAACATGTAACTGAATTTACAAACTTGAAAAACTTCTGTATTTTAAAAAAGTATTGCTTATTCCAACTAAAATTTGAGTAGTCATGCACACTCGCAACGTAAGTTCATACATATTGCTATCGTTATTAAATTCATATTGTAAATATGTTTATAAAATGTAACGAAATTTAATTATAAAATCATTGTACCGATGCGATTAAGTGTTATTTAAAGGAGTGACGTTACGAATGATAGTTTCGAATAAAAAATCAAATGATTTCTTTGAAAATTGATGTCGTTATTTACCAAATTTACCAATTTTTCAAAAGCAACGTAACTTAAAAATGTAAAACCCATGTTCACAATATTTTTTTGATAAAATTAAACAAAATTCATTTTTATGACCGAATTACGTGACTTTAACATTCGATGAAAGTGAATATTTCACGCGCGATCCAAAATTTACCCAAGTGTATTTAATTAAGCAAAAGATTAAACATCGAATCATTCGCAAATTTTCCCATTGTATTTTTAATTACTTTTTCAATGCCATATTGATTCCAACGAACTTAGTTTTTGATAATCTAACGTTCTTACCGCAACTGATCGCAAGAAACCGAATACTTTTAAGATTATAAATACACGAAGATGAATTTAATAAGAAAGTAGTTTTAAATATTTCCGATGTATCGTCTTAAAAGCTGATATTATAAAGTGACGTTTCCGATCGACGGTAGGATCGATATACGCGCACAAAGTGCAGAGCACATACATAATAAAACAAACGAGAGGAATTTATTTGCAATACCTGCATTATATTCCGGCTTACGTACGTTCCCATTCATGATTGACATTAAAGTCCTAGTCAGAAGGTTATAAATGACAAAGTTTAATGGATCGGCCGAAGGGCATCGCAGATATCAACATTTCGACATCGACTTCAGAGAGATTGGTCAACGTTAAGTTCAAAAGCTGCTTAAGCCGTACTCGGAGCGACCGATGGAGAACCTCAAGCTCTGGGATCGACTTAGACGCGATAATGTGATTTTCCGATCGCACTACGTAGTTGGTCTTCCCGCTCGATATTAATAATCCGCGACTGGGGCTCGCGTAATTAAGACTCAAGATTGAGTTAGGGTCCATTCCACTCTGGGTTTCGCAACAGGTCTAAAGGTCTTTCGCCACCGCAAGTTAATGGATATTCTCCTCTAAAACAGACTTTCCTACTCTCGCACTTTGCAAGTGTGCCAAGAGTAAGGCTCCAAAGAGATTTCGAGAGTACGAGACGTATTAGCGTATAGGTGTACAAGATGTATTAGCATATAGTTTAGGTGTAGGAGCCGCCGTCGATCTTTAATCAACCAAGTCGTAACGAGTGGTCGAACCAAGCTTAACGCTCTTCTTAGTCCTTCGTTTACGTTCGCTCATTTTCCGGTAGATTCGGTAAATTGAGGAAAACTCGTTTTAAAAAAATAGCGAGTCGACTACTGTATGCTAAATATTTGTGCTTCCTTTCGAACACTATTATACTCGGATTTTTCATGCTTTCTTTCCTACTGTATTTACCTCGTTTTTCTTCGCCACTCGAGACGAGTTTTCAAGATTGACGATTTATGCTTAAGGCAACTGCAGTCAAAGCGAAGGAGAGAAAGAGAAATGTAAAACAAGTTGATTTAAGCAGGAAAAGTTCGAGTGCTGCATGCAATTAAACTTTCATTCTCTTTCCGTCTTAATTTACTCGCAGCTCGAGTATCGAAATATTTTCAGAAAACTCAATAGTCTCTGTCCACGTTAACGAACGCAACTAAAAGAGAGAGGACTATGAAAAGAGGAAGATACTTAAAGCTCGTTTCTCCTTCGAAAATGTCTCCTTCTTCACTCGTCTCTACGACTTCTCTACTTCCTTCTCTACTTCTCTTTTCTTGCGCTAATCTGAAATCCAACTGTGACCGAAAGATTCCGAGTGAAAATGTATTGTAAAGAAGCAAACCTTTATAAGAGGTTGCAGCGCGATTTCGAGGATAACGACGTAATTTAAGGAATACAAAGTTTTTATTTTTGTTCTTCGGTGTGATTTCTTTCTTCTTTTATTTTATTTTTCCTTATATTCTATCTAATAAGGTCCTACGTATAAAAATAAATTGCTTTCTGGAAGAATAAGAAGTATTATATTTATTCTTCGTATAAAAATATTATTATAATCTGGGTCAAATTAAAAATATAATTTACAGATTTATAATTATATCTTCGAAACGATATTTTACGTAAATTTAATTTCGATGCATCATTTATTCAAAATCGCTATATTAAAATTATCAATATTCACGGATCTGTAAATGGAAAAATAACGAAGGTTACGGTTTATTAAAGAAAAAAATATTTAACGTTTGTATTCCCCGATATTTTATTGTAATTTATATCCAAATTTTTTGATATTATCAGTTATTACATGTAAATAAATATTCGAATAAAACGCCTAAAATTCGTAGGACCTCGACGATGCGTTTAATATCAGTGATATAATTTCGTTACAATTTCTTCTCAATTTAAATAATACGATCATTATACTCGATATTTATTGAAACAATGTACTTACGAATCTTGATATTAAACTTTACTACACTGCTAAAAGTGATCGTATCTATTTCTTAATTACTTTTTGTATATTTATAAACCAATTTTTTATAATTATTGTTCTAAAGGCATATTTAGAGAATAATTGAAAAATTTATTCTCGCTTTAAATAACGGTATCTCAATCTTTCCTGTCGTATCTAAATTTACAACAATATATTCAATCTGTAGATTGAAATCATAAAAACAATATATTTTTGTTACCAGGAATTGAGGATTCG
Organism: Dolichoris vasculosae; assembly: GCA_018907195.1. Lineage (NCBI taxonomy): Eukaryota > Metazoa > Arthropoda > Insecta > Hymenoptera > Agaonidae > Dolichoris > Dolichoris vasculosae. Next base: position 17,707,946 of record JACCHY010000005.1, on the reverse strand, counting down.
CGTGACTTTTTCAATTTTGGACCGAGAGTCGAGTTCTCCCTTTTACTTTACATCTATTTATGTAAGTCTATAAATGCAGAAATTAAACGTAATGACTCAGAATAATGGAGTATAATAAAGTTATAATTCGGTCGATCGAGGAATGCATTTTTCATTTATGAAAAGTTGTCTAATACTAAAATATTCCCAAAAAAATTCAAATAAGTTCTATAAAATTTATGAATTGGATGTAAAATGTCTTTAATTTTACAACCGTAAACATAACGTATACTCGAACTATTCTCGTTCCGGTAAATTAAACGTAATCGTCAGATTTAATAATATTGTCGCGTTTATGATTTGGTAATAAAAAAATTCTAAATATAAATTGAAGTAAATGTAGTGAGTCCATGCAAATAAAATTTAAACACAACCGAGGCAATCAATTCAAACGCCTTTTTCGAATTGGTAAACTGCTTAACGTAATGCTCGCGACTTGTTCATAGTCGGAGAAACTATGTATAGAGTAGAATAATTATTTGCACGATATTAGATTTGCTTTTGCCTCTCTTTTTCTCTATCTCTTTCTCACTAATTCTTGCTCATAATTTCCCTTGGTTCCGCTTAAGTACGATTGCTACATGAACGTATGTACGTGTAGATACGTTGGATGCCTCTTACCATTATACATATATATATATAAATTCGAGACTTATGCAAACTCGTTCAGAACTATGTAAAGCAATGCTAATCTACCGATAAAGCCACTGCTGAGCCTATATAGTGGAAGGAGATGAGAAAAAAGAATGGAAAGAAGTAAAAGAGCGATAAAGTGCAACATGAAACTACACCTGTACGTGACCGAGAGAAATCGAATAAATTAGAAACAAAATTTTGCATCCAAAGCATATAATAGAAATTCAGTAAAGACAAAATTTATACATAATGAATTTAAGCTATTTATTACCGAAACAAGCTTCTCAAATTTAAATTTACATAAATATCATGGATATCTATTCTTCAGACATCGTTTTCCATCGTTAAAACTAATCTAATAGAATTTTATTGTCTAACAATTTTACGTAACCGTTACTTTTTTGTTAAATACATTTTTCCTTCATATCATAAATTATATTTAAAATATATAAATACAGTAATAATCCTATTATTTATAATTGCTTCCAATATTAGTTTAGTTTTAATATTTTAAATACGTTATGTCTTTTGTTTTATGATTTTAAACTATTATCTACTATTAATTTCCATAACTTTTATATAATGCGTTCATAAAAAGTAATTTATAAATGAACTAAAATTTAAAAACGTTTATAATTTTATCCTGGGATATTTACACAATACGTTAAAAAGTTATGGAAAGAAACGACTGAAAATATGTAATTTCCAATTATAAATTTAGATAAATCTTTTAAATTCAAAGACTATTATAAGTAAAAATTATATTATTTATCGATGAATTTGAAATATATAAATTTCGCTTTATTAAAGAAAAGTACGAATTCGTGAATAATTTAGAGACTGGTCAAATCTTTTGTTACACGCATTCGTAAATTTAGTATTCGGAATGTAAAATATTTGACACCTAACAAGAATAAGTTGATTTCCTACAATTACCGAAATCTAAGTTCATTAACTATAATAAAAAAAATAAGAATCGATAATATAAAAAATCGTTTTTAGTACATTTTAATGTACAGATAACAGTGAAGAGGAATTATAATACTAATGCGTCAGGAATTTTTTCTTTTCATTTTCAGGTCTTGAAATTTTTACCATCTTGGCTAGTAAAATTTGCTTCTTTGCATAGAAAACTCGAGATATTTGAATTTTTAACTTTATTTTACGACTCTTACTAGTAAACTTGCTAGCTTGCATAAGAAGTAGTACTATTTTGTTTAGTACTGTTTATTACGGGCATATTATTTGTACCACGTGAATATTTACATAAAAAATAAGCGTATCTTTAATTAGAATACAAAAATGGAAATTTGAAAAGCTTTTTTTTGAGTAGATAATTGAAAATTGAGTATAATTTCCGGTGTTTGTGTTAAAAAAATTATATAATTATTATTAAGTACCATACGCTACCGTTCAATTAACGATAGTCAACGACCGATAACTTTTTATTCTCCAAAGCCAAGTATTTAAATTTAGTTTGAATAAATATTATTCTACCAAGTGGTAAAGTGTCGATAAATTAAGATGGAAGGAATTATAATTTCCTTTTATTTTCTCCGTATCCTTGTTATTGGTAGCGAAACAAATACGAAATATATGCTTAATTATATCTTTGGACCCTCGCATCCGAATCATCTGCGCAAAGAATCGTCGCCAAAGGTTGGAATAAAGAAACGCGTTTTCGCGTCGCGTGAATACGGAAGCAGAGGTAGGATCGAAGTAAAGAGAAAATCGTGGGCATGATGTAACGATGATCTCGCGCCGTGGAAAACATGTCCATTAGACTCTCTCTCTCTCTCTCTCACTCGCGATGTCGAGCCGTAGACGGACTCGTAAGCGGACGAACAAAAGCACGCGCTCACGCTTCCACTCAGTTTTCTCTTTCGGTTTGGCTTTCAAAGCTTGGAGACGGAAGTGTCGCTAGCAGCAGGTCTGTTTGTTCGGTGCTTAGATTTTCCATCAAAGGAAAAATCGTCTCCACCGGCGATGGGTACCTCGTAATTTCCTGCGATTTGTCGACACCCGCGTGTCTTTACGGGAACCATCTGCTGCTGGCATACGGTCCCGAGACACGAGTGCTTTTAGATCTCAAAGTAAATGGATAACTCGAGCGGTCCGAGAGAAATCGCAGCTCTCGCTTTTCATTATCGACAGCAATACTGACAACGTCTTCTTTCGTTCATTTCTGTCTTCATTTCTGTGTTCATTTCTGTGTTTATTTCTGTGTTCATTTCTGTATGTGCTTATGTTTCAAAGTTTATTTGCCGAACCCTATCGTACCGATAAGAGTGTCGTTGTGGTCTATGCCTTTCTTCAAATCATATGACTAATTTCTTATTTCTCGTACGGGAAATCGTTGAGACGTCTGCTAGAGTTTATCCATTGGGTCACGTAACTTTTTAAAAAATATTTCTATGTTTCTAATTTTTATCGCTGCCCGTGATTATTCCTCAACATTAGCAAAGATACCATTATTTACAATATCGTGTAAAAGATAATTAAAGTTACCGAAACGTACGCCAGAAAAAGAAGTAATATCCAACAGAAGAAAGCAACATTTAAAAAGTTAACCACTTAGTGCACTTCTTGTGCGTATGTAAACAGAGTTTAAATTGTGCCCTCGACATCGTTACGTTGCACCAAGGTTCTAATTTTCTCTCTCTCTTTCTCTCTCTACCTCGTACTATATTGCTTCTAACAATGACTTTTACTTTTTTCTCTTACAATATATTTCTTAACAAGTTTTTACCTATTACTTCTCTGCCAACTTCTTATACGAATTATTTGAGATCCACGTTCTATTTAAAAAGTTGAAACTCTGATTCTCAAAAAAGCGTGAAAGAATTTATAATTGAGTTTTTACTTATATTATTTTATTATTATACCAAAAAGTTTATAATATAACGTAACTTACATAAATATACGTAATGACGATATTTTTAATCGTTATCGATTATAATCAGTTTTCGATTATTATCTTAATAATTGAAAATTTGATAATAATGATATTCGTTATTAAAAGTAACGATTAATTCAGTATAATTTCTCGTCGCAATCCTATTTTTTATTGTAAAAAAGAGAACTCTGAAAACTACGTATATACATGAAGCACCGAGACTACATCTTATTCTATAATAAATGTTGTAAAAATTCTACTCTCATCGGTAGACTTATATTTCTTCGATTCGATAATATTCGTATATCCGATGTTTTGTAAATTGATACTAAAGTGTTTTTTACGAAAACGTTAAAATAGAATCTAAAGTAGCAAAGCTTAATAAAATTCGAAATTAAACTCCATGTAATAGTAGCGAAAACTTATGAAAAGTAAAATCAGATTTACGAGGAACACATTTTATCGAGACATAATCAAAATTTAAACATCTATTATCTTAATATATTATTCTGTAAAGGAGGTATTCGTAAAATAAGGAATCCGTGGTTGAATTAATATATTTCTTATGGATGAAAGACGGATGGAGAGTCATTCGTTACAATATCGGTATTTTTATCGCATATAAATGTTACGCATCGTGAAAATGTATCGAGTCGTAAATATTTCGGAATAAAAATTTTAATTAGACGCGATTTTAGATAATTCCTTGGTATCCGTTTTCGTTCGGAGCCCATCGAATCCGCGAAAAATTGCTTTTAAATTGAACGTAACGTTGAAAATATGGTCCAAGATCCGTAAGTACGTTCGAATAACGAATTATATTCGTACAATCGTAATACCATCTCGGATAGTACGAAGATTTGCGAAATACTATTTGGAAGGAATCATCGAGCTTATAGTTCGTAAAAAATTACGAAGCGGTTTTTCCGAAAGATCGAAAGATTGGTGAAAAAATTTAACGAAGATCCAAAGATTTCTTTATCGTTTCGATTCATTCTTAAGTCGTAAAATTTATATTAAACTAATAAAAAAAAAGATACGATCCAACTAGTTTGCAAGCTGTTGTACGTAAACCGTATGTAAACATACACCATAAAGAATATTAGGAAAATCGATGTTTACGAATTGGTTTTTATGCTCTTTCGGATTAAGTTACGAGATATTTTACATGTAATAAGTTGTAACCTCCTCGTCGATGGTCTCTCCTTCGGCATTGAATATCCTTATGGCTCCTTATGGCTCGACGTAAAGTCGAACGTCTCTCGGTTCCCGAAGCGAGCGCACAGGAAAAAAGTTAAGCGTGCACATTTTTTACAGTATGACAAGATTGCTAGGTTAAAATGGGCACGGCGGTTAGTGTTTACGAGTCCGCTTACTCGAAAAAGCTATTTTCGGCCTCAGCGCTCATGCGCATCGGCACACAGAAGTTGGCGCTTTAACTCGCGTATGATGAAGTGGCCATTACCGAGGAGGATCGTAAAAGCTCGCTCGGTGGTAATAACAGGCTGCCGCCGGTCTCTAAGACGAAAACCAGCGACGGATTGCCGCTAACGCGCCGCCATTAAAAGTATATCTATATAAACTGGATAACAGAAAATTTCTTCGTAGTATATTAAGCGAGGGGTGATGATCCTGCATGATTTCGACGTATATATCCAGTGCGTAAATATTCGGGCGTAATATTACGTGGAGGCGTGTGTTGGCGTGTGTTGGCGTGTGTTGGCTTGCGTTGGCTTCCTTAGTCGACTAGGAGAACTCGCTTCTATATACAACTAAGCCATTCGAGCTTAACGCACGCTTAAAACGTGTTCCGTCGATGCTGAGAGTGCGCAGTAACGTTTCTCTCCCTTTATCTCTTTTCTCTCCACCTCTAGCCTCGGCCTCTCGCTTTAAACCTCTTTGAGATTACGGTATAGACTTTAGAACTCGGTACTTGTATAAGCAGCTCTGTGCCATCAACATCGACATCGACGTCTAGGGAGTCAACGCGAACGCGTTATATCCGTACTAGCTAACGATAAAAGCTTCTATCAGCCGATACGTTGCTGCAAGCTGCGCAACTTTCGCGGCACGCACGCTCCTCGATATAGTCCCGATCAACTTTACAGATTTTCCGCTCGGGTACGGGATAACTACCGTATCGCTGCTTTCCAACGAAATACCTCTCCTTTTCAACGGTGTTTTCACGATGTTAATCGCTAATTTCTGGCTGCTTTAAAAACACTTGCGACGATTGCGCCGACAAATTTATAAATCAACGCGTTTCCGTTTCGATAGCCGAAATTGCAGAAATTCCGTTTGAAGTTTCATTAAAATAAAATGCGTTAATTTCAACTTGTATCGAACGTTATCCTCGACGTCGAGCGCTTTCTAAATTTTTATCGATAAAGTGCTCGCGACGACTGTTAAAGTAATTTATCGATTCGAAACGTATATAATGTACGTCGCGTTAAACGTAACGAGGAGTCTTTCTTTCATTTTTCAGATACGCGAAAATATCGGATAGTGCTCGTTTATTATTTTTATCCGGTACCGGCGATACATAATTTTTGCTTTTTATCAATTTATAGTTTCGCTCGATGTATCCTACTTTAAAAATCAGTTATCGCGTCTAATTTTTACATGAATCTTTGCTAAATGTATACGAGATACTTCTTCAAATTCTTACTTCAAATTACGTAAAATGGATTTAGTTAGTCAAGTCATTCGAACTAAAATAATTTAATTCGTGAAATAGTTTAAATTTCATTAATCCAAAGTTGATATAAAAACTTTTATAAATTTAATCATAAAATTATTGTCGCAATCTAACTTTACTTATAATGTTTCGATAAAGACGAACAATTATTTCAGGCTATTTTTAAAAGTTTGATCCCTACAATGTGCTTACAACCGATGCTGAAGTTTATTTGATTGTTTCGAGTACTTGGAAAGTTAAGATTAATTCAAGTTGAAAATTACGAGTTAATTATTTTTTTGATCGCGTTGTTTTTATTTGAATAGATAACCGAGTGAGTTTGCACAACCTCTTTAATTAGTATTGTTTTTTAATTTGTTAAATAATGCATTCGAAGCATATCGAACAAATTCTACCGTCATTTCGGTGAACCCACGGAATCCGGCGATAAAAATTTCCTCTGCGCTATACATTATTTTCGTGAATAACTTGCGAAGAAAAAATCTCATTAAATTTTTTTTTAAATTAATCTAAAATCCTATAACAGTGGATTACTAATTGCCGGTGGAAAGTCTTTCGCAGGAATGCACGTCGGATCGGGTTATGAAAATTCGTTCCGTGTCCTTCGATTCTCTGTATTTATCCGGCATGTGGTGGAGACGCGCGAGAGGGTCAAAAATTTTAATTAACAAATTTGGTAGTCGAGAAAAGCGCCAGCGGCCAACGAATAAAACTACCTTGCACCTCAATGAAAGCCAGAGGTGAGTAGAACTTCCCCATGGATCACTAGTCTATGGATATAAATACCGATTCCGATGATAGTGGTAGTAGTGGCCTGTAATAGACAAATTAATACACTAGTAATTGACGAAGTGGAACACCTACGTCACCGGAAGTCCTACGAATCTGCTTTAAGATGTAACGAGAATAACCTCTACATTTACATTCTTCCTAGCAAGTTATATATTTTTAAAACTAATTTTACAGTTTTTAGTATAGCGTTTATGAACAAGGTTCTATTTAATTCCGTATTCGTTATTTGTTGTAAGGGTTGTTGGAATAATTTATAAATCGGTAGTTTTTTACTTATTATTATTACGTATTATAATTTTTTATTATTTAAATGAATAGAGTTTCATATCGGAATATATTCAAGCGATATATTAAACCTTCTTTTATGTTTAACATTATTAGTTCCATTCCAAAATGAATGATATCGTTATTTTCCAATACTGGTATAAAAAAAGTATTATGATTTATTACACTTCTGCGTTTGATGTTGAAAATATATTTTTAGTTTCTAGAGCATATCTCTATCGATATACAGAAAGAAATTTAATAGAAAAAAACGATATTTAAAAAAATTATTCGATTTAGGGAAAAATGTACGCGTTATAATTTATATTGTAGATCGATACAGAAATATTTATTAGAATATAAAAAATTTGTACGTGTATCGATCGGATAAAAAATTAGCTCGACTGCAAAAGAAAGTTCGTTCAAAATATACAACGAATAGAATTCCGGATATTGAAAACAAGTTTTTTAGTAGATGAATTTTTTCACGCGCTAAGATTTTTTCCTCCCAAGTATTATTTTATTCAGCGGTAAATTATCCTTTTAAATTAAACTTTTTTGAATTAATTACATGCTGTTTCAACTTCTTAAAACGTAACTCACTCGATGCAACGAATATAATTAAAAACACAAAGAAGTACCAGTTTTATTTAAATAATGGAATCGCGCTCAAACTTATTCTTTCGAAAAACATTCTCCAAAGACGGCGTTAAAGGCGAAGGTTAGTTTAACGGGTCTCCGGGAAGATGTCGCTTGGTCACCAGCGACCAAGATAAGTTGATAAAGTAGTTGAAAAAACGTGGGTGGATGTGTGTCGGTGGATCAGCTGTGACTCGGCGAAGGAACTAGCAGAAGATCATGTCGGAGGAACCACGGATCCAAGCGGTATCCGAGCAGAGAAAAACCTACTACCCTCGGATCGGACAATGGACAAGTTCGCAGCGTCTCGGCAAAATCGTGTCTGGCCAGTTGCCAAACGCGCATTGTACCTCGGTGTCAACCGCTGACCCTAGGTTACGAGTGAACTTTGTACAATCGCGTTCTATCCAATACAAGGAGAGAAGCGTTTTGGTTAACGCGTATCGTGCGATCGTCTCTCTCTCTGACACTCGGTAGCTGCGAGGTAAAAGCGTCCCCCCGAGAGCTTTTCGTTAAATAGAAAAGACGCTTGCACCGTGAGACGAGAAAGAAAGTCGAGACGGTGAGGTAATTGACCGGGACAGGTACGAAATGTCAAAGATTCAAAAGTGTTAGACGACGTGGAAACAAAGGCACCGTAACTTTCTCGCTGGGCTCAATTTATGCAGCAATCAAGTCCGCGCAACTCGACTCTTGTTCGCGGTCTTTGTACCGTCATTCGTTCGCTGGCGTCGCTTCTAGGGTTAGGTGTAACGTCGCGAGGAACGCGCGAAGTTATAAACAACCGAGACTCGGTCGTGTTGTATGTGCCGCGATAACCCTTCCTGTGTAGGCTGGGGGGAGGGGAGGTGGAGGGGTTTACTAGCGGAGGTACCTGCGACCAGCGCGACAGCGTAGTCGCATCTCTAGCTGCTGTGTAAGCAGGCTTATGAATATGATTATGATGGGCTTTATGGACGTCGGGCTCGTAAATTTGCGGACTTGCACGCGAGTGCGGCGATATCCTCTTGCGGCGATAACTCGGGACCGTGGGGGCAGTCTTGTATGGGACAGCATCTACGTTTCTTTATTCTCCGATGTTGGCGGAAGGAAACCAATGTCGGTAAAATATGAAATTTGCTTATTCGCGTTCGATGCCTTTGATTACTTTTTTATTCCTTGTTTTGGTTGGAATGTAGCATTCGTTTAATCTTGGTACATAACAACGTAATTAACGAACGATGATAAAAATGAAACGAAAACAATCGAGTATCGTATTGTAATCGACGTATAATTTATTATGGTGTTTGCATTTGAGCGTTTGTGTGTTTGTGTGTTTGTGTGTGTGTATGTATTGAATAGGAATTTCGTACTTATTTATTTTTACAAAATAATGAACAAAAACAAAATTTTATTCTACGGTATTTTCGAATATATTTCTATATTTTAATAAACTGTATAGTAGCGTTAATTCATTTATAATTTGATTTTAATAATATGAGTTACTAATGCATATATCCTGTGTAAGAGTTGTATAATTCTGAAGTGTTTATGCGTACGTATTGAAAATTTTAGTCAGTTAAAATAATTTCTAAAGTAAATTTAAATAGGCTTATTTTATTTTACAAATATTTAAATTTATAAAAATAAAAAAAAATGTAATAGAAAAAAAAACATGTATATTTTAATAAAAAAGATAGTTTACATAATATCGAATGTTTTTCGACTATAAAAAATCTACTAAAATGTGTTATTTTGTGTATCGATTAGCTAGAGAATTTTATTCGTTTGAATAAATAATGCTTTTATTGACCTTTGAAATTGAATTTTGTAGAAATTACACGCAAAAGTTACAAATAAATTTTTGAACGAGTATTGAAAAATCCAAAGAATTATAGTTATTTTAGTAGAAATATTTTTCAGAAAAATAAATAATTGCTTTTAATTTTATAAAAATATATATTATTCGAAATAAATATTTATTTACAATTGATAAAAATAGAATATACTTTTATTAAACGTAATTAATGTTTTAATTGATAATTTTAGGAGAATAATTAAACAATAATATTTAGTTTTTTAAAATTAAATATTTTGTTTTAACTTGTATAATACAATTAATTTAGAAAAAATAACATTTAAATGAAATATAAGTTTACATGCGGTAATATTATTTTTGTATCAATATGTAAATGTAATACAGTTTTTAATTCTTTATTTTTTTTACTAATTATTTTAAAAAGTGACTTTATTTATCAATCATGAAATTATGACTTTGAATTCAAATATTTTTTTAATCCTTTAATTATATATTTCAAACACGGTAAATAGTAGTTTGGAGTTTATTTTATAACAATAATCAATCGTATTTCAAATATGCATACACGTTTTAGTTCAACTTTCTTTTCAAAAATCACATTTCAGTTATACTATATAATCTAAATTTCTACATTTCAATAACGAAATATTTTCAAATTAAATAAAAGTTAAATTAAGGTCTTTACACATTTATATAATTTATTTTCATTGTCACGTATATTAAATTAAATTATAGTTTAAGGTCCAACATTTTCGAATTAGTTCATAAGTGACGAAGATTTACTACGTCTTCTTTTAAATAAGAGAAATAATTTCTTCTAAATTAATAATGGAACCCAATTACATCGTATTCGTAGTTTCGAATGTAATAATTCTTTCTAAGAAACTTTAAAATTGTGTATATTTCTATCTGATCGACAAATTAAAAATTTCTAAAAATTAATGTATTACATTTTCTTTTTCAACTGTACGCGTCCAAAACGCCGTTACGATCCAATTTGTTTTGAATCAAGTAAATCATTAATTTTCAAAAAACATCTTTTAAATTTATATCGTTTCCTTTTAGTCAGAAAATTGAATATTATTACACATCTATTTATTATTAAACAACATCGGCAAAGATATTTTTACAATTCTATAAATTTCTATGAATACGTGCATTTTCATATTGTTTTTTTTCAGTTAAACTCAATATATATTATTAGTATAATAAATATCCTAGTACGAAATTAATTTATACATCGTATAACACCGCTCGTATTCAATATTTAACACTCGGGACAGATGTACACAGTCGGTCGCTTGCCAAGTTCACTTCAAGCAAGCAATATACATTTCTACAAAATGCAACGGAGTAGCGAGAATCCAACGTATTTTGCAAGAAAAAGTTTTCAGCCATCGGGAGAAAAAGAGAGTTGTCGTAGATCGTGGAAAATTTTGCTTTAGTCTTGTCGCGGTATATCGACGGTATATCGACGGTATATCGACGGTATATCGACGGTACATGAATGGTACATCGACGGTACATCGACGGTACATCGACGATACATCGACGGTACCCTCGAAACATGTATAACTTGACTCGACTAGAATTCGCTGCCGGCATGTTTGGTTCGTTAGTTATTTGATCAACTTGTAATTACGTGAACGACTGGCAGAAACTTCGTTGTTTCGCAAAACGGCGATAATAACCTTAGAAAAGCTCCCGCCGATCGAACTTGTGCAAGTTCAACACGTGTAATTATCAGCAATAAAATTAGCTTGGATCTCGCCAACGCTATCGTTCAACATCCCGCCAAATTTACACGTTCGGTCTTTGTTTCGTTTTTCGCATTTTCTTCTTTCGCAAACCTTTTTTTTCCTCTTAGGCACCTTGTTCGCGTGGATTATGCGATGCTCGAGCCTCGCGCTTTGATGCTTTTGATGCATTTTCGCTTGACTGTGTGCTTTTGATGCTTTTGATATTTCGATGCTAAAGTATCTTTGACAAAAAAAATGAAATATACTTTTTATTCGATATCTCCACGTTTCGAACGCACGTTATAATTTTCAAATCAAAAGCGGGAAAGTGACAAGGGTAATGGTTTATAAAGATCGAGGTTCCATTTCAAATAAAAGTATCATTATTTTACTGTATTCATTTCAGAATTCAGGTGCAATATTTGCGCCCTTTAATACGTAACCGAATTCGTTATTCGATTTTTTGTACAGGATTCAACGTATACAGATGAATTATAATTACGGGTAGAATATTTAAGCCAAGTTAGCTTTTTATCACGATTCACTGATACGCGCTAGTCGCCAAAACTCCGTTACAATAAACAGAGTTACGTTCGATCGATGTTTCGTTACATTATAAACGTAAAAAAATTACTTTTCGAATTCAAATTTAATTTTGATAAATTTAATTATTGCACAAGACTCGCGATGCGCATCTCGTTCGATCGAGGTATTTCACATCGCGAAAGAGACTTTTTTTCACGAAGAACGAAAACGCCTATCGAGCGAGGAACGGAAGTATAATTTATTTACCTATTTTTAGTATCGCAGGCAGTCGTGAAATTCCGTTTCTCTTCGTAAGGGAATTCTGGTTAATCGGAAAACAAATGTAGTTTGAAAGAGTTTCAACGAACTTTGCGAGAGCGGCTCGATTCTTCATCCAGTATAAAAAAAAAAAAAAAAAACCTACCATCTCCGTCTCCGTCTCCGTCTTCGTCTTCCTCGACCCGAGGAGCGAATTAGCAGGCAGACAAGATCGTCGCGTTCGTGGATTACGCCTGTATCTTACCTAAGCAGGAGCGACTCGGGGTTCGGTGCAGTTAAGTGACGTGCACGACTCACTAATTGCGGTATGGAGGGTCTAATAATTCGAGGTGCGTGCCTGGTGCCGGTCGCGCGTCCCGGATCATGTCGACCCTCGAGGAAACTGCCGTGCCTGCAGTCTTTATTACTCCGTGAGCGACGGACGAAGCTCCCGACGAGACCTCCGCTACTTTCGAGGATGTCATCCGTGCAGGAATAAAAGAACTTTGGTGCGAATGACCGAGACACCCAGTTTCTACTTGAAAAACGACCCGTTCTTCCTTTTACGTCGTCACTCGTCGTTGTCGTCCTCGTCGTCGTCGTCGTCGTAGTCGTAGTCGCTGCAACCGTAGATTTGGATACAAAAAATCTACTTATCTATTCTTCGGACGTTACTTCGGTATTTCGTTCGGACGTACGAGTATCGCTAATGCGGAGAAATGCGCTCGGACATTCCTTCAGGACTTATCGCGTAAAAACCTACTTTCGACGTGCTAACGAAAAGACGAGCGGCGTTACGGCCATCCTCGAAGGAGACTCGAGCGAAAATCGCACGCCAGTAGTAATTACACCATCCGTCTTTGAGAGCGAGGGAGAAGAGCGAGCGAGAAGAGCCATCAGAGTCTGACCCTCGACTCGTGATACCGGGATGGATTCGTAACGGGATCGGCTCCTCTCTTGATACACCTCGATAAATAAAAGCTCCCGGGTGTTCGTGGGAATCTGGTCCAAGGGTGCGCGATGATAAATAGAGCCTTTCGCGGCGGACACAAACTCTCGGCATACCGGAGCAACGCTGCAACTCGGTGTCCGGACACATACCGACGGCCCACCGCAGAGTTGCACTTCCAAGGAGGAGGATATCACAAGCGAGACCCGCGTTCTCGTACACGGCTACCTTGAAATACCCAGCGTCGGAATCTGCGAGCCCGTGGTTTCGTCGACCCCGTAAGAGTGTGTTATTACAGCTGAATAACGTATACTCGGTCCTTTGCTTTCTTTTCCTTGCGGAGCGGACACTGAGCCCAGGGACGTTAATATATTATATGCCTTCGGTGGCGGTCGTTCGTCGTCTTTGCCGGAACTCGAGGGATGGGGTGGAGTACGGTTATCCCCTAGGATTTCGTAGAGTGACGATTCTTTGGATGAGATTCGAGTTCGATGATTCCGTGGCCTCGAATAACGGCGATTATGAAAGCGTTTAAAAATCGCTTTGTTGGAATATTAGAGGCGACTTTTTCACTTCTTTGTAATCATTTTTCTCGTTCGTATATTATCGTTGGATCGAGACTCGAGCGAAGCTTAAATAATTTCCAAATTCGTGCTCTTTGTTTTATTTTGGCACGTTTGATCTTTTCCGAAGACACAAGCTATAATATGAATTTTGAATGCGAAATTTGGAAACACGACGTGCATTTGGTTTAAAAACACTTTCAACGCTCTTTTTTTCCATGCTGAAATCTGTGACGCGACAATACTTGCTATTGATTTTACTTTTGGTATTTATGGTACTTCGTATCGCGCGTATCGTTGGTGACAAAAATTATTCAATTTTTTTAGCTCGGTGCTTGAGAATATATTGCAATCTGTGGTTATAGAGATGGAATTTGCAAATTTATCTATTGTCAAATAAATGAAAAGTTACACGCGGAAGCTCGTCAGCGAAGGTTCAAAGTGTTTCTCGTTTTTTCCCTTTATTTACCTCATCAAATTGCAAAATTATATTACGAAACGCCGTAGAACATTGAATGTTTATATTGAAAAAATCGTTACCTCAAAGTCGAATTGTATGGAAAGCTAAAACTGTTGAAACTGTTTGTATACGGAAAGTTTTTATTATTTTTCTTTCAATCGCAGCGAGCTTTCAATTATTTTGATTTTTGTTTTATTTTCTCGGCGCTTTTCGAAGGGCTTCGCGAGAGGATAGCAACAAGTTCAACAAAAGAGGAAAGGCGAAAAAAGAGCGAGACGAGGAGAAAAAGGCAGACAGCTTTTGTTGTACTTGCACGCGCATACGAAGGGAGGCCAACGCATGATGGACACGAGGCCGAGGCTGCCGCTGTTACCTGGACCGAATCGCTCTTCAATTTTCTCGGTAGACGCCTACGCACTCGGTACCCAGGATTCCCAACAGTCTGTCCCCCCTCCACCCGTTATCCGCCCGTCCTCCTCCTCCTCATCCTCCTCCTTGGGGATGCTCCCAGAATACATCAAGTTTGCGCGACCTTAAATTAAAAAAGGCCTCTCTCCTCTTTCGTGCTGCCGGAAAATTCTTCTATATATACGTATACACGATTTCTTTCGATTCTCGCAGACCCAGGAGATTAAAACGCGAGAAAGATTCTATCGGTCAGATACCGAAGGTATAAAAAGTGAAAAGATGTGACTGTCAATGGAATTCCATCGCTTTTCATACTAAAAGATGAGATCGTGGAAAATTACGGAAACTTTTTATAGCATCTTGATGCAAAAGTTCCTTAGAATTGAAAAGAATTAAAGTATAATGGGTTTGATATTTTCGTATTAAATTATGTAAATACAGTCATTTACGCCTAGCCTAAAATTTATAATTTATCGTAAAAAAACACTTGATTTCAATTAAAATTTTAATTTAAATTAATTTAAAATCGATATTTATCGGTTCCGTTTGTAAAGAAAATATGAAAAAATAAATAAATATAAGTTTATAAATGCATCAAAATTACTTCAATCGATTGGAATTTATATCTATTATTTTATTCATAGTTTTAAAAATTATTGTCAATCCGTTAGATGAATACGATATTATTTATTCGACTAGAAATTTATTTTTGTTTGAACTTTATTTAGAAATATAATTCTGTGCGTAATTTTAAATAAAAATTCACCTATAACGAACATTAGCTAAAGATTAGTTATATTAGAATTTTATTTGATTAGATAAAATGCGCATAAATAAAATAATATTTTTTAAATTATAACTTTGCGAAAATCGTATTTAATACCGAATGTATAAAGTATTAATGTTTTAGTTATCAAATCATATTTTCAATCAAAAGCATAACCAATTCAATTGACTTAAATTAATTAACTATTACTTTGATATAATAAAATAATCGAAATGAAATAATACGCTAGAAAATTTAATTAGAATATACGTATTATACTGGAAAAGTAAATAAATACATCGGCATAATTTTCAACAAGTAGTTTTACAAAAAAAAAAATGTGAAAACTATATTCAAAATCGTATAACAACCGAATCAGAAAATCCATTCTATTTTTAATGGATTATCGGAATATTGAATAAAGTCTATATTTGATTTAGAGCGATCGCGAGGACATCATTAAAACTGCATTAATCGTAATGAAAATAATATTGAACAATTTGTTCATTAAGTAAGTGCACGATGAGCTGTAGCAGAAAGATACACAGACGAACAATCTCTTTATTATTTCCCCTCTCTTTCTTTCCTACATCTCTTGGGATTAAGGGGAGAAGAAGCGAAGAAGAGAAGAGTGAGTTAACCGAAAACAAGTTCCCCGAAATTACGTATTTAGGAGACAAAACTTCGAGGGTCCAAAATGTCATTTAATGCAAAGTCCCGAAGAATCAAAGCGAACCAGGGGAAGCGAGTCTAGCTTCGAACTCTTGAACGTTTATACCAATTCGTTTCGGACGATCGATTTCCACGAACGATCGAGCACTTTGCAAAATTTAGTCGGTGGAGTTGCTACGGGACATACCCGTGAAAATGTAGGAGGTTGGGTGAAAACAAACGAAATAAAATGTTTCGATGTCCTTGGGTAGAAATAAACCGCCCGTCAGTTACAATAAGCGATTTTCATTTTCGGCAAATCATTTTTGAACTTATTTTATTATGTCTCGATCTTATTTTATTATCGATCGATTTATCCAATGATCTTATATCAAAACACTGATTGTACCACATTTTATAAATTGTGTACATAAAATATTTTAGAAAACCAATTCCAAAAAAGATATTCGATAAATCGTTTATTATTATTTGAAATTATGTAGCGATTCTTATAAACTGATAACAAAATTAAAATAATTTTCGAATCGGTTGTTACAGTTTTTACGCTAAACGATATAAAATTTCAAGAAACGAATGAAAAGAAAAACTTCGCAAAAATTTTTGTAAATTTTATAGAATATTCCGAAGTATTATTCAACATAAAACAATGATCATAGATCCATTTAATTTTCTTACGTTACTTTTAACGATTAAACCGTTTTTTATTCGGTTAAGCTCATTTTGAACCCAAGAAAAGTAGATACTAGCTCCACTTAATTGTCAGTACTCACGCACAGAGAGAAGATAACGAACGAGCCTCACTCGAGTCGCGGCCACATTAAAAAATCGTCGCGCAGAACCGCAGATTCGACATCGATCGAATTCTTTTCGAACGATGGTCGGTTTCTCGGACACCATCGTTGGACGAGTAATGACGCGATAACGCGGCTAACCAAAAGTGTGGGCCTCGACGCGCTTGGGTAATCTAAGCCGTGCATGGAATAGAATTCCATTGATCTGGGTCAGCGGGGATCAGATGGTTATTGTCATTAGCTCTTCGGGGATAGTTAGAATTCGCCGCTTCTCCACCGGTTTGATGTTAAATTAATATTATGGCGCGTATGTGTCCGGACTTTCGCAAAAGTCGAGTATACGCGAGGCTGGCATTTTATTATGTGTTTTTTCCCTGATGAAACATCGATGATTCGAGCTTTCTGTCGAAAAGTGAATGGAAATTTGATAACTTTTACCCAACGTTCAAGATGGCGAATTTTTGGATAATTCATTGCCCTTCTTATGATTATTTGATTATGTGCTGGAGTATGGTAATATCAAATTATAAAATTTCGATTCGAATGTACGTTTGACTGAATCTCAATTCACCAACATTTTCGAAGCATAAATGATTCCATATGCTTATCTGTCATCTCTTAAATGTATTAGCGAATCAAATTCAATATACGTTGTATATCAGGATGTCGCTAATCTCTAAACGCAACTAGAACGCATTTAAATTTTAGGAATGTAAATAATGAGATATTCTGTACTTAATCTGAACGTATATTGGATCTTCGATAACAAGATCTAAGTTAAGCGCTTCGTAGTTTTATGAGTCTAAGTACGGTATCTATTCGTACTCGATGACTGAAGAACTCGGAGTTTGTTGTCGGTAATTATGCATATGCAGAATTATGATCAAATATATCCTAATTTCGTAAATTACGAAGAATAGTAGAACGACTATTCACTCATGCCAAAATCGTAATTTTGCCAGTATTCTGAAAATACGATAAAACGTATTCCAGCTAGATATAAGTATGTTTAATACGTGCGAAATAAACTTTGTTATGAAAAGGAATAATATTAAATATCTCTCGTTTTGAATAATATTCGTAAATTACGCGAACAATAATAATTTATTAATATATATATGATTGGATAAATTAATCGAGTTTTGAGAGTTTCTAATTTGTATGTTTCGATCAAGTATCAAGAAATATATTGATAACGGTAATTTATTTTTTTATTAATTGAGTATATTATGAGAAACATGGTTTTAATTATATTTTTATCTTTTCTTAATTTCAAATAACTTTCAGTTGAATTCTCACCTAAAACCGGTTTTAAGACAGATTTTGAAAATAAGAAATAAATTACATTTTTTATCAATGTATATAAATTGTAATATTAAATAAAAAATAAAAAGAAATATAATATAACGAATAAGTATAAAATACAAAAAGATACGTTAAATTTTAAAGCTTTTCCACTTTATATTGGTCCCTTTAAGTAAAAATCGATTTCAAAGCCATAAATCAAAGAATATCTATAGAATTATAAGTACTCGTATATTATTTCACTTCTTACAAAGCTAAGTGTAAAAAGCAGAGAATTTTATACATATAGTTTTGATTTTTTTTATTTTTTATATAAATATTGTAATAATAAACTAATATAATTGGTTATATTCGTATTCATACTAATATTATTTTAAAAATCATCATCGACTTACGTGTTATAGGTACATTTCTTAAATAATTTCTGAGACTCACCTACAACATAAAAGAATAAAATTAGTAAAAGTGTGTAAAATATTTAAAAACTAATAACATTATATATACATTACTCGAAATAAAACTTATACCTTACGTTTTTTTAGAAAATTAAAATAACAATTGAACAGCTATTTAACTTTCTAACGAGTATTATTAAAAATAAATTTAAATAATCATATATAAATTATGTAAATTATCAACGTTAAATTATATAAGTTTTACAAGTATTGCTTACAATAATATTCTATAGAAATCGCATAAATAATTATTTTAAACGCCGAGTGGCATCGATGATAATTGCAAATTTATATTTATCGAATGGGAAAAATCAAAATATGATTAAAATACAAGCTTGAAAGAAATTAACATAAAAAAATTGGAAGATATTAAACATTTTCCGAGTTATAATTATCCTTTTAATTTTGAATATGTAAATGATCGAAACCGTATTTTGCAAACTTACAAATTATGATTCGCATATTTTAATTTCCAAATGTTCTTGGATACACTTTTTTATCATCATTCGGATGAAGTACATCGAATAAATTCGTTAAAGTATAAAAACTTCTCGATTTTGGTTATTTGTCTAATTGAAAAACGAAAAGCGAATAAACGTTCGAACGTCTAATGTATCCATATCTCTAACGACATGGAAAAAACTACCTCGTACCATATTCTACTTTGTTAGATTAATTTTCCTTTTAGCTCGTCTTCTTTACACATCTGTGTCAATAAATATACGAAATAAGAGTAAAATGTTCACTTAGGCACAGAGAAAAGCACAATCTACCTGATCGATCGATAACGAAAATACAGTGACAAAAATAAACACGAAGAACGCGTGAACTTATTTGCGGTTGCGAATAAGTGGATGTGTAACTATTGCTTTCCACGAAGAGCTTCGGTTGCGCGAAAAAGTATTAACTCGCTACAGGCAATGAGCAGTACATTCGCGGATGCTTGCGAGCGATAAATTTGACGGCAGGTAATATCGCTTCGACGCATCGTCAAAACTGCACAAAGAGAAAGGAAAAGATGCCGATAAGCTAACGCGATGAAAGCTTTGTGGCCAAATAAAACTATTCATATTCGCCACCGTTTCGATTTCATAATGAACGCAACGCATTTCGATATATTTGTTGTTTGTTCGAAAAATAATTTAGATAGGGGAGACGAGGAAACTGTATGATATCACTGATCGCAAAATATAATGAAAGTACAAACCCGTGAATACAAAGTCCTCGTATACAACTGATCAACCCGTATTGTAAAATTTTACCCGTATTTCATCAGCGAAAATTGATTTTTTATTATGGAACAATATCGGTCAACGTATTTAAGTCGTCAAATTTTATTGCGATGTTATTTCGGTATCTGAAAGTTAAATAAACTTTTACACGGCATAATATATTTTATATAAGGAAAATCTGTGTCAATTTTGTTTAAAAATTTATAATAGAGTAACGGTTTGAATCGAGGCAAACTTTTTATAAAAGTATTTCGAGGGAATTTTTTAAAACACATTTATAAAAAATTTTTATTCGTAAAAAAGAGGTCAACTTTATAAAATCTATTTAAAGAGAATAAACTTTTTATTATAATTTTGAAAATTTTTATTTTAGAAATTTTCTATGCGATAAAAATTTTCCATTACCAAAAAACTGTACCATCGATGCTTAGTTCGCGTACATAAAAATTTTGCACCATTAAAATGTGTAAAGAGATTTTTGGTAAAATCGTTGCTAACTTTGAGCGTGTATAAAAATATTTTTTTTTACATTGGAAACACTAACGATCTTTATTATTTCTACGATGTTTATCATCCCAAAATTTATATCTGCAAATGCGAAAATTAAAAAAGCAAAATTAATAAAAAGTTTATATTATAGAACTTCGCATACAAAGCTAATCATTGTAAATGAACTCAAAGTAAACTTTATACTAATTATTAATTTAAAAAATATACGCTTTCTTTATATTATCATTTAACTTTTATTTAAAAACAGAAATTAAAAAATAATTTGTTTCCTGGATATAATATAATTTTAACAGGGATTTGCATTTATAAAAAGAAAATTTAGTTGAAACGAAATCAGTAGTGATACAGACTCTGCGTTACTTGGTACGTACTTACACTTCTACTAAAATGCATCTATGGTATTCTATATATAAGCTCGTATTCTATGTCCAGTACACATACATAGTTCAAATATAGATACATACTTACAACGAAACGAGCACGCGCATGGGTTTGGGATTTTCGCAAACTATTTTTTTTGTATATCGCACGATACGATCTTGTAAAGCTCCGAAACTTGTATTCGTGTTTACAATACGAAAAAGTTCGGGTCGGTTAACAGGAACGTCTCGTATAAACTAAAAGACCCAAGTCATGTAGTACACCTCTATCATATTCCTGTGGAGGCCGGCAAGAATTTTCTTGCATAAAATGCGTTATTATAAGAAAATAAACCATAATTTTCAACTCTAATTTAACAAGGTGTAATTTGTATTACAAGCACAAAAAATTTAAATAATCATATTAACTTTACTTTATACATTCGCATTTGCGTAATACGCATATTTTGCAACGTACGTTTATACCACGGTCCTTATTCATCTTCCTTTACAATATTTATAAAAATTCCAAATATTTTATTTTTATTCTATCGCTAACGAATTGCTTCATATTAAAAAGATACTCTACCCCAACAAATTTTTCAAAATCTGTTTGCACCCAACTCGCACCGAAAAAAAGGAAGCAGTCCTTCCGTAAGCGTCGATTCAACCTCCTTTTAATTTTTAAATGAATTTTCGTAAAGGGAAGCGGTGGGAGTTATTACAACTGCACTTGGACCGTTCGAGGTATGTATGTAAACAATAAATAGCGAACAACGAGACGCATGCGTGAGAGTCGACGCCTGGACGTACAGAAACAGCGTCGGACGCAGTAAAATACACGACGGAGACAAAACTACGCCATTAACAGTATTTTTTACACGAGCGACGGGCAGGCGGCTTCCAACTGGAAATTACACAACGGCACGTATGTCGCGTACCACCAGCTACGGATCTCGTTCACCCCGGACCGCGAGAGTGAAAAAATGACGACGTTAAAAGCGAATTCGCGTGCGTATATTCTCGAAAACACCGAGACACGGACGCGTCGATTATTCGACTCGATATTCCTCCGGAATCTCCATGGATTACGATTTTTTTTTTCTTTCTTATTATTTACCTTCTCTATTCAAAGGATTAATATTTTATATGCATTTTCGTTGAAAGAGAATTTTTCGATCGACATCGGTCGGTGCAGTTCCATTCATAATATTTATGACGGATAAAACGAACGTCATTTCAAAACCTCGTTCATTATAGAATAATGGTAATGGTAAGATAAAGAGGATTATATTTGTTAAACGAATACAATTTCGGTCCTATAAAGCAAATACTACTTTTGTAACTAATTTATAAGTACCTTACGATCGCGGTTTATATTACCGATAAATAGACGAAGTTTCATATGGATTTTTTAAAATATATTTAGGGTTTCGTTTTCATCCACGTTTTACCGAATAACCTTTGTAAATTACGATACGTTATAAAACCATGCGTTAAATATTTAATCGCTAATATTTACGAATGATTTATTGAATAAAAATATAACATTCGTGCGTTATTTATTCGGTTATTTATCGCTTCCTGAAAAATGACTCGCGAATAAATTATCCTCGATAAATTAATACTTGCGATGCGTTCGATGTAATTGTTTTATTTTTTAGCGATGATATTTATTTA